>CM022531.1:13462615-14093547 GCA_012273795.1 Dendrolimus punctatus
AAGAAGACAAGGCCAGGGAGGCCGCGCGCAACGAGGCGCTGCGGCGATACCTGGCCCTAGACGAGCTTGACGAGCTCATGGAGACTTTGTCAGGCTCGTCATCGGAAGATGAGGGAAGGACGGCCCCCACCAGACCCCCGCCCAAGCCACCGGCAGCTTCAGCGCCGGACGCTAAACGGGGCAGAGGCCGTCCTCCCACCACAGGAGAATATGTGGGCCTAGCAGCTGCAAGGCAGGCGCTAGCGGAGGCCCAACGAGCGGAGCTTGCGCTCCAAGTCGAAAAGGAGATCGCGGAGAGTGCCCAATCGATGGCGACCACAAGGGTGACCAGGCATAGAGTCGGAACTACCCTTGTGGGCAAGGCACCTCCCGATGCTCGCGTGGAACGCGCAAACCACGCGAAGGGCCTCCAGCGGCAGATTGCCGATTCTTTGGCAGTGGTTGCTGGGGTTGCAAAGGTGTCGAAGGGTCTAAAAAGGACCCTTCAGAAGGCCCTAAAAGATGCGGTGGCCTCCATCCAGGAGGCCTCGGAGGAGCTCCTCGCTCGCACTCACAGCGAGGAGGTCGCCCTGCTCCGTGCGGCGAACAGCCGCATGGAGACAGAGATAGCTGACCTCCGGAGCGAGCTGAGGAGCCTGCAGGCGGAGGTAACGCGGCCGCGCGCTGAAGCCGCACCGCCAGCACCACCGCCAAACCTGGAGACGACGATGGCCGCGAATCTTGACCGATTGACTCGCCTAATGGAGAGTCGGTTCGCGGCCATGGAGGAGCGGTTGCGCCCGGTATCAACTTCGAGCCCCGCTCCTCGCGCTAGGCCCACCCTTCTGTCAAGCCCCTCGCTCATTTCTGGGCGACCGGCAGAGGAGTTCCCCCCGCTTCCCACCCAGCGGGACTCCGTAGAGACCGCGGCACCACCATCGCCGCGAAATGCCTGTCCGGCGCCCCCTCCTCCGGCCGCAACTACGGCTGAAGGCTGGGCGACGGTCAGCCGCAAGAAGAGGGCCAAAAATAAAGCCCAACCGTCGTCCGGCACACAACCGGCCACGACTGCCGCCGAAGCGCAGCCCACCCGCGCTAGGCGGCGAGGAGGGAAAAGTCAGGGAGATGTGGCGCAGGCTCACGTCTCGCAGCCCCCCCCTCCCCCACCCCCAGCGCCCCAAAAGAAGAAAGCGCCAAAAAAGAGGAGGGCTCCGCGACTGCGTCCCCCGAAATCCGCCGCCGTCATCCTGACGCTCCAGCCAGGCGCGGTGGACCGAGGGGTTACGTACGCGAACCTCCTCTCCAAGGCAAAGGCCAACATCCGGCTGGCCGACGTCGGTATCGAGGGCGGCCTTCAGCTGAAGAGGGCTCGCACTGGGGCGCGGATGCTAGTGGTACCAGGTACTGACAGCACCCCCCAGGCGGACGCCCTCGCCGAAAAGCTGAGGACCGTCCTCTACCCCGAGGACGTGCGTGTCTCCAGGCCCGAGAAGACTGTGTGTCTTCGGATCTCGGGCTTGGATGACCACAGTGACGAAGAGCATGTGGCTGCTGCCATCGCGCGCACCACCGGATGCTCACAGACACGCATCAAGGCGTCAAAGGTCCGTCCCGGAAAAGACGGGATGGGCCAGACGGTGGTGGCCTGCCCGGTGGCGGCCGCCAAGCAGCTCCTCGCTGCAAAGACGAAGCTCCTGGTGGGCTGGGCCTCCGCAACCGTCGAGGCCCTGCCCCATAGGGCCCAAAGATGCTACCGCTGCCTAGAAGCTGGACATGTGGCGGCGGTATGCACTTCGGAGGTGGACCGCAGCGGGAATTGTTACCGCTGCGGACAAGCCGGGCACCTGGTGACTGGCCCCTGCTCAGCGAAGCCGCACTGCCCTGTGTGCGCTGCTGCGGGCAGGCCAGCCGGTCACCAGCTGGGCTCAAGGCCCTGCGGGGCCAAGCCCACCAGGAAGAAACGCCAGGCCAACCGGATGGCGCCGGACAGAGTCGCGGCCGCGGCGGCAACAACACCAGCTGCCGCGGGGAGCGACAAGGAGGATGGCGCTCGTGGCTAAACAGTAGCCACGGGCGGGCGGCAGCGGGCGTCGAGGTCTGGGGGATCCAAATAGACCTCCGCCCGCACTAATGCCGCGAGAGGGCGCGAGAGGCAGCCGCGCGTCCCTCTCAGGGCCGGGGAAATGTCATTCCCCGGCCCGCACACAGGAGAGGCCGCCTCTGTTTACGAGGCGGCCGGCCGCTGCCGGGGTTGCGGGTTAAGCTCACGCATGTACCGCGACCCCGGCGCTAGGCGGAAAGAAGGCTCCCATGGGATTTTAGTGGGTATACCGGCAGCCGGTCGTATTGAACCGGCGTCGGGGAGCCCCACACACCGGCCGCGCATGATCCCCCGCGCGGCTGACGGTGCGGTAACGCATTTCCCCATGTAAAAAAAAAAAAAAAAAAAAAATGGGGGAAAATGTAAACAGACTTTTTTTTATTGCATAAGTTCAGCAATCATGCAGACGGCCCACACAATGGTAAGCGGTTACCATTGCCCATGGACATTTGCAACACCACACAGTGGAAGTCAGAGTCAGCCACATGACCACTAATGCTAGAACACAACTCAAGGTTGTTATGGCGGCATGCTGTAGAGGGGTAATTGCCATCCAGACGGGCAGATACCCTACCACCGATGGTGGTAGGGTAGGGGTGGCCACAGGAAGCTGAAAGGGTGTCGTATAATCATAATAATCTATTTAAATCGTCTCTCCTAAAATTAAAAAAAGCTTATCACTTATCACTCAGGTCTCATAGTCAGCGGACCTGTGGTGGTTTGATCTATCACACAGATTTATTAAGATTTATATGTTGTCTAACCAGTGTCAAGTAGCTTACTTACTCAAGTTTTAAATCTAAAAGACGTAGGACGCGAACAGGCTCAAGTAACAAAAGTCTCAGCCAAATTGTATCTACCTATCATTTATTTTAAAACCGATTGGTGAAAGTGACGATCGACGACTTAGTTATCGCCTACATCTTTCTTAAAAGTCAAATCTCATATCTCTAGTCTGGAAAAGGCGAATTTCCTCCCAAGTTCTATGTCACTTTGGGTCGCTGAACCCTTGGACTTAGTTTTTGTCCATCTGTTTCTAAAAAATCAACTCAAATATTTCTATACCATATTCAGCTCGTCATGGAGATTTTGTAGTGCACCATTAAAAAACTACAATATGCCCACAATTAAACCATATAAATTTCTTTCACAGATTCGAGGTCTTTGAGAACGTTAAAGAGGTTGCGACTCAGGACACCGTTAATACTACGGCGGAGATTTACTCTAGATTATTCTCTGTTAAGGCTGTGCATCTCTGAAATGCTCTGCCGACAGATGTCCGATCTGCTAAATCTATCCATTTCTTTAACAGTCTTTGTATGTCTATGTACGTATATATTTTTATAGCTGTAATATATGTATTGCAATTATTGTATTATTATATTAATATCTATTTAAACCCCACCCCAACACTATCTATACAATTAGATCTTGTCCATCCAAAGGTTGCCTGGAAGGGATTGCTTTTAGCAATAACGTCGCCCATTGTACTACCTTTTAGTTTTAATTAAGTGATTTTTTTATCTGTAATGTTAGTGTACAATAAATATTATTGTATTATATTGTATAAAATTAACGCATCATTTTAGAGGTTCCAAAGTCCACATGTATCACTTTTAAACTTATTCTAACAAGTGATTAAACTTCCATGAACTTTGAGAGAAGTGAGTGTTATAACTTAATTCTCAATAACGATCAACAAATAACTTTGGGGATATCTTTTTCTGGACAATATACTGTTTAAAAACTTTTATCTATACTAACAAATATAACATAAATGAACTCAAAGATGATATTAAGTACAATTCCCCTTATAAGAATAGTATCAGGTTCAAAAATTACAAATTCCATAAAACAACTGTTCACTCTTTTATTTTAGCATAGTTGTTATCCTGGGTTAAAATTACTATAAAAATAGCTATTAGCCAGTTGTCAATATACGTCAAACTTGCGCAACTTTCAACTGTCAAATCAATCCATGATTACCGTGTCAGAATAACAGTCTATCAGCGCGACACAGGTTGACACGATCTGATCCAATTACGCCGTAATTGTCAACATTAGATGCAGGTGCGGAATCCAGTTATTACGTCGGTTTATGTTGATGGATGTTGTTAGCGTCAAAGAAATATAATTAAGCGATGCGATGATAATTCTTGGCACACGTCACTCCCCCTCCTCTTTTCTCCTTTCTTCGCCCTTCTCCCTTCCCTCTTACATTTATACTTCTTCTCTAATATGTTCTATGATTTTTTCTATCCTTCTTTTGAACTATTTTTAATATTGTAGTATCTCTTGTATTTTTATTGCTAATCTTGTAAACGTTTTTCTGTGGACAATATCTTTGGATTCAATATTATAACTGAATTATATTGTAAGTTTTATTTGTATTTTATATTGTAGCTGTTTTTTTATTGCTATAGTTCAGCAGACAAGCAGACGGCCCACTTGATGGAAAGCGGGTACCATCGCCTATAGACATTTGCAACACCAAAGGTGCTACAAATGCACTGCTGCTCTCTTAAAGGAAACTGGAACCTAGTCACTAATGCCGGAACACAACTCAAGGTTGTTATGGCGACATGCTGTAGACCAGTTGCAGTAGTCATGCAGTCCGGCAAATGCCCTACCACCTGGCTGTGGGTTGTTTTGTCACCTCTTACTACAGGCCGCCCGGCCGTAGGAAATCATATTCTGTCTCCGTTCCTGCACGGATAATTTCTTTGTTCAAAAGTCTTAACATAATTACCCATAAAGGAAATATGTAAAAGTTATAAGCTGTCAAAAAACATAAAGATGATAAGGATTTTCACGTTACATAATCTTTGACAACAATAAGCCCAATCGTAAATCATCATGTTACAGCCTCATACTTTATTCAAGATGAAACCTCCTTTTACAAAAGGTTTCGTTAATCCTTCACCTGTTCACGCACGAGCGAGTATTCTCAAGATATATTTGGACAAGTTCATTTAGAACATCTGCGTCGATTTCATTTTAAATTAAAGTTCTTGATAAAATCGATAGTTTGATTAGACAAATGTAGTTTTCCACCTTGGACAAGCGTGGTGGGTTCACCAAAAAATCCCCAATCCCCAAAAAGATTATATTATTATAAGTATTGTATTTTACCTACAATCTCTCAAGCAGTGGCGTAGCTTGCCTTAGATGGGCCTTGTATCAAAATGTATTGAGGGTCCAAAGGAAAGATAAAGTTATAAAGGAAAATAATAAAAGAAAAAAAATTCTCGAATAGAACTAAAATAATTGTACTCACATGTTGATTATAAGTTATACATACATACATAACTTCACGCCAGGTCCCTTGCGAGGTAGGCACGAACAACAGAGCGCCACACAGGCCCATTCTTACACACCTCACTTGCTTCTTTGACATTCATAGCTCTTGTCATGCACGCTCGTCTGTTCTTAAGGCTCCTAACATCACCTTCTGCTAGTACACGATCAATTTGATCATGGAAGGTGTGTCGTGGCCTTCCGCGACTTCTGCATCCGTCCACTTTTGCATTGTATATCTGTTTAGTCATTCTTTCATCATACATTCTTTCCACATGCCCGAACCACCGGAGCATTCCTTTCCTTACCTTCACCCCGACACTCTCTTTCAGACCAACTCTCTTTCTTACTTCGGTATTACGAACGCGGTCCGCGAGCGTCACTCCGCAGATTTTGCGCAGTGCTCGCATCTCGACTGCGTTAACTCTACTTTCGTGCTCTCTATTCCATACCCAACTCTCGCTTCCATACGTGAGCGTAGGTACCAGAACCGCGTTGTGTATGGTAAGCTGGGCCTTCTGGCTGAGGTTCTTATTATAAGTTATAACTTATAAATACTTAATGCTCATAGGAGCTTAGCTAGATAAAGAATTTAAATCAAAGATACACTTTGCTTCGTTCCTGTTAGCCGAGCAGTTATTATCAAAAATGTTATTAACCTATAAAAGATTGTGGATAACATTTTGGGAACATTTGCTTGCACACCTTCGGGGCCCCTGTAGCCTGGGGGATCCTTATCATTGATACGACTGATACAATGGTAGCCACGCCCCTGCCCTCAAGACTTTAAATTGAATACTGAAGCTAGATCATTGTCTTCTTGGGTGAGGTGCCCAGAAGGCTGGCTACGTTTCCTCGCTGGATTACCATACTGATCTGTGGCTGAAAGTAATTGATCGTTCACCTGAAGAGTTGTTGTGATAGCTTTTTGTAAAAGCTCACGGCCTCAGGAGCCCACGGTCCAAGCATCTGAACATCAAGTGGCTCAAATGACTCTCTCTGGGAGTTATAGGTATACTGCTGGTTCCGCCGTCAAGCGACTAATTTCTCTGCATTTGGTAAATGGGATGCGGTCAATGTGTGTACGCAGGTCCCATCCAGAGGCTTGCTATATTGCCAGGGAAGTAGAATCATTCCGAAAGGATGCTACGATCGTCATGCGTCGTTTTTCTCCAATAAAACTAGATAAACATAATATTCAATTCAAACATTCAATGGAAAACACCCCACATCTCAAAAAGTACGAACAGATCTTGTTCGAAATATATCGAAATTATTTTTTAATATCTACTTTTCCAGAATTTTCTAGTTTTTATGAACAATCAAATTATTTTTATAAAATATAAACGGTTTTATTCAAATTTAATTCGAGTAAGTTTGATGGCTTCTTAAAGAATCCTTCAAACTTACTCTAACTCAATATAATAATACCGTAAATCACTACGAGATTAGATCGTCATAAAGGGTATTTTGGGCAAGATATAAGACTTGGTACATTTCATTGAATTGAATTGTTTAAACAATCAAACACATTGTTTCATCATGCAAATCACGGTATTAAACAACTCAAAACATCCAAGCAAAAGTTAGAATATTTCATTTGTCTGATCCGCATCTTAGTTCCTTGTTTTATTTATCTCGTTGGAAATACGAATGATAAGTAATCCAGTCACGAATCAGCGAGGGTATCTTCACGTGGAGCCGTTGATTGTAAAGCCTCAACTAGCATGTTGTGTGAACACACTTAAATAACGAAGCTGCTTTCTTTTAGGGCATATAATTATTGAGATTATTTGTCCTTATTAGACTACACTGTATGTAATGCCCGGTGTACAGTGTGAGATTGGCTTAGAGATTCCAGCTTTTTCTTATTATACTATGGGAGCTGCATAGATCTAATTATCGCAGTGGATAACGATCTACTGACTAGCGCAACGCGGGACCTCACATATTAATAGTTTGTCTAACTTGCTCGCGCATCATCTGTCCTGCTTACACATTGTGCTGTATATTATACTATAGTAGAATTATTTTCTCCGTGCAGTTTGGGTCATAAATAATCGGAGCAGTGAAGCGAGTATTTCGCTCTCTCTTCCACTTGGGCTTTATGGGCAGGCATAGTGATACGCATTATTGTTGTCGATAAGCGATATCGATAGTGTATTTAGTTTTGTCATTTTGTGGGTTAGTGATATAAATGAAAGGAAAAAATAGACAAAACAACGTATTTATTAAAATAAGAATAATAATGATTTAAAATAAATTATTAATTAGGTATATATGTATTAAAAAACTTTAAGTACAAAAGTTTAGAATGTAACAAGTTGTATTAAAAATAAATATAAATACTTATATCTAAGTTTAAAATTAACAGCAAAAAGATAATAATAATTTTTATAACAATGATAATCTAATTTTATAATAATAAATTGTTATTATAATAATATAAGAATCTTTCTTTGATAAGAATGAGTTTGTGTCGTTAATAGCGTGGCGCCCGTGCAACATGCTCACCGCCCTAGCCGGGCTGAGGCCGAGTTTGATTTATGATCCAAACTGCACGGAGAAAATAATTCTACTATAGGTGTCCGACTTGTTGATATGATGATATTTTTGATGATATGATTAGTACTTAAGGTTACCGTTTCCAGTACGAAACGTAGGTGTCGTTTACTCGACAGAATATTGCTCTCTGCCATCTGAAGTATATCATTTACGTTCTACCTCTCTCTGCTACAATACCATCCTCAGAGGTGAATCTCAATCAATCAATACCCTGACGCCCTCTAGTAGGCGCGGACAAAATTGAATAATTTTAGGTTTTTGATTCAATTTTAGATGATGTCCGAAAGCAAAAGGTACACGCTCAGAACAAAACTCATAACATAAACCATACTAAAATAGCAACTGAATAAATACTTTTATTTAATTTTCTCTTATGACACATTTTGGTACGTAAAACAGAACGTCTCATGCTTTTCAAAGATTTTACTTAAGAACAGGTGCCCGTGTGCGCTGCACAGCCAGCACTCTAGGTAAAGCCGGTACTGACCATCCGGATTTAGGGCAAAGACCCTGTCAAATAAATGATTTGATAGCCACATTATATAAACATAATTGACAAGCACAGTTGCTTTTAGGGTGAGTAGTTATCGGGAATATTTGCGTGTAAAATATAATTCCCGATCCAGACTTACTGCGAATTGAAGCGAGGTTCTCATGATAGCGTATTGCGACGGGAAGTCTCATAAACCCATTCGCAACGATTCGCTATGCAATTCGTTAGTTCGGTAAGATAGTGTAGGTATTTATAAGGATTTAGATACACTGTTTACATTCTAGTATCATTTAGTTCAACTTCAAAACAGTACGAAAATCTCAAGTTAGAAAAATTAAATTTAAGAAAAGTTGTAACTGACGACGACTTGATTGCTTCTTCCAAACAGAGTATGTACTCTGTCTTTTGTTCATTTAATGGTTGTACAAGTCATACAAACGATTTGTATATCTAGCCAGTGTTAACGTGCTCATCAAGAACTTCAATATCTTTTTTTAAAGATATTTTTTTACGCTTTTTGTACTATGTTAACTATCAATCTCTGAGAACTTGCAAATTAACTATACATAATTTGATGTACAATGTACTAAGACCAGACTATTGTTCTCCCTGCTAAAAGCGGCTGGGCTCATCCCAGGCCGATTTCTATCACTTAATTAATAAATTAAGCTCTCGTGAACCCATTTACAATAAGTGGGTTTTTAGGGACCCGTAGCCATCTTGGCAAAACACCTTTTGGAACCATCACGTCTTTATGCGTCCCCGTTTCTATTTGGTTTATACTCCTTACGTACTTTACCAGGAGAAACCTTGACAGAATTTGGAAATAAAACCACTGCATTAATCGTAAAAAATATGAATAGGAGATATTTTTTTATTAAGGTTATATGTTAACAAAACAAAAGTGTAGTGTAATGTGCTAGCTATTAATAACGAATACATGAAGTGTCTTCGCCTTAATAGAGCCAATAAGGAAGTGCCAATGGACACTTTCTTAGTATGATAACGCTCAGTTAATTTAGATTATATTTAAATTACTTGTCAGTCTTTTTGGATTAGACGGTAATATAAATGAGGTATTTCAGCTTAAATACTTCATTTATAAAAATATTACATCCAATATACATAGTCGTGGGAACGACCTTTAGACATATAAAAAATAATTACCATATTCTTAAATTGCACGCTGCGTCCACTTATAATTGAATACAATAAGAGAAAACTCATTTGTATTGTATTCTACCCATATTCACTGAAAACTATAAAGTAGAATACAGAGCCTAGATCACCGTCTTCTATGGGTGAGGTGCCCAAAAGGCTGGCTACTTTTCCTCGCTGGATTGCCATACTGATCCGTTGCCCAAGGTAAGCGCCAGCCATCTCATCACCTGAAGAGTCAATGAGTCATTTTGTCATTTTTTTTATTTCTTAAATATTAAATAGTCCATAGGTGGGCAGCATATGAGCTTGTAAATACGTAAAAAAAAATAGAAGTATGTCCGACTAAAATCCCAATAATACCCAAGTGGTAGCTTAGAATATACTTGCTTTAAATAAAACCAATCAAGTATAAATAGTTTTTGAGATGGAGTATTTATTACAAGCCCAATTTTGAGAACAGTGCTCGTTCGTGTCCTTCATGGAACCCTTACGTCATTAGTTGCCACACACTTGGCCAATTTATTTCTAAATTAGAGGCCCTTCTACGAATAAACTCTGCAATGCGACTGGAGGACCTTACGTTTTGCACGTACGATTCGCGATATAAGACATTAAGTATTCTCTAATGATATGCTCTTAAAGTAATGGAATTAAATGAGATACTTGAATATATATAATTAATTTCAATGGCTCTTCATTTATTATGTTAATACTAATAAACGGCTGTGTTCTTGCTTGTTCAATGAATAAAGAAAATGCAAATTGATAGTATTTATTTTTGAAGCGATAACTTCTTATGGAGGGTAAACCGCTTCGTTACGTAACGCGTTACAGCGGCAGTCTGTCTGGCTTCCTTTTCTCGCGCGCATACGGCAGCGGTAGGCAGGCTCCTCCTCTCCCACTCCAAACCTTTATTATTTCTTCTAATGTACATAGAGAATTGTAATTGAGAATAAAATATATTTTATAATCAATAAAAGATTTTATTAATAAATAACCTTTCCTTACATTATCATATTAATATACATAAAATTTAAGTAATAACATAAGCTTTTCTCAAGTTAAACAATTTCAATATTAAATAGTTCAACTTAGATTAGTTTAAGTTATCACTTCTATCGGGGGTCCCGATAAGCACATGTTTTTCTCTAAAATAAAAGTAACCAAAGTTACTCCTTATAACCTTAGCTATCTGCCAGTGACAGTTAAGACAAAATGAATCCAGCCGTTTCAGAGATTAACCTAAACAAACAGACAGACAGATACAAATATTAATTAAACTGGGTTCTTTATGAGTACCGTATATACTTTCATATGCGTTTAGTAAAAAAATGTTATTTTGACATTGCAAACAGACACTTCCATTTTATTTATTTGTATAAATAAATTATTAATTCTATTTTAATTTTTGAACAATACATTATTTATTTTTATGACATGTAATCTTAGAGCATTAATGAGATTTAATGGTCTGCGCATGTAATTTAAAAATTACTTGGTTTTTTACTCTAAATTGAAAACATGAGTACCTAAATAAACCAATTCCTCCCAAAAGAACAACAGTAAAACTATTGTCTGCCATCTGAAGTATGATTTCACCTCTACCTGTTGCTGCTACAAGATAAAATTTTAAAATAATGTTGATTTACGTAACTGTGTTTAATTTCAAGTACAACTTCACTTGGGCAGGTGATGTGAGACGACAGTTTCGCGTATTCCAACATAGTACATTTCTTGCTAAATTGCAACTGTCGCTGGTCGTCACAGTGATTATTTAATAGACAAACAGACAAACAAAATGGTTTTTTTTTTCAGAATCTGTTCGTTCGATAAGATCTTTTTTCTATTTTTTTAAACTCACGGTAGCAACTCATCCCCTCTGTTTTTTTATGTTTATGGCTTGGTAACTGGGCCTTTAAGTCAGGCGCAGTTGTATTGTAGGCTACAATCGACGCCATACGACTGAGCTCTTGTGAAAACTCGAAAGGCCACAGTTGCCTATTTATTTCACATTTCTCACAAAAACTACCCATTTACTATCAGTATCCTACAACTATTGTTCATTTTAGAGTAATTTACACATTTTTGGAAAATAAAACTGCACAGCACAACTTCCGCTTTCAGTTTCCGCCAAAAACTTCCGTCTCCTCTGTGATTTATTATTCTATATAACTTCTTTCTAATTCTTGACCCCAAAAACTAGTCTCTAAAATTATAATACTTAATAGCTTTGTTTAATTGTTGCAAACGTCAATTGTTACCAAGCATTTAAACAAAACAATAACAGTATACTTGCGTTCACGAAAACGCATTTCGTATGTATCTCAAGCAATTTAATAAATTAACAGTAACAATAATAACAATGGGTAAGTTATTAATTTATAATCCTTCTTTTTGATTCGACCAAAATAATTAATTTAAATCCTTTCTTCGCAGTGGTCGGAACGAAGACCGGTTTCTGGCAAGAAATATTTTAGTAGGAACATTTACATATAACTTTTAAATGATCTACGAGTAACAGCCGCTTACATAAGGATCGCCTTTAAATAAAATTAGTTAATCATATTAAACTGCCTAAATACATCTTACACAACATGTATTGGCATTTCTTTAAACATATTTAGCGAGAAATTTTGCGTTTTGCGAGACACTAATCGTATTTAAGTATTTATTAATTTAATTATTAGGTGGCAAATGCGTTTAGTGTTTCTTAAATAAATTTAAGCAACGTTATGCAAGCGGCCCTAAGAGTTTGTTACAGCTTACATGGTAGAATCTTAGATTTTTGAAGTGTAACATACGTGGTGCTAAATTTTTATGTAGTACCTATGTTATGGTACTCAAACAGTCAGATGTGAGTTGTAACTCAAATAGATATATGGAGTGCAACCATAATCATTCCTTTTGAACTTTAGGTGTCCAAAGTCTAACATATATATCTTAAGAATAACTATGTATAAAATAAATAAAAAATATGCTCTTGGCAGTTGAGTAAAGTCTGCGCCACGAAAGAAGTCCCGAAGCAAACATAGAAACAAAAAGTGACAGCTCCGCTATTTGATCGACTTTTGTTCGTAAAGTAGCCAGGAAATAAATTTATTGCCTTAATTATGTATCATTTTATAAATATTATTCAATAATTACCTATATCGATTTACCGATTAGCAAATAGTTAAACTGGCAAGATTAAGTTCGGCGATTTTAGCGCCGCTTGTGTAGGACTTGTTTTGTTCCCCCCAGGGGGTGCCGCCCTGGACTCTCCCCCCCGTCCAGGTAGCGGCACAAGGGGATGCGTCCCCGGGGCCCCGAGCGGCCACTGTCACATTCCCCTTTTCACTCCGTGATAGTGGTGTCCCACCTTTCCGCCTCCAAATCCCAATGCCTGCCCTTCCTTACCAAACTTCCTCCCCAAATACCCCTCCTTTCCGATGCGACCGCCAGCGTCGAGGTGTTCTCCGCTGGCTGTCAAGGACGGCGGTGGTGATGTCCACCCCACCACCGCCCTTCTGACAGGCGACCTATCCTCCCCGACCCCGTCTGCCAACGCTGCTGTGTGCGCGAGGCGACGGGAAAAGGGGAGGAAGGAGAGGGGGAGGGGTGTTGGCGCAGGAGCAATCCTTCGCAGCCTCCCCCTCCCCCCATCGCGAAGCCCCCCCCGCCGCTGACGCTGCTTAGAGCGCGAGGCGGCGGAGGGGGAGAAAGGAGAGGGAGGGGTGATGGCGCAGGAGAAATCCTCCGCAGCCTCCCCCTCCCCCCCATCGCGAAGACACTCCCCCCCGCCGCTGACGCTGCTGAGTGCGCGAGGCGGCGGGGGGAGGAGGAAGGAGAGGGAGGGGTGATGGCGCAGGAGTATTCCTTGCAGCCTCCCCCTCCCGGCGGCAGCGGGCGTCGAGGTCTGGGGGATCAACATAGACCTCCGCCCGCACTAATGCCGCGAGAGGGCGCGAGAGGTAGCCGCGCGTCCCTCTCAGGGCCGGGGACCACCATCTCCCCCGGCCCGCACACAGGAGAGGCCGCCTCTGTTTACGAGGCGGCCGGCCGCTGCCGGGGTTGCGGGTTAAGCTCACGCATGTACCGCGACCCCGGCGCTAGGCGGAAGGAAGGCTCCCATGGGGTTTTAGTGGGTATACCGGCAGCCGGTCGTATTGAACCGGCGTCGGGGAGCCCCACACACCGGCCGCGCATGATCCCCCGCGCGGCTGACGGTGCGGCAACGCATTTCCCCATGTAAAAAAAAAAAAAAAAGGACTTGTTTTGTTCCCCCAGGGGGTGCCGCCCTGGTCTCTTCTCCGACCAGGTAGCGGTACAAGGGGATGCGTCCCCGGGGCCCCGAGCGGCCACTGTCACATTCCCCCCTTCGCTCCGTGACAGTGGTGTCCCACCTTTCCGCCTCCAAATCCCAATGCCTGCCCTTCCTTACCAAACCTCCTCCCCAAACGCCCCTCCTTTCCGATGCGACCGCCAGCGTCGAGGTGTTCTCCGCTGGCTGTCAAGGACGGCGGTGGTGATGTCCACCCCACCACCGCCCTCCTGACAGGCGACCTATCCTCCCCGACCCCGTCTGCCAACGCTGCTATGTGCGCGAGGCGACGGGAAAAGGGGAGGAAGGAGAGGGGGGAGGGGTGTTGGCGCAGGAGCAATCCTTCGCAGCCTCCCCCTCCCCCCATCGCGAAGCCCCCCCCCGCCGCTGACGCTGCTTAGAGCGCGAGGCGGCGGTGGGGAGAAAGGAGAGGGAGGGGTGATGGCGCAGGAGAAATCCTTCGCGGCCTCCCCCTCCCTCCTATCGCGAGGCCCCCCCCGCCGCTGACGCTGCCGATTGCGCGAGGCGGTGGGGGGGCGGGGTGGAAGAAGAGGGGGGAGGGGTGTTGGCGCAGGAGCAATCCTTCGCAGCCTCCCCCTCCCCCCATCGCGAAGCCTCCCCCCCGCCGCTGACGCTGCTACGAGCGCGAGGCGGCGGAGGGGGAGAAAGGAGAGGGAGGGGGGATGGCGCAGGAGAAACCCTCCGCAGCCTCCCCCTCCCCCCCCCCATCGCGAAGACACCCCCCCCCGCCGCTGACGCTGCTGAGTGCGCGAGGCGGCGGGGGGAGGAGGAAGGAGAGGGAGGGGTGATGGCGCAGGAGTATTCCTTGCAGCCTCCCCCTCCCGGCGGCAGCGGGCGTCGAGGTCTGGGGGATCAACATAGACCTCCGCCCACACTAATGCCGCGAGAGGGCGCGAGAGGCAGCCGCGCGTCCCTCTCAGGGCCGGGGACCACCATCTCCCCCGGCCCGCACACAGGAGAGGCCGCCTCTGTTTACGAGGCGGCCGGCCGCTGCCGGGGTTGCGGGTTAAGCTCACGCATGTACCGCGACCCCGGCGCTAGGCGGAAGGAAGGCTCCCATGGGGTTTTAGTGGGTATACCGGCAGCCGGTCGTATTGAACCGGCGTCGGGGAGCCCCACACACCGGCCGCGCATGATCCCCCGCGCGGCTGACGGTGCGGCAACGCATTTCCCCATGTAAAAAAAAAAAAAAAAAAGACTTGTTTTGTGGCGCGGATTCTACTTTTGTAGTGTAGTTGAAACATCAGAGAATGAAGTGGGAATCGCTATCTCGGTCGCGAGTTACCACATTTTTGAAAACAATTTATAACCACACCTCGAGCACACCTTCTATAAATATGAAGACTTTATTTCCCATAATATGACATAATTTTATTTTATTTATGACTTGTGAATTGATATAGAAATTGACGTGTAACTTTGTTATGAATAAATGATTTCTGATAAAATGAGGTATAAAACTCGCCACTTTGAACGCGCGGGGCATGGACTTTATTTTCATATCTTCTGAACTCTGCAAGATATTGATACGCTACAATTGAAGTTATAGCTCTTGTGTTAATCGCTAAAACTCTCATTAAAATCTGTTGAGCCATCTTGCATCTTTCCAAGACAAACTTTAATATAAGACGATTTATAATTAATATCTGTATTAATAGCAGAGATGGGCTGAAATTCGTTTTAGATTCGGTTTGACTGAATTTCGGCAGCTTAAGCCAAATTTCGGCATTCAGCCGATATTTGGTTTAAATGCCGAAAATTCATGAGCAACTGCAACTCTAATTTGTATTGAAATCTCTTTTTTACAAAGCAACCGTTGAGAATCTAGAATTATGTAATAATGTTTTTTCCACCAGTAGTTTAAAAAACTATTATTTTATTCATCTCCTCGTATTTAAAACAGCATAGATTCGACGATATCAAGTAACGACATGTTGCTCTCCAGAAAACACGGTGAAATAATTAAACCGAATTTCAGCCGAATCTTTTGTTTTAACCGAATGTTTGTGTTCGGTTCAAACCACATTCGGCCCACCCCTAATAAATAGCAGTTAATTCGCACCAATTATGTTAAAACAAACAAATTATTCAATTTTATTTCTACCTACAGATTACTTTATTCCATTCCCACCGTTCCTCTAACCGCAAAAATAAAATGCGTAAAAACAGCGCTAAAAGTACTTCTAGGGACCTTTTATCCCTAAATCCGTCATATACCGCAATTAAAGTGGATTAAAAAGAGTTATAAACGAAACCACGTCAGCCCATAACGTTCCTTTTATCCCACACGACCTGTAATGCTAAAAGGAATCCCTTATTAAGAGCCTTTCAGAGGTGAAAAATAGTGGTTTTACTTGCGCAAAATGTTTTGTAGATTTATGCCGCTTCAGACCAATAAAATTGTATAGACGCAGCCTGTGAATAAAAGCGTCAAATGAAGTGAAGAAATTTCATTTTTTTTATTGAAGTAGTTCAGCAGATAAGCAGATGGCCCACTTGATGGAAAGCGGTTACCATCGCCTATGGACCTTCGCAACACTTAAGGGGCTACAAATGCGCTGCTGCTCTCATAAGGGAGACTGGAACTTGGTCACTAATGCCGGAACACAACTCAAGGCTGTCATGGCGTCATACTTAAGACCAGGCATGGCAGGCATCCAGTCCGCCAAATACCCTACTTAGCTGTGGGTTGCTTTGTCGCCTCTTACGACAGGCCGCCCGGCGGCAGGAAATTGTATTCTTTCTCCGTTCCTGCACGAATAAATTCCGCGTGGACTGAATTTCTAAGAATTACACCTTTTTTTTTATTGCAGCAGATCAGCAGACAGGCAGACGGCCCACTTGATGGACAGCGGTTACCATCGCCTATGGACATTTGCAACACCAAAGGTGTTACGAATGCGCTGCTGCTCTCTTTAGGAAGCCTGGAACCTGGTCACTAATGCCGGAACACAACACAAGGTTGTTATGACGGCATACTGTAGACCAGGAGTGGTCGCCATCCAGTCGGGCAAATGCCCTACCACCTGGCTGTGGGTTGTTTTGTCGCCTCTTACGACAGGCCGCCGGGCCGCAGGAAATTGTATTCTTTCTCCGTTCCTGCACGGATAACACCTGGCTAATGACTACCATAAAGATTACAATACACAACGGACTGTTTTTTCAATCACAAATTTTAAATACAAAAGAAGACGGTAATACAAACGTTTCAATGTTAGCTCAAACACCGACGGGTAATAAATGTGCTTTGTTTACAGATATGCAGGTAGCTCAAATTGTAACAGTACTATTCCGATTAGTTAATATGGTTGTAATACACTGTGCCGCGACCGGCTTCTTATGCAAAAAGGAAACAACTGGACGCATACAAATAAAATTTGTAATTTATACATATAGATCACCAGCAGCTTTCTATATGCCACGAAAACGAAACAAAGTAGTGAAACGTAAGGCAATATCAAAACTTCGTAAATGCGCAATTAAACTGTTCACTGGCCATTGGTCCCATAAAACGGTGCAATTATCCGTTTAACTTTTATAGAGGGAAATAAAGTTAGCGCTACATTAGCGTAAGGAAGCGTTTAACGGGACAATTACGGAAACAATAAGTAAATAACTGTCGTATTGTCAGGAATAAATTAGTTAGCTAAGTTTTGGCAGATCATTACAATTTATACGGCATGACATTCTTCAAAAAAGGCGTAAACATGATTATTATATAATGGTCCAAGATCCCAGGTACCCCAGACTTACGTGATTTTAGGAAAGATGAAATTTTTAGGATCGGTAGTTTAACATAAACTTAGAAAAGAATGAATACTCGCTACGCTGATAGCGCGGCCGTTTTACAGGTAGCAGGTATCAACGGTGGAAAAAAACCATGCTAACTTACGTCAAAGTAGCATGTATGACAAATGTAAAAACTAAGTTCTTACATATGTCATATATAACATTGTTTTAAACAGAGGTATACAGTTGCCAGACGCTTTCTGTGGGCCATAACTTTAAACAGGCACTTTAAAAAAATGTGGTAACTTTATGTCACGTCATTTTAGGAACTCTGAATTTTATATGTATATTATCAAGTATTTTAAAATATTTTCCAATGAATCTGACAAATCTGACGGACCAAATATCTTCCCAGACTCGTAAAGTATTCCGCTGTGTGAAGCAGCGCGAGAGCATTAGAGCATGGTTTTGCACCTTTGATACCTGCTACCCGTAAAACGGGCTCGCTTTCAGCTTAGCGAGTATCTACTTCTTTCTAAGATTATGTTCAATTACCGACCCTAAAAATTACTTTTCCTAAAATCACCTAAGTCTGGGTGACTGGGATCTCACTCTATAATACTTTAACGGTCTTATTATTATTTTTTCCTGGGATCCTCTGTCAAGACAGAGATTCTCGTTATCTTTTTATTTATATGTCTTTATTTCTACTTTTCTAGAAATTCAGATTTTACTACTACATTTTTTATTTTTAAGGATAAATAATTGTTACATAGGTAAGTTGGGTAAGTGGATGGATGGAAGGGTACGTAAGATGATAATTGGATGAATGAATGGACTGGACATTTGGATAAACTTATTCATATTAAGCTAGAGTAAGTTTGAACGCTTCTTTACAGTTCTGAAAGAATCGTTCAAACTTACTCTAACTCAATATGAATAAGACCGGTTTAATCTCGAGTTAGGCCATACATCGGCTACGCGAGATGGGAAGATCCGAGAAGAATAGCCCAGACAAATTTACAGCCAACAACATAACAGCTACAATGTTGGATATAATGCTAAAGAATGAAGAAAGTTGGGACAATGCCAACAACTTGATGAGTGAAATTATTTCCAAAACGGCTCGTGACAATCTGAAAAGAAAAACCCTCTTGTCCCCCGCTACAATGAAGTAATGCCTAACGGTACACCATTGCGGTGCGAGGTTTAATTAAAAAAAGGTAAACTCAAAAAATAAATCTGAAGGCTGCCCAGCCCTATCTACCTACATGTATATATATTATACATGTATATATCATCACACTATGATAAATTCACCCTAGATTCGGGAATTTAAGTTGCAAGTAACTCAATCTAACCTCCTGTCTCGAACATTTAATTTGTCAGCCTTTGTCCGTATTGTCCTCGCAGTACAATGTGGCCCTATACTCGAGATATTCTGAGGCGCAGCTCGCCCGAGGCATTGGATTTATGGCACAATTTATTCGTTAGCTGGCTATTTGGCCACTCGTGCAGAATTATTTATTTAATCAATTTATTTGCCGCAAATACTTTCCAACTTGCCGTTTGCAATTCGAAGTTTGAATAAGTCTTACCATAGCATTCAGAATGGAACAATAATACATAATAATAATATGTAGGATGGTGGTTGCGTAACAACTAGTTGTTGAGAGATGGATTTTCAGACGAGCATTGTAATATTTCTTTAATTCAGTGTGTTTTTTTATTAATATACGAGTTTGAAGATTTAAAAATCATTTATTTAATATCCTACATTTTTACCACTACGTCACAGAATTAGGTAAAGTCGCCATAGGTTTTTTCAATAATTTTCGATACATGATGATCTCACCCAATCTAGCGCGGAAACATAATCTAAGATGGAGCATGCTTACGTAAAATTTAACTCACATGAAACATGAAGACACCCAGTAATATGTGTTTATTATTTTACGTAGTCAAGTCATGATACTGCCATCTCTTGTTAAAATCAACACACTTTCTTGATATATATGTTACGGCTAATACCCGAAGTGCGACTACATCTAGTTCTAGCCGGCTAAAACTAGGTGTAGCCGCACTTCGGTTTTTAAACCTAGGTGTAAAAGATTTGTTCACGACTAAAATTATGTGTAGCCTGTAGTACTCCTGGACGGTTTTTGCCGTTGAATAGTGCCGTATACCGATAGAGTGCGTTAGTATATACATTATGACTGTTGACTCTATACCAGTATATATAAAGTACTCTGTGATCGATAGTACAATATGTAATTTTAAAAAATACCAGCTGAATAAAAAAATATAAAACTGCTGAGAAAAAATAACTATTTTATGATGAAACGATACGTCGGTATTCAAAGTTTTTTTGTAAACCTATGAACAATAGAAACATAATCGATCCTTTATCGTAAGCGACATTAGGACCTAATTATATTTTTTATGGTAAAAGATATTTGGAAATATCATTTTGTTTTAAGACGAGTTTTGGCATGGAAAAAGATAGAAATTCTTCTTCCATGGTTTGAGTTAGATTAAATCCTACTGAATCAAAAACTGCCAGTTTTAAAACAAAATAATATTTTAAAATACCTTTTGCAACAAAATTTATAGATACCTACGTACATATATAGCTTACAATAAATTGGCGGTAAATACTCGATACGATACAAACTACAAATACATACATACAATAAAGATTAACCATATTGTTTCTTCCTGGTATTATACGGAGATCCGGCTGCAAGATTACAATGTTCATGTGTTATTTAATTAAAATCTAACTTTTATAGATAACTGTCCCGGCAGACGTGGTCCTGCCCGGAAAAGCTTCAATCGATATGCCGACAGCAGCGCCACCTACCGGGTCCAATTGTGAACCATGCACAACAAATTTGCTAAAGATCATCACATGTTCAAATGTATAGTTTATGATTTTAGAAAGGACATAAGGACAAACATTCATTTTTATATATAAAGATGATATATGATGGAATTGAATGGTGGATAAATGGTATTAAATACATAATTATTGCTAGGTTGTAGGTTAATATTTAAAACATTAAATTGAATGTTTAATGATAAAAACGTACAATATTATAAAACTCTAATTATAATATAAATTAAAAAATGCTCGTTGATATAAGTATCCCGCATGACTGCAATCTCATAAAAGCTGAAACTGACAAATTAACAAAATACCTTGACCTCGCGCACGAGATTGCGGCCATGTGGCATATGGAGTCAACGATCATCGTACCGATAGTGGTGTCCGTTAACGGTCTAATAGCGAAGAGCCTCGACCGACACCTAGAGAGGCTCTCGCTCGGTAAATGGGTGAAGGGCCAGATACAGAAGGCGGTTATCCTGACCACGACACGCATTGTGAGGAAGTTCCTGTCCTTGGAGCCTTAACCACCGGTAGCTTGGACCCTAGGCCCCGCTGCCGACGAAAGTCATCTTTTTATATTTTTTTAATATGTGCCTATTTTATATATATATATGTATTAAAAAAACATAAAAAAGAATTCAAATAAATATATATGTGAAATATAAATTACATACTATTGAATACAATGTAAGAAAACTTAACTTATTTATATTTAAAAACAATATTAATTTGATATTTTGGGAAAAAAATAATTAATTTGTTTTTAAAGTAACAGCAGTAGGCATAGCAAAAACGTATTTCCCGATATCTACTTATATATAATAAGTAGACTTTAATTAAATATCACATGAACGTAATAATATTGCAGCGGGATCTCGATCTATATTAATCAATGTAGATACTGTAAGTGACAGATATTGTGTTCTGAACAATAAAACCAACTCGTATAATTTAAACCATTATAATTCTCCACAATTGCTTATGATAAGTTTAGCCGAAACAGTTCCGCCTTTACTGCCGTACCTTTCCATTTTCTTCAGAACATCAAGACCAGATATTACATGACCGAACACCACGTGTTTGTTGTCTAACCAGTCTGTTCTGAAAACAACGTGACATGTCTAAAAATCAAGATATGAAATCAGGCCCGGATCTTGAATTTATTCGAGGGGGGCAAAATTGAAAAATATCGCCCCCGCTTGCCTATATTTTTACTTTAATCATCATCATCATTTCAGCCATCAGACGCCCCCCACTGATGGATACACGAGCGTCTATGGTTTCTAACCTATGCCTACGCGCCCCGCGAATAGTATTTTTTGTGCTGCATGTCTCAGTCATCAAATTTGCGTTAATAAAGATGTTGAAATGTTCATAAATTGGCGCCTTTTATAAAATGCTTGTCACATTGTATTTTTTATGTTGTCTAAGCGTTGGCAACACCGCTCTCTCGGCGTCCTCTCGTCTTACAGAAAAGTGCTTTCTAAAGTATATAATTGTAATAATCTTTCTACATAATTAAACATAAGTCATTTCGTTGTGCAAGCTTGTTTTATTAAAACTCAGCAACAAAAGAGTTCTACAGATTTTTGGCGGGAACTGAAACGAGATGTTGTGCTGTGCAGTTTTATTTTCTATAAATGTGTAAAATTACTCTAAAGCAAAAATAGTTGTACGATATTGATAATTTTTAAGTAGTAATGTTTTGTGAGAAATGTGAACTTTATAGTCAAATGTGGCCTTTTGAGTTATCAAAAGAACTCCGTTGGACGGCACTAGCTGATTACCTACAGTTCAGCCGTGCTACACATAGGCTTGAGAAAATGAAGCAACTATATTGTAAACTAAGATCTGGCTTAAAGGCCTAGCTGCCAAGCCATAAACCTAAATACATAAAGAGTTCTACATTTGTCTAAGTTTGAATTTCCGCTCTCCTAGATCCGGCCCTGTATGAAATACGTACTACATTGAAACATTATAACAGGGAACCTCAATGTAACGATGTTCTCGATTTAACATCTTTCTAGAAATCCCCTAGAACCTGCTGTAGAAGTTAATATAAAATATACCTCTTTAGATTACGAAAACATATTTTTTTAATGCCTGAAGCAGGCAAATATGCAGACGATCCACCTGATGGAAAATAGTTACCGTCGCCTATGAACGTTTGCAACTTCAGAGATGTCGCTAACGCGTTGCGGACCTCTAAGAAATTTTATACCGCCCTTCTTAAAAAACCCCATATTGGAAAACTTTGGCTGGAAGTTCCCTCCCTTCAGATAATTGTTTCAATTATTTTTTAATCTCTTTATAAAGAATTTTCAATCATGGAAAAACATAAATATAAGTATTATTTACATCTGTATAACAATTTTTGTCAACCTTTACATAAAGAAATCTACATGTGTCAATTTCTCAAGGATTCTCCATTAAGTAGCAGTTTTAAGACCTAAGAAGGCCTAAAGCGGCTGCCTTTGGGGAATCCCTTCATCAATCTGTTTGGATATACTAGTAGCCAGATCCCGGTAGAAGGGTTAGGTCTAAGAAATGCTGGCTTGAAAAGGTGACATGCATACCAATGGTCTCAATACAAGGGTTGCCGAAGACCGCGCGAAGTCGAGAAAGAAAAAGTAGGAAAGCGAATCCTAGGCGTCGAAGCGAGCGTTCTGAACGCAACCGGGATTCAACGCTCAGATGATGATGATGATTAAAATGTAAGTATTTCCTACTATATGTTACGTATACCACCATCGCCATTATCATCTCAATTGGGGTTGTCTGGGAGAGATCGCTTTTTAGCGATAAGACCGCCCTTTGTACATAATTAGATGTAATTTTAGTCTTTCAAGTTCACGTTTTAGTCCATTGAAATTTTACATGAGCTTTGCATTTCTTAGAGGAAGCAATTTTATTTTTGAGTCATGTGTGGGGGGTCAATAGAAGCTTAACCTCAAGTTTGTAGGGTCGCCGCCCTTGTCCCGCCATCTTGGAAAAAGTGGTGTCACACATGTCCCAAAAATAAAATTGCGTCCTCTAAGAAATGCAATATTCGGTCCTTAAATTGTAAGATTCAATGGATTATTTGTATTGGTGTACGATATAGTGTTATCTATCTATCTATGATAATAATGTAAGACATGGCAGAAAATTCCACTCTATTTTGATGCATTACATATTCATATTTGAAATCTGCGAAAGTGGTCACGTTAGGCCCACACCCTATAATCAAAAGTGCATACATACTTGGCTGTGCATAGAAAGAACTGTGATCCATTAGTGTTAGGTCCGGAGTTAGCCATGCTGAGTATACCAGGACCAGTATGTCGTAACGTGAAGTTCTCATCTTCGAATTTGCGCCCATATATTGACTTTCCCCTGTTCCATTATTGTTTGTAAAATCACCCCCTTGACACATCTGACAGGCTATTAAGGAACAAAACGATAACCAACCACCAACACCTAAGAGACAGATTTGGACTGGTTTAGATGTAAGAAAGATCTGGATAATTAAAGTAAAGACTGTAACAGTGTGGCAATTTTAAATATCAATATGGCAACTCAAAATTACCACTGAGTATTTATGGAGTTTTTGGCGGGAACTGAAAGGAGACGTTGTGTGGTGCAGTTTTATTTTCTAAAAATGTGTATAATTACTCTTAAATGAACAATAGTTACAGGATATTGATAGTTTTTGAGTGGAAATTACGTGTTTTTGTGAGAATTGTGAACTGTATAGTCAGATGTGATCTTTCGAGTTTTCACAAGAACTCCATTGAATGGCGTCGATTGTAGACTGCAATTAGGGTTGCCACCCGTACTTTATTATAAAATATTGTACGTTATTTCAGACAATTGTACTCTATACTTTATGACAAGAATAAAGTACACAAAAATACTTTATTTCGCATGATTTAATTTCTCTGAGATTTTGAAAAGTTTAGTCGATTGTTTTGTTACATCGGAGCCGAGCTATTTAAGATCAAAATCGTGCTGCATGAACTTAAGGTAACAGTTTTATGCAAGGTTATTTGTTGCAAGATTCATGTTATTGTCCATGGCTTTTGAAATAATATAACATATCTAATTTAAGTGAACTATTACCCTAATACTACTAACGAATAAACTGCAGATTAAAAAGTTTTGTGCATGAAAAGCCAAAATCTAATAAAAAATAATTGGTTCAATTTTTTCACATATTTCGGCTCCGAGCATGTTGGACAAACCGTTAAAACAAAAAGTATTTTTATTACTGTATACTATCTATTGCATAAATGTAATCGCTGGCGGCAAACTTAAAAAAGCCACTTTTACCCAAACCCTTTTAATATAGAATGTAAAGATGCCGTGCAATTGTTTAGTAAAGATGCTTATTTGATACAAATTGCAAAAAGCAATAAAAAATATGTTTTTAAACATAATAATAAAGAAAAATAAATTGTACTTTATTTTGATACTATGTACTTTTTTTTCTTACCTATTATTAACCAATGTACTTTATTTGCCAAAAAAAAAAGGTGGCAACCCTAACTGCAATACAACTGCGTTACTATAAGAGGACCTATTAATTAACATGTTTCCGACTGAAAGACTGATTCTATGGTCATGAATAAATTAAATAGAAAAAATTAAAAAATGGAGTATTTATAGAATATTAGCTGCGTCCCGCGGTCTCACCCGCGTGGCAATGGGAAATCGTTATATTTTGGATAATTCACACTATATCTTTATAAATTATAGCCCATGTGTTATTCTCATATATCTCATTCAGCAGTTTTTGCATGAAAGAGTATCAAACATATATATATATATATATATATATAGATACATTCTTACAAACGTTCGCGTTTAAACCATTAGTAGGATGTAAACGTTATTGTTTTTATAGGTAAAAACTTAAAAATTGAATTTGCCATTTTTTAAATTTGATGATGTCAACCTTCTTTTTTAACATATTTATGTGAAAAACATTAATTATATAATATAACTATTTTTGCTATGCTAATTCTTAGAATTGTATAGTAGCATATAATTAGCTCAAAGCATGTTCGCCTCAATATTTTGTGAAAATGTGTTTGTTTCATTCACACCAATCGACGGGCCCTAAGAGCTGTAATTAAGATAATGATCCCATCAAGGTTTGCCTTGTAGAAAAAATGGTTATGGAGCCCTTAAAAACTGTCAAATGTCTTAGCATAAACAAAAATATATAATGAAAATTATGAAAAAAGGATACAAAGTCTGGTATAATCCTGTGAAAACTGCTCCCCTGATATCCAAAACCTTTCTCGTGAGTGCAAAGAGCTCTGAAGTTCTCCGCTGTCTTCGGTACAATATCTGCTCTAAGCATCATTATTATTCTACCAATTTCCTGCTTTCCAACACTTATGTCAAAGTAGACCTGCGGATTACGTTTCTCTGTTGGTTTTGACGGTATCTGAAACATCAGAGTAAAAACACTTTATATCATGTTTCATTAAAACTTTTTATATATAAGCATAAACTTTGCCAGACTACCAGATAAGAACAAAAAGGTACAGTACTGCTGTATGAAGTTATTAAGTAGTAATTATAATATTTTTCATTAAAGAGTAAATCTTTATTTAAAGGGTGATTATAAAATATTTGCAGCATAACTTTGTGCATTTTTTTTTTATTGCAGGAGATCAGCCGACAGGCAGACGGCCCACTTGATGGACAGCGGTTACCATCGCCTATGGACATTTGCAACACCAAGGTGCTATGAATGCGCTGCTGCTCTCTTTCTTTTCTCTCTGGAACCTGGTCACTAATGCCGGAACACAACACAGGGTTATTATGGCGGCATACTCTAGACAGGGTGGTCGCCATCCAGTCGGCAAATGCCTACCACCTGGCTGTGGGTTGTTTGTCGCCTCTTACGACAGGCCGGCGGACGCAGGAAATTGTATTCTTTCTCCGTTCCTGCACGGATAGGTAACATGTACATGCTACATAGCCATGTAACAAAGATGTTAAGATTATCACAGTATCAATGTATTCTGACCAGTTCGAAGTGTGCAAAATTAACTTTACTAAATTCAGTTACAAATTAATCTCTTATAATTACAATTAAATCATTAAATGATAAATTAAGGGATTTTTAATTTAATTTGGAAATAGAATCCCATAAAACTGTTAATATTTTGTAGGATGGATGAATGGATGATGTTCATGCCATTATCAAAAATACATCTATACATTCGGGTTTAAGGTAGTATATGCAATTATGTAGGCAATAGGTAGGTAGGTAGAGTTAGTAACGGTAGACCACGACGTACACACCATGATCAAATAACAGAAGTGTTAAAAAGAGACCCGGTAAAAGCATATCAAATAAATGTGCATGTATGAAGAGGTTAATGAAAGTAGATGAAGCGAAAGTTGTTTGTCAGGATCGTCACAAGCGGAGATCTATACTCTCTGCCTGCTCCCATGGGATAAAGGCGTGATAATATGTATGTATGTAGATAATAAGAGGGATGGAAATTAAATGAAAGTAGGCCAAAAAGATGGGCAAATTATATGAAGGATGACCACAGAGATTAAAGATCAAGATAAAAAATTAAGTCATGTTTGGATTTACTATAAAACTAAAGACTTTTTAGAAGACCACACTGAATGGGTAAAATGTGATCGCTGCCAAGCATTTTCAGTAATCATGCATATAAATTACTATGTTAAACCTTGTATTTATACAAACTACATTCATTAAAAGAAAGTAGAGATATGGAGATAAATTATGAAGTAAAGACATGCAGCTTGGGAGTTTGTTGCATCACTTCTTCTCCTTTAACAGTAACTAAAATTGCTTTGGGAGCCATGGTAGAATTTCAATAGTAATCCGTAAGGATCAATTTTGAAATAAATATTTCAATTCCATTATAATTATGGTCAGGAGAGGAATCAAAGGAACTTACAGAAACATCCTTAGTGTCAGTCTTCTCTTTATCTGTATTTTCTCCTTCTTTATTAAAGGGTAATGTCTCTCCTGCATGTTTTTGGAGCCAGTTGTCATCAGACCATACAGGTCTAGTGGAACCTTCTTTGATGCGCTGTGGTGCTGCTATGTTCACCCTGATTGTGCGACCAAAGAGTTCAGAGTCATTCTGAAAATTAGTACAGTAATAGTGGCTATAGTTTTTATTTTAATAATAAAAATTACTTCACTTTGCAAGAGTTAGATCTTGAGTTAAATTATGCATATAGTACTGTTCATCTTTGGAAAGGCACAATTAAATAATAGATTATGACATAGACATTGATTAAGGGAGGAAGACACATTTATTGTTGCAATGAACTTACATTACAAAAACAAATGCATTCACTGAGAAATAAACACTGTTCAAGAAACAAAACCTGTGTCCCTATAACTTCTAAATCTTTAGACAGAAATATATCTGAAATACTGTTTCTGTTCTGTGAATCTACAGTGCTGTTTCAGTAACTGTGATTTAAAACCTGATTGGCATTGTCTGTGGCACTGATGCGTGGTTGCATGTTTTATTAGACAATGTGCAAATGCATGTGCATATTATCACGGTTACCCTCTTACAAAGAGAGGAGGAAAACATTGCGACGTCAACTGCATATTACAGAAAAACCAGCCCTGCTGGTCCACCTTAGATATATTTGGTGAGCACATACATTTTATCACGCCTAGTTCCATAGGCGTAGGCAGAAACGAAGGAGCTCCACTTACTACGTGGTAAGTATACTGATTATTACTCTTAAAATTGAGAAATATGTTTGTCCAAATACACATACAACAACATAACCTCACTCAAATCAAACTGACGAAAAACCATACCATGTTGTCAATAGCTGCAGCCGCATCCTCTGCATTTTCGAATTCTATGAATGCAAAACCTCTATGCTTCTCACTTTCATAATCAAGAGGTATTTGTACATCAACTAAATCACCGAAGGGCACAAACGCTGCATTTAAGACTTTCTCGTCAACTTCCTCTGCTAAGCCACCCACGTATATAGTCCTTTTAGAATTAGGCTTACTTGTCATTATAATAGTTATATTTATTCAAATATATCTAAATTATATCGTTTATTGATTTTATTAAAGAATTGGAAGCAAAACACAAACAAAAATCACAAGTTCACAACAACAAATTGAATGAAAACGCCAATGTCAATCTACACTAATGTCAGTTGTTGATAATACATCAAAATACTTTACGTATCATAGACGAAAGTACTTTAAACATACATGCATAAAAGTTATTTCTATAATATATCATTTCAACTTTATGATAACGTCTAAAATAAGAATTTTGCATAAAAAGCTGAATTCACAACTTTTACTTAATAAATTGGTTTAAGATTGCAAAAAATTGAAAAAATATTTTATTATTTGGGTGCCAGAAACTTACTTCGAAACCAGCAATACATTGACGGTGGAAACCCAAAATCAGGGATTCCCAAAGTGGTTTATATTGTCTCCATGGGTTCGAAATCGATGTCGACATAAACGAAAACTGATTTTGTCATCTGTGGTCAACGAGGTATCAAAATCGACCCCTATTAATTAACACAAGTTCTTATTTAAAAAATTTAAAACAGTTATACTGAATTCTATGTCTAATTAATTTTATTTTCTTATTTTTTTATGAGAAAATGATGCCAAGTTTACTTTACTTAAGCACCCGCAAAAAAAAATAATTTGGGTGTGCGGTTCTGAGGTATTAGTTCATTTTAGAAAAGGGGTCTCTTGCCCAAAATAGTTTGAAAATCCCTGCCCTAGAATGTATTTTATTCATTCTGAAACAATATATAAGTATTTTAATAAAAATGCAAAACAAAACAACTCTCTTTAAGTTCCCGCCATAAATTCTAGAAATTAAATAAGGACAAACGGAACGTAATCCACACAAGCGCGCTACATAACTAGCTATCTTGAATTTCAGGCGGGAATTTAATAATAATAATTTCAAGTTACAATAATTAATAGTGGAGTAATGTTTTTTTATTAACTTAGCCCTACCTACACTCCCATTTTTTATCGAGTAACCATGCTTGTTTATGATTATTAAGAACTTTAATGGGATCACGGATTGTTTTAACACTGAATGGTTTGACCATAACTGTAACTGTGAAACAATTCAGTGTAAAAACAATAATTGTCGTGTATCAAACAGTGTTGTGTTATATATATAATGTATCATCTATAGTGCCGTAATACACTGTGAAGTTAAAGATGACGAAGAGTATTGAGAATTGAGAGTCACAAGACGTATTAACAATAACCATTCTAACATTTTAAACTTGACTAAATTTAAGACACTACAAGCTATTCCATTTTCGATTTCAAGTTTATATTGTTTAAAATATATTTTTAGAACAAATTAACCTCAAAAAGCTTTAGGCCTAGTCAAATAGGTGCATTGTAGGTAAAGTGGGTATACAGCTGAAAGTATATACTTATATAAGCTAGTCGGAAAAATACCTACTCAGTGGAGACTCAGGGCTAAGGTTTTACATTTTTCAAATCGATCGGCTGACTTTAAGAAAAAAATGACACACACTGTATTATTACTCCATTCCATAGTGTACCTTATAAGGATACAGTTTAGTAAGCAGTATATTATTATAGTTTCAGATTTAGGCATATGCCCACTTAAAAAAGTTCTCACCTGTATACCAATCTTACCATGGAATTATCAAAAATCAAAACAAAAAATGAAAGCTACGGAATGTTCGAAGTAGATATTAAGTACTACATACATACTTTATTCTATTACGCCATGAATAGCCTACTAGTTGTCAGTTGATTATCTTGTTCACATATCCAGTCAGATAATGTGATGGAACTAGTCGAAGAAAAGCGATTATTATCTCATGTCGAGAAAGGTTATTCACATAGACGATTATGTAATCTTCTTGTTATTTTTAAATTTATATTAGCATGTTTTATGTGTTTGCATCTATTCTCGAGTGTTTATATACGATTAATTTTAGAATAATCGCGAAGGATACAGGCACAAGCCCATAGCTGGACCTGTTTGAACCCACACATCAGCTTCCAGTAAACAATAGGTCTTTTTCTCACGTTAACCCACCATATTCTTGTGACAACGTTCGAACTGTTCGCAGTTGTAACTCACTGAACAAATGAACATAATCTTGCATAAAAACAAATTGAATAATTAGTTAGGTACTAATTTTTTTTGAAAATAGAACTGCAGAGCTTTAAAGCGCTGTTAGACTTTGTATACTCCCGAGGCGGTCCCAAGGTCACCAACTCAGGATCTGACGAGTGGAAAGAAATCGAGAGTAACAAGTCAAAGAGTGTAAAGGTTCACTTGCTCTACCATCAGTGGATTTTTGACATTACAAAAGCAATGGATGGATGGGTCCATACAAATGGAGGTTATGTCAAAGTTTAACCGATAGTAAGGAACGGTTAATAAGATAAAGAAATTAATTAGTATGGGCTGTTAGTAAATAAATTCATATATACCTAGTTTTTTCTAACAAGATAAAATGGATGATATTTTTGTTAAATTGTGTCTTAGATGATTAATATAAAACATTCTCTAGTGTAATATCTAGCTTCAAACGTGGCTTAGTTTGTTGAAGTCATTTTAACGTCATTTGTGTAATTCATTGCAAAAATCCTGTTTATAATGAACCAAAATGATCTAAGCATAAACTATGTACTTACATTATGTTACCTCCTACTGAGCGTGTGAAATAAAAATCTTACAGAACTTGAAGTATTTGAGGTGTTTTCCTATCCAGTTATACTAGATAAATGACCCGTGTCCATATATCAGAGAAGTGATAGGACGAGTCACGGGAATCGAGCCGATTGCGTCCGTGAGACATTGATGAACGAGTGCGCAATTAACTGTACCAGATACTTAGAAGTTTTTGCTTACAGTATTAATCCGCTACATTTTAAACATACATAAATCTTGAACACGCTATACCTTAATTAAGTACTTTGTTTAATTTAAATCTTGAACTTTTAAACTCATATGGATTAAATCTGAAATGAGGATCCGTGTGAGAACCAAAGCAGAGCCGGATTTTTATCCGTGCAGGGTCGGTGAAAGAATATAATTTCCTGAGGCCGGGCGGCCTGTCGTAAGAGGCAACAAAACAACCCACAGCCAGGTGGTAGAGCATTTGCCCGATCGGATGGCTATCACCTTAAGTTGTGTTCTGGCATTAGTGACCAGGTTCCAGTCCCCATTAAGAGATCAGCTGCTTTCTTTTTTGTTTTGTTTTAGGTAGCACCTTTGGTATAGCAAAAGTCCGTAGGCAATGTTGGCCGCTTCCCATCAAGTAGGCCGTCTGCCTATCTACTGAACTCCTGCAAAAAAAATTGCGAGGACAAGCCCCCGGCGGCCACTTCAGAGGGCGGCAAATTCAAACTTCAAAGACAAATATACAAGTCATCATTAATGCAACTTTGCCACTGAAACGACTAGTGCTTTAAGCACATAAATTAAGTAGTTTCCGCCGGGCGTGTGTGCATAGATTGAAAACCACAGACGCACGCGAGTCTATCAGTTAGCGTCTGATGTCTGAATGGATGATGATGATTAAGCATTTTTCTCATAAATATATATATAATTAAATTTAGCTCAATGTTGAAACCAAGACAATAAAACTTTGACAGATCGACAAAAGATCGGTGAAAGTTCTTATTTCTCTAGCCATAAAGCTTTTAAAGCTAATGTCTCCAAATGCAAGAGAACATTTGTTCCGTTTGTAAACGGATATAAGAATGTTATAAGAATTCGTTATGCGATTTGTTAGGCTAATCTATACGTAGCCTGTTTATCAACGTGCCTGTCTGTAGCAGTGCGATTTCTACGTTGCGTTTCGAACGTTAGCAACGATGTAGGCTATTCTATGTTTTCTAATCTAAACCGATTGATTTATTTAAGCTGGAATATAACGGCTAGAGTTTATAATTGGTATGTGTTGGTTGTAAATTTCGCGAGTGAGCTGATTATTAAATCCCTATTCCTTGGATTAATACGATTTGAATATGATCATAATAATATTTTCTTAAGTTTTCGCGACTTGTACACATAATAAAACTACGTTATAACGGTTTTAAGCAAATGTCATCTTTGTCTTCCGTGACCACGGCAACTGAAAAGCGGCCGAAACGTCGGATAAACCTAAATAAAATAAATTACCGCGCTTAAAACCGTTATAACGTAGTTTTATTATGATCATAATACTATAAAATTTGTGTAAAGATACATATCAATCAATCGATCCTTCATCTTCAAACAACCTTCAACAAAGACTTCTTTTTAGTGTTACGGCATAGGCACCGTCAAAAACAAATTCACACCCGCATACGTGTAAAAACACATTTTATTACCTTTCGGAATTTGGACTTCTTTTGTTTACTTTGGGTTTAAAAATTGTGATTAGAAGAATAGAAGAAGAAATTAGCCCGTTTTGTATTGTAACTTAATATGGCAGTTATGAGCCAGGTGTGTCGTCGGATTTAAAGTAAAAAATGATTCTAGGAAATTCGGGCAGACATATTGCATCTGTGCAGTATAAAGCAATGCCCCGATTGAGGGACGTTGCAGTCGAGCGATAACCACGAGCGAAACAAGACTTGTCTACATTCGGTAATCTATTTAGTGAGAAAATAAACAATTCCCTAAGAGTATTTGTGTGTTGAAGTGGAATAAGAGAAGCTGAAGAGAGGCCGATATTTCAGTATACCATCAACCGTGCGTGCTCTTCCTTTTCTGATTCCCTCGCCTAAATTTTTCAGCATTCTTTCAGGGGCATACAATTCGTTATTATCAATAAATTCAGCTCCGCCGCATCAATAACCTTTATAGTGAAACCTGTCACTACCGACATGAAGTTGAAAATAGCTCGTGAAATTGAAGCAGTAGTACAATTTTCTACAACCTGCTCCTGCTGCTGGAACTTTTGTTGCTTCTCGATGTCCTTGTATGGCATTTTGGAAGCCTCACGAGTCACCCGCTACTAGATTTATTCATATTCTTTCAACTCTGCAACTATTGTAGCAAGTTTTTGAGTACTTTCAACAATGGCTAAAGTGTCGCATGCTACCTGGTCAGATTCTAACCCTATACCTAAGTTCTCCGCACGCTGATAGCAACACTGAACAAATGACAGAAAATGCAAACAAACGTCCGTCTGCCATCAAAGTAAGTGCATCAGTGTTTGCAATGATCATGTAAAATTACCATGCATAATTTTGTCACACAAGGCGAAAGTCATACAGACTTACATGTATTTTTAATGGACATTTCAAAATAAAACTTAACGGCCATGCATGGCCATTTCGGAAAAATAACTGCACATCAAATTGGTGGATTTATTTTGGTTTTTACACGTTTGTTTTATTTTACTCGCGTGCGCAATTTTTGAAGACCCGTTGTTTTAAATGAGCGGAATAAATGCAGAAAAAACTGAGCAAATATCTAATAATAGGTACTAGCATGTTTGAGATCTTCAGATTCTATTTGCAACGTGTTATAAAACTTTATTTATAATTACAAATTAATAAGGGCTGCTTGCATAACATCGCCTTTAAATAAAATTACTTAATTAATCATGTGAAACTACCTAAATAGGTTTTACACAAAACGTATTGTCATTTCTATAAACATATCTTGCGGCAAATTTTGCGTTGTGCAAGATACTAATTGTATTTAAGAGTGTTAAATACGTTTTGTGTTTCTTAAATAAATTTAAGTAACCTTATGCAAGCGGCCCTAAGTAATAACTTAGGGCCTTGCATAAGCTTGCTTGTATAATCTATTTAATTTTATCCCATTGGATAAATATATTATACAAGCACTTGACCTTTAGTTTTTGATATGGCTCTGCACGATTTGTATTTCTAGCCGATTTCAAGTTACCATGTATACTTAGTCAGGCTTTAGAAGATAGAAAAAACCATCAAAAGTTTTTTTTAAATTGCATGAGTTTAGCAAGACAGGCAGACGGCCTACCTGCGGGTAAGCGGTTACCATCGCTTATGGACATTTTCAAAACCAAAGGTCCTGAAAATACGCTGCTGCTCTCAAGGGAGACTGAAACCTGGCCACTAATGCCGGAACACAAATCTAGGTTGTTATGGCCGCATATTCTAGACCAAAGATAGACATCCAGATGGACAATCACCCCACCACCTGGCTGTGGGTTATTTTGTCGCCTCTTAAGACAGGCAACCCGGCTGCAAGAAATTGTATTCTTTCTCCGTTTGTGCACAGATTATAATACTTTAACTGACACATGACTTATGAATGAAAGAAACGATTATCATATTTTTGCTGATAAAATTACGAGCAAAGCCGCGTGAGTACGTAGTTAAAGCGGCCTGTCTCTCTGTGAACGGGTTCATATGATACGATGAATTTCGTCAATGAGATTTCTGTTACTCTGGTCTGAGTGACTGAAATATGAAACGTACGTAGGCATGTGTTTGTTTGCCCATTTAAAAAAATAGAAAAGATTGGCTAGAAAGTATGTATTAATACTCAATTATTAATCGTAAACTTAATTCATATTGTAAAAACTGTTTTTGACTGGAATCTTGAGTAATAATAAAACAGTTCAAGTCACATTAGTGGTACCGGTTTATTATGTTACTAACTTATTAATTATACTTACTTGAATACAATTTTCCTCATATTATTTCGGTTTTTTTTAATTATAATTTGACATTGAAAGTCAGATTTCGGGAAATAAGTGAACTATTGAGAGCAATTCCACAATACTAAACGACTTTTAAGATAAGTTTTTTCCATCCGGATCTTGCAGTTACGATTATCTTCTTCCTTTATTTCTTCAGGCAGTCCCCATCCACTACTCTCGTCTTCCTCATCCAGCCCCTGCCGGCGACCTTGCAATATTCTAATTTTACAATCCCCATAGACCTCACACATTATAATATATGCATACATACATACATAACTTCACGCCAGGTCCCTTGCGAGGTAGGCACGAACAACAGAGTGCCATACAGGCTTATTCTTACACACCTCACTTGCTTCTTTGACATTCATAGCTCTTGTCATGCACGCTCGTCTATTCTTAAGGCTGCTGACATCACCTTCTGCTAATACACGATCAATTTGATCATGGAAGGTGTGTCGTGGCCTTCCGCGACTTCTGCATCCATCCACTTTTGCATTGTATATCTGTTTAGTCATTCTTTCATCATACATTCTTTCCACATGCCCGAACCACCGGAGCATCCCTTTCCTTACCTTTACCCCGACACTCTCTTTCAGACCAACTCTCTTTCTTACTTCGGTATTACAAACGCGGTCCGCGAGCGTCACTCCGCAGATTTTGCGCAGTGCTCGTATCTCGACTGCGTTTACTCTACTTTCATGCTCAATGTTCCATACTCAACTCTCGCTTCCATAATATATGCAATACTTCAATATAAGTAAGCATGTGGGAATTTGAACTCGGTATGTTAGTAATTTGTGGAAAAAAAAGAACGTTAAATATTTGTTCAACAAATCTATTTACCGTTGAAGCTAAGAGTTTGGCTTTTAGTCGTTGTCGTGTGTCGCTTAATATTGGTTGTAAACAATACAGGCTAGCCAGGAAATAGGAATATAACGGGTATAGAACTTTTTGTATTTTGAATGACGTTTAATATATCGAAACTACTTAGAAGAATAAATAGCCTAAAATATTAGCACTCGATACGAAGTCGGCACTGACAAATATAATAATAAGAATCGGCAGATATAGTCCCCATAGACCCAGTTCCCTAGTTCCATTAACAGTTCGTCCCTAAAGCCCGATACCTTTTGTTCTAATTTCCTACAATCTTACACTGACCGGGGCTTGTACTTGCATTACTACGAGTAAATGGTGTGGACGGGAATAATCGGCAGTCTGTGTCACGCCACATCTACTTAAATTTTGTCAAGGTGCCTCTGCGTGTTGGCCCTCTGTGTGTTGGTGGGTGTAAGGACCCACGCAAGCCTTTCAAAGGTCCGGTTCATTTTTATGGCCACTGGTCTGCAAGGACATACAATAATTGGCAGACAAACACGCACATTTTATATTCCCATCGGGCAAAGGCCAGCAAAGGCTTAGCCCACAAATAATTGTATTCAACTAGCTGTACCCAGCAGACGTTGTCCTACCCTTAAAAAAATCTATAACCCAATTGCAGCGCCACATACTGGGTCTAATTGTGAATCTAAACTGTCCCGGAACCCACTTGTACCTACACAAAAATAATTTCACCTAAGCACTGGAACTCGCTTGCGGCGCCACTTACCTGGTTTAAATTTGAATCTAAACCATCCCGGGACCTACTTGAACACACTCATTTTTTTTAATCAAAGTCTGTTCAATCGTTTAGGAAGAATTCAGTGACATACGCTTGAACGGAATAATAAATATTATATATAAAGATTGTGGCACCAGAAATCCTCGCGAGCGTCCTTACAACATCCAACCAAAGTTTCATCACACTCTGACCAATGGATTAGGAGCGCAACAAGGACAAACATACAAACATTGATTTTTATTTATAAGATTAATAGCTCAGATGAATAAAAGTATAGACGGACTCTACGTGAAAAACGCTTGAAATGAACCTAAGTATTATTTACAAAGTTGTAAACAACGTAAGTAGGATACCTCCGCACCGCACGCCATCGGTTGGGCGTTCATCCCCACTATGAGCTTATTCCCTCTTATACGCAGTGATTCTCTAGATTTTTTTTTGCGCAGCATAGGGATTTGGAATGAGCTCCCAGCCGTAGTTTTCTCACGGCGCTATAATATGAGGTTTTTTTAAAAGAGTGTCATTAAATTTCCTCGAGCCCGGCAGCGCCTTGGTAACCGCTTTCCATCAGGTGGGCCGTCTGCCTGTCTGCTGTACTCCAGCTGTAAAAAAATACACACAGTTTGCCTCTGTGTGGGTAGTAGTAATATTTCCACTATAAACTATATGTACCAACTTTATCCGTGCTAATTTGACTATTTAATACTAAGTTTTTGTAACTCGTTCCTTTACCTGACTTCACTCTAAGGGCTCGTTGCTCGGTTGCCTATTTTGTTCTCATCTGTCAATAAAATTCTAAAACTGCCGTGTCTGTACATTGAAGCTATTTAAAAAACCCCTGGAATACACTATATAAACGATGGAGAAAACGATGCAATTTTATTTGGATTTCTTGTCTGTTTATTTGAGATTCACGTAATAACTATTGAGCCAACTTCGATGCGGTTTTCGCTGATCGCCAGAAAATTGTTAGACTTAAAATCTGCGCTAATTTTTATTCTGAGAATCCCGCGGGAATTTTCCTTGGAATTATTTAAAGTGACCAGTTAAAAAGACGAATTGAAACGTGATTTTTTCACTGATTTGGAGCAAATTTTATATAACAAAACGTGTGATATTTTTAGCCGGGGAATCCAGCGAGAATTTCCCGGGAGTGGTTTGTAGTTGTTTGGATGCATAAAAATTAACTTATGTAACACAGTTTTCGCTAAAACCATAACTTACATTACTTTTAAATGTTGCGGTACTTTTTGAATCCAGCTGAATTTTCAACTCAAACATGCGAAGGCACATGGATATCCTAACCAATATATATGTATATGTGTATGTATATATTAATAATATATATATACGTATATATATATATAGGATTTAAGGGTGTTAAATGCGTTTATTGTTTCTTAAATAAGTTTTGGAGTTTAAAAACTCAATTGTATAGTATTTTTTTTCGGAATGCTACAATGGTCGTAGATTGACTTAACTAAAAGATCTATAATTTGGCCGAGGCTAGTAAGTGATATACGTATATGATGTGAAGTTCGGTCTTTAGATGCAAGCAACCAACCAACAAGATGATAAGTTTGGGGACAAGACCTCCTGTATTATAGAAATCTTTATTATTCATCACATACACACACATGAAATACTTTAAGTACATTATACACTTACATGTTAATAGTAAAAAGGGCATTCATTCATACATGAAATGTATTTCATAAAAAAGTTTTATTTACTATTCCAGTATGTATGTCCCATAGATCCTATAGCAGTTTTATTCCACGAAAGTCTCTGGAGGTTTCATACAAAAAGTAACCAAAATAACTTGACACCTAGACATAGTCCCTTCTTTATATTTTACCAGTCGCAATAGGAAGATAGAGGTCAATGTTATATGGTTGCTTTGAGACTTGGTAAATTAAGAGTATACGGGCGTAAAGCCTGGCGAAAGCAGCTTCAAACAATTTGGACGAAGAATATTTTTTGAATGATTTCCAGCCCACTAATTGTAATGAAGTGTAATGACTGCTTAACTACATAGGTAAAAATCATGGCATTAGCTTAATGTTTAAGGTCTCATATCAATCATCTGACCTCCAATTAAACTCAACGAGCATAATATAAAACAAATAAGTCAGTTTCTTGAATTAATGTGTGTTACATCTTGCACCTGTGGACTATAACCCCGCGATCACATTATGCCTACTTTCACGGCAGCACGCAGGATTTTGGCGAGAGAACCGGGCAGCGTAAATATTAAGTGTTAGGTTGTGTACGTATATATACTTGTGCTACCCACTTCCCTTGCCACTTTCCTGTTTACTGCCTGTTTAAGTTAGTGTTTGACCACAATATTGCCCTATGTGGAGTGAAGATGTGGTTTAAGATGAAGCACGCTTACCTAGAAGGTATCTATTCACACGGAACTTGAAGACACCCAGGTTATAAGTATCGGGACAGACAAACTCCGACAATGAGTTCACGTCACTTCACTTACTTTACTATTGTTTGAAATTTAACATTACTTCAAGGAGCTTATACCAAATTTTATTCAGTAGTAAGGCAAATGGACGTATAATAAAATATAGTGAACGGGCATTGCACGCCACTCCAAAACCCCATGACACGATATCGTACCAACGTTTTGACGGCCATGGCGTCACGCCATGTTAATGTGGCCAAACCCTAAGCAAGCATATAACAAAATGATCCAATCCACCCTCTTTATACAGCTGCATGTAATAGACTAATTGTATATGGCATAAAATCTGGAAAACCTTTTTAAAGGTCGTCTATAGAGTAGAATAGATAATAGAGAACACTTTATTGTTCTCCACATACACATGAAATAAACGATTTACAGTAATCACATTAATCAGTAAAAGTAGGAGCAATGGGAGGCCTTATTGCCTTAGAGCGATCTCTTACAGACAACTAGGGCTATGAATTTTATGAACGTAAGATTCGCAATTGTGTGACGGTGATGTGCAAAATAAATACATACATAAATAGGATATATAAATATCACACAATACATATACCTAAAATGAATATATAAGTTGTAGATTTTGTAAATAAAAGTTTGGTATAGAAGGACAGGACTAACCAAGAAGCTGAATTGTGTTATAAAAGCGCAAGGAACGCCACATCCGTGTGTATCCGCGGCACAGAGTATAAAACGAGTAGGGCGCTTTATTCGCGCGTACTCGCTGCGCAAGGTCAAGTGCGCCGGTTCGAGTCATTGCTCCTCGCGTGTGGACCGCGTTGCGCCCGCGCATCAACGCCGGACTTGCGACCACTTGTGCAACCAGGTGAGTTTGGTCAACAGATATTAATACTTTTCTAAAAGCGCGCAAAGATACTCAAAATTATAAATTAACAAAATTGTAATATATTGTGGTTAAATGATTCTCCAATTTACAGGTGATTTGTTGACTTAAAACAATTGATTGTAGAAATAAATTGAAATGCTGATTCGGATTTCGTGTTTTAAATTATTGAATAATTAATTTATTTGTAGTTATATACACAACTTATAACATAACTTATTTAAATAAAAGTATATTTAACCTAAACTATAAAATTAATACTACTATAAACATATTTACAAGTAAATACTACTATCTACTAACTATCTAGCTCAAAGTATCATTAAATATTACATCCAGCTCTAATAAAGTTAGCATGTACAATATAATCAAATAGACAAAAACTGCTTAGGATTTTAATATATTTATAGATACGCACATGTTTAATATAATTAACAGATTGCTGAAATACGTTAAAAATAAATTCTACTACTTGCAGTACATGTTGAAGATTTTTTGCTTACAAGCTTTTAAGCCTCTTGTTTTCCGCAATGTTTAATATGCTGTAACGAAACATGGTTTTTAATTTATATGTACATATATAACAGAATATGCATTTGCAAGTCGTACAAGTGTCCATGATGAATCTTACCTGGACCATAAAAACATTAATTTCTGCTTCTTAGTTTATTTATAATTTGTTGTTTTATTTTGCACTTCTTAAATCACTTTCAAAACATTGTTGAAAGGTATTAGAAGTCAAAGCTCATAAATTAAACATTTTTATTTTATGTTCCATTAAAACATTTACGCATCGTTTCACGTATGTCTTCCTTGTAAGATTGCTCTCAGAAATAAATCAGATACCAATTGTTTTAACCTGTTCTTTAATTGATACAATCTTTGACTTAAAGTATCATTGTATTGGTATCTAAAATATAGATATTACAGTCATGAGTCTACACTACAAAATATACTAGGTTTAAATAATACAACTAAATGTTAAAAATAAACTAAATTATATTTAGCGATTACTATATGTAGTATTATACTACTATTACAATAATTATAAAATACTAGCTGTCCCGGCAGACGTCGTCCTGCCCGGTAAAAATAGGGGTTTGTCGCAGAGGGTTAATAATTTAGGGTTGTATGTATTTTTGTATGTTGTATCATAAAAAAATAGAAATTAAAAATTTTGTCTACAAAATAAATAAAAAAAATTAGGGGTGGAATACCCCTAACATTTAGGGGGATGAAAAATAGATGTTGGCCGATTCTCATAGATACCGGATAAGCACAAAAAATTTCATCAAAATCGGTCAAGCCGTTTCGGAGGAGTATGGCAACGAAAACTGTGACACGAGAATTTTATATATAAAATATAAACTAATTAAAAATTTAACCTTCTTCTACTAAGTCATTCCTTCACTGCTGGGAATTGTGATTTTGATAGCAGTGTAGCAGTTATACATGTTACCTAGAATCCCTTTAGACTATAAGTAGAATACCTACTAACCCTAGGTCAATATCTTCTAAGAGATCCTTATCTTTAGAAGATAGTGACAAATAACACCTTTGCTTAACAGGCTGGTTAGGATAATGTTACTTCGTTATATCATCATATCGAAGGTCTAAAGGTCGCTTCACCTGTATATAATATATATATATATATATATATATATATAATATGATAAGTATCAAAATGAAGCGGAACCTCATGCTTCCACATTCTCAGCATATCTAGACATCTCAATTTCACAAAGCGGTCGCTTAAGGCCTCCAGATCCGTTATCCGAGTAGATACCAGTCCTCTAATCCTGTGGAGAGTCAATTAAGGATTCTAAGATCTCTTCATACGTTCATGGGCTCAAGACTCTACGGAACAAGCGTTTCAAAAACTTGACGGAAATAATTACCACATCTATAAGTTTTTGCATAAAACGCTTTTAAATTGTTCAAATTGCATCACGTCTATATTCACAAAATTAAACAGTTCAACCTCTTTTTAGTTGATTGAGTGCAAGCCATCACAAAAGGGAAAAGCCACAGAATGGTAAAAACTTACTAACTTTGAAATGTGAACAGTAGGGGGTGCTCAGTATATTTGTCAATACATATTGTAGATATTTGGAAAAAAAGAAACGTGACGGCACGTGTAATCATCTAAAGACCCAGATACAAGAATGAAGAGAAGACGTAAAAACTAGTGTTTGCGTTGAACTCTCTGGCCGGATTTTAAGTGATTTTTTAACTGACTTCAAACAAAGGAAGAGATTCTCGATTCGTCGTGTAATCATTTATTTTTACTTGTACAGTTGCGGAATGAAAATGTTCGTCAAATTAAAGTCGACTTTTGCTTGCTCGAGTACAAGAAACAATACTGCCAACATTTTAATAAATGTTACGTTTATAAAATATAAAACGTGAAATAAGAAAATTGCAACATTGACAATGACAAACGCTGAGATTAGTAATGGGAAAAAATAAGATACAATCACTGCGATTAACATAGTAATTAAATACAATAAAAAGGATTAATATGTCTAAACAATTTTCTTAGACAAGATAGAAAATCAAACAACTTTAATCTAAGTAAATTTAAACTTTATTGTCAAATAGTTTGTGGATCGCAAGGTAATCGAGAGTAACCCTTATTGAAGAGCATATACGTCGAAGTTAAGATAGCATATTTGAATAAGCGTACCAGTTGTGCAATATCGACAGGTGCTTTACATATTATTTTTAAAGATACTGAAGTACGTATTTGCGCAACTAAAAAGAAAAATAAGTTTTTTTTAACAAAAACAAAATCGACTTCACATTAAAAACTGAAAAATAAATGTTTAACGAATTTTTTCATATTATGAAGTCGGTGTGAAGTAATACATAAAAATTACTATATTTTATAAATTTGTTCTCGTTCTTTTATGTTTTAATTGGCACTGACTTCAAGATGTTGTGGGAAAAGTCGGTTATATATTTATTCTTTGAATTTCCGTCTAAAGTCAAGTGTTACAACTCGGGTCCCGACAAAAAAAAACAAAATCCACATCGATATCTGTAACAAAGTCTTTTAAAGTCGTCTTCTTTTGTTTACTTTGTGTTTAAAACTTGTGATTATAAAACATTCCATTGTTTTATTGTACTCTTTTATGACAGTTTGCGGCCGAGTCATTAGCCAGGTGTGACGGATCAAGTCGACTTAGATACGAGGACATTGCACTTGTGCAGCGAGTCGAGCGAAGCAAGACGTGTGTACTACAATCGGCAATCTGACTTTGCGCGTTTTATTGATTTACGACCTAAGCATTACGTTTGGACTTATTGTGTTCGGTTATATTTGTACCTGTGTTATACGTGTTTCCTCGCGACTCACAACAGTGCTCGCTTGACCATAATCTCGCCTGATATTGATTGGTGATACGATCTATGATGGTGCTGGCTTACCTAGAAGGTACCTATTCACACGGGAAATATATACTCCAGCACTGAGTTGCACCCTTTTGCAGTGCGCATGTAATTGTGGATGCAAAACGCTTTGAACACGTAGGATTCATTTCGTCATCAAATTAAATAAAAACGCCTTTACCTGCCAATTAAGCTATTTTATTATCACTTCCTTGAGAGTTTAAACCACTTCATCTTTATGAAGCACAAGCAGTTTTTTTGGTGAAACTATATCCAGCAAAGATTATTCAATTATAATTGAAATTGTGACGAATAGTAACTACATTTGTGTCATTGAAGTCTTTGGATAAAATTACTATTTTTCGATTTTATGCAGACACTTCAATTATACATAAGTAGTTACAATTGAATTAATATGTTTTTCTATCAATAAGTATTCATAGAGAACATACTTGCTCAATATCTATATTAAATATTTTTCATAAACAGACAAGCCTCAATTTCGCACGGTTTGTGAATCTATAGCAGCCATTATTAAATATTTGTAAGTGAATATTAAAGTTGTAGATCTTCGATCAACAAGAACCTATTTCAAATAGGACAGTATGGTTGACACATCTGCATAACGTAATTTGTTGTTGTCGTAATTTTTCCCTCAAAATTAATACAAATTTTAATAATTCAAACATATATTTAATCTAGTTATTATTAAATAATAATGTTATACTTACTTACTAATACTGTGGTCGTTTTAGTCTTACGCCAAAAGGAATGTTTGCACTGAAAATCAGCGTTGTGTCGGATATAATTCCGGCACAAAAATATGCTGAGTAAAAACCTTGTTTGCTGAAAATGCGGCGTACGAATTCTTAAAATATGCTCTGTGTATAATTGTATAAGGCATTGATGTAACAATAATAATAGTCTTCTTTTATTGATACATCAACGGTATAAGGAATGTAATTACGTCGCTATTTCTTCAAATCAAATCTTTCTTTCTTACTTAGAATCGTGATGTGTATTTCTATATTTACTTAATTTATCCCATACTGTCCTACTTGAAATAGACTTTAAACACCGCAGCCGGACCTTCATATCAAAAATATACACTGACGGACTCATAAACTGCATCAAAGTAATTGACGACTTTGAAATAAATATTTTAACCAAGTATGCAAACTTTCTATACAGATTTAAATTGAAACCTCTAGATTGGTTCGTGAACTTTAAAACAGCGTAGGGTCATATCCTTAAGTTTAAGTTTGTGTACTGGAAAGGACCTTAAGAATTTTTTTGCAGTCAAACCCCCTCTATTACCGTTTTGATGGACCATGTCTATGAACACAAGTTCTGTTCGCCCGTTCATCGATATGCCACCCCAGACCATACACGAACCGCCTCCAAAAGGAACACGCTCCTCAATGCAACTTTGAGCATATCGCTCCCCACGTCGACGATAGACTCTTCTGCGACCATCTGCACCATATAAACATGTCCTACACTCGTCCGTGAACAATACGGAGGTCCATTGCTCTTCTGTCCAATTCAGGTAATCACGCGCAAATCTTAAGCGAGCTTGTCTGTGAGCTACAGATAACTTGGGACCATTTGCTGGTCTAAAAGGGGTGATATCCGCTTCCTTTAACCTTCTTCTTATTGTTCGTGCACTCACGTTTACTCCACGCACTTCATTAAGCTCTGTTTTGATGTTAACAGACGTGAGGAAACGATTTCGCAGGGAAGTCGTAACAATAAATAGGTCATCACGACCGGTGGATGCTCGAGTCCTGCCTGTACCACGTCTCCTTCTGTAAGAACCTGTCTCCACAAACCTTCTGTATATTCTAGAAACCGTAGACTGGTTTAAATTTAAATTTCTATCAATCGTTCGTTGATCCAAGCCCTCCCGCACCAATGCTACAATTTGAGCCACTTGTTCGGACTAAGTATCCATATTATGGTTCAAAAACTTTCGATGAGTTAAAAAAACTAACCCAACAATTCTGCTGGTAACAATAATTCAATTGACAAAAAAATAAAAAATCAATGAGAATCAATTTAAAACTTTGCTATAAATAACACGCAAATCTGATACTACGAGTAAATTTTCTTTTCCCGGCTATATTCATTTGTTTTACTGCAGTTCTATTTTAAATTTTCCTTTTTTTTGAGATTAAGAGCCAGTCTCTCCATATTTATATAATTTAACTAGCTGTCCCGGCAGACGACGTCCTGCCGGTAAAAAATTAGGGGGATGAAAAATAGATGTTGTTCTATTCTCAGACCTACCCAATATGCACACAAAGTTTCGTGAGAATCGGTCAAGCCGTTTCGGAGGAGTATGGCAACGAAAACTGTGACACGAGAATTTTATATATTAGAAGATCTAAAAAGTTTGCATGCTTATTTAAAAAAACATTTCAAAGTAATCCTAAACTTTGATGCAGTTTGTGAGTCCGTCAGTTTATATTGACTTTGACTAAGGAACAATATTATGATTTGTTAGACCTATCTAATCAAATCTAGTGATACCCCACATGTTTATGTGTAATAAAAAAATCCATCCCTCTGATTCATGTATATTTCTATACCTTTGCTATTTAAGTAGACAGTTGTTTAACGGCAAAGTTCACAGGTGAATTCTCCAAGTCGGCCTTAAGAGCCAACTCTAAACGTAATAATGAGAAATCAACCCCTTAGCTTGCCGTTTGAGATTACTGCATAGAAATTGGTCCTTACAAGGTAATACGTAATATGATTTGATATATATAATAATACAGAAAGTGGGTTTTTTTTCATAATTTTCTAATTCAGTTTCTGACAAGGCTAATTAATTTTTCAAAGATCTAATGATAGGTACCACTTTAGTTTTCGTCAAAATAGCCCGTGACTTCTATGTGTGCGTTTCAGTATATCGTATAGTTCAGTATATCGTGTAGTTGAAGCCCCACTTGAAAAATTCTGTATCACCTTCCTGCCATATTTTCTACATATAAAGATTATTAAATTATTAAATTACTAAACTTTTAAGAAACGTGATTATTATAAGGGTGTCCATTGTCAAAATACTAACATGACATAGAATCGCTAGAATGTAATCATAATAAGCATAAAACACACATAAATAACTTAAACCATTTCTTAATCACTTTAATATATAAACAGAAATCTACCAAACTAATGCATTCAATAACCATTCAAATGCTTAAAATATCATTAAAAGTCAATGAACAAACATACTCTACTGAGATAGCTGTTAATAAATAGTTAATTAGAGAACACGGTGATACATAAAGTTTTACTTAATCTGATAACTTTAACTTTACGTTTATATGTCTAGGTTTGCTTTGCGTTTAACTTAACTTATCAGAATGTAAATAATATTTCAACTTGTACTTAAAATATGTGATAACAAAGATCAAGTAATTATTATTACTAGTGCTCGAAATTCGACCATAATAATTAACGTCAAAGACAAGGCTTAACTGTTAATTTGACTTAAACAATAAACAAAAGAGTATATTATATGCGTGTGTGTGTCAAATACATGGTAGTGTGTGTAATGTTTTTTTATTTATTTTATTTATTTTTTATGCTTAATTTAAAAAAAAGATTAACATTAGTCGCTTCTTCTCTATATAAACTACAAGTGCGCGAAATTGCATACTCCTCCGTCAATTGTCAACATGTATTAATATAATGATTTGTGTAATAACATAGGTACTCAGAAAAAAAGTTTTGCGTGCTGGGAGCCAGACTATGATTTTCTGGCTTATTTTTTCCCCGTCATACACGAAACTGAAGCTAGAATTAGGGGTCAATCAACGAATCGTCGATCGGTTTTGGCTTTTTCTGATTATTCGTTCATTGAATCCAAAAACTGCACGATGCTTAGTCTCAAAGAGCCGAGGTTTTTCTCTGTGCGCTACAACTTAAGGTTGTTCAGAAGGACCTAATACAATTTAATGGAGGCCAACAACACATTTGCCCCATGGTGTTGCAAACGTGCATAAGCGACAATAATCACTTACCACCAGGTGAGCCGAAGCTATAAAAAGTCTCCGCGAGTGCAACTGCTTAGGGAATACAAGTCGGATAAGAATGGAGAGCAAAGCATTAAGTCGGTCGGTTACATAATTCAAGCTTTGGCAGGCAATCTCGTATCTCAAACCCAATGGATAACAAATCGTCAAGTCATCTGTTTTTATGAACTTCCCATAAAAGCATTTTTTACAGTTTCATAAGAAGCGGTTCGTTGACCTTCGCCAATGTTTGTTTAGAAATAAGTAGCACCATATTATTAGGCTTGGTGTGCTTTTTAGGTATTTTTTGCGTCAGAATCAATTTTGGTTTATTGATAGTGGAACGATGACATGATGAAAACATGTATTGGTGTAGAGGATTTATGCTAGTACATAGGTATATGGAAGGGTGAAGTTTCAAAGGACCCAAAAAAATAAATATTTTATTTTAATTAATTACCAATTTAACAAATGCATATTTATTAGGTATCTATCTACATATTAACACGGGGAGAAAAATGTTGGGACTTTAAGCTTATTGCGCGCACGGAGAAGTTTAGTTTAGTTTACATGTAGAAGAAGTGTAGAATGAAATTTATACACAATACATATATGTTTTGCAATCGCATTAAATAAAATATTCATAGTTCACGGTTATACTGACAGACTGAAACAAATAAAAATCTGAGTACTTATGTCAAAATTCCAAATAGATAAATAATAGATCAAGGCATTAAACTTTAAAAAAAAATTATAATTGAATTTCGACTACTTATCGGCTCGACGCGCACTTTCAGCTGCACAAAAGTCCAGTCTTTTCATCGATAGATCACCTAGGTGACTTAGTTTTTTAGAATTTTATTGGGTTGGGTATTTAGTTGGGTACATAAACGTATAATATAATATCGGCCCATAAATGTCCCACTGCTGGGCTCGGGCCTCCCATTATAAGAATAGTATACCCGCCACGCTTGTCCAAGGCAGATTTGACACATCGATTGTCTCGATGTGCAGATTGCATCACGATGTTTTCCTTCACCGTTGTTAACACGCGGTAATTTAAAAATATGCACATTAGATCAGAAAATCAGTTTTCAACGCATAACCACTTAGTCAGTTAAGTGGTTATGCGTTCAGGCCAGAATCGAACCCGCGCCCTTTGAGTTTGGGGACGCGTGCGCTACCCATTACGCTTCCATGACGTAATCTTTACCATATACGAAGAATGTTGATATCAATATTTTTATGAACTTCGCTTACATTTCTATATATTTACTACGTTAATCAATGGAGTTTTGTGTCAATTGAGCAGCACCACGCACCATAGTTATTGTTAAAGATCTGATATAAAGTTTTTGTTACCAACGCAATTTCTCGCTTCACTCGGTTTTTATCTTAAGTACATAAACCCCGGAAGCACAACAAGTTCTTTGTTCGTCTATTTAATTACGCGATGCCAATCTAAATGATGCACCGACACTTAACCGTTATGTAAATATAGTCATATAAATTACCAAAACGCTTGGGAAACTATTTAACTTAAATATTGACATGTACATGAGTTGTAATTGTAAATATATCCGTGCAGGAACGGATGTATCGGTGCAGGAACGGGGAAAGAATACAAACCAGGTTCCAGTGTCCCTTAAGAAGCAGCAGCGCATTTGTAGCACCTTTAGTGTTGCAAATGTCCATAGGTGATGGTTACCCCTTTCCAACAAGTGGGCCGTCTGGTTGTCTGCTGAACTCGTGACATAAAAAAAACATCTGGGATAGAGTGTAAAAGGACATTTACATGGAGAGAGTTTCTTACCTCCAAGATAAGATTGTCACAAACAAAAAAAATATGATCATGTAAACTAAACATACGATATCGTACGTGGAAGAGCGATAATCGCCTGGTCATTGAATCCTGCCGTATCTGTGTAAACAAATATAAAATACGGTACTCATCAACGTGCTCGAAAGGCAAGACTCGCATTCAAATCGGTTCAAATTGCTTTATACGATATTCGCATGAACTGGAAAAAATAGCATATGGGCTCCAGTTTAGACTATAGTAGAATTATTTTGTCCGTGCAGTTTGGGCAGATCATAAAATAAAACGAGTATTTCGCTCTCTCTTCCACTCACGGGCCTTATGGGCGGGCATAGTCATGCGCATTATTGTTGTCGATAAGAGTTATCGATAGTGTATTTAATTTTATTATTTTGTGGGTTAGTTACAAAAATGAAAAAAAATATAGATACGACAACGTATTTATTGAGATAAGAATAATAATGACTTATAATAAATTATTAATTAGGTATCTAATTAAAAAAAATATAAGTACAAAAGTTTAAAACGTAACAAGTTATATTAAAAATAAATATAAATACTTATATCTAAGTTTAAATTAACAGCCAAAAAGATAATAATGATTTTTATAAGATTGATAATCTTTCTTTGATAAGAATGAGTTTTTATCGATAATGGCGTTACGCTCGCGCAACACGCTCACCGCCTTAGCCGGGCTGAGTCCGAGCTCGATTTATAACCCAAACTGCAAGGACAAAATAATTCTACTATAGTATCGTTTAGTACCAAGAGGGTACATTACAATATTAATTATTAACTTTAAAAAGAACATGATAAGAACAACCGTACAAGTAACTAGATATAACGGTAGTTATTAATTGTAAATAACATTGACTGATAATTTATGTATATACATATTATTATTTTTATAAGTAAAAACAAGACGTATTTGGCCAGATTCAGTGACAGCAACATTATCCCAGATGGAAACAAAAGTATCACGATTTGAACAATAAGAAAGAAAAAAGGACAAGATACAAAAAGTCTTACATGATAATATATCTAAATTAAATGTAGCGTCCTAAAAAGAGTCTTGCATAATGCTAGTTTCACAACCAGCGCTGATCTTCCACAAGAACCTTTAATTAGTGATGCCATGGCTTAGATCCGCAAAGCAATTTAAAACAATAAACATGAATTGTACAATTATGCAATTAGTAGTGTATTACAACATTGTTATAATTACTAATAAAAGAAAACGAACAACGGACAGAAGTGACGAACAAGACGGAAATAATAAGTTCGTAATGGTTTGTTATAGCGTACTAATCGACATTTAATATTATAAAATATTTGTGTCGTATTTAAGGTCTCTCTGGCGAATTTGGTGGTCAAATAAGATTTTTTAAGTTAGTTCGGAATCCAAAGACAGACTGCAGGTGCCTTATCGGCGGTGGTATGTTGTTCCAGCACTTCGAAGCAGCGTAGCGAAAACTCCCCCTAAAGACAGCTAAACAATGCCGACAAACTCGTGTGTCGAGACAAATTTCAAAATTACAAATAGAAAAAAATATACACATTTTATTTTGATATAAATTACTCTTTCGGCTACACCAGCATCAGCTAATATATGCATATAAAAGAGACAGATACGATTCATGCGTTATTGGCCCCAGGTTATAAAAATATTAGAGTTATTTTAAGATTTTTTTTCATTATCTTGATATTTTTTTTATAGAATTGTCCTGTACGTGTGTATGTGACTTAACTCCTAAACGACAGGACCGATTTCGATGTGATTTTTTTGTGTGCATTTAGGTGGATTCAAGAATGGTTTAGATACACAATTGGACCCGGTAGTGGCGCTGCAATCGGGTTCTAAGTTTTATGTCTTCAGGGTAGGACAACGTTTGTCGGGACAGCTAGTTTTTTTATAATTATTATTGTAGTGTAGGTTTAATCATTGATATAAGTGTTTTCATATTACTAATTATCGCAATTCATTCGCATAAATCAATAATGGCGATCGGTAACTATTTATACGTGACTTCTTTTTAAGATTTCTCTCTTCCAGATAGAGTTTAGGGCTGATGCTGTCTTCATTTTTTAATTGAAAAACATATACATCTTTTTTATATCTCAACTCATCACATTTCTTTGGCCCAAAAGCCCCCATCTCCTTTCAATGTAGGTAATACTCAAATACATAGTCTTCATAATATTGTGAATTTATAACCAGTCTCTTACTACCTCCTTTAACAGGTTAACGGAAATCCTTCATTAAGCAAGATGTCCTCTATAAAGAGATAAAATCATTTTAATAACTAGTGCTTAAGGAAACCGATTGATACTTATACAGTTTCTGAATTATTCTACATTAAAACCTGACTTTGAATGGACGTGATTCTAGGTTTTACCATTATTAAGGATATAGGTAGGTAGGTGACTCTTTATTGCACACCAAAGCATATTTTCTTAAGTTTTCGCGGCTAATATACATAATAAAGCTACGTTTTAACAGTTATAAGCGCGGTAATTTATTTGTTTTGTATTATTCCGACATATCGGCCAGTTTTCAGTAGCCGTAATCACGGAAGACAAAGATGTCAAGTGTCAATGAGTATTGTTAAAGTTTTGTTTAGCGTATCGACGACTTGTTCATTTTAATTATTTAGTTTTATTTTGTTTATGGTTATTATCTACTCTATTGGAGCCTAATCTAATTTATAATAATTTATAAGGTAAAAGGTATTGCTTTGAACAATGCCAGCTGTAATTTTTGAGAAATAGACTATTTTAATTTTAAATGTACTGCTTTTTTCAAGGTTATGTAAAATAAATTGTTTTTCAAAAAGTTTTTAAATACAAGCTTTTGAGATCCTGGATATCATGTAGCAGCAGAGTGCTAGCCAAGACTAATAAAACGAGCTCAAACACGACGGGTCTATCTTGTTAAGTACAGGAGTTCCTATGGCCACCTTCCGACTCCATCATCAGATCAGCTCCATAGTACCATATTATTGCATTGTCACGCAATATACATATGCGCGCAAAATTTCAGCTCAATTGAAAACTGGGAAGTTGGTCAAATTTAACTTGCAAGATTCCACTTACATACATACTACGGTCATCAATTGCAACTTAAATAAAGGATTGTAAAATAGTGGACGATCGTTGAATTGACGAAATACCTTGTAAATTTTGGGAAATTTAGTGTTTTAGCTTTATATTCGTACAATTTTTTTAAAGCTTCATAGTTAAAAAATACTGTGTACATACATTAAGTCTATAGATCCCGTCAATATGTGTGGTCCGAGACACACTTATCTGGTTTTTGATTTAAACATATAACTGTTTTGTACTTCAACCATCAATTAATGATTGTACGTTTTATTATGAACCGTTAGGGGTCAAACGATCATAACACTATGGGAATCCAGAAATGTGCATAACTGTACTTAGCATTGTTTTGGAGGTATGCAACTTTCACGATTCTTGGTTCAATATTGTAAGTAAATGCTAGGTTTAAGATTAATTGACTATTGTTCGAGCGATGGTTTCAATTTGCTTTTTTTTTAATGGTTTGCGTTTGACCACTGTCTCACCTGATGTTGAGTGATGACGCAGTCTAGGATGGAGCACGCTTACCTAGAAGATACCTATTCACTCGTGACTTGGACTTCGAGATTGTATTTGTCATGAAAAACAGGCTCCGGTAAATTATTTCACTCCTTGGCAGTGCGCACTAGAAAAGATGAAGCGAAATGCTTGGTTCTAACCGGTACGTCTGGTTGTCCAATGGTAAAAAGGGAATGGGGGAATCAGCTTGTGCAATTCTAAGGAACGCTCCCCAAAATGTAGAAGACAGTCTGCCCCGCGACCTTTGCCGACTAGCTTCCTGGCTCTTTTCTCAATTGATTCCAACGCCTCGAACTGGTATTTTGTTCAATAAATTACTTATTTTAACACGTAGTTGTTATCGAAAGTGTAATGGGTGGTCTAAGAAGCCATACATAAACTACTTCACACGTTAAATAAGAAGGGGCTCTGTCAATGAAGTGTGACATTGTGTGACAAGAGGTGGGAGGGATACTAAATATCGTGACGTCACATTTTAAATACCTAGTTAAACTAATTACGGAACTGCTGTTTTAATTTAATATTTTCTTGATATAATATTGCAAAATATGTGGTGGGGAGGAGGGAGGGGGGAGTCTCAGAAATGTGACCAGATGTGACAAGGACGGGGACAAATTACGTCACACGAATTTAATCATTTCTGAGGGATCAATAATGAAAAAAATGAGACTCCTAGAACAGAACAGAGAGGGCCTAGTGTGACATCACAACCTGTGCAGTTTTACATCATCCACACCCATAATTAATAAAATAAGTGGAAAAGAAGAATATGTATAGATTTCAGTCAAAACCAGATTCTTTGTTCTTTAAATTGAGGATATTAGGATGATTTTTTTTATATTAATTCAATGACAAAAATGTTTTATGTTTGAATATAAATACGTAGGAAATCTCTAATAATTATTTTTAAAAGTTCACAGTTATAAAGAAGAAAAGTGAATTTACATTCAATATTATTCATTTTACAAAATATAATGTCTATTGACATTATATAGAAGGCATTTTTATATAATCATATTTAACATTTAAGAACAAAAATAATCGTCAACTGAATAATATTATATTATATAATAATATGCCTGTTTCAGAAAGAATGCTTGGATGTAACGCTTAAAAGATTACTTTTTGTATACATTCAACTTTGATTAATTAAAGGTATTGTATAGGTATATTATTATCAATCAAAAGTTAGTTTGTTATAAAATATAATTGTCAACAGCCTGATATGTGAAACTGGGTTTTGCAACTTTTAAAGATGGCATTATTTTATTTTTAAATCTTTCCTTCTTGTGGCTTCTCCATGTTTTCTTTCTTCCTGCCTAACAAACTCTGTAATTGCGAGATAAGTGAGGACAAGCCAGTATATAAAGACACGCGGCTGAGGTATACCCCAATTTTTTAAAATGTTCTCCACGAGACTGTCTGTGGTATACGAATTATAGTCCTTACAGATCTTATAGTAATCTACATATATATATTTGAAATCCACGTATATAGTGACTCAGTGTGATATCTTAGGAACTATAATACCTATTAACTTGAAATTTGGCACTGACATTCCTTTCGCCAAGTAAAGGTCAGCTAAGAACGGATTTTACGGCACACGAAGCGGGCTGGTATCAGCTAGTAAATTAATAAAAGGCATCATGTCAATGATGTCACAAAAATGTCGTCTAAAGCAAAATAATTCACACCTAGATGATATAATCCTAGTAAATTGAATAGTTATTAAGGAAGTCATTAAAACACAATGATTGAGACCATAAATATGGCAATACCACACATGTAACTGTATTCCATAGTACGTAATATTGTGGGTTGGTGCTATAACTGTTTTCGCGAAGTCCGTTGTTTGACAGTATGCCAGTATTTGTTTTTGTTTTGTTATTCGTAGATAACTTACATATTAGGGCGCGTTTCCACTTTGTCGTGCCGACAGATAATCGTGTAGTTTTAAGTGTCGTGGCTTATAATTGTTTAAATGGAGGTGTTCACATATAGAACGACAGGATTTACTGTCGTCGACGACATTTTTTGCAATGTCGACGGATTGTCATGACAGTGGGAACGGCTAGCACGACAGTCGTAAATTGATAAAAAATCGTTACGACTAAATCGAGACGGCAAATCTATCGTAGCCACGACAAAAATATCGTCTCGACGTTTACACGTATTTTCCCTTCCCTCTCGCGACTGTAGTAGCTTGCTAATGATATGTAAACCACAAAGCGACAGCCGTGAAACGACAAAATGTCGTCGCAATCCAATGGTAACAGCTAGATGCGATAGTCGTTAAACGGCAAAAAATTTGTCGACAAACAATCGTTATAATGGGAACAGCTAGAGACGACAGACTTCCAACGATAAATTAATCGTTACGACATAGTGGGAACGCGCTGTGAGATTATGTCGCTGCATATGTATATATATATATATATATATATATATATATATATATATATATAAAAATACGCCTTTTTAACAAATTCCACCTCTACATACATCCAGTATTTCTTACAGAAGTATGCTTAAGATACAAATCAGACAGACCCTGGAACGCGTACAACACTTATGCTGTACTGTGCACTTATGTGTGTACCAATATTAAACCGATTGTTAAAATAAAATAATCACTGTTTATGCATACATTTTAGCGATTAATCTATTTAACCATCAGTCAAAAGTCGGTGCACACCAGCCTTACACAGTTTCCAGACCGTTGTTACAATAACCGTATGTTAACAACGGTGAAGGAAAACTGCGTGATGAAACTACACATTGACGTAACCGATGTGTGAATCCTGGTCCGTTCCCCTATAATGGGAGGCCCGCGCCCAGCAGTGGGACATTTATGGGCTTTTAACATAACATTCTTCCTTTATGTCCATTTTGTAACGTGGTATTGCTATTTTATTATTAAGAAGCGGTGAGAAAATCCCCAGAAATACACCTAATTAACAACAACAATACTATTTATTGTACATCAACATAACAAAAATAAAGCAATTTGTCATAGACATATCTAAATTATTTAAAAAAATCTAAACAACCTTTACATTGAAGCTATTTAAAAAAAAGATTATAAGCACTAGAGAATACGATGCATTTTTTTAAAGTTTCTTCTCTGTTTGTCTATTGTGTTGGATTCACGTAAAAACTACTGGGCCGATTTCGATGCGGTTTTCGCTGATCGACTGCCTATTGACTTAAGATTTAAAATCTGCGCTACTTTTTATCCTGGGAATCCCGCGGGAGTTTTACTCGGCAGCGATTAGAAGTTGTGCAGATGCCATAAAAATGCCGATACAGTTTCAACTAAAACGATAGCCTACATTCTTTTTTAAAACGCTGCGATGCTTTGTGTCCCGGGAATCCCGCGAAGACTTCAAGTCAAGCGTGGACTAACCATAAGGGGAGATGGTACCATGAGGCAACCTTATTGCTTAAAGCAGTCTCTTCCAGGCAACCTTTCAATGGACAAGATCTAAATAAAAATAACTTTTTGGCGTGCAGTTTAATAATACGAGTATACTAAAAATAACTAACAAACTTTTTTCTTAGTAGCGATGAGTGAGGCGAAATAAATTGGTAAAAAACATACCAATCAATTTGGAAATTTCCTCCTTTTTCAATTCGGATAAAAAGGCTTGTATTCTTACCAAACGGCAACAGAGCACTAAAAAAGCTGAAAGACTGCTTTCATGTATGGCTTCATAACAGGTTTCCATGTTGCACTAAATAATTGCATCTTAATGAAAACAGCAGCTATCAGTCTTAACTTATAACAGCAATGCACATTAATTAACTAAAAAGTATGAATATCTGGAAAAGCTCAGAAAAAAAATTGTTTATATTTAAAATAGGAATATATTTGCGAGTATGAATAACACTTTTTAACAAGCCTATAAACCTGGTATAACTATTACGAGTAAGGGGGTTAGGTAAATTATTGAAGAATCAATAGTTAAGTAATCCGGGTCGTCTGATGGCCACGACGGCCTCTATAGTTGAGTTATTTTAATATATTTTTTATTGCAGGAGTTGAGCAGACAAACCGACGGCGCACTTGATGGAAAGCGGTTACCATGGCCTATTGACATTTTCAACAGTAAAGGTGCTACGAATGCGCTGCTGCTCTCTACCTGGTTATTAATTACGGTTACAGATTTTCAGTTTCAGCCTCTATCCAACCAGAATCAAGCGAAACCACTAATACTGGTTATGACTTGACTGATTTTGTCTAAAATTATTATACAAATTAAAAACGATAAAAAATTGAGACACAAAGCGAGCCAATTTACACTCCGTAATAATAAATACTCCATATAAAAAGTATTTACCGTTATTGACCTAAATTCGTGCATGTAAAAATCAGATGAAAATAATTTAAAAACACTTCAACGTTGACCCAAACCAAACCACAAGCTTGGCAGAACGAGTTCATATCGTATGTGTTATTTATATGCGGTAAAAGCTCCAATTTACGCTTATAACATTTCTAAACCAATATATTTTTGAAGACGCATTTCCTGACTACATGCGACTTTTTTTTATTTACTCACCTTATCCAAATGTTGTAATCCTGTTTGCCAGTTCTAGTTAATGTAAGCAAGCACTGTACCTGATCAGGAGTTAATCAATGCTCACATACATTGTATATCGCCAAGTTAAGCAAGTTACGCTTGTGTTATGGGCAATATACAACAGACCACTTTGGCGCCAATCCCAGACACAGTCTCAGGTTAACTACCTAGACAGAATAATGTGATTTTTTTTATAGGTCATTTTTTTTGTTTTCATGAAATTATGAGAATACGTTAACTATCCATGTCGTATTATAAGTAAATAGAAAAAAAAAAAAAAAAAAAAAAAAAAAATATAAAAAAAAGTCATAATAAATTACTATGTCAAGAATCGAACCCGGAGCCTCAGAACTCTAATTAGTTAGGCGGAAAAACTAGGCAGTCGAAAATACAAAGCGTATATTTTTTTGCCCTTTATTTCTAATTTATTATCTACGACTAAAGTATTAAGTGCTAAGTTTGTGAGTTTGGGTGTTCCGGGTAATCTCCGGTACTACTGACCCAATTTTGAAAAGGCTTTGATTAGGCTATATTTGACTGTGATTAATAAATCAAAAAGTAAAAGAGGTTTACGCTCAGCGTGCTGGGCCCAGTGGGCTCGGGACGCCTAATAAATATGTTCCACGCAAGAATTGCGCACATCCTCGTACGAGGCACTGCGAGTGCTTTCTGCGAATATGAATTAAAACTTAATATGCGTGCGTTCGTGGGTGCGTGTGTATTTTTAATGACCCAAAGTGGGCTCAGCTCAACCTGTAATTAATAAATAACCGCAGCCATTGACCAGGAATTAGTAGTAGCTATTAAAGCCGTCGTTCACTGTGATTGACATTTGCAATTCATATTAACGACGATGGTCATCAGACAGGTGGCTCGGTAGTTATTCAAATAAAAAAGATAAAAATCCGATTTGATTTACGTCGAGGGCCAGAACGGTTCTTTATCCGTACAAAGGTACCGACTGCAGCAATCCATTTTCTTATTAACAAGAACAACTTACCATGAAGAGTTGAAAGAACAGTACCTCCAATTACTTCGCTACTCGCACAGAAAAGGCGTTCACTGGTTACTCTATTCTTTTTTAAGAAGCAATTTTACAAATTACATGTTGTTTGCTTGAGAATGTTGCAGCTAATATATGTGTCAGTAATAGTAAAAATTGAAAGAGGCTGTAAATTTATGCGTAATGCAGATTTAAAAACTTCTTCCAGACCTTTAATGTTTTTTTAAAGCGTTTGTTTTTATTTAGAACAAATTTGCAAATAATCTATTATTAGAAGTAGTATTATTCTAAAATCTTAAATGTAATAAAAGGAAAGTTCAAACTATAGACTTCGAAAATAATTTTTTTTTTGTTGCACAGTTCAGCAGACAGGCAGACGGCTCACTTAATGGAAAGCGGTTACCATCGCCTATACATATTTACAAAACCAAAGGTGCTACAAATGCGCTGCTGCTTCTCGTAAGGGACACTGGATCCTGGTCACCAATGCCGGAACATAACTCAAGGTTGTCTTAGCGGCATATTCTAAACCAGGGGTGCTAGCCATACAGTCGGGCAAATACTATGCCACCTGGCTGTGGATTGTTTTGTCGCATCTTACGATAGGCCGCCCGGCTGCAGGATATTGTATTATTTCTCCGTTTATGCACGGATATAATAATCCGCAGACAAACACACACATTTTATAACAATGTGTTATGGGTAATATAAAGCGGACACTCTGGGGCCGATCTCAAACACCCAGACCATAGTAAATAACCGATCTTTTCCGAAATTTACCATGGCAGGAATCGGACTCGGAGACTCTACATTCCAGTGAGTTAGGCCGCCTAAGACTTGCCCGCTCAACCACAAAACCTTCAAAATTCCAACAATGAACACATTGATCACAAAGGTAACAAAAATGAGCGTTAATGAGAAACTTTAAACATGCAAAAAGTTTTTTGATTTTTAAAACTTCAAAAGTTCAACTTTATGTAATGCGCTCAAAACTTAAGGCCTGTCAAGTTACCGTTCACACTCATGTAGTTAAACTCGAGAAGCTATAAATCTTTTTCTTATATCTTCAGCTTCGTTATACAGAACATTTTATTCTCTGCTCAGCTTACAAATCACACCAGTTGCTGGGTACTTTCCGCACATTAAGCTTCCTTTTCCTATTCGGCGAAAATATTACGTATCCATTTAACGGGGTAAAATTATAATATTCTAGCCATAGAAAGTAATGTACGCATAGCATATTTAATATAATCTATTTATTCAAAGTTAGAAAAAAAAACAAACATCTTAATATCAGATTCTGGTACAAATAAATCTGAATAACGCTTGCAGATCTTTATTACAGTAAATAAATTAACCACAAACATTACTATGTCTAGCCACCTAAATTAAACACATAAGACATCATCGCTAGCAACATTAGCTAATCTTTGAGTTATTTCAAAAATTTCTCCAACACATACTTTATACCATACGGTCATTAGAGATAATGATCTAATTTCATATGTGTTATTTTCCACTGCATTATCCCGACGTTCATATTGAATGTTTATATGTAGCTTGACAATTATTGAGTCTGGCAACTAGTGTAATTGCGATGGCAAGGCTCATTACGCAAGGCGGTGGCAGATGCGTGTGCGCATACCGCGAGCAAGGCCGTCAGGGGCGACGACCCCTTGACGACGCAGCGCCCTCTAGTCTCAAAGTCCTTTAATGCGAAAGGGTATTATTAAGATTACATAGTATAAGGACTGATCACCATCCCTAGCTCATTTCCAACCACTCGAGTTCTTGGGCCTCCTAAATTCAATACCATTAACTAATTAGTTTTAGTAACAACTTAGTTTATGCACCACCAGATTATAGATTAGCTAAGAATGTTTTTTCACTCTTTTTAAGTTTTGCTACCTGGAAGCGATCCCTGTAATCAATAATGCTGCCATTGTCAGGACCAAAATATATTGATTAATTATATTCTTCGGTCAAATTCATCTACTGCCGATTACTCAGCTAATTATGATAGATATAATGTCACTAGCATTATATTTCATAATACTTATAACTTTGTAATAGAATCGGTGAGAAAATTAAATGTACGAGTAGAAGCAGTTAACTCAACTCCAAGTAGTTATTATCAAACTAGCAGGTTTCCTGGATACAGGATTCAAAGTAACATAGATGAAATACCAGTTCTTGTAAACCGTATTGATAATTATTGAAATTTGAGTAACCTCCACTTAAGATGCGACTGGCGTGATTATTTTCAACGAGTTTCTTCATGCCACTTTTTAATTTTTAAAATCCGAAGATTCTCAAAGACCTTATCTGAATCTTATATAAATTCTTATAGTTTCCTAGATTCTTTTAGATTAAATAATAAATCTAGTATAAATAATTGAATATGCTCTATGGAATTTGTGTTTTCAAATATACGAAACAAATTGAATATATATGATAGGATTAGAATTTGACCATTTATATGAACAATTCATAACGTTGATAAAACCGAAAGGAATAAGCAACACTGCCCAACACACGAGAGTTCTCCGAAATCAATTATCCAAAGATAGCTGTTATAATGTTATATAATGTTATAATGAACACCGAAAAGTCTACAGTGGTGTCTACGAAATCAAATATTCTAAACAAAGTATTGCAGACACGTTTACCTGATAAAGATTCGATATAACGATAAAGAAGTTTAATGAATATTTGTGAAAGATTAGCAAAATATAACATCAGAATCGATAGCTATAGAAAAAGCTGGGGTCGAGTAAAGCGCCTTTAAACATTCTCTCAAATTGTACACGAGCTTGATAACAATCTGAAGCTATAATAGTTATAAATGAAATCAAACAAAATACACTTGAAAGATTATAAAAATGACAATTTTGACAGTATTATTATATTCACAAATGATTCAAGAAGCTTCAAACTTGTCTATGCAGCAAAAAGCTCGTCCATTCTCATTTCAAAACACATTACTGTTACGGGTTTAGCAGTTAGTTCTTCATTATAACAATTTCCTATTTAAACCGATGATTGTTTAGAATGTTAGCGAGTATTCTAAGTGGGTGCTGATTGCTTTTTGTACTGGCCCTTCAATCTTTTACTTGTTATTTGCCCACGGCCTTGTCTTGCTCCATGCTTGGCAATATTATCGATAATTACGGGTATTGTGGAGAACTCCAGTATATTTTAGCTCCATTCCACATTGAATTACGAAGTTAATTTCTATGCAAACATAGATAGCTAATATTTTATAAATGTTAATGATAGTAAGCATATGTGATGAGGGAGTTTTCCGGTAAGATTGTGCCTTCGGTAAGCGGATGACATTAATTGACTTTTATAACTAACATTTGGGGCCACTTGCATAACGATCGCTTTTAAATAAAATTAGTTAATCATATTAGACTGCCTAAATACGTTTTACACAAAACGTATTGACAGTTCTTTAAACATACAGGGTGGCGCAATAGAACGTGCATATTTAAAATATTGATTAAAAAATAAATACAAAAGGTATAGTTAAAATAAAACTGAGGTATTATTAAGAAATAACTGAAGTTTATTTTTTAAAAATAACATCGTCTAAATGATGAACCTCTCTACGACGACACTCCTCTAATCGCAAACGGAAGTTATTGAAAACTTTCTTCAGTAATGCTGGTGTAATTGCTGCCATTTCAGCACGGATATTCTCCTTGAGCTGATCGATGTTTTTCGGATTATTGCTGTAGACTTTGTTCTTGAGGTATCCCCACAAAAAAAAGTCAGGAGGCATCACGTCTGGACTACGTGGGGGCCATGGGATATCACCTCTTGTCGAAATCAGTCTGCCAGGGAACATCTGTTTCACAACCGCCATGGAGTCATTTGATGTGTGACAGGTAGCTCCGTCTTGTTGAAACCAAGTGCTAGAATTCACTATTCTTGAATTTTCAAGCTCTGGAGCCAAAAAACCTTCCAACATCGCAACATAGCGTTCGGTATTAACAGTGACGTTTTGCCCCCGCGCATTTTCAAAGAAAAACGGTCCAATTATTCCTCTACCAGAGATTGCTGCCCATACTGTCACTTTAGGACTATGCAGTGGTTTCTGGTGCTTGATTTTGGGATTCTCACGGTTCCAGTAACGACAATTTTGACGGTTTACGAACCCATTGATATGGAAGTGGGCCTCATCTGAGAAAAGGTTATTGTCAAAATTGGAAAATCGAAGCATTTCATTAGCAAATGCGAGCCTTGCTCCGAAGTCAGACTCTTTCAATTCTTGTGTTAACTGCAGCTTGTAAGGATGCAGTTTAAGATCCAAGTTTAAAATTCGTTGCAAACTTCGTCGCGATAAGTGTAAGACAGACGATCTCTTGTGAGTAGACATTTGTGGATCTCCTCGTACAGACTGCATAACTCTTTCAATATTGTCGTCGGTCCTAGATGTTCTTGGACGACCTTTTGCTTGTGGTTTAAACGTTGAACCAGTCTCTTCAAAACGCTGTACCCATATTTTAATTAAATTACCACTCGGAGCTTCACTAATTTGCCGTAGTCCATATTCAGAACAATATAAACGCCTAGTAACGATATATGAACGAGAGTTCTCGTAAAATGCGCGCACGCAAAATGCGCGACGCTTCCCGTCGAAGTGACTCATAGTGACTAAAACTCCATGAGCCCGCCTACCCAACGATGCAGGCTCCCCCGCCCGCGCACTTTCTACCCCGCGAAAAAAGATGATGCAATATGCACGTTCTATTGCGCCACCCTGTATTTAGCGACAAATTTTGCGTTATGCAAGACGCTAATTGCATTTAAGGGTGTTAAATGCGTTTTGTGTTTCTTAAATAAATTTAAGCAACCTTATGCAAGGGGCCCTAATTTTGGATGCCATTTTGGCCAAAACGAAACGGAATATGAAATCGTCATATATGTCTGCCTATTAATGTCACAGTCATTCAAAAAAGGTCGACGATACACTAAATTAGCTAATATTTATTTGATTGAAAATATTCCATTAAGCATTATTCGTGCAGGAACGGTGAAAGAACAGAATTTCCTCTTTCCTTTTTCAGAAATGTTCACAATATAATTCAACATTTCAAACTATAAGAGATGGAATAATTTATGATTTTAAAAGCGAGTATCTCACCACCATCTTAATTTTTTAAGGTCTGACTACATAGACAATACTGAAAAATATATATTTGAAACCTCAGTATAATTGAGTGTTGTAAAATAGCAGTGGCATTAGGAGTGGCAGACATAATAAAATGACAGACATATAAAGTCGGATGGACAATCAAAAATTACGATGTCACTATATTTGTTGAAACGACTACTGAAGTAAGAAAGATCTTAGGAAAATAAAACTTCGCCAAATTTAATTCAAAACCACCTTTGTCATTCATGTAAATACGTTTTACAACTTCCTCGTTAATACATCTAATAATTTAGAATGTCAATCACTAATCCTTGTGTTGTGGGTGGAATTGCATTTCATAACTCCATTAAAGTCAGTTCGTTAACACCGCGTATGGTCATATTTTATCTACTTCGCGAAACGTACCGTTATCAGATTAATGTGCGATAGAACGCCTGAGCTGTAGCATTATTGTTTATTGCTATAAAAACGATATGGAGTAATTAAAGTAGCTGTTAAAAGACCCCACTCGAAGAGCATTTCTCATTGTTGTAATGGGAACAAAATAATGTGTTAAATACACTCTTCAATAGAAAAATCCATAATATTATATCTTTTTAACACATTACAGTACAGTACGTTAAGGGCCGCTTGCATAACGATCGCCTTTAAATAAAATTAGTTAATCACATTATACAATTAAACTGCCTAAATACGTTTTACACAAAACGTATTGACAGTTCTTTATATATATTTAGCGGCAAATTTTGCGTTGTGCAAGACGCTAATTGTATTTAAGGGTGTTAAATACGTTTTGTGTTTCCTAATTAATTTAAGCCTTAAATTTCCACGACAATTACAAATAATAAAATCGGTAAAAGGTAGTTTTATTATACAGCCGACTACTTATCGGTAAAAAAATATATATCAGTCTTCATTATATTTCTTAGGGTCGCATTCTAGTCAAAACTCATTTGCGATAAATTTTCCCTACAGAAAAAAAATCCATCCTACCGCTAAATGTGCGTTTATTTTAATTTTAATTATGATGGACAAATTGTGATTAAAACTAAAATAGTTATAATAGATATCTAATAATATAAATAATAAATCATATTTTACTTTTAATTATAATTTGTCTATTATTATATCCACACTACCTTCTGCCCGCGATTTTGTCCGCATGGAATAGTTTAAAAAAAGTAAGGTAAAAAATACCCCGACTTTGAAACATTCTTCAATAGTGCTCCAGTCCTATTAGTCTAAGCGTGATGATATATAGTCTATAGTTCTATACTCTATAGCTTTCCTCGATAAATGGACTATCCAACACTAATAGAACTTTTCACATCAGACCAGTTCCTAAGATTAGCGTGTTCAAGGAAACAAACAAACTCTTGAGCTTTATATATTAGTATAAGACTTATATGATATATTTTTGTTCCCAGGACGCCAGAATGTTGAAGCAAATCCTATTCGCCGTTATGGCGTGTACTATTGTAATAGGAATGGACACTAATGATAACAAGTTCATAAAGGACTACGCAATGTTAAAGGTAAGAAACAAATCGACGGGAACAAAGTAAAAACGATAACTATCTGTAAAATACCAACTGATCAAGAAAACGCTAAATAAGGAAAAATTAAATTTTATTGACAGCAAACTGAACTTTATGTAATTTGTTTTAAATAACTTTTCCTTTGTATAGTGAAATTGGGCTGTTTATAATCATTTACGAAATATGCATATTTTGAAAATAGTTTTCTTATAGTTCTATTTCCCGTAAATGTGTAAAAAGAAGTTCGCAGCCGGTAGGATTCGAACCTACGCTCCCAGAGGGAATCTGATTTCTAGTCAGACGCCTTAACCGCTCGGCCACGGCTGCTCTTGACGCTAATGTTGAAATTATGTGTTAAAACATATTTATACATTTTTATTATGTACAGTACAGAGTAGTAATCTTAAATATCAATACACAGGGTAGCTTGTCTAACAACTGTCTTTAAATAAAATTAGTTAATCATATTAAACTGCCTTAATACGTTTTACACAAAACGTATAGACAGTTCTTTAAACATATTTAGTGGCAAATTTGCAAGACGCTAATTGTATTTAACGGTGTTAAATGCGTTTTGTGTTTCTTAAATAAATTTAAGCAACCTTATGCAAGCGGCCCTAAATATCTTATTTCTTGCACTAGTGGGTAGAAAAGCATAAAAGTCAAGCATTGATTGTGAATATTAGTAACAATGTCATTAAATCACGAAAATCACAATCTTCTAATCAATAGTATAATAATATATTTTAATTATTAAGATAATATGTAAATCATTAAGATTTCTGCGTGTGACATATCATGACTGCACCCGTAAATGCTAAGCCATTCTATATTTCTTAGGCGTGCAAACAAGAGTCATTCTTGTCATATGTGGAAATTCAGTGGAATTCAAATAAACTAGTTAATGTTTTAATTATAGTTTGAATGTACTAAGAACGTATAATTGTATCAAAATAGGCAGAATATTGTTTCTTCGATTTCAATGTATTTTTTATGAACAGCGCCATCTATGTGTACGAAGCGGAACTAAGATGCCAGATTGAAGGAAATAAATTGTTAGATTTTTGTTAACTATATTTATGTTCCTAAACTACATGACCCTAGTTTCTACACAGAATTAGAGATATAACTTAAACTAAAATATGTAGCATAAAACATAATATTTAAGCGGTTCCAACAACTAGCTATTAAGAAAATTTATCTTTTACAGATATATGAAAGTTGTTTTGGTTCGTCATTACTAAACCAAATCACAAAAGAGTTAAAAGATGCTTATGCAAAATGTTCAACGTCAGCGCCACCTATTAAAGAACCACTGAACTCAATACCGCCCGGCTTACTGAGCAGACTGCCAGCCGGTTTCGCCATAGACCCGGACACGCATACCATTACTAAGCCGCTAGATGGCGTTATTACAAGTGCAGAGAACGAAGGACCTACCAAAGATCAAAATCAGTCTCCTCCAAAACTACCCATAGGTGGAATATTGTCATTTAGACCTCAAGGGGTAAGACATTTCTATATTATTTTAAAAAGAGAAAATTTACGAAATAAAAAGACATACACTCGATGCCTCCTGTGAGGATTGAACTCACGACCCCTGGTTTACGAGACCAGTGCTCTACCACTGAGCTAAAGAGGCGATGGATATACGTTTGAAATAATGCTTTACAAAGTGTAGTGAGAATATAAAATTGAATTTATTTAAAATCATTATTTAAAGAACATCATTCCTTATTAAAAACATATACACCTACAAAACATTTATTACTAGCCTGGTTTTGATATTTTTAAGGCAACGTTCCCGCAACCTGCTGTCAACCCGTTCGTATCGCCACAGTTCCGGCCTTTCAGCCAGGCAGCCCCGTTCTACCCGCTCCAATACAACGCTCCAGGGCTGTTCGTACCCCCTGGATTGCCGTACAACCCCTACGCCTTCCAGCCTCAGTACCAACAAGGGTTTTACCAACAACCCTACTTTGGGAATAGTAGGATGTCGGTAAGCTTTTCTCTCCACTTTCGACCAGGCAAAGGAATTGAGATTTTTAAAAAATTACTATTTCATAAGTATTATTGAAAATTAAATTTAAGAGGAAAAAAAATATTGTTGCATGTCCTGGAAGACCACGGGCCTTAAAAATGAACTTTTGGAGGGCTTGCATGGGGTCATGGGAAGGTCAACACGTACTGGCGCCTGGACTTTAATGTATATGTGGCGTTATTGTTATTCTTTCACTATTTAACGTTTTACAATTTAAAAAAATCCTTTGACCATATTGACCCTTTACCGCCATTTTGTCGCAAGTGACTTTTCAACCCAACTGTATTTTTTGATGCAAAATGTATTTTAAACTACTTTGTTTTAAGACTTTTAGTTTTTGACTCGGTAGGTTCTAATCTTATAAGTAAAATTTTAAATACTTACTTTTTGCAATAATAAAATAAAATAAAGGCTCGATATTAGTCAAAATGGAAAGTCTTAACCTTGTGCACCTAATGTTCCTGTGTCATAATAAAGACCTGGTCAGTCTGATCAGCTTCAGGTGCAAACCTCAAATGACTGAAACATAATTTTTATTCGTATATATAGGTACCCAAGAGTATAGATAGATAGAGATAGATAGATAACACTTTATTGCACACCAAAATATACAAATACAGAAACAGACCATAACATTTACAATATTTTCTAGGCAATACAATAGGCGGCCTTATCGCTCAAAGCGATCTCTTCCAGGCAACCTAAATGAGAAAAATTTGAATCAGGCGAAATAGGTGGTGCAGAAGAATGGCAATAGAAACATAAATATTCATAACTAATATTATATATATATATATATAAATATATATACACAAATACATACATATATACACGATTATGTATACAATAATACACAAGTTATTATAATAAAAGTATTAGCATGGTTATATTCTGTTAATCAGACATAGCTATTTAAGGACAAATAGTGCTTTCTGAGCAAATTTCTAAATATTGGTAAAGATTTGGCCTCTCTGACAGTAAGAGGCAGCATATTCCAAAGTTTGACAGCCTGCACCGTAAAAGAATTACCATAATAGGATGAAGTGTGTGCAGGCGTCATAAGCTTTCGGTACGTATCATGGCGCAAATTGTGGGCAGTGGAAAGGCGAAGGAATTTAAAACGTTCCTTAAGGTACTGGGGACTATTAGAAGTAAATAATATGTTATAAAGGAGAATGAGAATGTGAGTATTCCGGCGAAAATGAATAGGAAGCCACTTGAGTCTTTTACGATATTCGGAAACGTGGTCATATTTTCGCAATCCAAATATGAACCTGATACAAAAATTCTGAAGCCGCTCAAGCTTGTTCAGCTGTTCTAAGGTTAAATCTAGATAGCAGGCGTCAGCGTAATCAAGTATGGGAAGCAAGAGGGACTCAGCAAGCGTAATCTTGGTAGCAGTGGGCAGAAAGTTTCTTAATCTTCTGAGGGATCTAGAAGACAAGAAGACTCTGCGACTTAAATCGGTGATGTGAGGCCGCCAAGACAGCTCCCTATCGATGATTATGCCGAGATTTTTGACAGTATCGCTAAGAGGAATGTGTGTCCCGTCAAAAATAACCTGTGGTAAGGAAGACCAGGTAACTTTAGCATTCATCCTAGGGCTACCGACGATAATCAATTGAGTTTTCTGAGGGTTTACAGCAAGACCAAACTTTTTGCTCCATCTTAGAATATGATCCAGGTCTGTGTTGATTTTATTAATTGCAGTATTCAGTGAATCAGTGTCGCTCTGTGTGTAGATTTGTAAATCGTCAGCATATAGGTGGTAGGAAGAAGTCAAATTATCGGAGATAGAATTTATAAAAACAGCGAATAAAAGGGGAGATAAAACGCCGCCCTGAGGAACACCGGCAGTTAAACCACACCAGGATGAGTATGACTCATCAATACGAATTCTCTGCCGGCGCCCAAGCAGGTAACTGTGAAACCAGTCGATTACTGATGGAGATATGTTAAGAGTGCGAAGAATACCAAGCAATAAGTCGTAATCAACATTATTGAAGGCGCTGCTAAAGTCTAACAGTGATAGTACAGTCAACAAGCCATTCTCCATCCCATGCCGGATGTCATCCGTAATCTTAACTAGTGCTGTGACTGTGCTATGGCCTGGGCGAAAACCGGATTGGAAGGGGTTCATTAATGAATTTTGAGAAAGGAAAGTGCTAAATTGCTTGTGGACTAGGCGTTCTAAAACTTTTGAAAGATAAGGGAGAATAGAAATTGGACGAAATTCAGAAAAGGACGAAGGATTTGGTTTTTTGGGGAGAGGAATAACATGTGCTTCTTTCCAAGCAACTGGAAAGGTACAAGATGTGAAGGAAAAGTTAAGAATGTGGGTTATAATAGGATTTATGACACCAAGAATGGGAATGATCATGCCACGACTAATACCATCACTGCCGACTGCATTTGAAGATATAGAGTTTATAGCACTCTTAACATCACATTCAGATAAAAGACTAAGATTAAAACTTGGATGTAAAGGAGTTGGAAAAGAAGAAACATTTTTCAATGTGTTTGACTTAGTCAAATTGTCAAAATTCTTTGTAGATGTGAAATATTGATTAAGACTATCAATGTCGAAGTTATTCGGAATAGGATTTTGCACTGACTTTCCAACTCCAAGTGATTTCAAAAACTTCCATACTTTTGAAGGGTTATCTTTCTCAACTGATTCATGAATATACCGGCGCTGTGCATCCCTACACACTCTATTGCAGCGATTACGAATTGTTATAAATGCTTGTTTGTTTTCATCACTGGGTTTAAGCTTATACTTGGTCTTAGCCATAGATTTCTTACGTATGAGCTTCTTGATATCGTCTGTAAGCCACGGTGCAGGTAGATGCTTTATTCTAACACGTCGCATAGGTGCATGCAAATCATACAACCCCAACAAGGCTGTATTAAATACATACACCTTTTCATCTACAGAAGCAGCCTTGAAGACCCCAGACCAATCCAATTCTTGGGCGTCCTGGACTAGGGCAGCCAAGTTTATACCACCAAAATTACGCTGCAGGATAACTTTACTTTTGGCTTTTGGCGGACGAATGTTATAAGAGAGAAAAATCAAGTCATGATAAGAAAAAGCATCCGCCGGGCACTGACCATGAGAAATTACATAAGAGGGAGTAGAAACAATGATCAAGTCTAAGAGAGACGGTGTAGAATTGGGAAAATAATGTGTTGCTTTCAGTGGAAGTATGGTCAGGCCAGAAGCCGTAACTAAAGATTCGAGGGACATACTACGATGATTCTGTTTTAGAAGACAGGTGTTAAAATCACCCATAATAATGGAATGTTTATAATTTGGGATTAAGTCTTCTAAAAGGTTTTCGAAGGACGAGAAATAATTAATTTTAAGGGAAGGGCTGTAAAACACACCTACCAAAATCTTTACAGAACAAAGCTCAACTTCAATAAATAAGTGCTCACCAGTATCAGAAGAGGGAGGTTGCGGTGACATGCTTACAATGGTATAAGGAAGATGTGTCCGGAGGTAAATAGCAACTCCCCCACCGCCACTACCTGTACGATCATTTCTGATAAGGTGGTATCCAGGTAAATTATATAACGTTGAAGGGAGACATGGTTTTAACCAGGACTCAGATAATAGTATAGCATGGATGTTACATTGATCAAACGACGCCAACATATCTGTAAAATGAGCTGGAATACTCTGCGCATTTAAGTGAACAGCGTTGAAATTCGGGGATGCATTTGAAAAACGCGCCTTAAGAAGTTCCTGTAATGAAGGGTGATTTTCGTTGTCACTACTGTCAGGGGAACAAGATAAATACTCAGACTCAACATCACTATCACTTGAAAACCTAGCCATTTTTTTATATAAATATACAAATAAATATGCTTTACTTATAAGAAATATATAAATAAATAAATATTATACAACGATATATAATTATTAAGTTTAAAAATTATAAAATAAGCCTTAATAATGCACCTGCCAATTACATAATATAAGAAATTAATTTAAGTTATTTTACATACAACACAATAAAGAAATTATTAAAAGTTATGAGTAAAATAACAACATAGAACGCATTGGAACGCGGCACTACAAATTGTATTACATTTCCGAACACACACAAAAAAAAAAAAAAAGTGTTCAACATTAATCAACAATAACATAACCTATACAATAATTGTGAAATAGTTAATTACAATTACCTCGAATTTGAAATAGAGTTAGTGATAAAGTAGTAAAGAACTATGTTACAACTATTAGCAATATACCTAACCTATTTGTGGGTGTAAGAACAATTATTCCAAATTTGTAGTGCCAAGAAAAGAGAAAGGAAAACTTTATCAAACAAACAAAAACAAGTGGGGAATAATAACTACTTTTTAAACGCAGCTCTACGTTGTTTTGAGGCTGCAGGGACTTCTTTAATCTGTTGTTCATCCTTGGTTAGCAGAACTATTTTGTCTAAGTCAGCAAGTTGGTTAATGCGGTGGCGAATGTTATCGGAGCCTAATACAAAGATGATACCATTTTGTGTCCAACTCTTCGATATGCCAAAACGTTGTCTTGCCTTTGTGAAAATACTATGCCTATTCTTCGTCAAGAATTCAGACAACGTGATTCCAGAACCTTTGAGCTTGGTTTTAGCCATCCAGACTTTGTTCCGAAGACTGACATCACACAACTTGAAGAGAATGGGTCTGGGTTTACCAGGCGCTAATGATGTCTTGCCCAACCGATGACAACGACGGATATCCTCTAAATTGAACCCATCTAATTTCAGCTTAGAGAGTAAAAGCTTTGATACTACCTCAGCCACATTTTCCTCTTTATTTTCAACTACACCATGAAGTAATAGAATTTTTCTTCTGCTATGCATTTCAATATGGTCAGTGGATTGTTGAAGTAAATCGATTTGCTGTTGTAATACCTTCAAACTGTTTAAGGTTAATGTTTTAAAAGCAGCAAATTCAGCCGACAATGAAGACAGAGTAGTTGATGAACCTGCTCCTTTCTGTAGTTCTCCTTCAAAGTTCTCCATACGTTCTTTAAAAACAGTCCCAAGTTGAGCCATTGCATCTTGTAAAGCCTCCATTGTGAAATGAAAATTAGTGTGATTTGTATAAGTTCTAATTCTCAACAAAGCCTTTGTGTTGCACTAGGAAAACACTTTGGCAGGTGGGTAAACTATACACTATTATTATGCATGTACTTTAATTAACAATTAGTTTATTAATTTTATTAAATTTTAATTAAATTTTAAGAGCTCTTTATAAACTGTGTTACTTTTTTGACACCTACCCTCCAAAAAAGTATATACTCATTTCATACAAATCCTATATAAACAGTGTGAGACAACAACAATACATCGTTTCGATTTAAATTCAACCACAATTTTTTGCCAATTAACCAAAAAGTGAGGAAGTTTCTTTTCAATTTTCGATTTACTTGCTCTACAAAATGTTTAAGGGCCGATTTTTGAATCACCAGATAGAAGTTATTCATAGAATAAGGAATAACATGAAAGCAGTTGAATTCATTCAGGTTATAATTTATTCGACTGATAACTTTTATCTGATGCTTGCAAAATTGGCCCTTTAACAACATTGTTGTATTAGTATATTAAGTTTAGTTTGTTGATTGAATTTTATGTCTTATATATTTGTATGGGATATATGATCATTTAGACCAACTACCAACTGAGATGCTTTTTATCGTCCTCCTAGATTTTGTACCAACGCATAACTTTAACGTCCCCTTTTCTAAATGTACCTACCTAAATCATTTTAGAATTTATTGCAGTAGTTTCGTCTACCCAATTAAAACATCGGATATAATATGCATAATTAGACATTAATAAAGCAATAAATGCACTATCTAAATTTTATTTTTCAACTAAGATTTCTTTACCCTCAACTACGGGTCACAGTAAAAAAAAAATTGGGTTACGGGTAAAGCGAAAAGGAAGGATTGTGTTTTATTATGTTAATGTTTCTAGCTAGAGCTTTCTGACTCAATTAATGACTCAGTTTATAAACTAACTTAGTCAAGTTAAAGTTTTTCATACTTTTTAACTCGTTCACAGAGACATTTAGGCATTCGCAATCGACTAGGCATGCGTAACTCTGGAGGTCACAACGTCACATGCGTCATGCAGGAGCTTGGCTACATTGACAGCAACTTAGAACCTAACTACGAACAAATTAGACAAAGAATCGCAAACCTACCAGTCACAAATGAACTAAAGAATGACATACAAGATGGATTGCAGTTCTGCCAGAAGTTTTCGGTAAGTGATATTGGTACTGTCTTTCGTTATTCCATCCGTGCAGGAACGGAGAAACAATATAATTTTCTGCGGCCAGGTGACCTGTCGTAAGAGGCGACAAAACAACCCACAGTCAAGTAGTAGGTTATTTGTATATCTGAATTCTGCCATAACAACCTTGTGTTGCGTTTCGGCATTAATGACCAGGTTCCAGCCTCATCTACGACTGTCAACGAGTTCGGCAGCACATAGGTAGCACTTTTACTGTTAGAAATGTTTATAGGTGATGGCACGTATCCACTTACCATCACAGTTAGGCGACAGCCTGTCTCCAGCAATAAAAAAACAAAAACTTTTCAGTCGATTATAACTACGTAGTGCGTACTGTTTTCTCTTATAATGTTATTCAAATTATGAAACACATACATGAGTGATTAAATTATTTTTCTGTGATATTTTACAGCAATGTATCCCAGAAGACAAGCGGGATATCATCCCAAGGCCACATGAACAGATCAAGGCAATCTTTTTCTTCCGCTGTTACAAGGTAAGAACCCTATACCCACTAAAACACCACAGGGTTCCTCCTTTTGCCATGAGCTAGGGTCTCGGGGATTAAGGTATCATTTACAAAGCCACGAGCCTTGCTGGCGCCAGCCCATCCGCAACAGAGGGGCAAGTATTCTATTATTAACGCTGGACAGGAAGCTCTTATCTTCATTTGTGCCCGATTGCTGTGATTTTTGTGCTGAGAATCGAGGCACTTAGCACTAAAATCCCAGTGAACTAAGTACAAAATTATCTGTTATAATATTTCACTTACTTTCATGTAATATAATTTCAGTAGGTATACATTGTCAGTCTCTTTTCTTTCCCCTTCTCCCAATTATTTGGGGTCAGCACAATATGTCATTTTCTTCCATACTCGTATATTCTAACATATTTCCTATCTCACACCACAAATTATCATGTCATCCTTGACACAATCCATCCGTGTCTTTATTTGATCTACGTTTATATTTGTACCCGTCAAGCTTCCAGTTTAGCGTACTTTTTGAGATGTGATTTTCATCCCTCCTCATTACATGCCTATACCGCCTTAGTCTTCTTCCTCTCAGTTTTTCAGTCACAAGACCAACTTTCAAAGTACCCTGTATTCATTTCTTACTTTATTCATTCCTGTACACCAGACGTCCATCTCAACATTCTCATTCGGCAAGTATACATGTCTTATCATAAATCATTATTATAGGTCAAAAAACTACCTAGGCTGTTCTTCCTATGTTTCCATTACAAGATCCGAATTCTCGTCATATTATACATATGATGCTTTCTTTTTTTCAGCACAAGAAGTTGGAGGCGTGCATCATGAAAGATATCAATGAGCACTTTAACAAGGACTATGTTTTCGACACTGATACCGACTTCGGGTAAGCAATACTTACTATAATTATACTTTCTATATCTACTGATACCTTTTCTATAACTACCTACATACTGTCTATATCTACCTATATATTTTCTATATCTACCTATATACTTTCTATGTCCACTAAAATATACTATTCGTAGCCAAGTTTTAATATCGGGGGGTTTACAAGAAAATAAAACAAAATATGTGTAAAATGACACCAATATTCAAGCGTGTCAAATTGTAAAAATATAATGAAAGAAGATTGATTGTCAGACTGAAATCTAATCGGCGAGAGATAAAAAAATACAGTTTTTACCAAGCGTCTACTCTGCCGAGCGTTTAATCAGTAGTAAAAATATTAAGCCTTTTTTATATTATCTCGTCAACCGGGTTAACTCGCATCCGCGGGGGGAGGGGGTTGGAAACCACCAAAAGCCCCTCTCTGGTTACTCCCTTACATACATTATTTCAAAGATATAAAACCGTTTTAGGCCAGAATTTCAAGTTTTACACAGTTTTATTTTGAATAAATGGTGTAAGAATGGACATTTGGGATATATATCGGTTGTTTTCAAGCAATAATTGTGTTATTGTGTTGAAAAATCCACAGAAAATGTGCCTATTTTAACTGCCTTTTTAAAAGTGGAACGCTTACGAGTGGTCCTCTCCAACTGTACTTTTCAAAAACATCACAAATTAGCACAAGAAAACCATAGATTACCGGAAAAAAAACAAATAAATTATCTATATATTTATCTAATTCTAGATTTAAATTTGTCATAAGATAATTTTTTATGTTTTTGCAATTAATAAATTCTATAGGACATTAGAACACGCTGTGTAAATGCTTAGGAAGTCTAACTAATCCTTTTTCTAAATTCCAGTACCCTAACAAGATCAGCACGATCAGTCCGTTCTGCTGGTGACTTGCCCCTCAGAGACCCCAGCCTTCAGGCCCTGGAGGAGATGGAGGTATACCTGTACGACTTCCTCAGCGGAGGTGGTGGTTTCGACTTCGATTTGTACATTTAAAAGACTGATACTTGAAACCGGATTTATACTTTAAATCAAAGAATGGGTACTTAGTAAGATTTAGAAAAGCCTAGCCTAGCACAAAATATAATGTCTTTATTTAGTTTTGGTATTTGCCGCCATAAGCAGAGATAATGAGGCTTTGACGTTGAATAGTTTCTTAGTTTCATCACTCTTGTATGACATAATCATTACAAAAATATGCGAATAAAAAAAAAATTATGACATTGACTAATTCATCCTTCTTCACAAAGACTAGGCAAAGATTGCAAACCATACAGTCAAGTTGTTTATATTTAATTTTATGCCCCGGTATAACAGGCATTATTAAATTGTTAATATTAACTTTGCCATTAATTTTGTCTCTAATTAGCTTTTAAAATTGAATTAAGGCTAGATTTAGAATATAATTTTCTGTGCTATCTTAATATTCATGGCATTTGGTTCATGTTCTGGGGTTATTTTGCTACATACATTCATGTTTGATTGAATTGTAGCAAACTTGGTTCTCGTTTAAAAAGCTTGCTAGTTCAAGCTTTCTAGATGACAACATATTATTGTAAGATTATTCAAGGCATCTACAAAAAAATGTAATCACGGATATTTATAAAAAACCTCAAATATTCAAGCTTCATTCAGATGTTTCAATGTAACTTTTAGACCAAATTTAGTCAACGCCATTACTGGACGACTGGACAAGTGCAGTTACTAGGGGCCGAATTCTGTTATTCAAATATCATAGCGTTGCGAAATATTCAAAGTAAGATTCCATTGCGATAGTCTCGAAAATTCTTATTCTACTAAATCCACAATATCTTCATGATATAGTCACTGCAGTTAACAATAGATACAATCGGTATTACCATTAGCAGAAATGAAGTTAGCCAGAATTAGTATTTAATTACCTTTACCTATCATTAACTACCAAAATTTTAAAGATTGATTTCGCGTGTTTTCGCTTAGAAATATTTATAAAGATAGAGTGGCGTGACACGAGCACGCCATTGGATTTAACCGAATACCAAAAGCAATTACGATTGAGACGATAGTGTCCGGCAATTTTGACGACATATTAATAGCAGAATTGTGCCCCTGGTTATAATGTATGTGCGAGTATATGAAAGTCCGTCTTTTGCATCTGTTACTAACTAGAAGCGGTCACAAAGTACCAAGTAAATACTTTTTACCAATACATAAAATTCTCCGAAGAAATGTTTATTTATTTTAAAACTAAAGTCGAGGTGACTTAGATTTCAATTCAATACTGGTTGAATGTTTGCTTCTTCGTCTGATTATTATTTAGCGAATGTGTAAATGTGATGCCTATAGAGATTAATTCATAAGTGAATACTGCATTTACTACAGAATATTTTTAACACAAGCGGTTAGCTTAAGAAGTGAGTAGTTTTACTGTATAAATTTATACTGTCATTAGAATTAAATAAACAATAGAATTAAAAATGTCGTTTTTCTTTGACGATTGTTAGGATCCTACTTTTTCTTAATGAGACTTCGCACAGTCTGTGCAATTTTTTAGAAAGATTTTTAATATTCGCAATACACTACAAAGGTTGAAAATTGTGTTAAGAAGCTGGTACCCAATATGATAGATATTATAAAAAAAACTTACAGCCACATACTAGGTACCAGGCACTAGCGGACTATACTCTGATTTTGAATTATCTTTACTAAAACGACAGCTGTGATCAACCTTTTTTATGTTGGGTTTTTAGCTTAGAGCAACTTACCACAGTGAGTTGAATCCCATAGACCTTCTATAGAAATTCTGTAGGGTTCAACTCACAGTGGTGAGTTGTTAATTCAACTCAAACAACTTACTCATGAATCAAAAAATGTCCACCGCAGCTGTCTTTTCAGTCCAGGTCATTAAAATTAGAGTATGGTTTATTTCCTTTTTTTTGGGCTTTTTATCCATACGGATACGTCAACCCCTTTTTTTTAACAGGGGTAATCCGTTTGAGGACCGTAGGCCGCGCGAGAGGGAAAGGTCGCGGCCCGTGTGTGGGATTCGTCGGGTCGGGGTGGCACTAGCACCCCACGTTGAGATGTGGGGAACTATTGCCACGCCGCGGTTAGGGATACCCACTAAAACCCCTGAGCGATCACGAGAATCCTTTGTCCAGGCTGTGGGCTCGCTCGCGCATTCACCACCAGCCTGGACGGACGGTGGCCGGCCCCTTGCGGGCTGGCCTCTCCATTTGGTAGCCGGAGATTTGGGTCTCTTCGGCTTCTCTACCTCACCGCGAGGTGAGAAAGGGCGCGCGGGTCGGCGCGCGTCCCTTCTCTCCGGCCTTTTTGTGTCGCTCGCACGGCCGTAACCTCCGGCGGCTGGAGGTCATCATGGACGACTCTCAGACGCCGCCACCGACTCTGACGGGAGGGGAGCGTCGTAGATTGCTCCCTCTCCCGCTCCGCCGTCTCCTTCGCGGACATAACGGTCTCGCAGAAGAAGGCGGCTGCGTCCCACGCGTCGGCGCTCTCAACCATGGCCTTCACCACGGCCGGGAAGGACAAATCCGCCCCGATGGCTGTGACGAGATCACGGCGCTGCTCGTCCCAGGCTGGACACACCTGGAGGGTGTGCAGCGCCGTGTCTTCGTCATCGCCGACGCAATGGTGGCACCCTGACATCTGTTCGCGCCTTATTTGACACAGGTACCTCCCGAAGCAACCATGCCCCGAGAGGACCTGCGTCAGGCGAAACGTCAGGGTGCTATGACGCCTCTGGTGGTTTATTTCCTTTCATATCACAAAGGAACTACTCTCAACTACCCAAAACATCATAATTTCCATAAAAATATCAAAAAAGTTTATAGTATGCCATTGATGGGCAGATTGACATATTAATTTTAGTGCCAATAGATGCAACAGATAGCTATTATCAGGCGCATCATGAACTAGTGTATCTATCTCCTTTCATTTTCATCATATAAAAAAAATCTAAGGCTCGACTATCCTAAAAAATAATATGAACTTAAAAAAACGAATTAAAAAAAAACATCAAAGAAGTCTATAGACCAGTGATGGGCATATTATCATATTAATATTAGATGCTCACGAAAGGTCACGCGTGCCAACAAAGGGCTTTTCAAAGGTGGCGGCTGTCTGTCAGATTATTAAATGTCATGTCAATGTCATCATTTTCTTGTCAACGGGCCGCATTCAACACAATTTTTATGCTCACAACTTGAAAATCGGAATATTGATTATTTTAATTTAATTTCAGTACGACTTTTTATTAGAATAGAAAAGTGAATGCGATCAACTAAACAACTTTATTATATTTCATAGTAAGTATAATTTTAATTGAATTCGATTTTTGATTGTTATAATTTTTTTATGTTTCAAAATAAAAAGATAATTTTGACTACACTCTGTCCAAACATTTATTTTACTTTTACAGTCAATGAAGTCTACGAACTAACCCTAACTCAATATGAATGAGACTGTGCTTGTTTAACATTAACGGAGATGAAACCTCGCCATGAGGCGGACTATTTTTTACTGTATAGTCAAATGTGGCCTTTCAAGTTTTCACAAGAGCTCCGTTGAATGGCGTGTATTCTAGCCTACAATACAACTGTGCCTGGCTTAAAGGCCTAGTTGCCAAGTCATTATTAATATCAGAAAAAAACCGACAATAATATTACACCTAACTTTTCTTTTGACCGTTTTATACCCGCAATTTGGTTAGATGTTTAATTACTTACTTATTAATAATTCAATTTTGATTAATTCTGATTGTCAATCATCTAGCCTGGATTGAAATCATTCAATAAAAAACATTATGTGTACCTATGTACAATACTAGCTGTGCCCCGCGGTTTCACCTGCGTGGTGATGGAAAATCGTTATATTTTGGATAATTCACACTATATCTATAAATTATAGCCTGTGTCATTCTGATGTGTAAGCTATATCATTGTGTAAGAGTAACACAGCATACGTTCATACATACAAAGTTTCGTGTTTATAATATTAGTAGGATAGGATTTTAAACAAAATGTTACCTACTCTTATGTTATAATACTGCACTAGCTTCTACCCGCCACTTCGTCCTAATGCATGGAATAATTACTTTGGGCTAACGCTAACTTCTGTCACACATTATTTTTGCAAAACTAACCGTTACGCAGCGCACGCAGCGGAAACTTTCAAAAGGAAATAAACCCGATTTTGAAACATTCGTCATTGGTGCTCCGCTCCTATTGGTCTTACCGTGATGGTATATAGCCTTCCTCGATAAATGGGCTATTACTGAAAGAATTTTTCAAATCAGTCCAATAGTTCCTGAGATTATCGCGTTCAAACAAACAAACTCTTCAGCTTTATATATTAAGTATAGATTATATATACATATAATTATTGTGTTATAATTATATATAATAACATGTAGATATCTCTCTATATGCATTATCGCGATAGGCAGATGGAATATTTGAAAATGATTTAATGTACAGTCAGCAAAAAACGCATCTGTTTGTGAAATATAAAACCCTTTTGTGGACGAAACGAGGCCATTTCGAAGAAAGGTCTCTTTGCATTTTTTTGGCAAATCTATAAATCGAAAAAAGAAACATCATAAATGTTTGCTTGACGACGTATTTTTGTACAAAACTTTCACCGGGGTGCCTATTATTTGAGATTTTTTGCAAAAAAAATCTTTACCTGTTTCCTGAAAGAGGTATCACTTTGTGGGAATATTTAGAGCAGTATTTTTTGAATATTAAAAAGGATTTTGTTTACGGTATTACATAGGACAAAAGACGTTCGTTGTTTTGTTTATTCCTAACTACGACTAAGAATGCCTGCACATACGATACAATTTAAAGAAAAAAATCATTTACTGCGCAAGCTGGAAGGCTGAGGAACTCACTTCCTCACAACATAAAAATTAGCCAGGTGGGAAAGAAAGAACCTCGTGAAAGAACACTATCTCAAATTTGTTACTGAATAATAATGTTATTTAGTTGTATGCTTGGGATAGTGTTGTTTGACAACACACAGCTCGTACATACATAGTTATGTATTGTAAGTTATGTAACTTTTCCTTTTTATATTTAAGTATATATTAGTATTTTGCACACCTACCCTCATCTATTTTACTGTGTTTCGTCCATCCAAAGGTTGGCTGGAAAAAATCACTCTCAGCGATAAGACCGCCCATTGTAGACTACTGACTATACTACGATTGTATGCATAAATTTATTTTCTAACATTGTGTGCAATAAAGTATATTATATTCTATTCCTACAAATATAGGTACCATAGATCTGGGGTCTGGTGCTATGATCATTTGATACGCCTGGTGATTAGGGTTGCCAACTCTCCCGGAATTCCGGGATTCTCCCGTAAAAAGGCAATAAGTTTTTATATCAAGAAATGAGGATAAATTGTATGACGACTACTGTTTACTGCGAGCAGTTCATGAAGCTGTGGCAAGTAAAACAAAGAGGATAGACTTGCGCTGGGTATTTTATTTTTGAAAAATATTAGGTGAAACGGGTACATAAATAAAAAGCTTGTTACATTCACTGTCGTTCCTATCGCAAACGCCGTAGCTAAACATGTTTCAGTATAGTAAACGATCTGTCGCCGAAAAGTCGTAATCGGCCGAGTGAAACTCATGTGAAATCTGAAATACAGGTGTGCACAAACTTCAAATAAAATATTTGATTTTAATTGATTTTTTATTCCATCTCCCGTCTTTCTGATCCACACAGTTGGCAACCCTACTGGTGATACGTCTGCTCCATTAGTCCTGCAAGAGAAGTGGTCGACCCATTTCAGTTATTAATTTTGCGCGCTTAGTATGTACTAAGATTAACCAGTATCGGTATACATGTAAGTATATATCGATATCGGTTCATACCGGTACCAATAGCGGTATACCTACATATAATCGATATACCTAACCTATCGATATTGTTTACCTTGGCTCTCTTGCGGATGATCTCATTTTGGAATAGCTTACTGATCGACTTAGAATTTGTTAACCAATCCTGAGGCCATTGTCCAAGTCTCTAGGATATGCTTTTAAAATAATTCAGCTGTGCCATTTCAAAACCTAGTAACTGATATTGTTTTTAAATTGAATGTTTGTACATTAATTGTCTTACTATAAAGCATTTGCTTATTGTGTTTCCCAAAATGTGTTAAAAATGCATCAAATATGATATTAATGCTGCCAATAAGCTCAATAGTTAGTTATGAAATGGTAGCTCGTTTTTAAAAGAACACTAGGTTTTGAAATTGCACAGTTAAGCTATACCTAGATAACACTTAGAAATAAGTTTACATATAGGTTTAAATTTCATTTTTTATACTTACAACAAATATAATATCTAATATTTAATAATACACTCAGCAATGTATAAGGTATATAGAAAACTACAATATTATAAAGATATTGTGCAAAAACCACACCCTTTCACAGAGCATATGAATTGAAATAATGAAAAAGATTACTTATTTCGCCAGTCCATACAGAGCGACAGATGTTTAACAAATAAACACGTAAGCGCCTGTCCGTACATTATATGATTTATTTCTACTTTTACATAGAAAGCACTCAACCCGTCCGAAAACGCACCTTTCACTCTATTTAGGGTAAAGGATACTGTTATTGATGCGACAATACAATACATTAATTATTTTATTGGAATGTTGTTTGTGACTGCTTTATACATGAACTGAGTTCAGTGAATTTTTATATTTATGCAAGTCATTTAGCTACTTTGAAAATACAAATAAAAAATAACAATAGGCTAGTAAGAAACGTAACTCTAAAAGCTCTTGAAGCCACATGTCTATCTATCTATATATCTGAGTATCTGACTATCAATTCTTTTACCTTAAGCCGACATTAGACGGTTCATTTCTGTCTCTGAATTTGAATTAATCAACCAAAGAGATCCATATAAACATTATCAATATCATACTGTCGCGCTTTGTGGCCTTCAGCAGCGTGCTTTTCAACCAAATTGATCCGTCTAATATCAGCTTTGGTACAAGAATTTTACTCGTGTGGAGTTGATGTCAAATTTTAAGTAAGATAAATGGATACTAAAATATAGAAATGACGTCACCACCTTTCGAAAGTTCATATTTAAAAAAAATCATTTTAAAGCAACTCAGTCAAAGGTTTAATTTCTTTACTAATAGATGTTTTAATGTTTAGAGATAACGCATTACAAAGCAAAATTTTCAGGAATATACATGTTCTGGATTTACTGCTGAACCTTGTTGTTTTAACAAGGGTTTAAGTCTAAACTTCCGTGTCACTATAAAGAACCTAGAATAAGTGTAATTAAGGAACTTAACTCAATTACGGTATACCTTAACTTCTGAACAATTACATAACCATGGTTACAGAACTAATCATGAATACACGCTCCTTTCTCTCACTTTAGTTACTTTACTCGGACGAAGGAGTATGTAAAGTTCCAGTTTAGAGTAAAACCTCAAATTGGCACACACACCCTAAAGTCCCAACACACCTTTACATGACATCCACAGGTAAGCAAATACTTTTAAAAGAGAAAGATTTTTGTCAAATAATCGCATGCGCAAGTGTGTTATACAATAAAAGCTTTAGGCGAAAAAAGTATAAAGGCTTGGATATTCACTGTGAAAGATGCGATAGAAAAAGCAACGCATTACATCCGCAAGGTGGCGTTTACAATAAGATGCGTAGAAAATGGATTAAAAGGTGGCTATGAGTGTCATCAATTGAAAGCATCCCCTTCACTGATGACACACATTGATATTTTGTAATTTTTGAAATGGAGTTACGACAAATCCATGTTCTAGAATAATATTCACAAATATATAAAAAAAACTTCGCTAGCTTCAAGATGTAGAAAATTGTATATTATTATGTCTCTTAATAAACTAAATGCTCATCAAAACGTATAATGCCATCTTAAGCATGACACAAGTGCATGACTTTATGAAATTATTTAATTTTTATAATTTCATTAATTTATATATATATGTTATTTGTTTCGTTGTTGCTACAGTTCTTTTATATATGTATGTGTTATATAAATTATTGCCTTTTTATATATATTATTTTTTTAATCTGCAATGAATTTAATTTTATGAAACTGCTTTATACTATATATATTGTTGTTGTTATGTGTGTTGTATTATCCACCGTGACTTCACTTTATGATTCCAGACGGAAGAACAGCGCTAGTCCTTGTTAGCTAGCATTATGCTGAGACTGGGTCCAATTTAGGGCTTATTTTCTTTCTTTTTCTAGTTATATAACAGTTTTTGTCCTAAATAAAATATTTTTCTTTCTGAATAAATAAATTCTTAGTCAAAAACCTTTGTTAAGTTATTTTATACTTTTTAGTTTTGAAGTCGATTTTTTAAACGTAGGCCTATGAAAGGTGACGCGCGCTTTAAAAATATAGGTCTCAAGAAACGGGAACGGAAAATTTCTTAAAAAATGTTTATAAAATGAAGACCGGGCAAAACTATATAAAATTTTTAGGGGATCAAATGGTAACTATTCCGCATCAAACTAAAAAAGAATCACGTAAATCCGATCATAAATCTCAGAGCCATCGGTGTACATGCATTAAAAAAAACAATCAAATTCAGAAAAGAAAGATTTTTATTCCGACAAAGTTTCATACTACATAACAAAATATAAAATCAAATTTTTGTGCAACATTTGGAATATTACTAATGTTCAGCCCCTAGGTAGCTACATCCCTGGTCTAGAAGTATACCGCCATAACAACTGAGTTGTGGTCCGGCATTCAATGACCAGGTTCCAGTTTCCCCTTCAAGGCCGGCAGCACATTGGCAGCACCATTTTCTATCACAGTTGGGCTGTCAGCCTGTCTGCTGATCTTCAGCAATAAAAAAATAGAAAAGAATGACAAGAATCTAATAAACTTTGAAACTTGGTAAGTTTCTTTATAAATAAACATACTTCCAAGTAGATAATAGCATTTATGGTGATAATACTAAAAGGATTACCTTTCACCATATATTTTGAAGTTTTACCTAGCTATGTAGGCAATAAAACCATTTAACTAGAGACAACACTAGCTAAAAGATGGCAAATCACATCCTTACCTTTAGACGTCCATTTCTCTTGAGATCATATGGAACCAAAACATCTTAACAACCAGTTGAAACTTCATTCCAAACCCTGCTTAATATCAATGAGCTAAGATACGATATTCAAAAAGCAATTTGAACTTGTAAAACTCAAGAGCGCGTGTACACTGTTCAAGACACAAGTGTGAACAACTGTGATACATATAGCGTTGGTAAGTGTGAAATCCTGTCTGAAAAAGTTCTTGAGAGTCCACGTGCCGCAGGTGGTACCCTTAATGAGTCGGGTCCCACGGGAGCTTGAACTATGAACCGATCGGTATTTCCTGCAGACCATTGTAGATATAGTACATCACTAATTAGAGGTGAGGGTGACAGTTCGAAATTCGAATGCGCAATCTAAATTTGAATAATGGTTTGTTTTATTTTTGGTAGCTACTTATTTTTTGTTATTACGGTTTATGGCCTGGCAGCTAGGCCTTTAAGCCAGATCTTAATTTAAAATATAGATTCTTCATTTTCTTAAATGTGTAGCACAGTTGAACTGTAGGTAATCAGCTAGTGCTATTCAACAGAGTTATTGTGACAACTCAAAAGGTCACATTTGACTATACAGTTCACATTTCTCACAAAACACATAATTACTACTCAAAAACTATCAACAACTATTGTTCATTTTAGAGTAATTTTACACATTTTTAGAAAATGAAACTGCACAGCACAACATCCCCTTCCAGTTTCCGCCAAAAACACTTTTTAAACATGGAACAGAGTAAGCAAAAATACTTCTGTTACAAATGGATACCACGAGCATACGTTAAATGTACTACTTTTCCTTAAATAATTATGCGTGGACCGTTCACCTATCTGCTATACATCACCAATAAAAAAATGGTTTCTAGCTAAATATTATTTTAGAACACAGCCCTAAAAATGTGAAATGATATAGCAAAAATGTAAACTCCGAAAGACAAGCAGTCGCCAAAAACAAATCCGCAAAGTATCTAACTTTTTTGGGGTAGCCTGAAACAATATATCAAAGTTTTAATATGAGAACTGTTAGTTCCGGGATATCGACCTCTCGGGGCTTGAACCGGGCCTGGTACCACTTGGCCGAATCCCAAAGCAATCGTAACATAATCCCTTATGTTTATCTACGACAGTTCCCACGAAATCATCGGTTGAAACCATAAATTAATTTCTCATACATTTTTTTTATAATTGGTTTTTTCCACACACGAAATCATACACCTATGACTTCTCTTCAATTTTAAATAGCTGCTTATCGAGTGATTATAAAAAAACTTACTCATAAATGGAGTTGTCAACTATCAGAACTGCGAGATACAGATTAAAAAATAGCAAAAATATAGATCACATTTTTTTAGACACCAAAATAAACGAGTGCGAAAAATGTTTTCAATTTTTTGTATTCGCCTCGCCTATGTACATTTATAACACTTAACGTGCCATTGGTAGCACTTTTAGTGGCTACCGCTCTCTAAATGGAGACTGGGACCTAGCCGCTAATGCCGGAACACAACTTAAGGTTGTTATGGCGGCCTACTCTAGACCAGGTTAGTAGCCATCCACCTTGGCCAATTCCCTGCCACTACCACCCGACCGTGGGTGATTTTGTCACCTCTGACGACAGCCTGCCCGGCCACAGGAAACTGTATTCTTTCTCCGTTCCTGCACGGATGGATGATAAGACGATTATCATTACCAATATTATTGTTTGAGGATAAGGATAAAACATTGTATATAAAATGTATAAATCACATACTGTCAAAATAAACAAATACAGTCTCAAAGGAGTTTCTTTCCAACAATATTCTCGGAAACAGATTTTAAATAATAAAAACCACAAGTTCCTATTATTCAAAAATCATGTAGATGACAGAACTTTCTCCAGCCTTTTAAAACACGTCACCAGCGTTTCAAAAATGTACAAAAAAGGTCTGTAATAGGATATGTGCGGGGCCGCAAAAAGGTTCAATCGACGCCATTTCATCCGTCCGACGTCTTTTGCGACCAAAAAACGCAACATTTTCGATGATTTATGGTGCAAATTAATGAGAATATATCCTCATTCCTGAACACCATTTCCTGGTAGAGCGCACCCGTAATACGGCTGAAGGAATTTATGAAAAAATACTTACACTAAAATGTGAAAGAGAAAAAATGTTAGTTAGCGCGGCATGTATATGCCATTCACAAAAATTGCTTTAAAAGAAATGTTTATATATTTTAATCAAATTCGTGATGATTATATTATGATACTTTCAAGTAAATTATTAAATTAAATATTTGAATTAACTGAATATTTCTTTAATTTTCGGTAGCAAAAACGGAGCGATTGACGTCCATGAACTCTATGAAACACTTTATTATCTATGCCACTTATTTGACCGTTTTTGAGTTTTTGGCGGAAACTGAAAGGATATGTTGTGTTTTATTTTCTAAAAATGTGTAATATTACTCTAAAATGAACAATAGTTGTAGGATATTGATAGTTTTTGAGTAGTAATTTTGTTTTGCGAGAAATGTGAGCTCCGTTGAATGGCAGTAGCTGATTACCTACAGTTCAGCTGTGCTACACATAGGCTTAAGACTACGAAGAAACTATATTGTAAACTAAGATCTGGCTTAAAGGCCTAGCTGCCAAGCCATAAACCTAAATAAATAAATTGATCATTTTTTACTTTGACTTAATTCTTAAATCATTCATAGTGTTCCCTTTATCATTATTAGATACAACAGTAGCAATATTTTTGTTTGTTATAACTCCATTAATTTTTTAAAAACATTTTTTTATTGTAGGAGTTCAGCAGACAGGCAGACAGCCCACTTGATGGAAAACGGTTACCATCGCCTATGGATATTTGCAACACCAAAGGTGCTACATATGCGCTTCTGCTCGCTTAAGGGAGACTGGAACCTGGTCACTAATGCCGGAACACAACACAAGGTAGTTATGGCAGCATACTCTAAACCAGGGGTGGTAGCCATCTAGATGGACAGAAGCCCTACCTGGCTGTGGGTCGTTTTGTCGCCTCTTGAGACAGGCCGCCTGGCCGCAGGAAATGTTATTATTTTCCCGTTTCGGATAATTATATAACAATAATGGTATAACAACTTCTATATTTATTTATTTTTTATGAAAACTTGATAAATTATTGGGATAAGCAATTTAAACAAAGCGTGCTCTTGTCATGGTTTCTTTATTACAGCAATGTCAAGTCAGTGACAACATTAGAAGTAAATACATATAATACAAAAGAGGTTCTAATGCCTAACAAGTACTCTAAATAGGTAAATGATATATTTTTTAAATAGACGTGTTGCTAGGGCTGACCTCTTGCCGCTTCTTCTTCAACACATTGCAAAGTGTTGTACATAGAATAGGAAGTAGTTTTAATTTGAATTTGTCCCTAAGGTTGTCCCTACAACGTGTTTATGTCACGTAGAATACAGCATCATCTGACTAAAACGCTGTAGGGACATTCTTTACCTATCTTATTTCCATGCATTGAACCAATCAACAAGGGATTGAATATGGCAAATCTTGCAACAGAGCCATCTCCAGCATTGGACTTTAATCAGCTTTCAACGAAATTGGTAATAAGTAAATACAAACAAAGCGTACGATATTAGTCATTTTCAAATGATAACTATAATGGCGCCACATTTCATCGCAAAAAAACACTGTGTGACTGAGGTGAACTTATACCACATCCTTGTTATTCATAGAATTTAATAAATGTATATTTTATATAGTTTAACTAATAATGTAATAATATTGTTAGAGGTACACAGGACTCGAATTAAAATGCCGTTGGAATTACTATAGAGTTTATTACAAACAAGTATAAAACAGGTACAAATATAACTAAACACTATATAAACTGCACGATTCAGTTACACGCGCAAAGTCCGTCACTATATCGCTAATCGAAAGTACTACACACGTCTTGCTAGTATCGTAATCGTCGCTTGACTGCCCCACCCCTCCGTTCGGGCATTGTTTTATACTAAACTGTATAAAACCGACAAAGGGGCCGCGTTCACTGAGTCAATCCACACATCTGGCAAGCTTCGATGTAATGCAATAAAAACAAGGATTAGTTCGACACTTATGACGGTCATAAAATAAGTATGATAACAATAGGATGTTTTTTGAATTTTAAACATGAAGTAAACAAAAGAACTCCGTATGCAGGAAAGGCAATAAACTGCGTTTTACGACAGCCAGGTGTGCTAATGCTAATTATTTTATACAATATACCTACCATTGACCCATATACCAACGGTTCTTGAAATTCTCCAAGCAATAATTTACGTTAACTAACCGAAGAATCCGTAGAGCACAGACATCCGCATGCCGTTCAGCTCGTGTTACACTGCTTTTTATGTTTTCTAACAAAAAAATCACTAAAATATAAAAAAATCGACACACGGTAGGAACAAGTGCAGGCGTGCAACCGCCCTTAATATTCGTTAACAAATGATTAGAAATAAAACAGACAAGACATTTTATATGATACATGAATCGTGGAATAATCTCATTTTTTACGCTTATACTATTACTAATTTAAAATGGCAAAAAAAACCGAATCTCTAATCACTAACACACTCCTACAAGAATTTTTGTGAAAAGTAGTTAGGAGTTTAAAGGAAATATATATTCACAGCATCGGCTCTTTAATGCTGTTGATTTCAACGGACGGTGATGATTTGTAATCGTCCATCATCAAATGGACCGCCCATGCGTTTACTTACCTACAATATTACACGGGGATGAGCTTAACGGGTTATAGTCTATTATTCTATATATGTACATCTCCTTATTTCCTGTACATTCCCGTTCAGTCAAGCCCCCCTTTTAGTTTCCTCTGCCACGTTGCCACACCAAAGGGTTAATACATTACAGTGTGCAAGTGGCTGTTTAATTAATTTTATTTTCTTTTCACTGGAGCAAACCACTTATATTAACATAAAAAATAAAAGTAAACTAAAGCTTACGTATTGTACTCTAAAATGAAATTTGTTTATACCCAATAACATTGAAACCTTTCGACATAAAGATGGCGTTATAATAAATCTTCTTAAAACGTCAAAAAGAGAGCAGTAATTTTAGTACGATATCTTATTAATAATAATAATTCATTGACAGTCCGCTTACACCCTAGGTCCTCCAGGCGGAGAATGTTTTTAATTTTTTTTAAAGAATTAAAGTATGTATTTTTTTTGTAAGATTTAAAAGAAAAATGTATTCTTCTTTAAAGACAACCAAACATGAGATAATAACAATAATGCATTTATTTCAAAAAATTGAATATTTCAATATTATTTTGTCAGGTGGTAAGGCATTTGCCCGACTGGATGACTACCACCCCTGGTCTAAAGTATGTCGCCATAATAATTACTTTGAGAGTCCGGCATTAGTGACCAGGTTCCAATGACCTTTGAGAGTGCAGCACCTTTGGTGTTGCCAATGTACATAGGCGACAGTAACCGCTTTCCATTAAGGGGGCATTCTGCCTGTCTGCTGAAGTCCTGCAATAAAGAAAAATAATTTAGAATACACTACGACGTTTTATTGCCCCTTCTGTATATAGTGAGTTTTTAATCTTTACGTACTGCCGTCGTTCATTAGCCGGGTCGTTCGTCTTCATTTCATGTGACGGAGATGGTTAGAGTTTAAACGAGTGCAGGGCGCACGCCGCGTCATCCAAGGGACACCCGGGTCTTAATAAGTTATATGTGGCTTTGCCTTATTCTTCATAAGCAGAATCATGCGGGAATGATACAGCATGTCTAAACAATTGATTTGAAGTTATTCATATAAGTAAAAGGTTCCCTGGAAGAAACTCGCTAATTGTACTATCTTATAGTATGTTACTTTAAGTTGGTTAACAACAAGTACTATTATATTGTACCACTATTCGGTGCTTTATTTTGAAATTTCCGCGGGATTCCTGGAACTTTAAAAATAATGTAGGCTATCGTTTTAGTGAAAACTGTGTCTGAATATGCTAATTTTATGCACCCGAATAACTACAAACCGTTTCCAGGAAAATCACGGCGGGATTCCCAGGATAAAAATGTAGCGCAGATTTTGAGTGTAAGAATTTGCTGTCGATCAGCGAACACCGCATCGAAATCGGCCCAGTAGTTTTTACATGAATCTAAAAAAAATACGTGCTTTTTTAATAGCTTCAACAGACAGAGCGTTGTTGGAATTTTATAATATTATAGACATTGCAAAAGAACTAAAAGTATATATAAACTACAGTGACTCCATTTTAATCAAGTGTTAAGTTACTGACTACTTAGGTCTGATAAATAGCAGTTTTCACTTCAGTTTTGGCATTTATTTTCAAATCACAGACAGACACTTAAATCTTATTAGGTTGTAAGGATTTGTCACATACTCAATTATATATCTACCTATAGTTGTTATGGCTGCCATACTCTAGACCCCAGGTGTGGTAGCTATCCATGTGAGCAAATACCCTACCACCTGGTAGGGTAAACGGATTTACGTGAAACTTGACACAGATCTAGCTTATATCTATATGTATATTATATAAGTAGTGCTAGTACAGGTAGTATCTTAATATAGTTAGTAAAAACTTCATTCACTCATATCATAAGTACTTATGTAAAATATATTACAAAAAAAAATTTCAGTCTTTTTCAAATAATTCTAACTGTCTCTTTGTAACGAAAATATGCGATCAAAAATAAACCATTGATTTGTACAGTACTATTTTGAATGCTTCACCCTTTGCTTAACTCTATTTCCAGTTAAAATTGAATCTTAAATGTCTTCAACAAGGCATATATTCCTTTACATTAGATATTATAGAAAATTTGAACCCGTGGACATAGTTTGTCATGGTTCCACCCTCATCATTCACACTTGAAGATAAAAATTTACTCACTTTTGAAATATTTATTTAGTTAGTAGTCAATGAAGATATAGTTTTAGCGAGTTTTTGCCACGAAGTGTGCATTTTTTCGTCTTTTCAGTTCGAAGAAGTTCCACATCGTTTACGAGGTCAAAAATAATAAAAATCCGACATCTTTTATTTACAACTTAAAATAATGACCTTCGTTTAGTGACAATTCATTTATCTTTGAATTAATAACAATAATGTTACAAACATAAGTTAACGGTTTTTAGTGCGGAAAATGAACAAGTTTGCGGTAGATTCAATAAAACTTTAACAAACAAACTCATTGGCACTCAACATCTTTGTCTTCCGTGATCACGGCAACTGAAAAGTGACCGAAACGTCGGAATAATAAATACCAAAAAATGCCGCGCTTAAAACCGTTAAAACGTAATTTTATTATGTATACCGACTCGTCGCGGAAACTTAAGAAAATATTAAATATCGTGTGTAGCGTAATCGCTAGCGCAAGCGTCCTAAACTCAAAGGGCGTGGGTTCGAATCTGGCCGGAACACATGCACCACTTAGGCAGTTTTCTGACCGGTGAAGTTAAACATCGTCATAAAACCTGCATATTGAGATAACCAATGTATCAAATCTGCCAAGCCGCCTTCGACAAGCGTGGCGGGTATACTGTCCGTTTCCCTATAGTTGAAGACTCGAGCCCACCAGTAGGACCTTCGTGGGCTTTTATTATATATGTAGGTACATGTGTGTAGGTTTTATCCATTAACATATTAACTATTATGAGTATTTGCCCACATTGACATATCGCTAAAAGTGTAGTGCTTTACCTGTTACAGTGTTGACAAATGCTGACTGCGTAAGTATATCCCAGTGAAGCCTGACAGACAATACAATCCCGAGCATGTTCATCAATATTAAAAATGTGTAATGAAATTAGACTGTCCCTCAGTCTATGTCTAATTAGTGTCTATATAATGATTTTTGGTGTCAAAGTACATGTCAGTGTCATCACTGCTGCTGTTGAGGATGATAATAATAATAATAATAGATCTTGCTCACGAGGTTACCGCTATGTGGCGGCTGGAGTCAACAAGCATTGTGCCGATAGTTATAACCGTCAATGGTCTTATAGCGAAAAGCCTCGACCGTCATCTAGAGAGGCTTTCGCTGGGAAGCTGGGTGAAGGGCCAGATACAGAAGGCAGCACTCTTGGACACGGCACGAATTGTGAGGAGGTTCCTGTCTCTGGAGCCCTAACCACCGGTAGTTTGGACCCCAGGCCCCGCTGAAGATGATCAGCAAGATTTTATATTTTTTTATTGAATATGTATTTTATTTTTTGATGTATTTTTGTAAAAGAATAATGTTATTTATTTTTTTATAAAAAAATATATTATAATAGATATATTTTTTAAAAATAAATACATGTATAATAATAATAATGTATTTGTAACTTTTCTAGAATTATAAGTTGATTTAATCTAACTAGTTCACGTGTCAATTCCCTAACCCCCAAACTAGGTTTCCACCTGTCTGTCTTGGGGGTTAGTTATGGGTTCTCTTGGGTGTATATTACAATATTATTACATTCATTTGTGACCAGATTAGTGTACAATTTTATTGAGCAGATTTTCGGTTTTATAATAATTTGATTGGTTGTAAATACTCACTAAGTTTCTTTTTAATTTTAAATGAAGTAAGGGAGTAAATAGATAATCTGTTGTTTATTTTATTATATTAAAGCTATTTATTATGTAAAAGATTCTACACATTCTAAAGATAGGGGAGTTAGCACCTAGTACTTTTGTTCTTAATGGGGGAAAGACGGGGGTTATAGGTTGTTGCGGGGGTTTCGTAGGGACTCTTAGGCGGAATTACCTTAACAATTCAGGGGAATCTATGTAATTATCAAACAACTTATAAGCAAACATAGCATCTAGAATAATTCTCCAGGAAATGGATTTTGAAGTAGATTCATCTGTTCTGGTATGATGTTTCCTTTTTTTAGTTCAATAGCATCTATGGACACAAATCCAAAAGGCAACATCCATTGACTTACAAATAACGCAACCATAATCCTGGATCGCCAAAGCTCACGTCCAGGGCGAAATCTTCAGCTGTACGCCATTAAAAGAAAAAGCGGGGACATTTGGGACATATCTTTTTACAAAAGCCCCTTTAAATGACCAGAAAAAAATACTTCTTTTTAATGAACAATAGTTCCGTGATGCGAGGGTGGACGATCAATAATCGGGTAAACAAAAAATATACGTACTTTCGAGGGATAATTGTAAATTTTTCGGAAAGAGATTTATGTAGGCGGTAGCCGTTGTGGTGTAATGTATGGGGGATTAGTGATGTGCAATCGCGCCATAATTGGCTAGAAAATATCGACTAATTTAGAAAATCAGGGCTTTAAATTTTAGCATATATATTTTATATATACTTTTTATATATCTAAATGCATACATATATATATGTAAATTACGATATACAGTTTTAGTATTTTAACTAAAATAAAAGAAATCATAAAGGACTACAGGAAAAAAGTTCAACCCTCTGCTACATATAAAGGGGACACTCCTAACCTTTTTTAGCTAAATTATTGTGTAACGGCATATAAATTACATATTTTCACTAAAGTCTATCCATATATAAGCCTAATAGAGTATGACAAAAATAATCGTAAACTACAAAGACAAGTCAGATTAATAAGAGCATGATAATTAATTACATTACATAAGGCTTGCATTCTTGCAAATGTGGCTACGGCAATCTAAAATGCATAGATACAACACTTTGTTACTAAACAATATGCCAATTAAAAACAGAAGGTTCAGAATATGTCACTAAATATATCTACATCATACGTATTGTCTCGTCTGTTTCCCATTGGGCTTGGCAAAGATAATGAATCTCTATTTGCTTCAACCCTGACATACACTTTTCGTTTCATGTACCTTAATTAATCTCTTCATATATTCGTTTATTTCAGATACTTTTTACCTGATCTTTCTTCAAAACATCTTGATAGGTTTTTTTATATTTATTTGTTAGGGATTTTGCCACATAGGCATATCTGCCTCATCATCTCCTAAGCATACATAACTTAATATATAAGTAATGTTATAACTTAGTTATAAATTTTGAATAATGAGCTGGCTAACAAACTTGAGGCTGGCTCTGCCAGAATTTCTATAAAGATCAAAACGATTCAGTCGCAACTCCCTCATAAGTTGTTCTCTGCCATCTTTATTTTTGCTGGATCCATTAGTTTAGTAGGCAGTTGGGAGAATCAACTTTGCTCGTAAGATGGCCAAAATTTCTTGTCGGGAAATAACCTGTTCGGATATCTTGATAGGCACTTGGATATATAGAAAATATCGATAAATTCAAACTTCATATATACACCGCAACATTAACCCAATAGTCCACTTTTAATGTCCAGTTGCAGATGTGAGATGATAAAAAATTATCCCTTTGTTACCCTCTAGTGCCAATTTTGGACAATAAACTGAGAGAGCGGTTACTCGGTTACCGTTTTTTTAGAGATTTCTTAAAAATACCGATTTCTTTTTGCGTTCAATACCCATGAAAATATTCTTTGTACAGACCTGCTGTTTTTTGTGTAATTATTTTTACAAAGAGTCATGATTAGTAGAGGCTCCTTGGTGAGCTTTTTAGTGTTTTTGTTTTTTAATTTTGGTTTAGCTTTTCATGTTTTGTTACAGTACATGTTCAAAGTACCGTAAACTTATGGGAAAACGGAATTCAATTGATAACGTTATGTCCGCCTATTTCTATAGGTACATGGATTTTACAAAAATAATTATTCTATATGCAGTGCCAATCAAAAAATATATACTCATTGATGTAGCAAATATTGCTACACACAACAAAATGATTATTCGAGCACCTTGAACAGAAAAATACGGCAACAGAAATATTTTATGCGAAGGAGCTAATTTTCACAATAAATTACCAAAAGAAGTAAAGACTGTAAAAATAAAATTTCATATAAAAGGAAATTGAAAAATTATATTTCAAAAACTTAATATTAAAAAAAATACCGGAAACTATTTAGAAAAAGTAATTATTATGATTCACCACCTATTTACATACATACATACATAACTTCACGCCAGGTCCCTTGCGGGGTAGGCATGAACAACATAGCACCATACAGGCTTATTCTTACACACCTCACTTGCTTCTTTGACATTCACGCTCTTGTCATGCACGACACGACACCTATTTATTATTAATATTTTTTTATCTATGTCTACTCGCTCTCAAATTTATAGGACTTACGCAAGAATATAAAATTTTGTATCTAAGTGAATTGTAATGTTCTTTTGAGAATAAAGTTTTTTTAACCCATCTTACTGTAGCAATATGTAGTATTTTAAATCTTCTTAATATATATAATTTACGTGTCAAGTTGTTTGTCCGCGAATTTGCACACCGTGTGCAGTTTGATCCAACTTGAAAGATAGGATAGCTTACATCCGGTAGATGGCGCTGCAGTCGGGTTCTAAATTTTATTTCTTCAGGGCAGGACAACGTCTGCCGGGACAACTAGTTAAAATATAAATGCTCTTTCATGGTTCTGCGGCCAGATGGAAAAAAAATCAATCAACAATTGGAAGTATGGTTCATTTAGATTTTCTTTATGAATTGCTACCTTGCAAATATAGAGTGTATTGGTGGGATTTTTATGCATAAACTTAAGGACTGCGCTATGCTCGAGCGTTTTCAGTATGAGTTTAAATTATAAAAGCTTTTAAAGTTTTATTCGACATGCAAAAAAGTAAGATTTATTTGAAATATCATATTAAACATTTATCTTTACAAACTTTTATTTCTCCTGAAAAAGAATTCGTCATTCGGGTGGTCCGATTTTGGTCAGAAATGTTTTGGTCAGCTCATGTCGCATAAAATAGGTTAACACTGTTCCAAGTAGCGCGTTGTTGGTGGCAAGATCGTTTAGATAAGATAATCGCACCTTCCGATAAATTACTCTCTTGCTTTGGCAGATTTAAATTAATGAGAAGCCGTGTAACTTTATCGTTTCGTGAATGACATACACTTCGGCTGTTAATTTCATTCGTGTTTTTAAAATCGATATAAAAATGGGGTAGTCTACATATAATGACAAATAATAAAATAGCCCATAACTGTCCCACTGCTGGGCTCGGGCCTCCCACGGTAGGGGAATGGACGGTATACCCGCCACGCTTGTCCAAGGCGGCTTGGCAGGTTTGACACATCGATGTGCAGGTTGCATCACGATGTTTTCCTTCACCGTTGTTAGCACGTGGCAATTGTAACAATATGCACATTAGGTCAGAAAATACCCTAAGTGGTGCATGCGTTCCGGCCAGGATCAAATCCGCGACCTTTGAGATTAGGACGCCTGCGCTAGCCATTACGCTACCACGACTACTACAGAGTCTACACATATCATATTAAATTCTGAAACAGTAATTTTAAATACAGTTTTATAATATGCGTCATAATTTGCAATGCTCGTACAAAATCTAGATGATTTCGCCATTTTAGAATAGAATGTACTTCATTGTATAAAAATGATACATAAAATCAAGAACATTAATATACAAATACAATCGGTGGTCTTATTACCCATGGCGATTTCTACCAGACAACCTTAGGATGGAGTATAGGAAGTACAACAAAAGTCGGTTGTTGCTCTAAACCAGATCTCGTACAATAATTTAGTTAGCCATTTTGTTAGTTGATAAAAAGAATGTCAGTTGATTCCGCCCTATTCACAGTACTATTTTATCTATATTTAGGTATAATCTTTCTGCTGTCTATACTATTATAAACGTATAGCAGGGATAAGTTTGTACAATGAATTTAAATTATCAAGTCAATTGAGACACTTTTTATTATCTTACAAAATGCCGAAGCTCCCTATATTTTGTACGAGAATAGCAAATTATGACGACATACCATAAACCAATTAAATAGCGTATAAATTACTGTTTAAATAAATATTTCAATTATTTTTAACATGCTATTTTAAAAGTAAGTCGCGGAAGGCCACGACGCACCTTCCATGATCAAATTGATCATGTATTAGCAGAAGGTGATGTTAGGAGCCTTAAGAACAGACGAGCGTGCATGACAAGAGCTATGAATGTCAAAGAAGCAAGTGAGGTGTGTAAGAATGGGCCTGTGTGGCGTTCTGTTGTCCGTGCCTACCCCGTAAGGGACGTGGCGTGAAGTTATGTATGTATCTATGTATTTTAAAAGTAAGATAAAAGTATCGTATTCTGTCTTGCATAATTATGTAAATAATTTTTAAATTTATTGTAACATGTCTTATCTACTGCCGATATTAGACGGATCAATATAAAAAATATAATATTGTATGCAAGTGCCACATTCTTATTTACATTTTAAAATTGTTTGGGTGCTTTGTTTATATATTACTAAAAATATGATTGTTGTTATTGAAATAAATAAAAAAATATTTATATCAATTTACATGATATAAATGAATGTAAAAACATCAACAAGATTTTTTTTCTTAAATATAAAACACAACGTGCTATTAACACCCTAAGTAATTATTATAATTTTGCATGCTCCAAAACACAATGTTTGCTCAAGATTTCAACATGGCTCTCAAAGTATGCATTAAACACAACTTCGAAAGCTATCAAATGGCATGGGTTTTGTCACTATCGAGTAGTATTTAGCCCAAACCGTTGATATCATTTATCTAATATGAATGTTCCATTTTTAAATAAATTATATACGAAACCCCATAAAGTGCATCTTAAAAAGTAAAAGACAGGTGTATACATCCACGGTACACATACGTTTTTTTTCTATTTAACCCACCACATGGTTGCTTCGAGCACGAAATCGTTCCGACAGCTGAGCATCAGCTTCCATATAAATAAAGGCGCTGCCACGCGTCCCTCCCTTTAATTATTACATTTTATTTTTAAATTGTTTTTTCTACTCCACAAGGATTCCCCTATTCGTCTGAAAACAATATCCCCTGCGTAATGGCTCCATTCCTGTATGCGTTGTTTTAAATTGGATACGGGTCCATAATAATAAATATTCGGTCTCAACCGGGCTTTTGGCTGAGTAATGATAATTAAATTGATCCTCGCATTCGTATTTCTGTTTGGAATGGTGGTGTATAATGTCATTATATACATTCTTTACAAACGGTTTACATGTGATGCGTTAAATGACGGTTCTTTGATGTTGTCGCATTTTGAAATCGTTCAAGAATGACGCCTATTTGTATCAAACTAGGCTTTGAAGAGATTTTTCTTTTTACTTAGATACTTCAATTCCACGTACCGCGGTACTACGCGGCGTAGGTTTGCCGATAGCCTCATGATGTCACTCGTCGATGGTCAGTAGGGTTGACAAAAGGGTTGCATAAATATTTGTTAGCATAAGTATATACAATAATAGTAAATAGTTATCGGCGAACCTTCTGCGCGTGGCTTATAATTATGAGATTTCCCGCAAAATCTCATTCATTTTTTAAGGTTTGAAGAATTTACCTACCACATATTTGTATTGTACAAGTCTATAGATCTATACACAAATAAATAAAAATGAAGTATCGACTTGTAATGTCTAAATAACAGCTTTTTACTAAATGAATTTTGATTTGTCGATTTTTGTCTACAGTCCGACTCACGCATTCAACACGAGCGCACGACATACGTGCTCGTGTACAAACGCTAGTTTTCGCGCTCGCTGCTTGCCTTCAAATAAATCCTTCTGAACTGTATTATATTTCACAAAAAAATTGATCCTTATTTTGACACTGAAACCAACAGTTTCGGTGTAATTTATAAAATTCGATCAAATTTTTGAACAATTGAACTTTGATCTTGAATAACTTTTGAACGCGTGGACAAAAATAAAATAAATAGAAAAATAAAAAACACAAAAAAGATTACAGAAAGATAAATACAATAATAAAAAAACAAAACCTTATGCAAACGAACCTGACTGAAGGATACATTCAGTAGGTATAATGAAATTAATAAGAAGTAAAATAAAAAGGAAGGACAGTACAATGTGGACAGTAAACAGCTAAGTTAAGAAGAATAGAAAATAAAATATAAAAAAAAAAACATTACAGGCTAAGGTAGTGGTTTTTGACCGACTTTTTAAATATGGCAAGTGATTTAGTTTTTCTGATATCTACGGGTAAAGAGTTCCACAGGCAGACAGCCTGCACAGCGAAGGATTTGGAGTAAAATGTTGAAGAATGTGCAGGTGCCTTTAACAGGAGGTTATTAGAGGAGCGCAAATCGAAGGTGTGTGATGTATGAAGGAAGTTGAAACATTCCTTAAGGTAAGGAGGAGTGTAGGGTATAAATAGTGTACGATATAATAAATGTAGAAGATGAGCATTCCGGCGAAGTGAGATTGGGAGCCACTTGAGTTTTTTGCGATATTCAGAAATGTGATCATATTTTTTTAATCCAAATATGAATCTAATACAAACATTTTGAAGACGCTCAAGTTTAATGAGTTGCTCTTGGGTAATATTAAGATAACAGGCATCCGCATAGTCAAGGATGGGTAGTAAAATTGCTTGAACAAGCGAAATCTTAGTGGCGGTTGGAAGGAATTGTTTTAGTCTTCTGAGTGAGGCATAGGATGCAAAGATCTTGCGACTTAACTCGGTAATGTGGGGTCGCCAGCACAGTTCCTTGTCGAAGATTACGCCGAGATTCTTGACTTGGTCACTAATGGGAATATACGTATTATGAAACATTACATCAGGGAGTAATTTAAAATCAATTTGGGACATAGTTCGAGAGCTACCGATAATTATAGCCTGAGTCTTACCAGGATTAACGCTAAGTCCGTAAGAAGTACTCCAGTTGTGTATACGACTCAAGTCATCATTAATAACCTTAATAGCGTCATGTAAGGTGTCCTTCGGAGCCTGGGTATAAATCTGCAAATCGTCTGCATAGATATGATAGGAAGAAGATAGATTTTTGGAGATAGTATTATAAAAATAGAAAATAAAAGGAGATAAAACGCCGCCCTGAGGAACGCCAGCAGATAGAGCTTGCCATGTTGAAAACATGTCATCATCATCATATATATATATATATATATATATATATATATCAAAAAATGAATTGTTTAAATGATTGTCTGTTTGTTTGTTCCGGCTAATATCTGATACAGCTGGACTGACTTTGACTGTACTGGCAGATGGCACTGGCAGTTGATGTAATAAGGAGTAATTAAGGCTACCTTAAAAATTAGGGACACAAGGACGAAGTCGCGGGTAACAGCAGTCTGAATCCATAAAATTTCGAATGTTGCACAGATTATGATTTCATACCTATACATTTCTATCTCTCTTCTCTTTCACCTTGTCTACACCGCCACTGTTGTCTCAATATTTACCTTAGTTTAGGGGGATGCCTGGAAGAGATTCGCTTTACGCGATAAGGCCGTCCTTTGTTCATAATTTACTGTACTTAGTTTTAAAAACGTAGTTTTAGTTTTTGGTGAGCAATACAGTGCTTTCATTCATTCATTCTCCTTCTTTCAATTGTTTGGGATCGGTACAATATGTATTTTTATTCCACACTAGTAGATACCAATACAAAAACGTGTAATTTTCAGTACTTTTTCAAGTAGAAATACAGTCTTGTTAAAAGATACTTAGAGTCAGTTTGAACGCTTCTGTAAGGTTCTTAAAAAAGTTTCAAACTTATTCTAACACTCTGAATAATACAGTATAACGTAAAAAAGATACGAAACAAGAGTCCGTAGATTATTTAAAAAAAATTGTCTGTTAGTTAACCTCCTGACGCCCGGGTTGTTCAACGCTTTCATAAAGTAAACGCCCAAAGTCCTTAAAAAAGGTTTCAATGGCGAAAACCCAAGACTTTGAACTTTAAATTTTTTATCTTACAGTAATCGCACAAGTATGATATTTTTTTCCTTACATCAGGTGAATGAGGAAAAGCAAAAAAAGGATAAAAATAGATTACCTTTTGGTAGGCCTTTGGGTCAAAAGCACTAGATTACAAACAGGAAACTTTATCACATAATTTTTTTTTAACTATCTTCAAAACGATTAAAATAAAATTTAACTTTAAAAACCAATTTAATAACCCTTTAAAATTAAGAGAAAAAATCATTTTATTATTATTTATTTAAAACATTCGAAACAATCATGATAGTCCTTATGTAACCAAAGGCCTATTAAAAGATCTTAAAGTTTGAATTATGATCATTTTCACTATATCTCAGATCCATATAAAGTTTTGATGTAAACAGCAAATATAGTACATGAGCAACTATTTTTGATAAGCATATGAACACAAATCGTAGAGATTTCATGAATAAATTAAGATTAATTTTCACACTCGATGATCTTGTTCCATTGTAAGTCAAGAAAGACAAATTTCTTTTGTGTTTTTGGCACTGGTGCTTGGTCATACACAAGCAAAAACCTCGAACATACCTTCGGAGATATTACATTTTAAAAAGGTGGTAACTTAAAATTAGTAACAATGGTTAAAGTTGGGGTATTAATTTACCCTGGGCATTAATTTGACGAAATTGGATTTAGTGTTGGGCTTTAATCACTATTTCATTGAAGTACTTTTTTAAGGACCGTGGGTGCTAGGAGGTTATAGTTAGTAGTATAAGGCATGTCTATTGAATAAACTTGTAGGTAGAGGCCTACAAGCTTTTTCAAAATTTCATTTATACACAATCTTTGAAAAAATTAATGAGACATATGACACAGATGGATAAATAATTAATTCGGATACCTACCGTTTTTACCTTTTTCACGACCGAACTATAAAAACTTAAAACTCTTTGAATATTACGTAATATTAACACCTGAAGAATATTTATTTAAATAAGTCAAGGCCATCCTATTGTTTTGTGTAATTCATTGTCACTAATTCCTAAGTCATTCATTATTTAGTTTCAAACAGTTTTTTGAATTCAATAATTGAAATTTTGCTAGCCATTTTTTGGCTTTCATTTGTCGATCTTCATAAAATTTGATATTGTTTTTCTTCAGAGACCAAAGATGAATACAGTATTCTTAATATCATAGATCATTACAGCCACCCGACTAGAGCTGAATCACCTCGCTCGCAAGCTATCCACCGGTGAACGGCGAGCGAACCGCTCGTTGCTGGTACCTATGACTTAAGCTGAACTTTGACTTGTTTATTTTAGAAAAAATATTAAGCATATAATACCTATAGATAGATTGGTTAACAGTCAACAATAGTAGGATTCCTATTGCTTTTACCGAAAAAACAATAAAATTGAGTTGGTAAAAGCTATATACAATACTGGTTTAAAAACAGAAACCCTATCTTTCAGGATATAGTCATTTCTTTATTTTTTATTGTACACAAAATAGTTAAAAATAAAACTACTAAATAATGGTGATATACAAAGGCGAGCTTAACCCTAAAACAGTTTTCTTCCAGCAAACTTATAGGTCTATAGTGAGATTAAGAAGACAAGAGGCAGGGTTATGTACATGAAAGCTATTACATAAAAATACTTATTGAAATAAATATTACATTATAAACTACATAAAGATATACACACATAAACTTACATACACATATATCGATACATACCTAGTATATACATATAAAAATACGTATATATCAGTTAATTAGGATTAGTGTTATTTAACTCTTCTTTTAAAAATGGTTTCATTTCCTATCAGTATTTTTCTAGTATTCTAGCTAGAAAAATACTGATAGGAAATGAAATGACGGCGCTAAAAAGGTGCCTAAACTCAATTGTTACTTTCAGAGACTATTGAATTGAACCCTAGGTAGTCAAACCAACGTTGCCTTCCCAATTTTCACTTTTGCCGGAAAGTAACTTGATCAGCTCTCGACACCGCAGCTCAAACAATCACAATATCTAGAAACACGATACGCACGTGGGGCGAGGCACACGACCATCTCGAAATAGCTACCACAAAACGCCGTATTGACAAATCTTACGGCCTCAGTGAACCAACATACCCTGTGTATTATTAAAATCCCAAGTAACTCCAACAATATATCAATCCAACTCCCCTCTGTATACGTCGCATCTCTATTTTTAAAACACTTCCCCAGCTTTTATATTTTTTTCGTATGATTATTTTTACGCTAACCGACCAGTTTAAATAACCGTCTAACGCGTGTATATTGTTACGTATTGAAGACCTTTTCGAATCGGTCGATGCATAATAAGTTGCAGCCGTCCTATCGTATGTGGCGTTATAACGCGTGCGTTCATTTTTAAAATTCGAATGGTGGAACGCGCCGAACACGCGTCTTTAGCTGTTTTATTGGGGGACTTCCACCAATCAGCGACCCCGGCGTGTCAGTAAAAAATCAAGGGGAGTAAATTTTTTGGACACATATATTTTACTCCACTTTTTGTTAAAAGAGGCGTGTTTTAGTTATTTACGTCCGTATCCTTTAACAATCTAAAATACAACAGCCAATAGAAAACGATTTGCTTCAATCTTATAACTGCTTTAACTAAAAAAATAATACGCGTCACAATTTACGAAGATAACTTTGCGAATTTTTAGGTGAAATGACGTAAATGCATGTCTAGCCGCTTTGCATATAATGCAAAAAACACTATTGTTATTCATAAGTGATTAGCAATGGTTATTAGTTTAACTTTGAAATAAATTATTTACATATACTTACTTGTTATGCAGTGTCATTAAAAATAATGTTTCCTGAAACTATTGATTTAATCTTTGATATTATACAAGTACATATTAAAAGATACAACTTTCAATTCATAGACAAAATAAAGTCGAAGTTCGAGATTGAGAACATGTATGAACTTAAGAAAACTAATCTCACTTGTGTTAATGTTTGTTAATCTTTATTAAATTCACGCATCATACTCTTTTGTTTATTGTTAAAGTCAAATTAACAGTGTAGTCTTGGCGAAATCTGTGATTATAGAAGTATCATCTGACAACAGAACATTAATTATCAACTTATAATTTTAATTAATTATTATGGTCGAATTTCCCCCATTAGTATAGTTAATTATGTAGGAAAGAAAGGGTTGGACAATTACACGTCATGCACTCAAGTGATGTTACTTTGATTTAATAATGAGGTTACTTATTGTACTACCACAATTGCACATATCGAATTAGTTGTGGACTTTACTCTTTTAATATTAATTTAATTTGTGAGTAATATAATGGCGTAACAAAGCACGTCGTTTACTTCTAGTAATACCTATACTTCGTCTCCGTTACGTCTCAGAAATCTCAGTTCAGAACTCAGACGAGATAAATCTATTCAAGGCGACATAAATCGGGCCAGTTACAATAGCAAAACTCCACTCGTAGATTATTCTTAATCCCCATATACACCCGGAACCAACAAATATTTCTTATGGATAATTGATTTCCAAATATCAACTTACCATGTTTGTTTTCCTACCGACTGCTCTATGGAATAAGAAAATGATATATATCCATGTTTGCCATTTTATTATGTTGATCTGTACCTAACACATTTTTGGCTGCTGTTGCCATTTTGCCAAAAACTGAGTTTTATTTAGTTAGCACATCTAATGCTAATATGTTTGGCAGATCAAACAAATCGAATCAATTTGATTGAAAAGTATAGAATAGTAGAACTTAAAGGAGAGTATTTAATGACATTGAATAATTCGAAATATTTACATGCGTAACTTTGGTTGAATCGTCCAAAATGAAAGATATAATTGAACCATCTAATATCGGCGTAACCATGTAGGTATTTCGCGGTCATTTTTTTTAACTGCTAAGTGTACCTACATTACCGAAATATGGGAAAACTATTCTTATCTTGTATTTTATTGTCTTCTTTTTTCTTCTTCGAACTTTTAGCTATCTGATATATATACCCAATAAATCTGTAGACAGTAATCTGTAGACAGTAGACAATTTAAACAATCAATTCAAAAATAAAAATAGGTGTCTAGTTTGGTCCAGCATTTTGCAAATGCAATTATTAGAAATTTTGTCTGTCCATCTGTCTATCTGTCTAAACTATTTAATTTGAATCAAACATGCAAACTAATTTTCTTGCCTAAAATAAGTAGGTTACATGGCTCCGCTGATTTTGTTAGCTACCCTTTTATGTGTAAGGCGGAGACCAAAGTACAGCACCATTGTCATAAAGCTTAAAATAAAGCTTTAAAAACAGCGCTCAAATAAAAGCTGAATAACAGCTCTTTAAAATCGTTGGTAGCACTATGGCTATAGTACGCAACCTCTAACTAAAAGAAAAAACTGAATAATTAAAAGGAATAAGTTAAGTAATTACCGCGCTTAAAACCGTTAAAATGTAGTTTTATTATTTATTATAAAAGGAATAAGGTTCGAATCCTGGCTAGAAAAGTACGCAACACTTGTTCTGACCATGAAGGAAAAACATTGCGATGAAACCTACACATTGAGATGACCGATGTGTTAAGCCCGCTAAACTGTCTTGGACAAGCGTGGCAGGTGCTTTATCCTAAATAAACAGGGTAAACCGGGCCCAGCAGTGGGACTAAGGGTGTTAGTATTATTACTACCTATGGGATTTGTGTCCCACACAGAATTGCAGTTTGGAAAGTTGCACTTCTTTATATATTGAATGTACTCTTTGGTTGCACTTATTTAGGCTGAGCCGGTTGCAATTTATGTATTCAATAACATGATGACACAAGGAATAAAAAATAGTTATAGAAAAGTCAACACAATATTTAAATACTTTTATAAAAATCGCCAGTGCTTTGATAAGTTGAACGTTAGTTTTGACACTACCAACTCTTTGTTTCATTATAAAGTAATATAGTGTACATGAATGCGAGTGAAAAAACATCATCAGCGGTGGTCTGCTTAAAACATCGTACGCGGCGTACGGCATAACGCTGCATGCATCTGACGAGTGGTTATTATGAAAATGCATTATAATGGAATCTCAAATGCGTAACGCGGCGTACATACGCTCTGCGCGACGTCCATTTCTCATACACTGTCCGTAATCATTAAAATCTCGCGTTTATAAAGTCGAGGCCAATACAAACGAACTGGCAGACACAGCTAGTAATTACTAAAATGCTTATTCAAAATAATCAACAACAAATTTGCAAAATGTAGTAATTTTAATAATTTACTTCGAGCAGACTTTAATGATGTAGAAAGTAATTATTTTTTCCTTTTCGCTCATTAAAATTAAATATTTAATAAATGCGGTTAGTGAATAAAAATGGGTCAAATATAAAAACGGAAAATAGTGTTCAAGTTATATAAATTGCATATGTACATTATTTGTTCATTATTATATAAGATTTATTATAAGTATAGATTATGTTATATTTAACAGGCTTTTGTATTTTAACATATAAATTATTTTTTACTGCTCTCGTTTGAAACTAAACGTTTCTACTGTAGACTGTTCGGTTACTGAATACCTTAGTTTGCTAGACGTTGAAAAGCAATCCAATAACAAAAAATTTTTAATTATAGAAACATGTAAAAATTAAACAACTTTTCAAGTAGCAACACATTTTTGCCAACCAAAACATATAAACATTGTTTCAACATTAGTACTCTTCTCCTGTAGATGATGTAAAACTTTTTGTGTTTGATCCTATATATGAAACACGTACGTGCCTAATAATAGTGCGACTTAAATAGAATAGAAAACTACTAGCTTTCTCGTCCCATAAAAATATTGATGCAGCTTTTAGCGAGTCTCTCGGCTGTGGGAAGGCCGTTGCCATGACGACGGGCGACCCTCCTAGGGGAAAAAACGGGTAAAAATTGCGGGAGCGAACGGACGGTGATTTTTTATGGCATCGTACATTTTTTCCTCAGCGTCGAGACGCCCGAGCGCCCGTACTTGTGTGGGCGTGTGGGCGCCTACAGGCTGATACAAAAGCGTATCCTCTCGTACGTGTTTTAAAATATTTTTACGAGCTACAGGACTTGAATTAAAATGCCGCTGGAATTATTATACAATTTATTATAACTATACAGACACGTATAAAACAGGTACAAATATAACTGGATGCAACCAAACCAAACTGCACGATTCAATAACATGCGCAAAGTCCGTCACTATGTCGCTTATCGAATGTACTCGTCTTGCTTTTATCGTGGTTCTCGGTAGACGGACCATCTCTGCATTAGGCAATTGCTTTATAATGTGCCGACACTTTTTTCCCAGAAAACATAATCTGCACACGCGCGGCCTTAAACGAGTACAATAATAATAATAGGTTAAATATAATAAATAAGCTGTTGTCTAACTGCAAATTTCAAACACAATGTAAACAAAATAAGTCAAAATGCGTTAAATGTAATAAACTAAGCTTTATGATAGGCAGGTGTACAATACTGTACAATATTGTAGAACAAAAGTTTTACTAATTACAGACAAAACTCGTTTCTAATCGAATGTAAGTAAATACGATGACATCGACCCATTTGCAATCAGTATTTCAGGAGCCAAGCGGTGTCTAAGCCTTAAACTTTTCAGCAGTGACTAAATATCTGTGTTTCGTTTCATTAAATTTATTGTAGTATATTATATTATATAGTTTACACTGCACTGCTAATTGTATGCTAATAATGATGTAGAGAAAAAATTGAAGGGAAAATTATAAAAAAAACAAAAGCGATCACACTAAAAATAAATGTTTATCCAACTTCGTTCTACAACATCTTGAAGTCGGTGCCAAGTAAAACATAAAACAATCAATGTACAAAATATAGTCATTTTTTATGTTGACTTGACTACTTGACTGACATCCATTTCTAAATGTTGTAGAAAGAAGTCGGTTAAATATTTACTTTTCGTTTTTAGTGTGAAGTCGGTTTTGTTTTTGTTAAAAAAATTACATAGTATAAAACTAAGACAGTTTCCGCGTCTGTTTGTATATCCGACTACTCCCCCAAACTATGCAACAAGCTTTTGAGCGGTTTTAACTATTAGTTAGTTATTTTTCATTTAAGGTTTATAACTACAAATAGAAAACCAAATTAAGTTTTTATGTAAGTAGAAAAATGAATATTATGCAACCAAGTCGCCGAAGTGCGCATAGATGAAAGTTTATGTAATGCAAAGTCACCTGTTCGAAAGAAAATTTGCAGGCTAAAGAGACAAGGGCAATGTATAAGGAAAACCCCAGTTGCTTTATAATTGATGTTTTTTAAAGTGACAAAAAAATGAAACTGAAAAAATGTTTAATAAAATATTTTTTTGGAACACCATGTACGCTGTCCGAAACTCTCCATGGAGTGCTAAATCGTGTTTCGTGTGTGTGCGTCGAGTGTGGAGGCTGCAAATATTATAAGTATGGATTTTATACTTCTCTCCCTCCAACCGTCGGTCGTCCTTTTCCAGCGACCTAAGAAAAAATATCCTCCGAGGGAATCTAAAATTATGAGAGAACGCAAGGGAAGTTGCTTGGTCGTTATGAAAAGGGAATCTGCACTCGTATCGCGCCATAAATCTTCTGATACGCCATCACTGATAGCGCATGTTTACTTTGGAAAAATTGTGTCGATTAATGATGTTTTACCCTACATATCGAATTTATTTCGGGCATAGAATATATGTTGTTATAAATTCGAATTTACTTTTTAAGTTTGGGGTTCTGATGCGTTTGAACCATGAAGTTCTGAAGCTGGAAGCTAAGATTTAAACAACTTCTCAAGTAATGAGGGGGACGGTATATCTGCAATATGACATTGAGATGAGTAATGTTGCCAGTTTTGGAAGAAGGAAAATGTATTCTGTAAATCATAATAATTTTTCGTTGAGTAATTATGAAAATTAGATACAAGCCGTATCTAATTTTCATAACAGTAAATATTTTTAAAAAACATAGCTACATACAGTTCTATGTACATTTAATTGTATATATATATATGTATGTCTATGCGCACTGAATACCGAGCCATTATTAGAAATGTGAAATTATCTCCAGAAAGTTGTCTGAAATTAATCGCTGTTAGCAATAAGACCGCCGATTGTACTAGTTAAATGATTGTTAACTCAGGTGTATTGTTTTCTTGTGTGCAATAAAGAATAATCTATTCTATTCTACTTTTACTAGGTACTACTGCTTGGGGATTCTATCTCGCTCTTACCTCGTAATTATAATAGATATCGCAATATCTGAATTATTTCGATCTACTATATGATTAGTGAAGTGATAATGAAGAATTCACACGGTAAATTCCCTTCGGATGTGTCAATAAAGGGGTGTCAAATAGATAATAACTCTTTTGTTGGACACCCCTTTAGCTGCATCACTATGTATTTTTAAAATATCACTGAATAGATAACTAACTATATAACTAAGCATTACCGGCGGCCGTTGGTCCGATTCACATTTTATACTTTGTAAGGGCGAATTTTTCAATCTTCAGACAAAAGTGGTCAGTAGAATATTTATTCGACTGACGATAATTTTATAACTTGAGTGAATACAAAAGCGAAACCATTCAACTTTTTTATTCATGCAAATTATATTAATTTGACTTGGTAAATATTATCCATGTTATACTTTATTCTATGAATATCTTTTATCTGTTAGTTTGATATTAAATTAAGCTCTGTTTTAATTTCTGTACGTATATTTTTATTTAGTGATTTCACAGTATTTATATTGTTTTAGATTTTCAGAGATAATTTTGTGTTATTTATGTTAGACGTATGTAAGGCGAGTGACATATATGAATTATAATAATATTATGTAGTAAGGAAATGAGATCTGTTGAAATGTAATAATCTATAGAAAATAGAGAACATGATTTCTAATTGTTTGTACTCAATGACTATATAAATGCATGCTGTGATCGCACCAAGGCCAGTCAGCAACCATATTCTCTGTGTTCTAGTTCTTTTAAAAGTAATCTGAGTTGGCCAGTTTGCGAACCAAAAAAAAAGAGATTGTAATGAATGAAAGGTTGTGTAAATCCCATTGACCATCAGTGTCATTATTAATGACAATGATGATTGACAAAATCGGCCATAAATCAAATAAAAACGCAGCTGTGACGCTCTGTATTTATTTCTTACCAAAAACCTAACTCACTTAACAATAATGGATATAAAAGGTTACTAGACTCTTTAAAAAGTTAAGACCTACATATCGAGATAATCGATGTACCACACCCGCCAATTGGCCTTTGACAAGCATTGCGGGTATACTATCCTTTCCCTCTATAAATGGAAGACCCGAGTCGAGTAGTGGGACGATAATGAATTGATAGCCAAACCGCGAAAAACCTAATCCTTAATATAATAACGTTACAATGAAGACTCATTTACTATGATCCAGTTACTGACTTAGATATTCAATCTACATTAAAATCAGTCAGACTTGTTACAGCTGTACTGAGTTCAAATCAATTTACATGATGCCAGTATGCAGTCAACACTGGCATGTTACGAATTTGAAGTTTTAGTTTCCTCTATCAATCTCATTCCTGTAATTTGCGCTCAAATGAAACTGCTAACGATACCTAAACACACTTCTTCCTTCGTAGGAAATTCTTTTGCCGTACATTCTGTTAGCCTGTGTAACTCCCTCCCCTTGAAGATAAGACAAACTAAGTGCATTTCAACATTCAAACACTTGATCGCTGTCCATTATTTACTTTCTCCATTAAATAAATAATAAATTGTTGCAGTGAATGGAATTGTATTATTGTCCGAATATAAGTATATGTAATTTATATTACTACACTCAATCTTATTATGTATATCTATATTAGTTTATTATTTTGTTTTTTTTTATTTAATTAAGACTGAATTAGTTTTAATTTAATTAAACCACAAAATAAAATATTTTTTAATTTTTCTTGTAATGTCTCCTTGGACGCCGGGTTGCCTGGAAGAGATCCCATTGTTTTAATGGAAATGTATTAATAATAAATGTCTAGGTTTAAGTTATTGCGAACAATAAAGAGTTTTCATTCATTCATTAAAGTCAATGATGTAAATCAGCTTTTATATACTCTGTAGCACCAAGAAATAAATCGATATCAACCCTTATATAAACTAGCAATTCACAACCCTTGCCTGAGTGAATGGTCAAAAAAACCATAGGGTGTACACGATTTATTAAAGGGGGCGAAAGGGTTGGGACCACCCTCCGGCATCTTTTATTCATATAACGTAGAAAGCAAATCAGGCAGTATCGCGGGGGCCGATCAAATCTTTTTGTTATTCCCGTCCCTTCTGCATACGTTAAAACAATTATTTCTGCTAGATATTTGTTGTCAACGTAACGTGCATTCTCGAAAAAGGTTATGACATAAAAAACCAAGTGACAGACCTTAAAACACTGAGCTCTTTTTGCGAGCAACGGAACACAAACCAACTTGACTGATAATTTCATTTATTTTTCGTTCCACCCATTTTAATATTATACAAAATTATTAGAGCTAGGCATGTTTGCTGAAGAGTTTCTTGCATCGCTTCTTCTCTTCAAGCCATAACATGTTGCGAAGCGGTGGTAAATTAGGTTAGTCTCCCACAGAGTAAATAATAACCATACAAAAAATAAAACTAAATAATTAAATTGAACAAGTTGGTGGTAGGTTAAACAAAACTTTAGCAATACTCGTTGACACTTGACATCTTTGTCTTCCGTGATCACGGCCACTGAAAAGTGGCCGAAGCGTCCAAATTACAAGGCATCAAAATGTGAGTTTCATTATTGAGACAATTGATTTTAATATTACAGCCGTTTTATATATTTTATAAATAAATTATCATACATTTGGTTACCAAATTATTCAAAAACAAATTAATTGTCTATTCATGCTTACCTAAATCAAATCAAATAAGTAAGACATTGAAAATCCCGGAAAAATATTTTGACAGTCAAATGAACGAATTTGCAAAATCTATTGTGAATTATGCAGCGAGACAAAGTTAATTGAATGTCAATGATTGTATTCAAAATTACATAGGTCAGTAGATTGACTTTTTTCATAATTACAATATAAATTCATGCGTTAGCTTTTTAAAATTACTTATAACCAAATATATTAGCAGTAGTGTTAGAGAAAATGAAATTATCAGAATAATAGCCATATCGTGAAAAATATTGGACTATGAAAGAAATACTGAAAACTATAGACGTGAACATAAAAGTAAATAGTAAATTATATGATACTGTTACTCTTTCATGCCTCACATACGGAAGCCAGACCTGGGCTTTAAGATAAAAAGATGACGAAAAATTGTCACTACACCAAAGGAAATGGAAATAAGTATCTTAGGAATAAAAGTACAAGATAAAGTTCACAACAAAATTATAAGAAAAAAGGCTAGAATGACAGACGTCATCAAAAGAGTAAGGACTCTGAAATGAAAATGACACACAAGTAGGCAAGAAGACAATTAGACAATAGATGGACAAAGAAAATCAATGATTGGCTACCCAGAGATGGGAAAAGAGAAAGAGGAAGACCTAGAAAGAGATGGGAAGATTATTTCGTAAACATGTGTGGAATGAAATAGAGAAGAACAGCTGAAGATAGAAAAGACTAGAAAGAGTTGGGGGAGGCCTACGCCGTAGAGGCGACTTCCATTATTTAATGTGTGACACACTATTTACTCATAAATTCATCATCAATCAATTAAACTTAATGGTAGAAATAAAGGCTTTTTTATTTTTATTATAGTGTTAGAGAAACTTCGATTACAATTGATAAGGTAAGAAACGAGTAAATAAAGGAATCTTTAACAGTTGCACCGCCGACTGAAAAATTGAGAGGAAGAAGATTAGGTGGTATGACATCTAATGAGGAGGGAAGAAAGTCACGCGAAGAAAAGAATATTAAAATGAAACATTAATGTATAGACATGTTATGGTAGACTTAAAAAGAGATGCAAGGATGACATGATGATTTTTTTTATTGCAGGAGATCAGCAGACGGCAGACGGACCACTTGATGGAAAGCGGTTACCATTGCCTATGGACATTTGCAACACCAAAGGTGCTACAAATGCGCTGCTGCTCTCTAAAGGAGACTGGAAGCTGGTCAGTAATGCCGGAACACAACTCAAGGTTGTTATGGCGACATACTTTAGACCAGATTTGTGGTGTCACAGAAGACGTATGACAGAATAGGGGAATATGGAAAGTAAAGACATATTGTGCCGACCCCAAATAATCAGCAGAAGGAGAAAGAAAAGAAAATATCAGCGAAACGTCATTCCTGTTGCCATGACGATGTCTTTGTTAGTAGATTACAACGACAGCACCACCTATTTCAACATCGTCGACCTTTTCGACATCGACATAAATATAGCCTTAGATAGCCTAACCTTAAAAGTTTACACGAGCAGAAGTTATATATGGCCGAAGAAAAATACTGTCACCACTTCTTTGGGCCGCCCCAACGACTTGCACTTGCAAAGGCAACCGAGATTTAAAAACTATCATTACAATATGTATCCGAGGCGAGGGAACTTTTTTAATGTACAGTAGTAATGAAATAAGGAATTTCGGATATATCGTAAGTATAAGATTTTTTTCCGAGTTTGCAGGTGCGAAACGCGGTCATCGATCACGCTTGGCATTTACTGCCGAAATCAGTTGCCAGTATTACAACCCAATGGACACCCCTAATCGCTTTTTCCTTTAAAAAACTCTAAAATAATCTTTTGTCGTGTAGAAATAAGCACCTCTTTTACAAATCTATTTGCTGCTAATAGTTTTCCATATATCTTATTGATCAGGAAATAGGGTTCAGTTTCAACAACACTTATTCCAAGCATGTGAAGAAATAGCGTAGCATAAAACAGCTTTAAAAAAATTGCATATCGGACATACCAAAGAACACATCGATCTTACAAGTGACATTAGTAGCTTTTTGTATTCTTTATTTGATTTTTAGGTTTTGTGGATTTTTTGTAATTCATTCAAATGAAATTTTCAATACAAGCCGTTGTTTTTTATCATAAAAGTTTTATAGTTTACTTCTTAAAAATCATATAAGGTCTCCGGTATATAAAATTTTATGAGGAATGAAATAATCCAAGCGTAACTCAAAAGCGTTACGTTTTTAAAGTGAAACTTCTTTAGAGACGTTGTGATTTAAAACTCGATGACACGACAAAGAGATAAACACAAAATTTACATTATCTATATATATAAAAATCTATTGCTGTTCGTTAGTCTCGCTGAAACTCGAGAACTGCTGGACTGATTTGGCTAATTTGGATTGAATTATTTGTGGAAGTCCAGGAAAGGTTTAAAAGGTGAGTAAATATGAAAAAATGCTTGGAATATACATAATAAAAATGATTCTGAGCCAGTACGAAGTTTGCCGGGTCAGTTAGTATTTAATAATTTAAACACTATTCTCATACAGAGAGAGTTGGAAATGTTTCGTGACGAAAATTAGAATCCCACAAGGGGTGGCCTTGTCACACTTTGTTTCTCTTCCACTGCATGTGAACTGTACACATTTTTTAATAAATTTTAGAAGTTGAATGCAATGAAACAAGATTTAAAACAATATCAATCAGTATATATACAAAGTCAATCGTACTTAAAGTAAAACTTTTAAACTGCAGTCGCGCGTCGAAGCTGACACACAAAATTTTTATCCAAAAAGACTGTATTTATAAAAGTTTAAAAAAAAACAATATTTCATACAGACACTCCAGTTCTGTTAATACTCTTATATCAGATAGATTATATAAAATACGTAACGCTCCATATACCAAATGGAACCAAATTCCCCTTCTTTTAAATGTGTTCAAACGGAACTTCACCATAAAATTCGATCAATAAATCTTAATAAGTATTTGGAGCCATTTTTAATTTATCTGCCCTTCGCCCATTATTTTATACCGAGGGGTCAAGCAATACAAAAGCTGAATTTTCGGTGACTGCGTTTTATTGCCGAACTTAAAAGTTGGGCGTTATTACTGGAATGACCACTTATGTATCCAAATGTATTGGAAAAATATTAAAAGAGGACTTACGAGTAAATATGCTTTATGACTTTATGAAAATTTTGAAAGATATTAATTAATTGAATAATTACAGATTGAGCCATTATTGAATTTATTTTGTTTATTAATAGGTTTGAAAAGTAATTAAATATCTTAAAGTGGTTGCGTTGATACTCGTTTTAGCATCATGAATTTCCTGAAAGTCATCAAATTGAAAAAGCTAGTTAGGTCTTTCAAGTCAGTTATGGTAACTTTAAAAATATGTTTTCAATAATAAGATGTTGATTGAAGGTTATAGTTGAGAATTTCTATGAACACAAGAACGGACTGGTGGCTAGGTTTGCCACATTTTTGAACAAAATATAGTATTATAATATGTAGTACTTTTGGAAAAGTTAGGGGAAAAAGTAGTAAACGTTTATTTGTCATTAATTCTTTTATTACTTTTTGCTTTAGCCAGCAAAATTGTATTATTTTTATTTAAAAAATTATAAGAATCTGTGCAAAAATCGTGACAATCGAATTAGCGATGAAAACATATTATTTTTCTATAATACAATTAGATAAAATATCGTAAGTTACTATATATAACAATGCGTGGCGCCAACTATTTCGGGAGTGCTTCGTATTACCATCAATTACGTTGTTTTACTAAATAATTGTCATTCTTTTGTATCCTTCTTCCATTCTTTTAGTTCAGGCAGTCTGTGATACGCCACATGGTGACTCTAGCTTTTTGTCAATCTTGCGAAATTAAAATCGTTATTACTGTTATTGCTGTTTACTGCACTGAACTATGGCTGGTGCCAATGTAAAAGATTGAAGTTATGTAAAGAAGCTTTTCAGTACCATTATTACTGGATAATTCTTATTCCGAGTATTATATTAGATACTATAGTGTTGTTATACGAGGAGAACTTTTTATTATTATTCTTCTTTAATATAGCAAAATATTTAAACTACGGCATTTACAGTTTTACAATATTTTGAGAGTCACATTATGAAGAAGTAATTGGATTTGATAATTAACATAAATTAATTTTCGTTATCTATATATATAAGCAAAGTTTGTTTTCTTTGTCCGAGGTAAACTCGAAAACTACTGGACCGATCAGCATGAAACCACAACCATTCGACGCGGAATTAATCGTATAACCCATTAGCTATATATCATCGCGATAAGATCAATAGGAGCGAATTACCAATGAAGAATGTTTCAAAATCGGTTTTTTTAGCTTACCTTCTTTTTTGTTATTCCACGCGGACGAAGCCGCGGGCAGAAGCTAGTATATAATATATTTTATTATAGTGCAGGTTCAGTTACATCTAAAAGCTCAACAAATACATGCCACACATTTAAAATTAGATGATGAAATATAAAATGAAAGTTTTTTTTTTCTATATCCTACTTTGCAATGACACCTAATTGTAAATCCTTGGAAATGCTGAATGCATTGAGGCGATCACGGCCACGGCTGTGAATTGAAGCGGTCGCAAATTGGCGCTAAGCCGGCAGGGGTCACGCACAATGGCGCCGGTCACACATATTGACACCCTGACAATGCCCAGGGGTCACTTTTATTTGTTGCAGAAACTTAATTTATAATCTTTTCACACACACCATTAAGAAGATTACTAAAATGTACCCTTTTTCCTTGATCACAATTGTACATTGTTACAATTTTGAACAGAAAATAAAATAAATGTGTAACTGTATATGCGCGGCCGCCATGCTGCCATTGTACGATGACCGTTGTGTTCGATTTTTGACACATTTTCAAATGTCGAACTCCTTATGTTCGAACTCTGATTTATGTTGGAAACTATAGATATTATTTCGGATACAGGGATGGGAAAGATGTTTAGGTTATGGGTCAATAGGTGCCATTGTGTTCGGATATTAATTGTATAACGGTCAGAAGGTCGCACACGTCTTAGGTGAGTAGAGGTTAACGGTTTGGCATAGGATTTTTTTTCTTGAAGTGACATTTTTATTACTGTGCTCCATAGCTACAATATATACTGCATTTCTAAAGTAGACCAGGCCTTTCGAGCCAAAGAAATTTACCTAATGAGTTGAGGTATGGCTTAAAAACAATATTACATTTTTTATTATAAAAGAACACCAGTAAAGTTGATTACTATAATCGATATATGTGCATGAATCTCGTCGATTAATAATACTTGTGAAAACACTTATCCTTGTACTTTCATGTGACACTACATTTTTTTCTATTTCATTCATTAATTAAATTAGATCACACACAATGAGTCTAAGATTATACAATAAATTGAAATTAATTGACCGTAGGGTTGATACCTTTTTTTGAAGAAATCATAGCATTTTGTTTTTAAGCTGTAAAAATATAGTACTTTTGTGAAAGTTAGGTTAAAAAGAGTTTTTTAATTTTTTGCATTTCCACGTGTATTTATTATTACTTCTTGCTTTCAAAGAAAAACATGACAATGGCATTACTAATTAAATCCATTCAATTTATTGTCAAAAAATTACACAGAAATAATACTTTCATAGGTTGTGCACTAGGACTAGCCTGTATCACGAACACCAAGTACGTGTGGGACTGACTTAACAATTTATATCTCTAAAATTAATTTTTAAAATAAATGTTAACTTGTTTGTGTGTGTGTGGTGTTTGTGTTTGCAAAGATGAAAATATAGTACATTTCGTACTATATAATTTTCCTATAATACATAGTACAATTGGCTAAAATATAATACAATACTATAATTATAGTACGGTTGGCAACCCTAATTGACCGTCATTACGGAACCCTCTCTTGTGCATGTAATATCACTCGCTTGGCTATTTTTTTATTTTATAAAAAACCCCATTCTTGTTATTCATGTTTATATCAAAATATAACCATTAAAACGTTTAAAAGTGAACTATTTGTCCTGGCTATTGTTCTTTTAATAAACTAATTTTCCTTAATTAGTTTTAATATGTACCTAACAGATGTTTTAACTTACATCAGCTTAAAATTAAAATTACTAACAATTAAATAAATATTTGTTTAAACCACATCGTAGTTCTAAATTTAGGAGTGGGAGTCAGGGGCGGATTTATAAATTAGCTATTTGTAGGCTATTCCAATATGACCGCCACTACTTTCTTCTACAAATTGATACCAGATACAAGTTCAAAACCATATTAATTAGACACATTTTACTGTCAATGAAATTGTAAATCTTATTAAACCTCCCTTTTTCCGTAATTTAAAGGTTATGTAATAAATTTAAAAAATGACCCCAAATTTGCATCCCTCCAAAATCTGCCACCCTACTCAGCTTATCCGCCACTGGGGAGAGCGAAACCTTTTAAGACTTTGAAAGATACTGTCCTGTCACCTATTGGTTTAAAAAAAAAGTTAACTAGAAAACAATATGAATTTTCAAGACCTAATTCTGATATCAGACGTATCATATTCATCAATCTGACTTTCTAAATTAAATCAATTTGGTTCCAAGGTAAAGAACTGAAAGAACAAGACGCTTTTCAATGACACTGAATGAGTCCAATTTATGTTTACATGAATCACTTAGATTATTACTTCATCCAAATAAAAAACAAATAAACCATCTAATATCAGCTCAATTAACAATAAATACTCCATAGCACTATATACATGGGAAAATGTTTTATCTCTCAAATACATTGAGGGTGCCTTTCCATCAGAGATGTGCTATGCATCTATGCTCTGAGAATGCAAAGCTAAGCTACGAAAGTATTTCTACTGATGCTATGAAAATCCGCCGCCACCAGGTTGTATGTAGCTGTGCGAGGAAGATGCGGAACTCATGCGACGTATCGACAATAGGGAAGGCACGAGAAATGGTGGCAGGTGAACAGCAATTCATCTTCCTCCATGAGTTCTTTTGCGCACATTACGAGATATACAATAAGTTTTTGCTTCCACATTGGCATATCTACTTTCGGTGACAAACACGCGCCAAATGTAGGTACACTGCTCTACACATAGCTATAAGCTCGCATCCATAGCAGGCATCCATAGCAGGCGTAATTCCATATATACTTATAATGTAGCATAGTTGAATCAGTTTTCACGAGTGCTATGCTATGTGGACCAATGTATATCATTGGTGGATATCAAACAGGTCGATATAGCATATCTTTAGTGGAAAAGCGTTACAGTGCCAACCCTTAATTCACATTTTCTTCTCATTTTAAAGTTAAATAATACTCCTTTGTGTCAATTTTTATCTGCTATAATGAATGCTGAATGTCATTATACGTTCTATCGGCGAGATAAAATAGATGTCTCGAGATGGACGGCAGATTTATGTTGAAAACTTAGAATCAATGATCAATTAGGTATTTGACACAAATTTTGAAATAATTTTAATCACTGTTTAAACAATAATCAATCAACTTTTTGTCTCCTCGTCATTTTATGTTACGTCATAAGATAGTCTCATAAAATTAAGGAGACTCCCGTTTTTTGCGACGATAAAAAGTGTCTCAATTTATTTAACTCTCAAATACCCAATTGTTTTTATCTAGAATGTTAATTACACAACGATTTCCACTGAAAGTGGTGACGGACTCGTCTGCAAGTTTGCCCAACTTTTTCAGTTAAAAATAACATAAACCCTAAAATAAAATAAATGTATATCCCGACAATCCAATAAATAACTGACCCCCTGACCATTTTGACCCCACGTTGATATTAACAAAAGCCAGCGTCTTGGAACATTTGACCCTGAATAATAACAGCAATTACAATGCTTATTCGCCTATCATAAATTATAACTTTGCAAAGATTAGACAATTTTAGAGCATAAATAAAATTTTAGTCCAATTGGCCTTTATTCTGCACTGTAGGGTCATTTGACAAAAAGAGACACATATATTCAAGTATTTCAAACTTTCACTCGTACGATAAACGGTGGGGTTGTTGAGGTAGGTAAAACAAAATCATAATATTTTACTAAACATTAAAACTTTCTCACAGCCAGAAATTTTAGAAAACAAAACAATCAAAATCTTACAGTTTACGAAACTTACAATTTCGATCAGCAGTTTTCGCTTGCGCAGAAAAGTGCAAATCGGTTTCCGAGATGTAAATTATCTTTATTGAACTTAATTCGCAAGAGAAAAGAACGGAATATTGTTTGCTATGCATTCTTAGCTCTGTTCCGTTTACACGATTCGTACACTGTCGCGCGCTACTAAAATTCTACTGCGCACGTACGTGAGATCCTGGATATCATGTGGCGGCAGAGTGCCAGCAAGACAAGTAAAACGAGCCCAAACACGACTAGTCTATCTTGTTTAGTACAGGAGTTCCTATGGCCACCATCCAACTCCATCATGAGATCAGCTCCATGGTACCATATTATTGCATTGTCGCGCGATATACATATGCGTGCAAAATTTCAGCTCAATCGGAAACCGGGAAGTTGGTCACATTTAACTTGCAAGATTCCATCCAAACTTACTATATATATGCAAGTTGAATAAAAGTTAGTAAAAACAATAAGTTCGGACCACACTTCTATAGACTCCGTGGAAGCAAAGAAGTGATAATGTGTGACGTAATTAGTGGTATAAAATAAATGAAAGATACGTGATTAATGCACAAAACATTATGTTACACCTGGAGTAGATGTAACTGACGTTACAGTTTGCTTCACTGGCTACGGAACTGTAGAAAACAGTTTAAAAGTCAAAACACAAATGAAATCAACGAAATATTTTTAATGAGGAATTTATATTCTAACGAAACACGTACAACTTTGCGAACTGTTTCATTTGATCCAAACAAAGAATGCTAGATTCACAGCGGGTTTGCAGTATTTAAACAGCGTCGATAGACTAATAAGTACAAAAATACCTTCATTATTTTATAATATGTATAAAAATTAAATTATTACGTCATAATGCAAAAAACAATCTAACGGTCTTATTTATAGAGAGTTGGAACACTTCTTTATGGTTCTTAAAGAACATTCAAACTTACTCTAACTCTTTATGAATAAGACGGTAAATCTTTCAGATAGAACCACTATGACCAAATTGAGTTGGTGGCGCTACGATCATTTTTCAAATATCCGTAAAAAAACAACTTACACATGTTAACAACCCCTAATCAAGTAGAATTAACACAGTATTGAATTAAATAAAAAAGCGTGACATCAAAAAAAACGTGACACAGATCTACCAAAAAGAACCCTCCCTTTTTAAAAATAAAAAATCACCCCACATCGTGGCATGAATCGTTTAATCGATACCTGTTTTGAAAAAATCTGTATACTTTTTATTAACCTGATCAATGTGTTACCCTAGTAAAAAATATCCGAACGCTTTTTGGTTGAAGAAATGTTTTTTTTTCAATTTATTGGTTGCTTAAAAATGTGATTCACTATTTTTTTTATTGCACGAGTTCAGCAGACAGTCGTCTATGGATCTTTGCAACACCGAAGGTGGTATAAATGCGTTGCTGCTCTCTTAAGAGAGACTGAAACCTGGTCACTAATGCCGGATCATAACTCAAGGTTGTTATGGCAACATTCTTTAAACAAGGGCTGGTAGCCATCCATTCGGGCCAACGCCCTACCACCTGGCTGTGGGTTGTTTTGTCGCCTCTTAGGACAGGCCGCCCGGCCGCAGGAAATTGTATTCTTTCTCCGTACCTGCACGGATAACCTACCTATATCGAGTAAAAAAAAATTATTATCTATCTATAGTTTCAAAAAAGTGCCATAATTTAAGTGACACCTGCTATTTTATGATCCTAATCATAAAATAGTTTTTTTAGAATTTCAGCATTATACATACATTTATTGGTGGACGTTCATCCCTGCTACAAGTCCCTTTATTGTGAACCGATATAAATATTTTCTTTCTTTCTTTCATATACACTTGATTGATTTTATAGATTCTTATAGTTTTGTTTGAATATTTTACAAACATATTACTATATCTACCAGACGTAATCTAGATATCTTAACTAGGTATCAGAAGAAAATCGCAATTAATTGCCTACTTACCCTAATTAATCATAAAAAAGATTAATTAAGGTAAAGAACAAACATAAAGAAGCTGTCCCGGCAGACGTTATCTTGTCCTTAAAAAATAAAAACCTACAAACCGATTACAATACTATCAACCGGGACCAATAGTTAATCTAAACCAGTGTTTATCAACCTGGAGGGTCGCGATCCCTAGGGGGGGTCGCACAACCTTGATCGGGGGTCGCCGGCATAAGAGAAAAGGCAATTTAAGTTTATACCTCATACTTAGGTACCTTCTAAGCTCAGCACCTCTTCGCAGAATATAGGCCGTATATAATGAATATAGGTAACAAAATATGGAAAACATAAACGTAGTCATTTAGATTACTAACTTTTTGTCTGTCTATGGCCCAAGGGGGTCCACAAATGTTTTTCAAAAAATTGAAAAGCAATGATCTAAACTATTCTAGAATCTACTTGAAAAAAACTATAAAAATTGGACCCACCATTAAAGAGGTGTTCAGCGGCGCCACCTACCAGGTCCAATCGTAAATCTAAACCATCTCGGTATCCACTTGAACATACACGAAAATAATTTCGCCTAAATCCTGGAACTTGATTGCAGCGCCATCTACCTGGTTCAAATTTGAATCTAAGTAATCAGACAAATGAAAATCAGTTTAAATGCAGTCACCATTGCCTAAATCGGCCGGGAAAGATCATAAAAAATGAATGACTAGACTGATGTTTTTAATAAAAAAATTATTGGTGAATATCATATTTTAACCAATTTCAAAAAAGGAGGAGGTTCTCAATTCGTCGGAATAATGTTTTGTATGTATTTTCACCGATTACTCTGATATTTATGATCCGATTTACGTGATTCTTGTTTAGTTTGATGCGGAATAGTTGTCATTTTAACTTATTATTATATACTATACCGGACGAAGACAATTCCAAAAATCATAAAAATTGATCTAGCCGTTCTTGAATTATAAATAGTGTAACTAACACGACTTTGTTATATATATATAGATTCTTAGAATAGAATACAGGGGCAATGATAGAAAGTGACTATATTTACTCTCGCTATCGTCCTTTGCAAGTAAAATACGTCATCAACAATCAACTGGTACACGGCACCTGACATAAAAAATGTGCTCATTGTTTTGTGCAAAATCCTTCTCGGAATGCACGCAAATCTGCTACCGAATTACTTTCAATAGGCGGCAGTCAAAAGGGACCAACTACAAAGATAATAAAATCATTTTAACTTTTACTTTTGTGTCAGATAAAACAACTAACAAAGTAGTACCTGTACGTCTTTTTTATTTTTACGGCTTCAATATTTCCAACTACTTATTTAGATAATACCGCACTTACTGAATAAACTATCTATTAAATTTAGGATTAGTATTGCGACCAAAAAAACTAACATAAATTCAAATAGATACGTAGTAGATTCATTCCATAAACAGACCAACAAATTCTATATATTTATTGAAAATAATGTCTAAAAAATATTGGTTCGAAAACTCTTGGGTCAAATAAATCTATTCAATTGTCAATTGATGTACTTGTTTCTTAATTGTTTTTTTATTTAGGTTTATGGCTTGGCAACTAGGCCTTTAAGCCAGATCTTAGTTTACAATATAGTTTCTTCCTTTTCTTAAGGCTATGTGTAGCACAGCTGAACAACACAAAAGGTCACATTTGACTATACATTTCACATTTCTCACAAAACACATAATTACTACTGAAAAACGATCAATATCCTATAACTACTGTTCATTTTAGAGTAATTTTAGAGTTCCCGCCAAAAACTCCAAAAAATATTGGTTCCCAAACTCTTGGGACAGATAAACCTGTTCAAATCATGTAGTTTCTTAATTATTATTTTTTAAATATATTTATGGCTCAGCAACAGCCTTTAAACCAAGTTGTTTCTTAAATTCCACAAATTGATACAAATTAAAGAATAGAAATTCGGCAACAGCTTCCAAATTCAAATACGTATTTGAAGCAAATTTTTATTTTTTTTAGGAACTCGGAAAAGGAAATACGGCAGCTGCGCCTCGTGCCGCTGACTTGTGCCGCTTTTTGCATGCTCAACTAACAACCGAATGCTTTTTTCAAAATATTTTTTGTTTTAGAACGTTACAGACTTTTTTGCAAATCCGAAAACTTGTCACGTGTTCCTCTACCCGATTCTGAGTGCAGGAGTAGCAAAAAGTTATAAGTATATATCTTCAATATGGCTTATGAATCGGTATGGCGGTTTGAGTTTGCTAGCATTATAGGCTCCTTGCCTATATGAGTACAAAATGTTCACCTAGACTCCAAACTTTACATATATAATTCTATACTAATAATAATATTATAAAGAGGAAGGATTTGTATTTTTGGATGTTTGTAACGAATAAACTCAAAAACTACTGGGCCGAATTCAAAATTTTTTTCACCATTAGAATGATACATTATCTTAAGTAACATAGGCTAAATTCATTGCTTGAAAAAATTAGCGATCCCCACTAAAACTTCAATAATGTAACCAAGGTGTAAAAAGTTAGCCATAACCATCCGTGCGAAGCCTAGTATATTATACTCTTGAGTAACTATTAAGTAGAAAGGAATTTTAAAGTAGGTTTTAAATAAATAGAGATGCGGACACATGTTATAATATATTCTAATATTTTTACATATAAAAAATGAACAGGTGTTAAAAGAACATCTTATCATCTAATTTTAAAATATCATACCAGAAATAATTATAATTACTGTTCAAACAATAATGCGCTACTTGACTCGTATGATAATTATCATAAGTAGGTACTCTTGTACAAAATTTATGAAGCTGAGACGTTGTTTTATAAAAAAGTAACTCAGTTGAACACAAACAAATAACGGTGGTGCTAACGCTACCGGTCTCGCACGACGACGACCCAAGTGCCATATTAACTCGCACGGGTTATAGTTTAGTTTTCTAATTGTTATTATATTAGTTAACTAGTATATGCTCACGACTTCGTCCACGCTCGACTTGAAAATCCCGCGGGATTCCCGGGACGCAAAATACCGTGCATTTGAACAGAATGCAAGCTATCGCTTTAGTGAAAAATAGTGCATTTAATAGTGCATGTATAGATATGGGCTAGGTTCCATTAGAGACTAACAAGGACCACGTTCCACTATCGTGATTGTTCCCGTTCCATTTGCTTGCCGGCGTTACAGTGGTAAACCCAAGTGGAACGGTTATTCGAACCATCTCTTGACATGGGTCGTTGTGAACGCGATCGAAAATGATGACGTCATTAGTGACGTTTTCGCCACGATCGCAACGACCGCGGACCCCTTGTGGAACGCCTAACGGAGCATTTTGGGCGTTGTGAGCTACTAATGGAACGCGCTATAAGTATACCTACTCAGTTTGAATTTCCTTAGCTTAGTGATAAATAGCTTAACAATATTATAATTAAAAGGAAATTTAACAAATTAATTGCTAACGCTGCTAAAATATTTATTAATATTAAAACTATTTAAAAGCACAAATTAAACCACAACCCGTTAATTGTTATTTAAAACAATGGAAAGCAGATATAGCAATTACGTCAAAATACGTTAAATTGACGGTCCGTGTTGATTTATGGGGCTGCCAGCAGCTGAGGGCACGTTCGCCTATTCAACGGCTCTACGGGGAAATTTTTAAAACGCTCACTTTCATGCCTTGCATTTATGTATACAGGCTGATTTTTTTTCTGTTGCAAAGTAGGCAAACAGCTCACATACTGACAAGTGGATAATGTCACCTATAGACGTTTGCAACATCAGGTGTGGAGCCAACGTGTTGCTGGGTTTTTGGGAAGAATAGGATAGGATACGAAAATGGTGTAGGCGGTTTAGACAGCAAGAATGAGATACGGAATAGATAGTGATAGGGGCGGAACGGAAGTGAGTCATTGAACTCTCACTCATCCCACGAAACACGATTTAATCAAGGCTAATAGTTGATATTTGACCACGCTGATATTTTGTAAGATCACACCGGTCGAACCGGCTCGAAGAACTAAATCATGATATGAATTCAACATAGCTATACCACGTTAAAATATTACATTAAAATATTAAACCAATCTTCCAGATTCGTTTGATTGTGTGTGTTATATTTGTTCTGCACCTTTGTATGTTTATTTTTTCTTCCCTTGGGCCTTATCCTTAAACTAATTGTACTACTAAAAAATGACTACTGTCGCCTGTAAACATTTGCAACACCAGGGGTGAAGCCAACGCGTTGTTAGACTTTAGGGTGAAATAAAGAGGATGAACAAGTGAAGGTATATCAGGGATGAGATAGGATGATGGGATAGAGGGATCAGATAAGAGGAATGGGAAATAATACTTTTACCAAAATGCACAAAATCCGATTTAGTTCTAGCAATTAAATAAATTATGAACAAGCTTGAATTATAAGGTAAAACATTTGTTTCAACATTAACGTTTGTACCTACATACCTATTAAATATAAACAGTCGTTATGGTTTTTTATTATTTTTATATTATAATGAGACAAAATTTTAAAAGGTATTTTTATAATCAGTTGTAATGAATATTAATTAAAGCTATAATCTGGAGCGATACCTACTCATATACATGCTGACACGTAAGACGCCATAATCCATCCAAATTATAAGGCTTTTTCCATGTGCCTTTTTATAATAATAGTCGTATATTATACTAGAATCGATTTATACTAGAATATGCCCGCAACTGCGTCCAAACCGCGACAAAATGTTTTTAAGTCTAAGAATATTTTGTTGACCAGCGATAACCATATCGAAATCGGCCCAGTAGTTTTTACATGAATGCCGAATAAACAAACAAACTGGCAAACAGACAGGAATTCTAAATTCAAATTCAAGTTGATTCTTTTAAATAGCATCAATGTATAGACACATCATTTTTAGAATTTTATAATATTATAGATAAAAAATTATAATCAGCCTGTAGCAGCGCGTACACACTTACCTTACCGGAACAAAGCCTGGTCATCGCACTTAGCAATGGCGAATTTTGGTTGAAAAAGGCGGTAAACATTCGCAGGATCGGCCAATAAATTATTTTATTCACAAAACGCTTTTACGACCACTCTCGCTTTTTGCTGCCGGTTTTTTGCTTCCGGGCGCTGTTTTGGCGAAAAATCGACACGTGGCCTGTGTTAACTGTTCCAGGGCGGAACGGGACGGCAACTGGTGTTATATATATGAGTTGCTACCATAACATAATACTGTAACAACTAAAACCTATAAATGACAACTAAAAAAGTCGTCATTTATATTAAGAAATACAATAATTCGAATTTAGCACATCAAACGCCTCTTAAAACAATCGATATGAGAATTGTATCGAGCCGCGCACGAAACACATGTAAAAGTCTCTTGATTGATAATGTAAAGAATATATCCTCTGAACCAGTCTACTTAGTGAAGATCCCGGGGTCAGCTCGGAGCCGCTGGCCGCCACAATACTTAGGTTAAATAAATTAAATATATATCGAGGGCTTCATAACAAATGGGCATACAGACAAAAGTGCAGTTTTACACAAGGGACAAAATTGTGAATAAAACAAAACTAGTTGATTGATAAGTCTGAAACTTGGAATACCCTTCTTTTTAGGTACACTTGCATACTGGTAAGACTTTCTAGATTGTAACATGCATAGATTTTAGTAAACAACAAAAAAATGCATTTTTGCATATACGACCATTTGTTATGAAGCCCTCGATATACTCTTTATTCTAGTTATATTACAAAATACACCCGTGTACACATTTTGTTATCCATCCTAGAGTTGTCTGGCAGAAATTGCTTTTAGTGAAGTGACCACCTATGGTTTTTTCGTTAAACTTCTTAACTGTAACTTAATGTTATGCAATAACGTATATTCTATTATGTTCTATTCCATTCTATTTCATTCTATTCTATAGTGCTTTGGGGCAATTCCAACACTTCAGCGATGAGTTCATACAAGGCGTACAATTTAGTTATTTAGACACACAGAATCTTGTGATGTACTATTTTAACAAATCTGTTTGGGGTTATTAATTACAGTCATCTAAAACCTTACAGTTTATTATTATGGAATTACACCTGTAATTCCGAACTACCAATAATTATCTACCAATTCCGAAAATCTGTAAAATAAAATCTAATTAAGTCTAAAGATTTTTTTGAATAAATATTATAAGCAAGCTTATTTTACAGAAATTCATAGATCAAGCATGTCACGAAACTCAAAAGAAATTTAATTGTTGTGGTTATACATCTATTACTAAAAACAAAATAAAACTTCTGAGCATAGTATGCCCTCCATAGATTTTTTATAATATGTTTTAATGGATATGAAAAAAAAATCTTGTAAAAATTACATAGAAAATGTAAATAACGTCTATCGGGAGTATTTTATATCGAAAAAGGACGAGTAATGTAGCCTCGGCTTTATTTCCTACTAATTTTTTAATATAGGTGACTGTAATATCCTGGAAAAAATTTCATTACACAGGTGTCGTTCGCATACGTTTAAATTGATGCATTTTAACATTTAGTACAATTGTGTGGTATTATTTAATTTTAAACTAAAACAATTAGTTCATTGTCTAGACGTTTTGGTCGAGTTGCAGAAGATGAACATGTAAATAAGTTTTTTTTTATGTTTGTTATGTAATAGGTTACACACTAATCATGGTATTGTACCTTTAAATTGTCTCCTACGATGTTATGGTTTAGTAACTGTAAACGAACCAAATAAATAAATAAACTTACACTGAGAATAAACACTCATCAAAAATTCGCGAAAACAGTGACGTTTTCAACAACCGCTCAAATTTATTAATATTTTTGAATATTTCTTTTAAAATTACTTTTGACATTTCCAACAGCATTTCTATATTTTACTATTATAAAACTATATAAACAATTATTAAAAAAGAACATGCATATTCCCTATTGCACAAAAATGAACATTCAGCTAGTGCTTTGGTCAAATAGCTATAATCGGCAAAATACGAAAAGAGTAATAGAGTGCCTACTTCCATGTAATGCTAACCATTTTGCATCATAGATAATAATTAAACATTGATTATAATACTCAATAACGTATATAAATAATAATCAATATAAGAATAACAATAATTCAGTGTCTAGAAGTGTTATTAAATTGATTTTGAATGTTGATCACTAGTGGAAAACTGGAAAGCCTTTATTTTTGGTACCAATATATCGGATAACTATACGAATAGGCGCCCAATTCTACTATGTTAATATCTTGGCGTTGCAAATATATATATTAGGGTGATCCAAAAAAAAAAAAAATTTTCCAAATTGGCTCAAAAGTTTCTTTTGGGTGTAAAAAAAATTATATGAAAAGATGAGCCCATAATATTACTATTAAGATAGTCCTCATCGCTTTTTTTAATTCCATAAGAATAACACAGGAATATTTTTTGCTTCTTCTGATTTAGTACCGTTCAACGACTGGTGACTGATAAATCGTTCCAATCTTTATAGAGAATGAACGCTCTACAAAAAGGTCTGATAACATTTTTGATTTGTCGATTTTTATTTTCGGCTACAGTCGACTCACGCTTCAACACGAACGCACGACATAATGCTCGTGTACAAACGCTAGTTTCGCGCTCGCTGCTTGCCTTCAAATAAATCCTTCTGAACTGTATTATATTGACAAAAAAATGATCCTTATTTGACACTGAAACAACAGTTCGTGTAATTAAAAATTATAAAATGAACTTGATCTGAATAACTATGAACGCGTGGACAAATCAAAAATGTTATCAGACCTTTTTCGTAGAGCGTTCAATTCTCTTTAAAGATTGGAACAGCGATTTATCAATCAATCAGTCGTTTGAACGGTACAAAAATCAGAAGAAGCAAAAAAAAATTTCCTGTGTTATTCTTATGGGAATTAAAACAATGCGATGAGGACTATCTTAATATTAATATTATGGGCTCATCTTTTCACATAAATTTTTTTACACCCAAAAGAAACTTTTGAGCCTGTTTGGAAAAAATAAAAAAATATTTTTTTTGATCACCCTAATATATATATATATATATATATATATATATTTCGATATCGCCGTGGTAGAATAATAGTAGAAAAAAATTGTATTACCAGTAGCAGAAATGACGTAAGCCGAAATAAGTATTAAAATAGAGTGGTGTGCCATGGGCATGCTATTCAAATTAACAAAATACCGAAATTAGCAAACCTACGATTGAGAGTACCTAGCGATTTCGACGAGATGGTAATAGCATATTTTTTGGCCGCCAAAAAAAACGTAAACAGTAATAACAGAATCGGGCCCCTGTTATGTAATTCCATATTCAGCACTTTTACTTTTCAAATTAATTGTCATTCATTTTGCCAGGAGGGTGCACTTGCCCGACTGGATGACTACCACCCCTGGCCTAGAGTATGCCGCCATAACAACTTTGAGTTGTGTTCCGGAACAATAGCCAGGTTCCAGTTTCTCCTAGCCTAGCAGCACATCTGGTATTGCTGATGTCCATATGCGATGCTAACCACTTTCCATCACAGTTGGGTCGTCAGCCTATCTGCTGTGCTTCAGCAATATAAAATATATTATTGGCAATAGTCTATTTGTCTACAATCCAAGCAATAAATTCGGACATATGCTTTTAGCCACAAGTTTCACTAAAATAGGACCACACGAGCCACCATCCGAACAGAACGAACCACGTCGCGTTCAATGTCATCACAAGCGCGACACAAGGGTGAAATGAAGCTCTTCACTACCGTGATTTTGCCATCACTTATAACTTATTCTTCTTTCCTCATTTTAATCATATAGGTAAAAGTATCGTAATTAACCGCAAAGTTAAACTGTAATAAAACAAAACCAAAATTGAAGCCAGTTTGTATACAAAAATTATTAATTCGTCGATATTTATTTGCAGACTTTCACCACATCAGCAAACGATGTAGCGTTGTAAAGCGCAATTTTATACAACACACTAGTGATTCATGGAGGGCGAAAGGGGCGTAGATGGAGGGGTGAGAGGGAAGAAGGCGGGCAGAGGGAGCGGCCCTCGCTCTGGATAGATTTGAAGGTACAATCATTTTTTATGCGAGGGGATATAATGCCCGCACTGTTGTGATGGACACACACTGGGGCTTAATTGACCCTTTAATCTTAATAATATTTAAGAGTTTCTTGCGCCGCTTCTTTCCTTCAAGCCATGACATGTTGCAAAGCGGTGGTAAAATAGATTAGGCTCCCATAGACTAAATAATAACCATAAACAAAAATAAAACTATATAATTAAAATGAACATTGGCGATAGGCTACTTTAACAATACTCGTTGACACTTGACATCTTTGTCTTCCGTGATCACGGCCACTGAAAAGTGGCCGAAACATCGGAATAATAAAATAAATTGCCGCATAATGCTTAAAACGTAATTTTATTATGTATACTAATCGAGAAAACTTAAGGAAACATTAATATTTAAGTCTATTTTGGCATTTGTATAACCGAGTTATAATAAAAGAACTGTCAGTCATAGGGGTGCTCGACAAAAGTGATAACTTTGATCTGAGCGATATAGTCACAGAAGTTCAGGGGCCCAATTCTTCTACAAAGCTAGTAGTAGTATAGTATATAAGCAATAAATATATAAGTCGTGTCGGTTTGCCGATGGTCGCCCCTCCTGCTTCCTACAACAGGCACCGGGGCTTATCTTAGTAGTTCTAAGAACTAGACGACCGCGGGTCTCGTTTGTCGGAGGCAAAAGGGGTTGTCATCGGCAAACCTGCGCACAACTTATAATAACCAGACAGTAAACAAACTGAATAGTTGGAATATGATTGGATAGATACAATTGAAAGGAAAGTAATAAATAAATAAGTAATTAATCTGTATATAAGTGATAGTAAAATAAAATAAGCATGTTTATAGAAATTACATGTAACATTTAGTAAGTAAAATTAAGTAGCAGCATGTTTAGAGACAGTAATTGTGTAATAGAATAAGATGTAAATAAAGACAATATTTTTTTTAATCTGAAACCAAAATACTTTCATACAGAACAGTGCAGGAGAGGGAGAAAAAGAATCGTATGTTTGCCTGAATTCGGTGTTCTGTAAATTCAATGGCGGGCGCGTGGTACTTATATATATTTACTAGCTTCTGCCCGCGATTTCGTCCTCGTGGAATAGTTTAAAAAAAGTAAGTTATACCCCCCAAATTTGAAACATTCTTCGTTGGTGCTCCGCTCCTATTGGTCTTAGAGTTATGATATATAGCCTTCCTCGATAAATAGGCTATCTAACGCTGAATAATTTTTTCAAATCAGACCAGTAGTTCCTGAGATTAGCGCGTTCAAGCAAACATACAAACAAACTCTTCAGCTTTACATATTAGTATAAGATAAACGAAATCTCGCGAAATATATGTTTAAATTTTAGTAGCGTTCCGCAGATTTATATTAGATTTAGAAATGTGCCGCGCCCAGTGTCCACCAAGCCTGTGGAGTAGGTCGACCCCCCGTAATAAAGAGCGTGTCTCGAAACTGCCATAAAGGCTGGACGCATTACTTTTTACACGTTGCGATAAGGGCGGTTTTCTTCGGGGCCCTAAATGTGGCGCATATTTCTGCGAACAGGAGCACTGACCGGAAAATGGGAAATTTCGACTTACGCGCATTCGACTGATAGTGGTTATTGCCGAAATACTCGACGGGGGCTTTTATAGATATTCGCCGCTATTGGATGCTGTTACGTGCATCTATGCGAGATGTATTACATTTTTTCTGTAAGATATAGGTCCAAAAGCATAGTAGTAAGTGTAAAATTCATGGATCGCTGTGGTAGCTTGAACCCATTTATTCATAACTAGCGGTTGCCCGTGGTCGAAATTCGACCATAATAATTAATATCATATACTATACTTTATGATCACAAATTTCTCTAAGGCTACAATAAACAAAAGAGTATATATACATGTGTGTGTGTCAAACACATGGTAGTGTGTATAATGTTTTTTTTTATTGATTTAATGTATTTTTATGCGTGTTTTTTTACATTTATATTCGTCGCTTCTTCTCTATATAATTATGTGTGTGCGAAATTCATACTCCTCCGTCCGCGCAAAGGAGCACCAATGAAGAATTTTTCAAGATCGGGGGTTTTGAAAACAAATTCCACGCGGACCACGTCGCTAGTTAATAACGATATAGTATGTTACAAATATTATAAACGCGAAAGTATGTAGGAATGTATGGATGTATGAATGAACAAACATTCGTTTGTTACTCCTTCACGCAAAAAAACTACTGAATTGAAGAAACAATAATATAGCTTACACATCAGAGTAACGCATAGGCTATCTTCTTATATATAAAAATGAATTTTGTCTGTATGTCCTTTATAGAATCGTAAACTATACATTTGATCATGTGATGATCTTAAGTGAAATTGTTGTGCATGAGCCAGAGAAGATTTCTGAGTTGGTTCACAATTGGACCCGGCAGGTGGCGTTGCTGTCGGCATATCGATTGAAGCTTTTCCGGGCAGGACGACATCTGTCGGGACAGCTAGCAACTTATAAAGTGTGAATTATCCAAAATAGAATGATTTTCCACCACCACGAGGTTGAGACCGCGGGGCCCAGCTGGTCTTCTATATACGTTATGTTGAAACTATGTCTGACAGCCGTATCATTAATAATGAACAATAAAATACTTCGCGACTAATTTATCCATTTGTCTGCAAACTTGCCAATTAAAAGCTTCCTTTAAATCGTTTAATGCATTATTTCTCAACTAAAAAATCATTTCACTATACATGTTACGTTACTGTTACACTCCTACAAAGTGAATGCACACCTGGTTTATTGCCTTTCCCACATTGGGACTTCTTTTGTTTACTCTGTGTTTAACATTTGTTACAAGAAAAGAATCACCTGTTGTTATTGTAATCGTTTATGGCTACAGGTGTGCAGATTACGTTTTCTTGGGAAAAGTTAGTCCACGCGAGCGAGCGTTGTATTGTATAGTTAGTATAATACAATGCCCGAACGGAGGGGTGTCAAACGACGATTACGATAAGAGCAAGACGTGTCCATTCGATAAGCTATATAGTGACGGACTTTGCGCGTGTTATTGAATCGTGCAGTTTGTACTGGTTGTGTCCAGTTATATTTGTACCTGTGTTATGAGTGTTTGTAGAGTTCTAATAAATTCTATAGTAATTCCAACGGCATTTTAATTCGTGTCCCGCACTCGTAACATGACTTATTAAATAGTTTAGTAATTACAATCAACTACCAAAAAGTCTTAAAAAACGATTTGTACAAAGACCGACAAAGACGGTGTCGTTAAAAAACCGGTCTTTTTAAACGAAATTAAATTAATTGTAATGACAAAACATTAACGCTGGCGCCACATTAATAGCAGTTTAAATAAACAAAGAATATTTTACTTTAGTTTGTTAATTATTTGGTTAGTTTTTATCGGAGATATATGGTCACGTACGCACAATGTCGCCGGCGTGTACACAAACATACGTATCAATATGTAGTCGTATACAGTCCTAGTATATTCGACTATATATTAATTTGGGTTAATGTAGCATTCTAATGGGGAAAAATTTTGAAATCGGTCCAGTAATTTTTGAGTTTATTTGTTTCAAAAATACAAATCTGTCCTCTTGAAAAGAGCCGCAGCAGAAAGTGAAAACACTAATCAATCAAACTAACTCCCAGAGCATCTACTAGTAAAGGCAGGTTTACACATACTAAATATATATAAAAAATAACTACATTTTAATTAAGATAATGCATGTCAACTCTATTTTCAGTATTAGGTTACAGGCATTGTGCTTAAAATTAATTTATAATAATTAATCTATGTACATACATAATACGTTAAATTGCACAGCGGGCAATATATAACTCGTGCGCAGAAGGTTTGCCGATGACAACCGCGACCCGCAGTCATCCAGTTCTTAGTTCTAAGTAGTACTTAGACAAGCTCTGGTCCCAGTCGTAGGAAGCGGGAGGGACGACCATCGGCAAATCTGCGCACGACTTATTTATGTATTATGCAAAACTCAGTTAAATGAATGGCAATGACGTGTTATGCAGTTTAATAGCCGTTTAATATAATATTTTTGCTATCTATTCTAATATTATAAAGAGGTAATATGAGTTTGGATGTTCGGGGTAATCTCCGGTACTCCTGATTCTATTGTGAAAATTCTTTCACCAGTAGAAAGCTACATTTTTTTGAGTGATATAGGCTACATTTTACTCCATACTTGACGATAAATATAAGTTTAACAGAAACAAAACATACCTGGAATTTCGCCCTTCTAACACCAGATGTAAGAATTTCATAATGATGATAGCAAACCTGCAAAGTGATCTTACAAGCTTTTCTTCGGATGAAAAAATCGTTTCAAAATTTATGAAAAATAAATCGCCGTATTTTTTTATTTTATACTGTGGTTTATTCTTCAAGGTAGACTAGTATTCAAAAATGTTACCCTTTGTTTCTAAAAATACATTAATGGCTATGGTAGCCATTTCTTATTTAGAACAGCTTAATCTATATCTATACCTATATATTATAGGTACATAAAATTCAATTGCTGTTCGTTATTCTCGCTAAAACTCGAGAACGGCTGGACTGATTTGGCTAATTTTGGTTTTGAATTATTTGTGGAAGTCCAGGGAAGGTTTAAAACGTGAGTAAATATGAAAAAAAGCTTGGAATATAGTAAAAACAACAATTTTGCTTTCCGTTAGATACCTTTCCTAATGTCAAACATTTGATTGATGTTCGTTCCGTCGTTTAGAAATTAATTAACTTTAAAAGTCGTTCAGAAATCAAATCAAATTTAAAAGTGAAGTATTTTTTATTTATTTTTGGTTCTGAATGTCGAACGTTTGATGTTCGTTCCGGTTAAGTTTTGACCACATTTTTTACTAGATTTGAATCATTCGCAATTATCATACAGCTTTTATATTTATTGATTCTGAGGCGGTACTAAGTTTGCCGGGTCAGCTAGTTCATAATAATTATTTAATTATTAACTTAACTCCAAATGAGTTAATTACGTTCTGACATACGCATTTTAGCATGTCTTACTGCAAAAATTTTCCTTGTTTTTAATTATTATTCATTACATTATTTTGCCAACATGTGCATAAACGCTCTAATTAGTTAAAATCCACAATGGAGGAGGAAAATTGTGTTCACTGACTAGTTTTGATCACTGATTTCTTTAACACTTACTACACTCGTTGGTTTTTTTCATATAATCTGAATCCTGCAATGTAACAATATGATACACATAAAGGAGACGAGGATTATGTGAAGCAAAAACACAGCAAAAACTTTGTATCCCTTTTTACGAAAATTACGCGGACGAGGAGTATAAAATTTGGCACACTTATAGTTTATATAGAGAAGGAGTGCAGAATGCAGAATATTTTTTTTAATTATGCCTACGTTAAGTCCATAAAAAACTTTACATACACTAGTATTTGACACAACACGCACATATAATCTTTTGTTCATCATTCAAGTAAAATTAACAGCCATGGCAAAATTTGTGATTATAGAAGTATATAGTCTTTGACTGCAGAACCTATATAATCTTCAAACTTATAATTTAATTAATTATGGTCGAATTTCGACCACTAGGTGACCACTAGTATGTTTTATTACATAAGGTCACAAATAAAATAAATTACCGATTACCGTAATATTCGATTTGTGAGAATGAATTTAAAGAAATTAATAACATGAAAACACACAACACGAATAATTCATTCACAATGACTAAACAGACTACAATTATAACAAAAATATCAACGTGAAAAGGTATCTTAAAACCAGTCTCATTTTTAAATTCGCGACCCAAGAATCAATGCGTATCCATCTCCTTAAAGATAAAAATCATTGAAATCTGTTCAGCTATTCAAGACTCTAATCGAGACAAACTTTCAGACAGACATTGAAAAAATACAACACAGTCAATTAAGTAAATTCGGAATAAAATTATACGAAACTTAATTAATTAGAAAATAATGTAAATAAATCCACATAATACATAAGATGTCTGTAAGTGTATCTGATGTTTATAATTACATAACTGTCGAGACGACTAAATTAGGTTATAAATATTTATTGTTAACTTTAATAATAAATACTTTTTATACACTACACCTCGTACCCGAGTCCAGTAGACTAAGGCAAGGTGCCTACGTGCTTGCCTTAACCAGCCGGCACGGAGTGGAGATCACTCGAGTTCAGACTCAAGCTCCAGGGTTGAAGCGATAATAACGTCGGAAGTAGCTTCGGTGAACCTGCAGCCGACATCTCCACAACCCTTCGCTACTTGCACCCATGTTGCACCTCGCCAATCTTGTACGGCATTTTTATGGGCTCATGTAGGGGAGTGGCGAGTCACCGTCTGACTATTTCTCCATGTTCCCCGAACATTGCGACGGGCAGGCGCCATAGTCCCCACAGCCCCAGATCCTCAATTCCAGTAGCCCGGTATCTTTCGTTCTCATTTCGTTAACTGGGCTTGTACTTGGATGTATTTTTAAAGATGCAGACATTGAGGATCGCCGGTCAGTGTCACGCCACATTTAGATTAAATTTGTCAAGGGGGCGCGTACATGTCGGGCCCTACATGTTGGTCTGAAAGACCAGATTATTTTTATGGACTGTCGTCTTCCAGGACATACTTTTGATTAATTTTAATAATATGATATGACATACATAAATACAGTAATTACAATACATTTTTTTATTGTTCTGCACTATATTTTGATCTTCACATTTTTTTAACTGAAATGAAACATATTTTTCCATTACTTGGGCGGAAAGAATTTTTTTTAATATAGAACGTCAAAAAGCTATAAAATTCAATATGTATCTTAGTCGGGAAACAGACAATTCTCATTTTAGCGAAATTAAGGCTGGTTTGCATAGACATTTAATGGTTAATATGAAGTGATTGCTAGAAATATATTAGCTAAACAGCGATTTTTTACTATGCCTTAGAAACTCTTTTAAAAACTGATTTGAGAAAATTAAAAAGATATAAAATAATTAAAAAATATCTCATATAAAAATTGTTGTCAAAATCTATTCTAGTATTTTGATGAACTGAAGAGATTTTTGTGATACCTAAACCAAGATTTTAGGAAACAAAAAAGTATCGAGAAATTTTTCAATAATCCTGTTTTTACGTTTTAATGATTGGTTCCTATACCTATCTTAGTATACATTCACATGCCTTGGCATCGGTAGAAAGACATCACTTGTATGGAGCCTATTTAATTTTTTTAACCTATAGTAAGACAAGTGAACCGGACATAAGCTATTAAAAATGAATTATGAAAGTTCTTTATCTGTGAATATCATATATGTATAGCTTTTATGTATTTAAAGAGCTTATGCAACATCAACGCGGTTAGATAGGATGGTTCTTTTAAAACAAAGAGAATTTGAACATATTTTTAGAATTCTCATACAAAGTATAATATTCTGTATCATAGTTACATTTCTCAGGCCTTTTATTTATTTATGTTTCTTTGATAGGGACACCAATTTCGGTTGTATATTTATTAATATTGTCATCTATAATTCTTTACATAATCGAAAATAATAAGTCTTCTACGGAATTGACCTTCTACACTTCTACAGTATATTGAATATATGGAGATACTACTGCTGGCTATTTCAAATCAAAATAATTTTTGTTTGCTAAGAATTCCAATTTCAATAATTTAATTCTTTTTTCAAAATAAGTCATTTTCATCGATTAGCATTGTTTTCATCGTATTTAAACTTTTTCGTCATCATAGATAAAAATTCGAGTAATCTATCTATTTATCTCTATCTATTATAAACGCGAAAGTTTGTAAGTATGTATAAATGTATGTTTGTTACTTTTTCACGCAAAATCCATGGATTTTGATGAAACTTTACAGTAATATAGCTTACACATCAGAATAACACATAGGATATAATTTATAAAGATATAGTGTGAATTATCCAAATATAACGACTTCCCATCAACACGCGGGTGAAAACGCTGGCGCAGCTAGTAATTTTATAAAATTTTAGCTTGACAAATGGATAATAAAACTACGTTTTAACGGTTTTAAGCGCAGTAAATTATTTGATTTTGGTTTTTTCGACGTTTCGGCCGCTTTTCAGTGGCCGTGGTCACGGAAGACAAAGTTGACATTTGTCTAAAGTGTATTGTCAAAGTTTTTATTCAGTCTACCGCCAACTTGTTCATTTTAATTATTTAGTTTTAATTTTGTTTATGGATATTATTTACTCTATGGGAGCCTAATCTAATTATTATTATTCTAATAAAAGAAAAGACAAAGAAAGAAACTCGACTGATAATTTCTTTTATTTTTTTTCTTCCACCCATTTTAATATTATATAAAAAATTTTTAGAACTAGGCATGTTTGCTGAAGAGTTTCTTGCACCGCTTCTTCTCTTCAAGCCACAGGCTCCCATATAGTATACAAGTCGGGAAAACTTAAAAAAATTTATTGACAAATGGATGCCACGAACTCAATGATCGCCAGCGCGAAGTACGCAACGTGACATGCCTTGCACTACTCAACAGGCACACAAACGAAGGAATTTTAAACCCCATTGTTGAGAATCGCAAGCGCTCAGCAAGGTGGTTGAATCCCGGTTTAGCACTTAAACAATGCCCTAGACGAAAACCTTTAGTAATCGTTCTACCTCAGTTTTTAAAACTAGAGCGGTTATTCTCCCAAGTAAAAGAAATAATATTTTGTTAAGCGTATTGGATCATCTTAAACATAGAAATGCAATAAAAATAGTTTTTGACATTTCTTCTTCTTTTTCAGCAAATCTCAGTCCACTACTGGACGTAGGCCTCCCCGAGTACACCCGACATATCACGATCTCCCGTCTTCCTCATCCAGCCTCTGCCGGCGACCTGGCGCAGGTCGTCAGTCCGCCGGGCTGGCGGGCGTCCTACGCTGTTTGCCGAGACGTGGTCTCTACTCCAGGACTCGTTTTCTCCATCGGCCGCCGGTCCTGCATAAGACTTGACTTAAACTTGCTAATTTTGAGAGCTATTTTATTATGTGTTGAATCGCTTTATTCGTATAGGATAGCGTTAATTAATATGGGAGGGCTTTGACACCTGAACTAGATAACACACTAAAGTATCAATATCGTTATTTCTGGTATTCTTCCTCCATGGTTTAACCTATTTTTTTAAATTTATTTACACATCCCTAGTTTGCGATATAAACAACAAAAATAACAATGTTTGCTTCCGATAGGACTGGCGTCAACTTATGTAAATAATTCAAAAGTTAAATATAATTAGGTGTTTGTGTATATACGTGAACGAAGTAAGTGACTTTTATGATCCACAAAAACATGTAAGGTATCACGTATACGGTACTAAGGGTGCCGGAAACTGAACTAATTAATCCCAAAAACATCGAGAATTGTCTATCCTTATACCAGGGGGGCAGAAAATTGGGGTGAGGCTCACGTTAGCCAGGGCTGCAGCGTAAGCCAAAGCCGGGTCTCGTTGTCTTGCGATGGATGACGACGAGCGTCCATCGGGTGCCAAAGCCTATTGGATTTACCTGTCATCAAGCTTGAGAGATGCCATACAGCGCGGGAATGTGCGTTTGGGTACATGCCCAAAAAGAGATATCTAAAGTCTCATGGAGGTAGGCAACTCACCGGCTCCCTTAGTGTTGCAGATGTCCATAGTCGACGGTAGCCACTTGCCATCAAGTGGACCCGTCTGCCAGTGTGCCTATAAGCAAACGAAAAAAATGCCAAATAAAGATGCAAATTACGTCACTTTATGCGCATTAATTACGCGTTAAACCGTGCGGCGCGTGCGAATTATTTTTTTAATGATAAAATTATTCAAGTGAATTCGGAGCAAAAAATGTCTGGACGTAATAAAAACGTTATTCACTGCTAAACGAACGTCATGCAGTGAGTAAAGTGCGTAATTGTATGTTTTTTGTATGATTGTTATGTAATTTCTACGTCAATTGTGAACCGCTTTTCAAATATATTTTTTTTACCCGGACGAGTATAATCCTGAGGCAGACCCATAGTCATTACGATCTGATTAGTGAATCCCGTGGAAAACGAAAGCAACCCTTGTTTAAAAGCGCCGAGCACCTACACTTTTCAAAAGACAAACTTGTAAACGAGCATCAGTGGTACAATTTTACAGGCGTTTAAAATATTATGTCTAAAGCTATTCAAGCAACTAAAAAGTCGATTTTTTTTGAAAACCGACTTTAGACTAAAAACAAAAATAAATATTTTCTATAAAATCGTGAAGTACGTGCCAAATAAAACATAAAAGACAAATTCCATAATGCAGCGACTGCAAGATGTTGTAGAAAATGTTAATTTTTCCTTTACATTTTGATCTTAGTTTTTTTTTAGCTTCATGTTTTACCACATAATGGCTTATGTGGTAAAACATGAAGCTAAAATAAAAAGAAACCAATTTATCAATTACTATCGATTGCAAAGGATAAAGGATACATTTACAACGTAATGATTATGATATAATATGTAATGATTATACCATTAATGTTTAGTGTTTATACAATACTACAATATTGCATACAGTATTTTTAGTTATAGATTCTAGAATTTTATTTTATTTATTTTGTGTTTTTTTATGCGTAATACTATCTCTAAGATCAAAAAATAAATAATTCCGTAATATAAAAGCATTGAGTAATATTTAAAAAAAACAACTGAAGACTATAACGACGGAGAATTCGATGCATTATTTTTAAAGTTTCTTGTCTGTTTGTAAAAACTTCAGGATCGATTTCGATGGGGTTTTTGTAGATTGGCAGCAAATTTTTCGACTTAAAACCTGCGCTATTTTTTATCCCGGGAACCCCACGAGAATTTTCCCGGGAGCAATGTGAACTTATTTGGATGCATAAAAGTTGCTTATTCTGACGCAGTTTTCACTAAAATTACTTACAACCTTTTTTAAATGCTATTACTTAATGCGCTACTTTACGTCCCGGGAATCCCGCGGGAATTTTAAGTCAAGCGTGGACAAAGTCACGGGCATATTCTAGTTGTTTCTATAACAATATTATTTTAGTTACTAAAACAGAAACTCCTCAGCGGATAACCTCCTGCTAGCAGAGGCGGTGTAAAGCGTGGGCAACGTGAGCCATTTCCTGCGGTCTCGCAGTCCTAGCAGCCACGCACCTTAAAAGATAGGACGGGTATTTTTTTTGTCGCGTTTAGAATGTCGAACAGTTTTATTCATTGTCAAACAATAATCCTTACTCATACCAATTTTTTTTTTTTTGGCTAGCGATATTCAACTACCACCGGCCAGTGCCAGTATGAGTTTCAATTAATTTTCATATCCATCTTTTTGCGTTAGCAGAGAGCCTCGCAATGCACGTTTGTGTATTTAGGAGTTTAAAATTGAGCCACATCCCTCTACATAACCCAGTTAAAGTGTACATTTCTTATCCTTGGGAACTCCGTTCAAAAAAAACTTTCAGTCCAATATTTAGGCACGTCGTTGTATTTATGTCAATCTACTTAGAAAATCATGACTTAAAAAAAAAAAAAAAAAAAAAAAAAAAAAAAAAAAATCTACATAGAAAATCTGCTTCTTCACAATGTGTGCCGTGCTCAGGAGAACCGCCTTCTGTATCTGGCCCTTCACCCATTTACCTTCACCTCTTTAGGTGTCGCTCGAGGCTCTTCGCTATTTGACCATTAACAGACACCACTATCGGTACGATGATCGTTGACTCCATATGCCACATGTCAATAATCTCGTATTTCGTTGATTTATCAATTTCAGCATTTACGAGATTACTGTCATGTGGAATAATTATTATTTTTATTATTATTTGTGTGGAAGAAAGTAATTAATTGTCACATTTTAAATATGACAGCATAATTTTACCACTTCCCCTCTTTAGAGCAGTGCATATCATCAGTGATTTGGAAAATATTTTTCATTTAAATTTAGGACTTTCGAATTTTTCTTTTATTAATGCTTCATATAACAATTTTGTCCCGATTTGCATCTGATCGAGACACTAAATGTCTCGAAATCAATAGATTTATCAAAGAGTTAACATTAAAAAATTAATAATTAGAGTATTAGAACTAAAGTAATTAAGCTTAATTAAAAAAATCTTGCTGTTTTGTTTGTCCGGTCTACAACCATAAATCCAGATTCATTTATCTTCTGCCCCGATTCATACCAAATTGAACCTGGCAACACTGCCCCTACGCAACGGGTATCTAGAAGTTAATAGCGCGTACAAAATGATCTGGAGAGAATTTCCCGGCGAGGCTTTTCCTCTGCGCTACCACATGGGATCGTTAAAGAAGGGCGTTATAACATTTCTTAGAGGCTGACAACGCGTTGGCAACGCCCTGGTGTTGCAAACGTCCATAGGCGACGGTAACCACCTTCCATCAAGTGGACCGTCCGCCTGTTTGCTTGCTTCAGGGTTTTTTTTTAAAGCCCTGAAATACTATTTTAAAATATTAATATTCCAGAACTTTTAAATTGTAACCGCGACCTTGAACCCATTTCTACAATTTTATACAAATACGTTAAAGATAAATTATTTAATTTTAAAAGAGCGGTTGATGCGTCAGAGTAATTATTATATTAATAGTCAGCAACTAATTAAGATTCCAATTCATTTTTTTAATAGAACCGCTCGTGTCTATTCTTATATTTTCGACGTTAACTTGTAAGTTTATTGGTTAAATGTATGTACGCTTTTTGATCTGTTTACGTGTATGAATTTTATTGTATGCACAAAAATAAAATATTACAGGTGTAGTGTATGTTCTGTTTTCGAAGGAAGCAGTGTTTTGTTTTGTGGCGTGAGGGAACTAGTGACGTCACTAATGGTAATTAGCGGCTCTATTACGGCTTTTAATTTGAATAGAGTGTCTGTAACCGTTCTGTCTACGACAGCAGTGATGGACCGTGAACCTAGTGATATTATACCAGCTAAGGATTGGATTAATAAACGACTGCAAAAGAATACTGCGGCAGGTATTTATGGCAGCTTTTTAAATTAAATACCATAATTCAGTAATTGGAGTAAATAAAGGTCTCTGATTTTTGAAGTATCCTTAGTTGAACTCATTTTCTTGTAGACTGGTATTTTGAATATAATTGATTTTTTCGTAATACGATCTTCTATCGTCACTACTTAGGTAAGTTTAATGGACCATCGGACTTATGAGTGATGGTAACAAAACTTTAAAATATAATTAATCTTTTTATAATATTTCTCCATAATTATATATTTAGTTTTATATAATGGTAATTGGGTTATTAAACCGTTGCGGTAGCGTAATGGCTAGTGCACACGTCCGCAACTCAAAGGGTGTGGATTCGATGCTAGCCGGAACGCATGCAACACTTGGTCAGTTTTCCGGCTAATGTGCACATTGTTACAATTACCACGTGCTAACAACGGTGAAGGAAAACATCGTGATACAACCTGCACATCGCCGGTAACCGATGTGTCAAACCTACCAAGCCATCTTGGACAAGCGTGGCGGGTATACTGTCCGTCCTCCCTCTGCTGCGCTGCTGTGGGACCTTTAAGGACTGATATTATTTATTTTATTTTTTACAGATATTACTAGGTCGTATAGAAGAAATTAGTTTAAAAAAATGTAGTCTATATGACGCTAAACAATATTGTAACAAAACGGCAAAATAACGACAATTAAGGAAAACCGTCAAACCTTTTTTTTATTTACAAGGACATGTCCGCGACTTCGTCCATGCTTGACTTGAAATTCACGAGGGATTCCCGGCACCCAAAGTATCGCATCATTTAAAAAAGAATGTGAGCTTCCGTAAACTGTGTCGAAATAACCTAACTTTTATGCAACCGAACAAGTTCAAACCAATAGATAAAAATAGCGCAGATTTTAAATCTGAAATTTTGCTGCCGATCAGTGAAATCTACATCAAAATCGGCCCAGTAGTTTTTAAGTAAATCCCGAAAAAATAGAAAAATATAAAAGAAATCTAAAAAAATTGTATCGTGATCTCCGTCGTTTATATAGTCTATTCTAGTTGTTTTTTTAATATCTTTAATATAGAAACACAACATGTTTAGAATTTTAAAATATTATAGCTTACAAGGGAAAACCCGTTTGAGGACTTACCGCCGTGGGGGAAATGCTGCCGGGGCATATGGAATTCGCCACGTCACGACCCGCTGGCGACAGCCTTTGTCGTTGAGCGGACTAAACCTTTAGCAGCCGACCTCACTATAACGCAGAGGTTCTGGGTTCGAGATTTCGCTAAATCAAAAAATGCTTGCTTTAAACCGGACATATGTATATTTATACATGTATATATATATATATATATATATATATATATATATATATATATATATATATTATATATATCTATATGTGTGTGTAAAACTACCGCGAAATAAAGGTAATGAATCCCACACCATGAAGCTCTTTGAGCTCATAATCGACTCTCGGATCCGGCAGGAGTGCACCGTCTCGGGATGTCAATATTGGTCTCGCCCCGGGCATGGTACCATGGACCCTGTTTTTGTCCTAAGGATCATCATGAAGAAATAGACGACGAAGAATACGCCTCTGCATTTCCTGTTTTTGGATCTGCAGAAGGCCTTCCACTGTGTTCTTTGCGTGATGATCTGGTGGGCACTGAGGTCCAAAGGAGTACTTATATACGTATTTTCTTCACGATTGCACTACGATTATAGAGGCATACAATTCTTGTGACAAAACGACTACGATATACATACATGCAAAGAGAATAGATTTATATAACAGTCCCTTTCTTTTGAAATTGCGACGGAACCCAAAAACCACTGTTACAATTTACAACATTTTCTAGTTATAAATTTCAATATTACAAGTGTATAAAAATATCACACTGAAGGCACATATTGTGCATTGAAACTTATGTTTTATACAGAACATTATCAAGAGACACGATTGATGACTGAGTATATTAATTAAAATTATTAATAAAACTAAAAACCGTACTGTAAAAAACATTATAATCATAATTTTAAATTTGTAGTCGCAGCCGTAGACTACTTAGTATAATAATATTTAAAGTCAGTGGTTCTTAATCTGTAGTCCGGGGGTCTGTAGTCCCCGAAAATTAAAAAACTCAGTCGAAGGTAGAAGTTGCACTTCATTCATGTCACCGTTATTTAGTATCATAGTAGTTCTTGTAACGTTTCCGTCTGAAATTGATGATCAATTTTGTTATGTACCCTCTTTTCTCTAAACGATAGAATTGGCCATTTCCTTAATTAAATAATAATGTTATATTTTTATTTATTCTGTGATTAGCGCCTGATTTGGTGTAGAGTTGTTCTCCATAATTTACCTCCATTTTATATAACAATAATATACTGTGGCAAATGTGTAGGTTATAATTCAATGTCTCCCAATTGGATATTCACTACATGTGATTTTCATGTTGGCAGACGTAATAGATTTATACTGTGTTCGGTTTGTTTTATTTTTTATTACGGAAGTAATATAAGTCCTAAATTGGATTTAGACACAGCGTAAGGCTATCCATAAAGACCAGAGCTGGTATTCAGTCTGGGACCAGCACAGGTGGTGTCACGGAGATGAATACAATACAAATAACATAAAATCGATTATATTACGAACTAGCTTGGTACTCCATAACAATTTGCAAATGTGACTAAACCGACACTCTCCCGGGGTTTCTTAACTTCGAAACTACAAGTTTAGCGTGTCTAAAGAAGTTTTCACTTCAAGAAAATTGTCGCTTAGTTATCATATATTTAGAACGTATTTCATTTATAAAAACAACTTTATACTATTTTCCCAGTTTGGGAATTATTATTCACATATTAAATTATTAATCTTATATTACATTTATATAATAGTCATAAAATATAAAATCTATTTACTTACCCATACACACACACACACTCAAACAAACAGAGGTATACATATACTTCCTAAATAGTAAGAATATGTTTTAAATTGAACGATAATAGCATGCAAGAAGAATACTATTTCTTTTTCCTGGATTAGCTTATATTTAGCTTCATATTCCAATGTTTTATTAAGAGACAGAGTGACAGGGCCAAATAAAGAAAATAAAAAAAATATTCATAATAAGATAAAACTCTAATCAAATAATCCCCCATCGTTAAAAGATTAAGAAACACTGATTTAAGTAAACAGTTAAATAGAGAACCACAAAATATTATTTTTATATTTTTAATTATACTTTTTATTTCAAAAGCGCTCATATTTCATGAAACGAATTAACGAAACATTAAACACGTTCATTCCCTGTCACGGTTATGGACATATCTATATATATCTAATGTGATGTTACTTTATTTATTTCAAATTTTTTTTTCGTGGTAGGTCAGTGTACGCCTCAAACTTTATGGCCGTTCCCACACAGGAACAGCTGCGCAATGGACGGCTTTTTTAAGTGAAACTTCTATATAGACGGGCGTGACGTGACGATTTTTCTGTAACGAAAAAGCGTCACGGCCGCGTGTTCTAATACTTACATTTTTAAACTCGTGATATCTTTCGAATGGAATGTCCGAATAATTCAAAAAGTTATACAAAGGTATTTGAAGCAGTCTTGAATATGAAGTAATTTATTTTGATAGGGATTAATACGAAGATACAAATAAAGAGGCTTTTCTAGCGGCGGTACATTAATTTATGTTTTAAAATAAAAGAACACTTATTGTGGCATAACTATAATAGTTAGACATATGTTGTCGTGACACTTTTGGTAAATAATGATGTGTTCTGCAAAGTCGTAGTACATTATTTTATTCTATCATCAATGGATTTCGAAGCGCCCGCGATTTTAGGTTTTCAAATTTGACAATTACATTGATAATCTGCCCGTAATACATACTTCAAGTTAAAAGTTTGTTACGATTCATTTTGTCACTTGGCAGTGGAAGATTTTCCTGTTGTCTGTTGCTATTCGTTTTTCCACTTGTCCGTTAAAGTTTCATTTATACAAATTTAGGTATTGCCCAATATTCTGAACTTTAATCGTAATGATTGCTATAGTAAACTAATGAGCTACATTAAATGTGCATACAGCACTTTGGATGGTAGAATCGATGCGATTAATTGATGAGATATAGCGTGACTTACTTAGAGATGTGACTTAGTTGACGTGACTTACTTACTACAGACATTTTTATGCAAACTCATCTCAATAGCTCTTCAAAAAGTGTATGTTATGAATATGTTATATATTGAAAGTAGATGAAGCGAAAGGTGCATACCAAGATCTTAACAAATAAAGATCCATCACCTTTACCTACCCCTTTTTTATTTTTTTATTGCATCAGTTCAGCAGACAGGCAAACTGCCTGATATAAAGCGGTAAACATCGCCTATGAAGGTTTTAAATTAAATTGGCAGACAAACACACATACTGTATATCCCAAATTAAACAAGTTACGCTTGTGTTATGGGTAATATACAACGGACTACTCTGGGGCCGATCCCATACACCCAGACCCTAGTAAATAACGGAGAAAATACTTTGTAATACCAAATGTGTTATAAATGCGCTGCTGCTTAAGTGAGACTGAAACCTGGCCCCTAAGGCTGAAACACAACTCAAGGTTTTTATGGAAGCATTCTTTAGACCAGAGGTGGTAACCATCCAGATGGGGAAATACCCAACCATCTGGCTGTGGATTGTTTTACTCCAATGGGGACGATTCAATGGTTGCGATGTGTATATGATCCTCCTAGCACCCAGTCCAGGGTCGTGAAATGATTATAATAATAATATAAGATTGCCAAGGAATTGACAGTTCCAACCAGCCCCAGCCCTAAAATGCCAAGGCCACAACGGATCATAACACAATCGCTGCGATTCCTGTTGCATTCTTGAACAGTATTTCCGATTAGCATCGTTAATTTAAGGATAGTCCTAAATGCAATTAAATATAGAACCAAAGTCATCGACATACATCGCGTTGATAACGTTTGTTTGCGGCAAGACTAATAGCCGATGTAGCAGCTGAGTCCTTGAATAATTCTAGCCTGGCTCTACTAGGCCATTCGGCTTGTACTCAGATTCCCATAGATTAGATCTAAAAACATATATGTTTTATTCCAAAAAATAAATTAAAAGAAAACAAAACCAACTTAATTTTTTTTTAAATTATAGTATAGGTTCGCATTTGACTACGATCTCACCCTATATGGAGCGAAGCTGTGGTCTAGGATGGAGTACACTTACCAAGAAGGTTCTATTCACTCGGGACTTTCAGAAAACCAGGTTGTTAGTATCGGGAAAGACAGACTCCGAGTCCAGTCGTTTGCGATGCGTATGATGGAGCAAAGTAAATAAAAGGCAAAAAATAAATATTGTCTACACATCTTGAAGTCAGTGCGACATAATTCTCAAAAATACTATATTTTGCAAATTGTTGAAGTCGGTGTAAAAGTATATCAGAAAATAATAGGCACAATTTCATCCGTGCAGGAACGGAGAAAGAATATAATTTCCTGCGACCGGGCGGCATGTCATAAGAGGGGACCAAAAAACCCACAGCCAGGTGGTAGAGCATTTGTCTGACTGGATGGCTACCACCCCTGGTCTTGAGTATGCCGCCATAACAACCTTGAGTTGTGTTCGGGCATTAATGACCAGGTTCCAGTCATCCTTATGAGAGTAGCAGCGTATTTGTAGCACCTTTGGTGTTGCAAATGTCCATAGGCGATGGCTATCAAGTGGGCCATCTGCCTGTCTGCTGAACTCCTGCCATAAAAAACGCGCTATATAGTCACACGAGCTTTTAGACCTTTTCAGATCGTCATCCCTAGTATTCCTCCATGCCTGTACACTCGTGACCTAAGTAAGCTACGCGACACGGCCTCCGAGCACGTTTATTTGCTGCAATATTTTTAATGAGTTGCTGTATAATCAATTCTATTTTAAATTTAAGAAATGCAATAGGTTTAGTCATAAAACGTGAGGTAAGACTGTTCAGTATTCTTTGGCTGCAACTTAACTTATTAAAAAAGCATTTATTTTACTTTAATTAAAAAAGAAACTAACTGAACAAGTAGCTATGTACGAATAACATATCAAGTAAGGGTTTCTTGTTAAATACAGTGAAATTAATCAATCAATAACAAATCTAAAGATTAGAAAATATTCGATATAACAATAAATTTGTTATAAGGAGTTTGTTATACAGATGTTAATTTGTTCTAAGATTCGTTTCAACAAGGCAAATAAAATGAAAAATAAATAATAATGAACGCAATTTAATACCATAAAACCTTAATAATCTATATAAATATTAAATGTTTCGGATTGTCCGTAAACAAATATGTTCGAAAGACATTAATTCCTGTTAGATGCATTGGTACAATACTTTATACAAATGATGTAAGGTAAAAAAACGTTATTCAGGGGTTAATTTTATGTTCTATTTATGTTATGCAATATTAAAATTCGTTATAAAGAGGTTTTTATAAACGTGTATTCGTAATATTAAGATATCGTTATAAGCCAGCGTAATAAGCTTTCAATGCCTACGATGCAGGTATATAACAAAAACCTAGAAGAGATTTTTTTTTCATTATATACTTACAATGTTTTTTTTCTCTTCTATGATTGATGACAATGGAATATTATCTATCGCTTCTGACAGTTGTCGACTCTTTTGCCCGTCCGAGCGTTTTCCTCTATTATTTCAGAATCTCAAAAGCCAAGCCTTCTGCCATTTACTACTTCGTCAAAATCGCCGAGCACTATCGTCTCAATTGTAGGTTTGCCGGATTTCGTTATTCCGTCAATGCCAATGGCTTGTCCGTGACACGCCACTATCTTTATGAATATTTCGAAGCGAAAATTCGCGAACTAATATTTTTAACGGTTTTAATGACTTATTTCGGCTAACGCGCATTCTGGTAATACCAGTAATTTCAATTATTCTGCCGCGACGATATCAATAAGGTTTTGTGGATTTACTAAAATTACTATATTTGATGGTATTGTAATGAAATCATATTTTTGCATACCTTCGCAACGACAAGATATTGAAATAGCAGAATTGGGCGTTCATAATCTAATTATATAATAGCAGCCCATAAACGTCCCACTGCTGGGCTCGGGACACCCACTATAGGGGAACGGATAGTATACCGGCCACGCTTGTCGAAGGCGGCTCGGCGGTTTTGAACATCGGTTATCTCGATGCACATTCCGATTCCTTTACTGTTATTAGCACGGGTACTTTGCGTTCCGTCCAGGATTTGGACGCGCGCGCTTTGAGATTGTGACGCGTGCGCTAGCCATTACTACAAAACGACTTTTTAATAACCTATTTTTTTATTGTCTTACTAACAACTCCACGAAATCTAGTTCTGTACCCTTTTTTACAATTAAATTTAAGAAGTTGTACACGCTTATTTGTTACTTTGTTATTGTGTGTGACATTTAATGAATGTATGTTTGTTGTTTGTGTACCTTAAGAATAACTTATTTATTATATAATAATAATTTATTTTTATTATTATTTATAAATATAATTTTAATATTAAGTTAACTAATGTATAGTGTATCTGTTACATGCTGGTGTAGTGAAGAGTTGCATGTGCAGTGTGTGCCTTATGTCTATGCCTATACATATTATCCTAACTGATGCCATGTGTATTGTTTTCCTTTATGTGGCTGGGCTATTAATTTTTAGGCCCTTTGTGTTAGTTGTGTGATGTTGTTGTGTGTTGTGACTTTGTGTGGTGTTATAATTTATTGTTTTAATAACTTAATTACCATTACATAAAATTAACCATGGAGAAATATTACAAAAGATGAAATACGTTTTGAAGTTTTGTAACCATTACTCATAAGACTCATAGTCTATTAAACATGATTAGTAACGATAGAATTTATTTATTTAATATTGTACTACACGTTATTTAGCAACAAAATAATAATTTATTCGTTTTAATTTGAAAAAAGGTAATAATTTATTATTATTATATATGCAAATACTTTTTTGACACGTTAACTATTTAAATACCTAAGTACCGCTAAAGTTGTCAAAATACATGTTTTTAAGTTTTGTAACCACCCTTCACGGTTCGTTAAATTGTAACAACAGAAATTCTTAGCTTATTTAAATTTAATTTTCCGCCTTGTTAAGAAACAGATAAAGAATAACTTTTAAATTCATTTTATATTTTCTTAAATTAATGTTTTTTTATATATTTTGTTGATATAACGGGATAAGATACACAGCTACGAAATCCTAAATAAAGCATTCAATTCACAAAAATGAAGATCCTGTTGAAACAAGTTCAAAATATTTTTTACCCTGTAGTGATCTACTTTTTTTGTATATTGAAATTAGGAAAGGACACTTTTCTGCTTTGGAAACTAATATCTTGCCCCTACATTTTACTAAAAAATCAGGAACATCGCTATTTTTTTCAAAATCTGAATAACAACATCCCACACGGTTACGTATGTAGAAAACCAATCCTTAGTTATATGTATGGCAGCCTCATTTACGGCTGGTTCTTATATCTTACCGACCGTTCATTTGCCTTACCATCAGTTAAAATTTGACATAGCCCCATACGAGTCTCAGACGCCGAGCTCAGAGTCAGTAACAACAATTGTGTCACTTTCATATCTAAACACAAATCCAATCAGCGGTTTTACACTTCACTTTAACCTTTACGGCCCTATTTATAACTAGCTTCTGCCCGCGACTTCGTCCGCGTGGTGCGGTTTTTTAACTATCCGACGGGAGCTCTTTAATTTTTCGGGATTCAGTATCCTATATGTTGACCAGGGATATAAGCCATCACCATACAAAATTTCATGTAAATCGGTCCAGTCGTTTCGGAGATTAGCCGGTCCAAACAGACACCCTAACTCGATTTTTATCGTTTTTATTAATTGTACAGAAATTTGACCTCTACAATTTTATTATATGTATAAATAATCTCGTTAAGAAACGATTAGGCATCTCTTAAGTAGGAGAATCAGAATCAGTCCCTAATCAATAATATCTTTTTTTTCACCTATAAACTTATATTACCTGTTGTTTACCTAAGAGAGCACAGATAAACGAAATTTGAACATAGGTTGTACCCAAAATTTTCAACTAAAGAGGAGTTTATGGTGAGATTTTCATTAATCAGTTTCTGAGCAGTTTCTTTAAATTTAAAAAATGATTATAAGTAAGGCCCTTACGGTGCATAGTTAGCTTATACTAACCCGGGGGGGTTAAGTTAGCTAGCTAGTTACTTATAAGCTTAAGTTCAAGTTCACATCAAAAGTGCCCCTACACATCAAAACATAAAATTGCGCCCTCTGAGAATTACAAAAATGTACCTTTTCAATGGCCTACGTACTCTTTTCACATCTTATTAACTAAAACTAATTGAAACTGATTTACAGAAATAATTAAATAAATTACATGTAATAATAATATTAAACGTCAAGCGATATATTAATTAAAAAAGAATACATTAATAATAATCAGAATTTAACACTAAAATTATCCTCGGATTTTATAGTAGTATTTCATTATCCAAACAATTCTTTAGGTGTATCTTAAATAAGATGAATTTTTGCCTCTTTATACTGTCAGGTAATTTCTTAGTTATATTACTAGTGCCATACATAATACACTTTTTGCATTAGTGTTGGTGTCGATTGCGTTTTATATGAATGAAGTGTACATGTATCGCAACTATATAGGTAATATATATTACCGTCCGTGCTTTAGTCCCACCGCTGGGCTTGGGCCTCCCGTGTTTATAAGGTAACGGATAGTATACCTGCTAAGTCCAAGGCAGATTGGCAGGTTTGACACATCCGTTAACTCGATGTATAGGTTTCATCGCCGGGTTTTCTTTCACCGTTAGCACGTGGTAGTTGTAACAATATCCACATTAGGTAAGAAACTGATAATTGCATGCTTTCAGGAATCGAACTCGCGCTCTTTGAGCTTAGAAAAAGTAAGTTTGTAGGCTTCTTTAAAAACCTTAAAGAAACCTCTTTACTCTACCTCATTATGAATACGCTCGTTAGGCTGTGGCTGAATGTGTCTTATTTAAATCGTTATAAAAACCTTAGGAGAAAGTTGTTTCACATTCATCCTTATTTGACACAAATCACAATAAATTGTAAAATATTGTACCTTCATAAAACACTGCGTTTAATACATAGTAGTGCTTTAATCTTACATTCAAAATCGTATTATAAATATAATTTTAAACACTCATTAAAGTATTAAATAATCAATAAGTTACTTGACTGAAAATATCTTATTTCTTTAAAACAATTAACAAAACTGGAAATAAATTATCAGTATTTATATTATGCACACTTTCCAATAAGTAAATAACGCTACGACCCCAAATTCACAAAAATAGAATGCGTTTTAATTGGTTGGAGTGTGTGTTAAAAAATAAACACGTTCTTTTTTTAAACGCGACCGCGCTATTGGCTGGCTGGATTGTGTAAAAAGCTTGACGCCCCTAACCGTGTCTGGTATCTTTTTATACATACGTTTTTTATTCCGTGGAATAGCGAGGGGAGAGTTTATACATGTAATATGTACATGCTATAGTGTTGTTCTTAAAACATTAGTGTTGCGATTCAAAATATTATATTAGAAAGTTGAATCGACTCTGAGGATTATAGACATAAAATACAACGGTATTTTTGTGAATATAATAAACCCAATTGTATTAAGAACATTTGTTTTGGAAGCAGTAAACAACTAAATCGGATTAGGACCCAAACAAAAACAATCTCATTTCCCTAGCTTATTTTATTGTCTAATAATAACCGATACGACGCCTATGCTTTATTACAATAACAACCGCCAAAGTACCGGGGGTTGCTTATTTTTTTATTATTAATAACGCATAAACAATAACTTAATAACTTGATCCCCACCCACAGTAGCTCGCAGCGCATTGGTTCATGTAAAAATAGGCTGTCGGGCTAGAGCGAGACGCGTGTAGCCAGTTATAAGCCCTTCTCTGTTCGACTAGAAAACTCGTCGCCTCAAATGTAGAATACTTTATCGATGTTTGGAGAATAAAAATTGACAGATTTTTTTCAGTTCATTGTGAGAAGTCGCGGAGGACAGACCTTTGCGAGACTTCGCGGCGAAGGGTTGTCACCAAAAAACATCCCCTGAATTATTACGTGAATTGCATGTGGTTTTCAGTGAACGACTAGAAGTGTTTATCAACATTTTTTATGATAACAGTGTTGCGTGATTTAACATTCGGCTGTTAATTAAGGGGAAGGTAGGAAATTTTAACAACATTTTTATGTGTTTACGTTGTTATTCATTTATATATTCACAGAGTTTTTGTGGGTTTTATACTTCCTTATTACAATTTTTTACATGTTTTATACAAACAAATTAACAGTTTTTATTTTGGATTACAGTTAATTATTTTAAATAAGTAGGTAACATTTCATTTTATCATTATTTTATAAGTGACATATATATTTGTTGTGAACAAACAAATAATCACAAATTAATAATTTATATACGATAACATTATAAGATAAATTATAAAATTAAAACATCTTAGATATATTTGTTTGTTTACTGTTAACTTACATAACAAACGATAGTAAAAAAACTATTGAATATGATAACGAAATTATTCCTAAGAATGTAGAATTTGGTTTCCGTAGTAGTGTCAAAAAAGAATTTATATGGTTTTCTTCCACACGTTCATCTGACCATGTATGTAAAAAATATCAGGAATATATAGATATAAATCCAATGCAATATGAACTGTTTTAAAAAAATAAGTATATTTATATAAACATAATTATTCATATTAATATAGTATTTATAAATAGTAGAGATAGCGCTTAATATTGTTATACTTACATGTATATAACTAAGTTAGAGCTAAGTTTATTTTATTATTAAGGGTTTAATTATTTAGAATAAGTTAAGCCAAAACTAAGTCAATGGTTAATAATATGACGGAGCATCCAAAGTGAAACCCCTCCCGTTGCCGCCGTTGCAACCATTTTTAACTATTAGACCCTAAAATGGAAAATTCTAAATTATTTCAAGAGAGATCACTCTCAAAAAAAAAATCTGAACACAATTCGGTTTGTATATATAAATAATTTTGGGATTCCTTAGCTGACTAATGCTTTACTACATTCTTCACTACTGCTTCTTCACTATTACTATTTCAAAGTTTTCTTATAAAAGAGTTATATAAAAAATCTTTTCAACTATCTTCTTATTTTGATCTCAGAAAGAGAATATCCTGCTTATAATTATGACCATAAATGTAGAATAAAAACGAAATATTTTGTTAATAAGCATTTTAAAACACTTGAATATTCAGTAGATCGTTTTATAGTTTTCTCATACAAACAAAAATAATTAAATTAACTATTGTATGATGTTTTTTGTTAAAAATAAAAAACACATAATTAATTATATAAAAATTGATTAAATCTGTTCCATATCTTAGTAAAGTAATGAATCTGCGACTTAAATAAAGAAAAAAACGTACATACTTAAAATTATCAAAGTTAAATTTGAAAACTCATTAAAACTTCTCATATGACTGCTTACTAACTCAACATCTTTATAAAACAATTAGTAGCAATCAATTGTTGAACAAAAGCACTAATTGTTGTTGTCACGAAATCCATAGGTAATAATATAATCCACCAAATCAATGTAATATGGAACCTTTGTGACATAACCACTAATTACAAAGTGCGTGACTGTATTGTTTCGCATTTTTTACGCTATAATTCTGCATAACAAGCATATTTTTTGTTTCTTAAAACGCAGATATAAAGGAATAACATAAAAAATCTATAGTCGTATATGGAAAATTATGACCATTTCATTTTGTTGTAGGTATGCTCAGTTGCGCCTCCCCCGCTGGGATGCCGCCTGCACCCCACTCCACCCACCCCAAGCTTGGGGTTCGTTGCTACAGCCTCCCACAGTCGTAAGTATACCAAACTTTCACAAACCAATCACTTATATTAAGAAACTACGTAAGCTACAATCTGTGCTATTCTTTTTAGAAATCGGAACCCATGGACGACGGGAGCTTTGCAAAAGAACAAGCTAGTGGCTTTTACTCCGAAGGATTTCATAGTGCTTCCCCATCATCATCTAGCAAGGATTCTAATGGCCATTCTCCGCGAAGCGTTGGTAGTAACGAGCCTTCTCCGTTTTACGATATGCCAATGAAAGCGAAAGCTAACCTGGGAATGCATTTGGAATCTTTCCGCAACGGATTGCCGTACAGTTTACTCACGCCACCCGGGTTTGAACCACGCACAAATGAAGGAAGAGTGCCCTCACCTGGCTATGAGACTGCCTATTCACCAAGAACTCTAGCCCCACCTACTCATGTGTCTACGCCATTAGCACGAGCTGATGCAACACCACCAAAATCACCCCCTCGTACACCATCATCCCCTGAAAGAGACCATGAAAGGCGCTCTTTTGATAGGTTCCACGATTCTGGCTTTGATATAGGACAGAACAAAGCCGACGGGGATGATGGCCGTGATGGATCCGGAATGGACGATGATTTTGATGATGAACCTGGTCTTCGCGTACCAGCCGTCAATTCTCATGGCAAAGTAAAAACATTTAAATGCAAACAGTGTGAATTTGTAGCTGTTACAAAATTAAGTTTTTGGGAACATAGCAAAGAACACATAAAACCTGAAAAGATGTTGTGTTGCCGAAAATGTCCATTCGTTACGGAATATAAACATCATTTAGAATACCACATGAGAAACCACATGGGTTCGAAGCCTTTCCAATGCAGTCAGTGCTCTTACTCTTGTGTGAATAAATCAATGCTCAATTCACATTTAAAGTCACATTCTAATGTGTATCAATACAGATGCGCAGATTGTAACTACGCCACAAAATATTGTCATTCTTAAAACTTCATCTACGGAAATACCAGCACAATCCTGCAATGGTACTCAACTTAGATGGGACGCCGAATCCGTTACCGATAATCGATGTATATGGGACTCGCCGAGGTCCCAAACAGAAACCAATGACAAAAATGTTTGAGCAACACCAATCATTGAACAACAATAACGTCACTCAACCGCCGCCACCGACGCATCCGATATTTGGAAACCATTTTCCCGTTAACCTTCCATATTTGCCACCGCTTTTACCTCATTCATTTTTGTTCCCACCTAACAATAATTTTGAGCAAAGAACTTCTCCAAAGCATTTAGAAATGCAATCTGATAAACCCCAAACAATATCGCCTCCTCCAACACTCGTGCATCGGCAATTGTCATTTGAACGTACTTCTGAAACTGGAACAATTTCTCCCCCAGCAAAGTCACCAGTAAGCTTACCAAAAACACCAACCACTCATCAGGAAATGGCTACATCTCAGGACAACGATGCTCTCGACCTGACGAACACTAAAAGTGACGCTGCAACCCCACCACCGGCTGAAAGGACAACTCCTGTCACTCCTACCACCGCAATGAAAAACAGAAGAAAGGGGCGGGCGTACAAGCTGCAGCCGGCGGCATTACGGCAGCAGCACGAAGATGACAAAGTGCGTGATGTTGAAATGTCAGAAACCGAGTCAGAAGCTTCGGTCGAAGCGTCTTCAGTGCAAAGTACCTATACCTGCCAATATTGTGACATAACTTTTGGCGATTTAACTATGCACACGATTCATATGGGATTCCACGGATATAACGATCCTTTTATGTGTAATAAGTGCGGCGAAAGAAGTGCGGATCGAATCGCTTTCTTTATCCACCTTGGCCGGGCGCAGCATGCCTAGTTGCCCATCTTCGGTTAGTTACCCTAGTCAGCGTGCGTAGTGCCAAATAGAGGCAAAAATGCACTAAGGTATGTAATGTAATATAACTGTGTAATGTAAAATCATTATATTAAGACCAAAGACTTCATGCTTTGTTATGTCGTGTAATTTTATTTTACAAAAGTGAATATACAATAATTTACAAACAAAAATGCACTTCATCCAAAGTGTAGACAGTATATAATACACTTTTGTAATGAAATATTTAAATTACTGTAACGTAATATTGAATTGTTAATACGTACATAGTATTAGTATATATGATGAAATCTTTTTTTGTAGCTTTAGAATTAAAAACCCTGTGTTACAGTAGTTAATTTAGAATTTTAAAATACATGTGACCAATGTATAAACAAGACTGTATATCTTGAGTAAGTACAAAAAATAAATTTCAATAAAAATAAATTTTAGTTTAGTTCTTAATTATGTAAGATGTACATTATGAAAGCAACGGTGAAGTTACCTAGTAGTCATTACTTTTAAATAATATAGAAAAAATAAAATTAATTCTTTAAGTAATTTAAAAGTAACAGAGTGTATTTAATATGATCCAGAAAAAAGTATTTAATTTATTATTTATCCTTATTATGTACCTAATATTTAGTTATTATTTGTATGGTGATTTGCTATAAATGTAACCAGGTAAATAGCAGTTTTCCCTCATGCTATTTATCATTTTGTGTGAAAAAAATGTGTTTATAATTATATAATATTAAAATGCATTTGAATTATGAAAAGTATAGAAGGAAAATGTTTTGTTTGTGTGCTGGATACATAAAAATAAATCAAAGTTTTATCATACATTTGTTTTTGTCTTTAATTCACTGGATACTTAATACCTCTCGATCTAAACAAGTTTTACACCTTTTTTTCTATTGCCTGAGTTCAGCAGATAGGCAGAGGGCCCATTTGATGGAAAGCGGTTACCATCGCCTATGGACATTTACAACACCAAAGGTGCTACAAATGCGCTGCTACTCTCTTAAGGGAGACTGGAACCTGGTCAATAATGGCGGAACAAGTTTTTTTATGGCGGTATACTCTAGACCAGGGGTGGTAGCCATCCAGTCGGGCAAATGCCCTACCTGGCTGTGGGTTGTTTTGTCGCCTCTTACTACAGGCCGCCCGGCTATAGGAAATTTTATGCTTTCTCCGTCCCTTCACGATTGAAAAACACTTGCATAATAGATAAAATAAAGATCTGATCTCTATTGTATATTTCAATATATGTATTTTATGATAAAATGGTAAAATACAATGCAATCTTTTTCTATGTGGCAGACTGAGAATATAATTTTATGACAAGCAAACTTCAAATAATTAAAAAATATATCTAAAAAGTTGCGAATGAGTATGCAACAGAGTAAAATCCCTGTCTATGCATACAGTTTGATTGATTATTTTATTTTAACCACCGGTTAAATGACGATGCACACCAGCCTTAGAAGCTAATATAAAATGTAAAACAAAACTTAACCGATACTTCATTATCCGAAAAAATGCAGCGGTATGAAAAAAGAGGTTATTTTAAAATTAGTTACCCGCTTATTCATAATAGTACTATGAGGTATATTGACTTGTTAAAAAATATATTGAAAAGTGTTTTCAGAATGGGTTTACGAAAATTACTTTTTACGGAGCCTATACATTTTATGTACCTAACTATTATGCATAAGGTGGTGTGTTATCTAAAAAAACATTAAATGTCCATGTTTCTACATAAACTGCTTATAATAGAAAAGATGTTTCTGTAATTAAACTGTTACTACCTTACTTGAACTGAGTTAAACATAAGAATATTAATTTTAATTAAAACGGTGACACATTTTAATGACAAAGAAAAGAATTTTGCTTGAAACCAGACAGTGGTGGAAACCTATCGTCTAAAAATAACATATTCTTTTGTTTAAAGTTTAATTGTTATCTGTGAAGCAGCTATTTTTTACGAGACAATACTATTTTATGTCACCGTTACGGCTAAAAACTGCACATGAATATTTATAGAAGTTACGTCTCCACATTATCGGTCTTGGTGTCGCCGTGGAGTTTCACATCTTTATCCTTCAAACAGTTTTACTGATTATTTTTTATTTTAATCAAGCAAATATTAGACGGTTCATTTCTGCTTTTCAATCTGAATGAAGCAACCAAAGTGACGCATATAAACATAACTTGAATCATTTAATAGCGTTGAATGTTGTCATATAATTAATGTAAACCCAAATTCAGATTCAGAAAGGGATTTACATCCCTCTCTGTATGATACATTTATTCTTCTCCGCAAGGAGAAAAATAAGTGTATCATGGCTAAAGCGGAGACAAGTAACGTCGGGACGTGCGACGAACTAATGCCACTGAAACTAAAAACTGATATAATCAAGATAAATCAGTGTAACATTGATTGAAAAATTAGTGATCATAACTAGCAATGAGCTGGTCTGATTTGGTAGTAACAGACACGTCCTGCAGTGGAGACTGTCGTCTTAGCAAACGTATAAAAGACGCTTACCAGTAGTGTATCTGGACAAGGAAAACACAAGATATGAGGCGATAATTAAGGTAGGTCTAGAAAAAGTAGCATTGATCGGCTGAACGTAAAGAGTGAAAACAAAAAAGAAACTCGGCTTGTACAGACAAGCATGCTGGGTGGTAACAACAATCTCAACCAAGTTATTACACTGAATAAATAATACAATCCAGACATCCTAGTAAGCCTTACTAATATTTACCGATTTTCATATGTTTACGGAACCCTTACAAAATAATAGTCTCTCTCTTTTCTTTCATCTCCCAATGGGAATTGTTCACAAAAAATTTCCCTCTGATTTTATATTTTTATTACGTAAAATAGGGTATTTTAAGATACTAATTTGAATATTTTTATATTTTAAACGTTAGATTTTTTATAATTCGATATTAAAATTATTTCTCCGATGACGTCATAAGAGACTAGTTTACATTGATTTCTTTGCCTAGAATACAAAAATAATAAAACTTACTAATCATAGTAATCTGTGCTACAACTATTTAAATGTCACTGTCATTACTTATTACGTATCGTGACCATTTTAGTGCTTTTTGTCGCTAGGCTTATAATTTTTCGTGTTCAACCATGATTATTTTCTATAGTTATCGTTAAATTTTTTAAAGTGATCTTTAGGGAAAAATCCATGTTACAGAACTTAAATGCAAGCAAACAGGCAGACGGCCCACCTGATTGGATTTAGTAAGGTCAAACGCATTTCTTACAAAATACAAGAAGATCGTAAGTTTTTTGGAATTTTAACTAGACAGAAATGATTACGGACACTATACCTCGAAATAGTTTTTCAAATAGCTAGATTGAAAAAAAGTGAACAATCCTAATTATTTGGGATCGGAACTGTATGCCTTTATAGTGTCTCTGGTTAAGTTGTGTCCCATCCCACATTGTCTGTGTCTCTATGCTGGTATAAGTCCTCGGTCTCACTACAAATTATCATGTCATCCTTCACACAATCCATCTGTTTGGTCTGCCTTTACATTTATACTATGGAGAGTAGAGGTTAGGAGGACCATCTAGTATGGAAGATCAGTTGAAAAAGTGTCCATCTGTAAAGAGCAAATTATGGTTCGAAAACTCGTCAGAATAGCGCTAGTGTAGCAAAAGGAAATTATATGAATTTATCAGTTAAACACTCATGCGCGGTGACAAAGAGGAAGTCTTTTTTCCTTCTTTCATCTAGTATCGTACTAGTGTGGCGCTATTTTTAAATTCTTTCCACTTGCTATTATGGCGCCATCTTAATTTGCTGCCCTTCAGTGGACACTTTTTAATATACTGAGATGGTTCTCCTTACCTCTATCCTCCATGATTTATACCTATCAAACATCCAGCTTATTATTTAAAAAAATGTTTCTATTTCAATTAAATTACCAGTTCAAGTTAGAACGCCAGGACTTACTTTATTACCCCTAATTTTTTTGTTACTTAATTACATAGATAACACCATAGGGAATACACTTTTCTAACAATCATCGTACACATAGACTTACTACAACATATAATAACAACAGCCCATAACTGTCCCACTGCTGGGCTCGGGCCTCCGACTATAGGGGAATGAACAGTATACCCGCTACGCTTGTCCAAGGCGGCTTGGCAGATTTGACACATCGGTTCTCTCGATGTTCAGGTTGCATCACGATGTTTTCTTTCAACGTTGTTAGCACTGGTAATTGTAACAATATACACATTAGGTCAGAAAACAGCCTAAGTGGTGCATGCGTTCCGGCCAGGATCGAACCCGCGCCAGTTGTGTTTAGGACGCTTGCGCTAGTCATTACGCTACCACGACGTTAGACTTATTATTTTATGGAAAAATGGACTCTAACATACTAGAAAGACGTCCGGAATTAAAAAAAAATATTTATTAGTAAATTAGTGCTACTTGAGGAATAACTGAAACATATGATACCCCAGCACGTCTTTTAAAAATATATTTTAAACTCACAATACTTTTGCGCTGTAATACGTGTCGATGACCTTTCGCTATTGTTTTTTTAAACCCAATGTCAAAAAATAAACGCAACTCACAACAAACAATCCATAATTGTTAAAAATTTAACAATAGTATAGAAATGCTCAACGTTTTAACTTGTACCTATATCATAACAAAAGATATGCCTAATATGTTGTTATAAAATCAAATAGGTAACTATAGATATACGTAAACATATCAATGTTTGATATTTTGACGTATATTTATGTATATGTATATATATGTATGTATATTTTTATGTGTGTAATATCAATAGTTGTATTTATAAATGTCTATTAAGTGTATTATTTATTTTGTATGCCACTGTGAGGCAGAATGTGCTGTGCATGTGCAATTTTATAACATCTGTATAGACAGACAACAATTTTCAAATAAAGTTATTAACTCGATTAATGGTAACCACCAATCAAGTGGACCATCACTATGTCTTCTGTATTTCATAAAAAAAACAATAGTTAAAGGGGTAGAGATACATTTTCCGGCTTTGGAAGTGAATATTTCGCTAACCTTAATTTGAAAATTTACTTAGATAAATCAATATTGTAATTCAAAATTATAAGGCATCAACAACCAGTGCTTAGGACTCCAGGGACTGAAGAGTCCTCACAGTGCTAATGTGTCCAGTAGTACCACCATCTGACACAAAAAATCCATATTTATCATTATTTTTCAAAGCAATATGTATCCAAAATTTGAATAAAATTGCTATTTATATGATACCCTAATGTAATTAATCATGAAAAGAACATTTTTTATCTGTCAGTTTTTTTGTAAAATGGTTTTGGATAAGCTCTGAAACAAAGGTTTCAATGAAAATTTTCTGTATTAACAGCAATTTTACTTTGATTTTCCTATGGTTCATTACAATCTACAGCCAGGGTTCAGAAAGGTATTTTTTAGATGTGAATTTTAAGAGGTCTGCTAGAAACGAAACAGTTTGCATTGTTAGTTCATTATTAAATATGATAAAGACATGATATTTTAATACTATTTTACATTTTATTTATATCTTTCGATTTTGACATTTCATTTATTTTTCTTGTTGACATTGTTTCATTTCTGTGTTTTTATTTTTTTATAATATAACGAACAATGACTTGTATACCATTAGAATTGTTGTTTTTTTTTAGATTAAATATTTGTATGACCATGTGTAAGTCAAATACAGTGAGGACTTCCTACCACCTAATTGTAACTATTACCTGTATTTTTACAAATAAAGTTTTCATTCATTCATTCATATAAAATTTGCAAAAAAATATATATTGTTGGGTTATATATCATTCTAAAAGCTATTGTTATGATCGGAAAATTCCTATACACGTGTGTCCCCAAATTTAACCAAGCTGAATTTAAAAAGGTAAATATCGTACTCTTAACACATTGTTTTATTATAATTATATACATACGTACATTGTACATAAAAAACTGTCCGCGACGAACACAATCGACACATTTGTGTAAATATTAAAATGAAATCTAAAAATTACTACCAGTACTAAGTTAAAAAGAACCTATTGTTCATACATTTGATTTTGTAAACGCAATGACTTTAAAAATAATATTAGTATACTAAATACAAATTTGTATTAAATTGTATTGTAAATCTATATATTAATAAGTGATGCAAAAACATGGCAAAAACTTTGTACCCCTTTTTACGAAAATTGCGCGGGCGGAGGAGTATGTAATTTCGCACACTTAGAGTTTATATAGAAAAAAAGTACAGAGAATGCTACTATTTTTTTTTATGATGCATAAAAAAACATTACACACACTACCATGTATTTGACACACACGCATATATACGCTTTTGTTTATTGTCAAAGTCAAATGAACAGTGTAGCCTTGGCAAAATCTGTGATTATTGAAGTATATATAGTCTTTGACAGCAGAACCTTAATAATGTTCAAATTTATAATTTAAATTAATGATGGTCGAATTTCGATCGCTGGGCGACCACTTGTTAAAGCAAATACTTAAAAATAAATTAAATTATGAATACATTAATATAAAGTATGTAACAAATCGCTGCCAGAGGGAAGCGTGCCCAGAAGGCTAGGTGCTTTCCACGCTGTATGGCAATGCTTGAATCTTTGCTCAAAATTCTAATCACGGCTGGTATCAAAGAGTTTCTTACAAACCGAATTAAAAAAGGAGAAGGTTCTCAATTCGTCTGTATTTTTTTATATTGGTTACTCGATTTCTCCGTCAATCAATTTTTTTGAAGGAATTTCCTTCCACCCATTTTAATATTATATTAAAAAAAATTAGAACCAGGCATACTTGCTGAAAAGTGTCTTGCGCCGCTTCTTCTCTTCAAGCCACAACATGTTGTGAATGAAGCGGTGGTAAATTAGATTAGACTCCCATAGAATAAGTGATAACCATAAAAAAAAAATTAAAAAGAAGAAGTTGGCGGTAGGCAGAATAAAACTTACAATACTCGTTGGACAAAATAAATGTCACTTCTGTCGTCCGTGACCACGGCCACTGAAAAGCGGTCGAAACCTCGGACCAACCAAAATTAAATAAATTACCGCGCTTAAAACGGTTAAAACGTAGTTTTATTATATTCATATTGAGTTAAAATCGTAATAAGACCGTTAGTTTAAGAATGAACTTGGGGGGGGTAGGTATCGACGAAGTGTGTCATTGTGTGACAAGAGGTCGAAGGGGTACTAAATTTCGTCACGTTACATATTAAAATCTATTATATTATATTTAAGCCTAAGTACACGTAATTTGAACTATTAACGAAAAACTACACCAGCTCTATACCTATATATGAACATAGTGTTTAAATTATTAAAATATAACTGAAATGGAAAAAGCTAGTGTCAAAGAAGCAAGTGAGGTATGTAAGAATAAGCCTGTATGGCACTCTGTTGTTCGTGCCTACCTCGCAAGGGACCTGGCGTGAAGTTATGTATGTATGTATGTATGTATGGAAAAAGCTAATACGTAAAATATATAAAACACGAGGGAGGAGTGTCACGGATGTGACCAGTTGTGAAAGTCATGAAATTCTTCTTCTTTGTGGTACCTGATGGCTGACTGTACACACACACCCATACGGTTATGTAAGCACTCCGCTTACGTAACTGTATCGAGTGGTGTACGTTCTCCCCATTTCTTGACCATTCTTTATAGTATTACAAGCTTCTGCCCAGGATTTCGTCCGTGTGGAATAGTTAGAAAAAAGTAAATATAAAAAAATTCTGGTGGTTCTGTCTAAGGCTGGTGTGCACCGGCATTTAACCGATGGTTAAAATAAAATAATCACTGTTTAGTCATATATTTTAAGCGATTATTTTATTTAAACCATTGATGAAATGTCGGTGCACACCAGCCTTAAAGGGCTAAGCATAAATAATAATCAAAGATTACCCTTTTTTTATTTTAATCTTTATTTTATTTTTTTGGGACTTTTGCTATATATGCATGTCAGCCCTTATAATTCAATTTTAAATAACGACCTGGCTAACAAACTAGCCTTTTTTGAGGCTGGCTCTGTCAGAATTTCGGTAATGAAACCTACATTAAAACGATTCAGTTCCAACAGTTGTTCTCTACGATCTCTATTTCTGCTGCACTCCATTAGAAGATGTTGAGCATCTTGCCGAGTTCCACACACTAGGAAGTTGGGAGAATCAACCTTGACCATGAGGTGGCCAAAACTTCTTGTAGGGAAATGACCGGTTTGGATTCTATTTAGTAGCTTTATATATGGCCTACTGAATTTCCCTCCAGAAAACCATGGAATTTGGGGGGTTGAGACTGTATCGTTTTGTACCATATGCCTTTTTGTTTACTTGTCTCATCAAAGTATTCTTTAAATTTTGAAAATCGCTGATGAAATTATATTTTTTAATACTAAAACAATATAATCCACTTTTTATACTTCCCGGCATTTCCTAACTTTATATATTTACTAACTTCTGCCCGTGAAACCGCATGGAATAGTTAAAAAAAAGGAAGTTGTAAAAAAACCCCCGATTTTGAAAAACTCTTAATTGTAACTCCCCTCCTATTACTTATGTTTCGTGTTAAAATTTTATTATTGTACGGGTTAATTTAGTATTTATTTATTAATAGCATTAGTATAATCATTGTATATTTTGTTTTTTTTTTTTATAAAATGTATAATATAATAATTTTGAATAAATGAATTATTATTATTATTACTTTGTGTTTAAAAATTGTAATTAGAAAAAAGCCCATTGTATATTGTAATATTTTATGGTAGTAATTAGCCAGGTGTGATTCTAAGAACTCAGTCTATGCGGCCTAGAAACATATTGTATTTGTGCAGTATAAAGCAATGCCCCAATACAGATCGTCAGTTCAGCGGTAAGCACAGGCGAAGCAAGACGTATGTACTACATTCGGTTATCTATTTAGTGACGGACAACTCTCGTTACAATATTAAAGAATGATAACAGCACAACAAAAATCGGCAAACTCTGTAATTACAGTCACCAGTCTATTTTTTTTTAAGAATTCCTAAATTAGAACCTTCGATCAACCTTTTATTATTTCAATCAAACTTTTTAAACTGGAATCAATCAATGAAGAAAGCCCCAAGGGACTTTTCAAGTTCAAGGAATTTACGATTTTATAGGGAATCAGATTTTGTTACAATAGCTGCCAACCCGTAAAAAAGCAAATTTTTGTATCCAGTACACGTGCCCGCACTCATGAACAGTTGCACGTGTAAAGTGGCATTTTTTATTGGAACGAAGTTCCGTATCGCACGTAACTCGGCGGATGGAAGCTAGACGAAAAAAGTGTTAGCAAAATGAAAAATGCTAACCGGTGTATATTATTATACAATTTCGAACTTTAATGCAATTACTACGTTTTAACGGTTTTAAGCGCGGTAATTTATTTGATTTTGGTTTATTTGACGTTTCGTTCGCTTTTCTGTCCGTGACCACGGCCACTGAAACATCTAATAAATTACCGCGCTTAAAACCGTTAAAACGTAGTTTTATTATGTATACAACTCGCGAAAACTTATGAAAATATTTAATGCAATGAAATAAAATCTAAAGTAAAATAATATCCATGAGTGTATAGATGATGTATATAGTATTGAAATTAGAAGGTCTTGTGACCGCCGTTGTTATTTGGCCGTATTTGGGCGCTGGCACCGTTCAGATGCACATATTTTTATATAATTTACCATTTTTAATTAACTTCCAAAAAGGTGATGTTCTCAATTAACCTGTTTGTTTTTTTAATTTGAGTTTATTTAATTTCGAGTTTTTAAAATATTCACTATTTTTCATACAATTTGTTTGTTCATGTAGAATGACATTTTGTGCTACATTTCAATATTTCTATAATATTATAAAATTGTAAAAGTATAGTCTTTTTTTGATCGACATTCACATAAAAATTACTGGGTCGGCTTCGGTGCGGTTTCATTACTTGATAGCAAATTATCACATTTATAATCTTTGGCACTTTTCATTCCGAAATCCCGCGGGAATTTTCCTTCGTATGGTTTAAAGTGAGCAGAGTGAACAAAGATCTGATTCCCATGTAATTTTTTCACCGTTACTATTTTTATGTTTATTAGACATCTTTAGTAGAACTGTTGTAGTTGTGTCAGCCTTTAGTGACATTACTTAAACCGGGTTTTAAGGAATTTCCGAAAAATGAATATATTTTCACACTCAAACCTTTTGCCCTAATGGAAGTATCCTTTTGATTTTAAATATTGCAAAAAATTTTAATAAATGTTACCTGTTCAACATGGACAAAGCCGCGGGCAAATTCTAGTATTAAAATATAGCGAAAGAAAGCTTTTTCTAATTCAAATTTATTTATTTTTATTCAAATTAGTTCCACTGGAGAACACTTTCTGTCAAAAAGGGTCATACATATTTAGTGTGGTGACCCTTATAGGATGGAGAAGTGAGATGGAATGCTCCTCTGTCTCAAAGGAAGATCTTCAGCGAAGCTATGGTTATGCCTCGCAGGCATAGGCCCATTTAATATTGTTGGAAATTTGTATGCATTCTTTTGTAGGATTCGGGAATCATTTGCGACCTCAATTATTGTACAGCGGCTACTATTAGTACTATTGCCTTGTAAGTGTTCCACTACATATATAACTGAAAATGTAATTTTACTTCCTAGTCTATGTACACCGCTTCGCAACGTGTTATTGCTGTTAAGAAGAAGAAGCGACAAGAAACTCCTTAGCAACACGTCTAGCTAAAATTGCTTTCTTCTTATTTATCTAGCTCCAACTTTATTTTTAAAATATATTTTGTAGAGAAATATGTTCCAACCAGGTATTCCAGACACCAGGTATCCCAGACACCTGTTGGCATCCTAAATTTATGTAGCTGCCATATACATTTATTAGGAGATGTTATGAAGTTCAGTTATAGTAGTTGCTCGTATAATAATGTCATAATTTAATAGATATGTTAGGTATCATGAAACAATAGCTATTTTAAGTCAGATGTTTATTGATATCTTATAGTAAATAACAAGGGTTTATTCACTGCATATAAATATCAATATCATAATAATGTTAACGTATGTCTTTGAAGACCACGAGCCATAAAAATACCCCGGACTTTTGGAGAGCTTGCGTGGGGCCATGGGGTGCCAACACGTAGAGGCCCCTTGACAAATTTTATCTAAATGTGGCGTCACACTGACCGGTGATTATCCCTGTCTACACCATATAATAGTGCACCCAAGGACAAACCCCAGCCAGTGTAGGACTATTATAGAAAATGAGAACAAAAAGTACCGGACGATTAGAGTGAACTGCTAGTGTTACTAGGGGTCTGGGCATATGGGTTATTATGGCGTTAGCCCGTCGCAATGTTCGGAAAACATGGAAAAATGGACAGACGGTGACTCGCCACTCCCTACACGGGCAGAACAAAGCGGACGAAACGCTATGCTGCCACTTTTATCATACGCACCGCTGAAGAGTGGAAATCTTTACCGTCGTCTGTTTTTCCTTAACAATACAATCTAGGTGTCTTCGAGTCTCGCGTGAACAGGTATCTTCCTGATACCAGATACCTGATGTCAGTCAAACGCTAACCTATTCATTATAAAAAAGCAAAGAGTATTTTGTTGTATTATAAGTCAAATGGTGTCCCATAATAATCCATTATGAGTTTATAATTTTTATTTCTTATTCGTCACTTCTGTTCATTATATTTTTTGTTCCTTTTCTTATATTTGTAATAATAATATTATTAATAAACATAAATAATATAATTGCAAAATTTTAGTTCATTTTAAGCTAACTAAGCCGTGTCATCACTTATAAGTATCTGCGGAAGACCAGCACAGGTTGTGAAACTAGCATTATGCTAAGCCCTAAAACCCATAATAAATTGGTACGTCAATTTCTTGTGTCTCTTTTTATATCTTGTACTTAATAAATATTTTTTCTTACTTTATTTTTCCATTCCACGAAAGCGGCGAGGTTTACTTCACGTTGAATGTGCATGTACATTCAGATTTGGGGGTCTGACGGAACAGTCAGTTGCAAACGAGCCATCCAATCATAGCCGCTTTTGGTATAATCAAATACCTTTTTTAATATACGTGTTTACTACAAGTAAAATCCACTTGCCTATGTGAACTCCAAAAACATAACTTTGTAAACAATATAAATCAGGCTATATTAATTATTGATAAAGGCATTTAAAAATGCTTCTAGTTTCGCTTGATTAAACAATTTTGAATCAGGAACGGAGAAAAATACAATACGGCCAGGCTGTCTGTCGTAAGAGTCCACAAAAGAACCCACTCCAGTTGGTAGGGTGTTTGCCCGTCTGGATGGCTACCACCCCTGGTCTAGAGTACGCCGCCATAATAACCTTGAGTTCCGATATGAGTGGCCAGGTTCCAGGGTCCCTTTAGAGACCGGTAGCACATTGGTACTTTGGTGTTACAAATGTCTATAGGCGATTGTAACCGTTTTCCATCAGATGGTCTGCCTTTCTGCTAAACTCGTACAATATAAAAAATATTGTTACAACCTAGGTCCCGACAAAGACAAATTCGATCTATAAATCTGTAAAAGCACATTTTATTTCTAGGCGGCATTTGAACGAATTGTAATCCTTTTACGATCGTCTTCTTTTGCTCACTTATTTATTGGCTCACGTTTCTTATGACCTATTGACCTATTGTACTCGCTCATTAGCATCATTAGCCAGGTGTTACTAGCTAATTATAGGAAACTGTGTCGACGTTGCCGGGAGGGCACATTTGCATTTGTGAAGGATAAAACGACGGCCGATGGAGAGAGGAGACAGTTGAGCTACGACTACGATACGGGCGTGACGTGTGTACATTCGGAATCTAATAGTGACGGGCTTTGCGCGTTTTATTGAATTACGACCTTCTGAATTACGTTTGGATTTGTTGGTGTTCGGTTGTATTTTTATACCTGTGTTATACGTGTTTGTATAGTTCTAATAAACTCTATAATAATTCCAACGGCATTTCAATTCGAGTCCTGCTAACTCGTAACAATATATGAAGTTTAATCATGGGCAAATAGAGACGCATAAGCAGATCAAATAATATAAGTGTAAAAATGTGTGTAAATATATTCTATTCTATACGTGCTTAGCCAACAATGAAACTAGTTCAGAATAACATGAATTTGTCATAAGTTCGAAAAAACTACCATCATGAAAAGGTTCCGTTTATCATTAATAAGGAAAACCTAATAAATGCGATTTTTTAACTTTATTAAACCTCGTGGTCTGAAATTAAATATCTACATTTGGACTCGTACGAACTCGGTATAAAAGAACGGCGCAATATCATTAATTATTTGTGCGTATGCCAAGCGCCGAGTCCAAACTCAAAGGGCGCGGGCTTGAATCCTAGCCGGGACAGATGCACCTCTTAGGCAGTTTTTCTACCTAATGTGCATATTGTTACAATTACCACGTGCTGACAACGGTGAAGGAAAACATCCTGATGAAATGTGCACATCGAGATAACTGATGTGTCAAGCCACCTTGGACAACCGTGGCTGGTACACTGTCCATTCCCATGTGGGAGGCCCCAGGCTAGCAGTAGGAAAAAGAATGGCTGGAGGGAGTCGAAGACGGGAAAATATAAATACAAAGGTAACTCTATTACAAAATCTTTTTTCGCAGTTTCGCTTGTCTATACTCCAAATCAACATCACAAGGACACTGTCCCATTTGTCTAGTTGAAAAGTATATTTATATGATTGTCAAAGTATACAAATATACTCACCGAATTAGATGATAGTTCGTTAAACTTCACTCGTGTTAAATCAATATCCTGTGAGTGAAACTAACACAGGGTTTAATGCAACCTTTTGTTGGATACAATATTTTTTTAACAACTCTACTGACTCAGTCCGTGTTTACACTTAATTTAGATTTTTTTAGGTTGACTTTTTTTTTTTTGCGTGTACATTAATTTAGTGATTTTTGTGTTGTGGTGTACTCTACGAATAACTTATTATATTAATTTATTCTCATGGCCTCGTGGCAGAGCCTAACATACTAGGAGAAATAAAATCTCACCGCCTCCGTTAGCTCGGTCACGTGGAACGGATGGAAGAGGATCGAAGCGTGAAGAGGGCCTATTTGGGACGATCGGATGGGCGACGTCCGGTCGGTGCCCCAAGTACCGGTGGGGACCTGTGTGAGCTTCAAGCCCTTAACTGCAAGAAATCGCACAGAACAGGAACAGGTGGCGTGTTCTCATTTCGGAGGCCAAGACACATTTTGGGTCGCTGAGCTAACGGAGTTAGTTAGTTATTAATTTATTCTAATTTTAATAGAAACCCATAATGTAGAGTGTATCTGTTGCATGCTTATGTTGTGAGAAAGTGCATGTGCATGTGTGCCTTATGTCTTATGGTGTTAAACCTTACAGCAATAATTAGATCTGTTGGCCGCCACGATTTAGGTCTCAATTTTATTTTATTGTTGAAGCACGGCAGACAGGCTGATGGCTCAGCTGTAATGGAAAGTGGTTACTATCACGTATGGCATACGGCTGATGTATGCATTAAGCAATACCAATGGCACAACCAGAGTTACCTACTGACATACCATCCACTCGGGCAGATGCCCTACCACCTGGCTGTGGGTTGGTTTTTCGTCTCTTACGACAGGCCGCCCGGCTGCAGGTATTAGTATTATTTTTCCGTTCCCGCACAGATAATGTGGAATAGACAATTCTCGAAGTTAACATGGATATGATATTATACTTAATAATTAATTTTTCACTAAATTATGATTTAATTTACATAGATTTGACTTATTGATTACTACTAGTATTTATGCCATTGGTTACTAAATATTTACTTCCATCAAGGACAAAGCCATGAATGCCAATGACAAAATACTAGTATATTGAATGCTCATAAAAAAATTACTTGACGTTTCATATGTGACGTATTAAATGACTTAACGGATTTAGATATTTGTTAAAGCCTGATTTAATTACAGAAATAGTTGTTTGTCTAACTAATCAGTTTTTATTCACTTTCTTATATTCGACATGAAAAGTCGAGTGTTAACCTCGGGTGAAAGGCCTATTTAGGCACTCCAACTATTAGCGGCCATCACTGCGCTCATGCGCTAAACTATATCGTGCCTATATGTCACTTTCACCTAACAATCTATTATAAATTGGCGGGCTCACAGTCGCTCAGAAGCCTATGGAACGAGCTATGTTCCCTGTTTCTCAAATGGACAGAAACATAAATGGGATATGCGTATGAAACCAATGTAACGACATATCTCGCAAAAAGCAAGTTGAAGTGGTAGTGGGCCGGCCACACTATCGCAGCAACCGATGGCCGATTGAGACCGCGTCTTGGTAAACATGGCGTAAGACCTGCATAAGATCGCCAAATGACTGGGTGAGGAAGGCGGTAGACCGGGATATATGACACAGTACTGGACATTAATGAATGAAGGCAAAAAGAGAGGAAGAGGAGAAGGAGGAAGAAGAAGGTTTTAATAAAATTGAAATACGACAAAATAAACTATTCGTCAAGGATACTGAACCCTAATAACCACCAACATGCATAAAGAATCGAAATTCTTAACCTGAAAACACACATTAGTTGCACCTTTTTGATTTTTTTAAAAATCTTTTTTCCAATTTCAAATATATCTAACGGATTTTCAATGGAGCGTTTTGAATAACAATGTCGCCTGACCCAAATCCAGCGGATGTTGGAGTTGTTATAATGAAAAGATGGTTTAAAAAAACACATACATTCATAAAGAATTCTGCTTAACATTACAAGATATAGATATATGAATTCAATGGAACAACGATGGTATAGAGTAGTTTATATAGTTAAAAATATTTGTACTCTCTTTTCCTTTAACTATTACATTATGGACGTTTAGCTACACTTTACCACAGAAATCTGCGTAGAATGAGACAGACGGTGTAGAAAGCAGATACAGATTCAGTTAATATAAGAAAGAGTAATAAGCTGATGCAGCAACAATCCAAGCTATCATGTAATTAAGCCTCTCCTCAGTACAACAATACATTTTTATCCCGGAACTATCCCATTTTTCGGGATAGAAAGTATCCTATTTTTATCCTCGAAATCAAAAAAAATTATTATTTACTGATTTTCAGCCAAATCGGTCCAGTAGTTTTTTCGTGAAAGAGCAAGAGACTGACAGAGTTACTTTCGTATTACTAAACCGTACGATGGGTACAAAAAGGTAGACCAAAAAAGACATGGATGGATTATATGAAGGATGATATGATGATTTGTGGTGTGAATGTCAGAATTGAAGAGCATGGACGGAACAGACATATTGTGCAGACCCCATATAATTGGGAGAAGGTGAAAGAATAGAAAGATTTACCAGAGCATCAGTAATTGAAAACTTAAAAATGTATTAAGAACATAACTCCATGGTTTTAATGCGCATATTTCTCGAAATCGCATGAATCAGTGCGCTTGCACTGTACAGTTTTTTGCAAGGTTCGTGCCGACGCAGGTGTCCCCACAAGCAGAACTGGAAAAAATTAAGAACCTGCACGTAAAACGCACATTCGACACAATAAGTGTCCTTTTTATATGAATGTCTGATGTCGATAACTGACTCCGTGTGTATGACAATCGATGGTTTATAAGATATTTGGTTAAGTCAGCTTTTAGAATTCCGTAGTCATTTCGGCAACAAACGGAACCGTCATATCTCTCCATTCGTCTGTCTGGCTGTGTCACTCATATTTCTCGGAAATTTCTAGATTTTATAATTAACATTTTATAATTAATAGGTGGCGATATATTCCGTGCTCCCCTATTATGCTCCCCTACTTCTAAATATGTGACTGTGTAAAACTCATAGAAAATCGTAGAGATATTCAACAATTGCAAGAGAGAAGAGATATTCAAAATATAGTGGACAGTCGTCACTTCTACGAGAACTTTGATACTTTTCAAATTACCACGCTTGCCTTTATTTGAAAATGAAACTGAACAGCAAAACAACCCTTCAAATCCTACCAAAAAAAGAGTATACAAGTCAATATAACTGACTTATGAAAGTATACTTATCATTAAAATAGCAACAAATCATAAATTTGACATTAGTTAATTAATGCAAAAAAATTAATTAATTAATGTAATAACGGAGGCGCCACACATCTTTAATGATAGCCTCTTTTAAACATCTAACAATAGAGTGATAATTTGTGATTTTTCACACACACCCATCTACATTTGGTAAATGATAAAAACTTTAAAAATTGCCTGCCATTAGAGAGCAATATCATCAATCAAAATTTCAAAAAGAATTCGGTCTTTTTCATGGGATTATTTTTTTAATTACTGGTGAGCTTGGCGGACGTTGTCCTTCTTAAAAATCCAGTTCCAATTGGGATTGTTCACTTTTTTCAATTTAGCTTTTTGAAAAACCATTTCGAGGAGTAGTGTCCCTAATCATTTATGTCTAGTTAAAATTCCAAAAAACGTACGATCTTCTTGTATTTTGTAAGAAATGCGTTTGACCTTTATTTGACCTTACTAAATCCAATCAGGTGGGCCGTCTGCCTGTTTGCCTGCTTCAGGTGTAAAAAAAATTCTAGCTGTAAATTATTTGATTTAAGTTCTGTAACATGGATTTTCCCTAAAGACAACTTTAAAAAATTAACGATAACTATAGAAAAATAACAATGGTTGAACACGAAAAATTATAAGCCTAGCGACAAAAAACACTAATATGATCACGATACGTAATGAATAATGACAGTGACATTTAAATAGTAGCACAGAGTACTATGATTATACAGGATGTTTGGCGCATGGACCGACAAAATTTTTTGGGGGATTGGGTGGATCAAGAGCTATCTTTAACCCATAGATACCTACGTCCCAACAGCCACTGTAATCGAGATACGATTTTTTTTGTTTGTTTTTGAAAATTACCTGGTTCATCGTCTTTAAAACGACATATTTTTCTAGTTTGTTGTTGTAATTGAACCAAATAACTTCTATCGCAGTCTTTAATGTATGATTATTCTAAATTAAACATTTAATTCTTAGCATTAGACAACAAAACGTTCTTGACGAGCTTTCAAACTCTTAAAAATGAATTAATCTATGAAAAAGGTCAAATTCAAAATTAATTATAAAAAAAACTAAAAGGTATTAAGAATTTCATTTGATTGAAACAAAATCTGTACTTAATATCCTTTCCAACGATATACCACATGGCCTTGAAATTATTCATGTGACACAACATATACACGCGCGCGTGCGCGCGCACACACACACACACACACACACACACACATTTATTCCTTTTTTCTTTTAGATGAATATTACTGCAATAAATAATTTCACAATCAGAATTGTACCATTAGGAAGGAGGTCCCCGCGATACAGGACGACCTAGATTTAGTAGGACCAATGAGTTTCAAAAATTGTGAATTATGTTTTACTTAATAAATTATTTTTATTTGATTTGAGTTATTGATCGTTTCACGCAGATATAACAAGGGGCTTAATGTGTTACTTTTGTTTAAATATTGACCTATAACATGTCATTGTGTACATACACTTATGTAACTATTCGATAATGGCGTTATTTTTATCGCTATAAATAAGACACATTTGGCCACAGTCACTAACTATAAAATTATCGTAAGTCAAGCCTGAGCTTTACACAAATTATACCTCGTCATAATTTGAAAATATCTATCATCGATTCATAAGATTTTTAGAACATTATTTTTTTTTTTTCTTTTCGAAGCATATGGCAACTGACCACATACGGTTACCGAACTTTTCGGTAAAAATAAAAAGTAAAATTTGGAAGTAAAAATCGGTAGGCGGGGCAGAGGCGGCACGCTCCTAACCTCAAAACGTGCGGATTTTTTTCATTTAACTTCGTCGGTGAAGGAGCCAGCTGTTGTTTGATGACCACTCGTACACTTCGTAGTGTCCTTTTTTATATCCAAAGGAATATGTTAAGTGATACTTTGATTGAATAGCCCGTAAACGGCAGATGTATCTGATATTTTAACCGTTTTGTAATATTAGCCATCTTAGAGAGTTCTTCTCGAATACTTATGAACGTTTAATGCTGAGTTTCTACGTCCTACTATTCATTCATTTACGTTCGGATTTCAAATAAACCCAACTCTAGTGCTGAAATAGGTTATCTTTATTTCTTACCAAAAGCTTGAAAATGAATTTGAATATCTGTAACATACGGGATATGCACGTACATTTGAACACACCACATTCATCAGTACTCTTTTTGCACCATATTCCGGGTCAGTCGACAAAACAGCCTCTGATCCTAGCACAATTATAAACAATCATTTCATTAGCATAGCATTAGTATTTAAACAACTTACAGCTACAAACTTCTATCATCAAGTTCTTATTTAGGAACAACTATAATACTACCTATAACTACCTACAATATATTTTTGAGAAAATGTAGTCTTTGATCTTCCGCAGGCCACAGTCCATCTCCTTGCCAAATTTTTGCTATCCATTCAGTTGTTAAAGAGTGAGAAACAATCAGCTATCTTCACATTTATAGTTTAAAACATTTTTCTACAAAGACTAAGTTGAAAGCATTTCTTCGCCTTCATATAGCATGTGGCGTAGGTCAGTAGCCGGCGTTGCACGAAAATCAGTCACTTGTATGTGTTTTCTAATACTTGAACACCTAATGTTGTTTTTTAATTATAACAAAGTTTTCAAACTTCATTCATCTAACGTAGACAAAGTCACGTATAGAGTTTAGTAGAAAACCTATCTATTATAAAATACATGTTTTATTCTTATTTTCACACAGGAATCTGTTTAGAGTTATTATTAAATTTACTAAAAACTTCATCATGCAAACAAGGATAAAAGTCGAAGCTGTTGGCCCTGGCATAAAAATTCTTTTGACTAAATTAAAAAGTATTGAAAAAATGCGGTTCTTAATCCCCAAAATAAGCGACAAGGGATGTTATTGGAATAAAAATCGATTTGGCATGTTCTAGGAAGCGGGAACACGACACTTGCTTAATCTGCCATCGCGACACATGCTTCTACACTATTCATGCTGACACGTGTAGCTTTTTGTTTTTTAATGTTTTTTTTTAATATCGGGTGCGTTTGTTTTATCTGTGTTATATTACTAGCTATTAATAATACTAACTACTAGCTGCCCCGACAGACGTCGTCTTGCCCGGAAAAGCTCCAATCGATATGCCGATAGCAGCGCCACCTACCGGGTCCAATTGTGAACCAACTCAGAAACCATATCTGACTCATGCACCAACAACTTTGCTAAAGATCATAATATGATCAATATTCACGATTCTATAAAGTACAGACAGACATAGATGACATTCATTTTTTATACATATAAGAAGATATTGAAATTTTTGGCGGAACTGAAAGGAACGTTGTTCTCAGCAGTTTTATTTTCTAAACATTTGTAAAATTACTCTACAATTATCAATAGTTGTAGGCTATGATAGTTTTTAACCGACTTCAAAAAGAAGGAGATTGTCAATTAGTCTGTATGTTGTTTTCTTTTGTATATTCGTTACTCGATTTGTCCGTCAATAATAAATGATTTTCAAAATGTTTCTTTTAGTCGAAGGTTACAGTCCCGAATTGGTGCCACCAATTGTCACCACGTCCAAGGAATTAGAGAAACTCACGAAAATTGTTAACCAATTTTCGTAACACGATATCTCCGTCAAATTTAATCCGATTTTCAATATCTTTTCTTTACTCATAAGAGTATTCTCCCGAGGTAGTCTCATTGTCACCAAGTTACGATTGGAAAGTAGTCGGAACCTAGGGAAATCGAGAATAACCCTTATTAAAGAACGCTGTGTGCCTAAATCTTAAAAACCTTGTTTACATGTGTAGGTATTACATTTTCTACAGACGCTTAATTTTATATAGCATGTTACGCGATTTGTCCGTCAATTAGGCATCATTTTGAATTTTTTCACCAAGGTCACCAAGTTAGGATCTGATGAATGAATCCCAGGAGAAATCAAGAGTAACCCTTATTACAAAACACCGAGAGCTTCTATTTCCCAAAAAAGATCTCGTATACGGGTGCCAGTTATATATTTTTTACATACATACATAACTTCGCGCCAGGTCCTTGCGGGGTAGGCACGAACAACAGAGCGCCACACAGCCATTCTTACACACCTCACTTGCTTCTTTGACATTCATAGCTCTAATTTTTTACAGTTGCGTAAGTTATTATTTATAAAGTTATTGAAGTATTCGCGCTACTAAAAAGTAAAAAAAATATTTTTTACAAAACAAAAAATCACACTAATCCAAAAAAGTGACTTCTTCTAAACATCTAGAAGCAAGTAAACAAAAATAAATGTACAAGTAATTTTTTGTTTTACTTTGGATACCGACTTCAGATGTTGTAGAAAGCTTAAATTTATTTTTTGCTTTCAAGTTTGAAGGCAGATTTGTTTTTGTTAAAAAAAGTAACACCGAACACGTGAGAACAAATTTACATTGCACTTTTTTTAATTTAAAATCCTTGGAAAAAAAAAAAAAAACATGTATATAATAATATTTGGAATTTTCATTGTTGTTAGAAAAATATTTTCACTGTACACAAGATTCACCTTTGCTTTATCTCATAAACAATAGAAATTCTATTCTTATACAGATTCCCAGTATTATTTTATTTATCAATTCATTTTTGTAGTATTTCAAGAACACCTCATTATATTTTACCGCATTTATACCGCAATTAGAATTACCCTATGCTTTTAAACTCTTGAATTTCAATTTAGTGCTGGAACACGTGATAAGACTGCTTTTGCTCGCTGACTTATACGTCGCAGAAGCAGCTAGCGTACTAGAATAGAGATTAAGCAAAGAAGGTTGGACTCAAAATAACCGCACATCACATGAAGCGATGACAACGCATTTATTCGATTTTTTCCTCTAGCAACCCCGTTTTTCCCCCAGGATAATAGATGCACTGATTGGAAATTCAAATGAGACTGCCCGGATTTATGGCCACCCTCAAGCTATGGGCAACATTTTATCCGGCTTACTACACCTAACCTAATCATGATTACATTCCTTTATTCCACAGTTTACTGCCTACGACACGGTGTCATATGCCATTTGTACTCCGAATTTATAGTTATATACATGTATTAGCTTCTACTTCTATTTGCGATTCAAAGTAGTTGTTTTTTTTTAAGTTTTTGATAGTAACTTGAAAGGCGTAGTTCTGTGTTTTTGTTTTATCGTGAAGGACTTCTTTTATTATCAAAAATCTATAAATCTGATTAATTCGAAATTGGAATTTACCTGTAAGTATTGTTCTTATTTCAAAAATTGTGTTTTACGGCCGTGGCCTGTCCAAAATACTGAAAGCGACGCGCGGCCTCGAGCTTCAATCGACATTGGACGCCGCTTTCGGCGTCAGATTGACGATTTACCTTTGGTCACTGCGGAAACTTCTAGACGCGCGTCAGTTATTTATGTGCACATGTATGACTGGACACATTTTTTGACAAATTCGCGATAACTTGTAGCGTTATCGTAACCTCTCCTAAGAAATAAATATTAGTTTTAATTATATAAAAATATATTTAATGTTGTTATTATTAAATAATAAATCTTATACTTAGAATCATGATATTTGTCTTTTATTTGAATGACTCTGGAATGCTCAAGAATAACTGCAAACGCAGCATGCGACATACAAACGCCGCGCACATTATATATTAGCCGCGTCAGGCGTCTAAAAGAGACTACTATAGTGTATTTACGTTTTACGTTTATAAGTATTCGTCGATTTCGTACAGTGTCACGTCGTACGCAGCCCAAGGCGTTGGTAGAGACCACCGTTATTAAACATCTGAACTATGGTGAAAGAAACCCATTTTTTTCCTCTATGACAAGAATTTCGATGTGTGCAGTTAGTCTAAGAAATCTAATTTGGTTGAGGTTAAGGTGTGATGGTTAAACTTTAGTCTTGGATATTTCCTTGTAGATTATTCTTCAACTTGAATATTCCTTAATAGTCTTAATACACATAATCAGTGCCGGCTTTACCTATCTATAGCGCAGGGTGTGCGGCGCCTATTTTTGTTTCACTTATAGGTACTGATAAGCCAACTTGGGAGTAAATGTAATATTGTATATCCCTCTCTATTCCATACACTAAATTGTGTCATAAGTTACAATGAAACAACAGTATATATGTTGTTGCTATTTCAGGACAGTTTCTATACGAGTTCTTATTCTGAACGAGACCTTTTGTTTTCCGACGTCATTTAAAATTGCATCATTCGTACCCAAATTTCACTGGTGAAAATATAACTGTCACTATTCAATTTTGATTGTGATAGAGGGTGCCAGGGTACATACAGATTGCACACGGGCACTACATGGGTTAGTGCCTCCTCTGCACATAATTATAAGACATCAATTAGATACTATGATGATAGGAATAGATACAGTGCTCCGGTGGTTCGGGCATGTGGAAAGAATGTATGATGAAAGAATGACTAAACAGATATACAATGCAATAGTGGATGGATGCAGAAGTCGCGGAAGGCCACTACACACCTTCCATGATCAAATTGATCGCGTATTAGCAGAAGGTGATGTCCGGAGCCTTAAGAGCAGACGAGCATGCATGAAGAGCTATGAATGTCAAAGAAGCAAGTGAGCTGTGTAAGAATAAGCCTGAATGGCGCTCTTTGTTCGTGCCTACCCCGCAAGGGTTATGTATGTATGTATCAATTAGATACACAATCTGTGCGCAGTACGGTCATATATAAAAAAAGAAAGAATAAATACAACAGGTTTTTTGCTTGAATATGATGTGCTCTACGTATTCACATGGAAAAAGTCTTCCGAATTTATTATTTTAGATGAATCCTTGTCAAACAGGATCGGGATTATTTATTTAAAAGAAAGTTTTTATTGTAAAAAGCAAAGAGAGGAAATGCAAAAACGCTTAGTACCTGCCAATACTGTCCCTTTAACAGCCACATGCACATTTCAAAAATGTTAGACCAATCGAAAAAATACATTTCATATCCATTATCCATCTTTCTTCTATGTAAAAAAATCCTTTGTCATCGCAAAATTTCTTTGTTGCGTTTTTAGAAATCGAAGATGGATTTTGAAAAATTAAAAATGGATTTTAATCCTTTTATTATGGATGCCATGTTTAATATCATACCGACAACGACAGATGAATTGTAAGGTGAAATTATGAATGAAAAAGAATTTAACTAAATGTTACAATAAAGGTATCTATCTTAAACGGTACTCTAGATTTAAGTAACAAAACTAAAAAGACATAACATTTCGATTCTTTTTTAAATTTAAATCTCGATCACAAACAGATGTCATCTGATATTTGCAATCAAATTAAAAAAATCATTATTTCGAATGCTATAGAAAAATAACAAAATCAATAGATGTTCGCCTCTAAAGAAACTTTAACTACACGCAGTCAGAGACTCATATGGCCGATTGTAGGTGCTGAATGCGCCTACTAAGTAATCATAGATTACAAGCATACAAGAAAATATCATTTTGCTATTTACACGGTAAAGGAAAAATATAACAGAAGCAAATATATGAAAATTATAAAAAACTGGTGTTTATAAAAAAGTTCGTATAGGTACTCTAACACCGATTTTGAATTTTATGGTTGATATTTACATCTATTGATAAAGAAAGAAACCACTTTTTTAAGAAGATCTTTTACTTGTGCACACCGATTTGTATTTTGAACAAGCTAAAGAATTAAAGAATTGAAAAGCATATATTAAATTATGTACTCTATGAGTTGCTCCCAGTATGTCATTCAAAAAATGGACAAACCATTTTGACACTGACATAGCCTATCTAAGTAAGTTTTTTTCTAACCGATTAAGGGGACACGGTAGAAGTGTCCTTTGGGCAGTGTGCCCTTCCCTATAATAGTAATAGTTTTTGAATAGGGCAAATAATCAAGGCAAATTGTCATTTTCAAATATCAGCAATTGAACAAGTTATTTGTGAACTATTATAGTCTTGAACGGTCACGTTACATGAGTCCACAATTAAACCAACCAATTGACAGACAAAGAACACTCCACCAAACCAAAATAAAAAGTTAAAGTAGATGTCTATTCTTATTATTCCCCGTTCACAATAACTTAACGCGCAGGGTTACCATCAATTAAAAATATTAACAACTAAAGCTAAAATTGCGAACCTAGAAAATTCCAACAAAAGTTGAGAATAATTTAAGTATTGTAAAAATCTGTATTTAAAACCTATTTTATAATATTATATCAAGTAATAGTGAACAGTTATATAAAATTGAAACTACAAATATACTTAGTCATAATAAAACTTGCAATATTTCTAATTAAAACTGTCTTACAATTTTTAACAAAGTAGTAAATCTATAAAATAAACAGTTTATAAATAAGTGTAACTACTATAGAATGTGTGTATTTGTCTGCCAATTATTGTTATCATTGTATGTCTTTGAAGACCACAGATCATAAAAAGGCCTCGGACTTTTGGGGGACCTTGAGGACTCTATGCAAATTTGACAAATTTAATATAAATGTGGCGTGACACTGACCGGTGATTATCCCTTTATACACCATATAATAATGCAGCCAAGGACAAGCCTCAGCCAGTGTAAGACTATAGAAAACAGGGAAATGAGAACAAAAAGTACTGGGCTATTGGAGTGCACTGTTACTGGTACTAGGGTCTGGGAATATGGGGACTATGGCGTCTGCTTGTCGCAATGTTCGCGGGTCATGGAAAAATGGGCAGACAGTGACTCGTCACTCCCTGCATGGGTCCCAAAAAATACCATAGAAGACCGGGGCAACATAGGTATAAGTGGCTAAGGAGTGTCGAAAGACGGGCTGTAGTTCACCGAAGCTACTTCTGACGTTATACCATTTTTTGCTTCCACCCCTGAGCTAAGTCTTAGCTCTAGCGATCTCCACTCCATGCCGGCTGGCAAAGGCAAGCACGGAGACGGCCTTGCCTTGGCCCCCGGGGTCAGGTCCGAGGTGTCGCTACTCACCGAAGGCTTCGCCACAAACCCTCCTTGCGGTAATTATTATTATTATTAGATAATTATAACAGAAATAAAAATAATATTGTTTTGAAAAATGTATACTGGTCTTCTGAAAATTTTGTTTTTTTTTAGTTCATACCAGGGTATGTAGAATAGCAATTTATTTTATTTTATCTATTCAACAATTTTACAATTGAGCATATATGAAAAGACAAACGAGTTCAACAGTTGCTAAGATATAAGTAAGATGAGTGCGCCGATAAGTCAATTTATTTGTTAAACATTAAACAAGCGACCTAAAAATCATCTTAAAACCATTTTTACGAATAACATTAACTGTTTATTTATTAAATGGAGTAAGCAAATATAATTTATTTGCCATTATAGTAACTACGCGTCGAACAACACATCTTTGTCGCTTTAAGATTGTCGTATTTGAATTACTTGTGAAAGTAATTTGTACTATCTTTTGTTACTATTTGAATAAGGAAAGGACCGGCTTCCTAGAAGTATGTCTATCTCGTATAATTATTTTTTAGCATTCCGTAGCCGTGGTAGCGTAATGGCTGAAATATACCAAAATAATAAAAAGAAATCTTAAAATCACTCCAATCAGAAATCATTTATTCATAACAAAGTTACATGTCAATTCCTACTACTCTACTAACCATTTCCTAAGCCGTGTTTTTTAAATAAGCCGACGGATGGTGACTCCGTTATCCTACTCGGTAGTTTATTGTTTATTAGCGGTCCCATGACATGCGTCAATCTCCCCGGTTTCTCAAGTTTGTGTTTTATGTTACTCAAGTCATTCCTTTTTTTTTGTTGACCAGAGGAAATCCGATTGAGGACTAAGCCGCGACAAGGGCAGAACCTTGGGGGGATAATTCGCGACCTAGTGTGGGATTCGCCAGATCGGGGGTGGCACTAGCATGCCCAGTCAGAACTGGTGCCATGATATTGCCACTCCCCGGTTAGGGATACCCACTAAAACCCCTGGGTGTTCCGTCCTTGCTCAAGTCATTCCTATGCCGAGTGAAGTGCGTATGCACGTCACTATGCTTGCCATAGGTATGAACGTTAGTCGCACATACACCGCCACTTGATAAATCCGAGTCCAAGAACGAATAAAAGCGTATACGACTCCTTTGTAAGCTGCTACAGGAGTGATAGCTTAGTGTCGTCGCGTTCCAATTCCTTGGGTTCAAATTCTGAATAGTAAGCATGCATTGTAAGGCAGATCTTTTTACTAATGTGCATTATGTTAAAATCACTGCGTACTGAACGTGAGTGAAAACATCGTGATGCAACCCTAACATCGATAGTATATGTGTGAAACTCAGCGAACCGCCTTAAACAAGTATGATATATCACGTCTAGTTCGAAAATAATTCTTTATGTAAGTTATTTCAAATTAAGGTAAGTTTATAAAAATACAGATAAAAAAAACAAAATGACACCCGTAGTGAACGTATTAGCATATCCGAAAATAAATGTTCATTACATAAAATTGTTGGAAATATCCAAAAATATTCATGGCTTTGTATCGTAAACGAGTAAAAACCGTGTTGTCTATTGATTTACATTTTATTACTTAAAACTCTATGACAAAACGACGCGGGCAAAATAAAAATGTTACAACCAACCAATTGTGAATAGCACAAAATGCAAATCTATCTATTTGAATATGCAAATATATTAGTTTCAGTTCGTATGACAAAAGACCGACACCCGAAGTCGTTGTCTGTCGTAAAAAGCTTAGAACATCACAAAGAGATTGTTCTAAATATTACCAAAGTAACGGTTTATTGTCCGTCGCCTGTAAAAAAGGGTTGGTCACCAAAAGACCGACAGTTTTTGCTCACGAAATCCTTTTAACTTGATTAATGGACAATGGCATTAAATTCGGACAATATTTAGTTAGGACCCGTACACGGAATAACGGAATTTCTAAATTTTCTACTTTATTACTTTCCGATTTTTACTTGTTTTGCCAAAAAAAGTATGAAAGTTAAACGGTAATCTATGTATAATCTAAGCTGTTATACCTCTAATTTACCACTAGCCTTACCGTCGGTAGAAGAATATACTACTTGTATGGAGTTTATGTGTGCGAAATTTTATACTAAAAGCGGTACAAAGTTTTTCCTTGACGTATTAATATGATCTACAAGTATCATTCCTACGTCTTTGCAACATGTTATAACGTAAGAAGAAGCGGCGAAAGAAGTACTTTAGCACTATGCCTATTCTAAAGTTATGTAGCTTTTGGTATCTGTGTGATGTATGTATGTTTGGAAGACAGTATCTCCCTCGTCCGTTTTGTCTGCGTCAATTAGTCACATCCAAGGCTGATGGGATAAGTCTCAGTGGGTTCAAAGCTAAGGCGCGCACTACGTGCGCTATCAATTTATAGATATATCTAATATATAAAATTCTCGTGTCACAGTTTTCGTTGCCATACTCCTCCGAAACGGCTTGACGATTTTGATGAATTTTTTGTGCTTATCCGGTATCTATGAGAATCGGCTAACATCTATTTTCATCCCCTAAATGTTAGGGATAGTCCACCCTAATTTTTTTTTTTTTACCGGGCAGGACGTCGTCTGCCGGGACAGCTAGTATATAGATAGATAACACTTTATTGTACACCATTACAGAAAAACCTTACGAACTAGTTTTATTATAGTAGGGTACAAAGGGCGGTCTTATCGCTAAAAAGCGATCTCTTCCAGACAACCCGATTTATACGATCAAGCTAGCAGCTTAGCCTAGCTAGCTGGCTGGTATTTTAATTACAATATTTGATATCAGTACTCACAAATTCGAAGTTTCCTGTAATTACTTTTTAGTATTTTAATTTAATCAAAACTTGAGTAGTCGTTGCTTTTTTGTCTCGTGCTTTTTTTATCTAAGTGGTTACTTTTTATTAATGTTTTATTTGAATTAAAACCAGGGTAATCAGTTAATTAAAATAGAAGACAGAGTAAATAACATTTTATTATCATATTAAGTCATGTTAAGTAGTATAATATATTCACAAGTTTTAAAGGATTATAATTTCCTAATGAGTTTTAATCATGTGGAGGTTTCAAGAATTTTAAAGTTTCGTTGGTTATGCGGCCAAAACAGAACATATAAAATCCTCATACTTGTCCATTTATCTGGCCGATTGTCTTTGTATTTTTCTCAGACACCATTGAGACACGAATGTAATTTGACAGAAAATATGCCTTTTTTTTATTGCAGGAGTTCAGCAGACAGGTAGAAGGCCCACTTGATGGAAAGCGGTTACCATCGCCTATGGATATTTGCAACACCAAAGGTGCTACAAATGTGCAGCTGCTCTCTTACGGACACTGGAACCTAGACACTAATGCCAGAAAACAACTCAAGGTTGTTATGGCGGCGACATACTTTGGACAAGGGGTGGTAGCCATCCAGTGGGGCACATGCCCTACCACCTGGCTGTGGGTTGTTTTGTCGCCTCTTACGACAGGCCGCCCGGCCGCAGGAGATTGTATTCTTTCTTCGTTCCTGCACCAATAAATGCCTGTAAAATAATGACATAATCTAGATTCTAATTGACCTTTTATGAACCTGAGTTTGAACTTTCGTTTAACGTATCTCTTATAAACTCAATAGGGGTTGAAAATAACACAGGAAGCACACGTCTTAAAGCACACACCCCTCTGCACGCGAACGTCAAAAAACACGAATTATAAACTTATTGCTTTTTAAAATCACCCTCTTTCAACGATTGAGGGGCTTTTTAAAAAAAGTATGTTGGTTTTTTGTGTGTATGAATCACGCGTGTAATTGAAGTCGCGTGTAAGGTTACGTTTTGATGGCAATAAAGAAGTGTTTAGAGGGGCCGACCCCCTCTTAACACATCATCATGTCATGATACAGTTTTTAGTCCTTAATAGTTTTTTAGAGCATAAGTTTATCTACCTTCACTTCTTTCTACCGTGCCTTTACATAACTTCCGTATAACGTATGTAACCGTTAGGTCATTATTCTATTTTAATGGTCTATCTAAGATGTAGCCAGTGTTAAAAAATCTTTTTCTTTTTATAAACTTCATATTGCGTAATTACTTAGACAATTTAAAGTTTTTAAACCAAAAATTACGAACACTGGGCGATCATTAGTTTAAGTAAAAAGACTACCTAGGGTCTTTCACAGACCGTAGCCACGAGGAAATCTCTAGTACATAAATAAAGATGGTATACATACTTACATACGTTTATACGTACTTACATTACGTGCCAGGTGGTAGGGCATTTGCCCGACTGGATGGTTACCACCCTCCACCAACTCCACCTACACCACCCTTCTGGTCTAGAGTATGTCGCCATAGCAACATTGAGTTGTGTTCCGGCATTAGTTACCAGTTTCCAGTCTCCTTTAAGAGAGCAGCAGCGCATTTGTAGCATCATTGGTGTTGCAAATGTCCATAGGCGATGATAACCGCTTTGCATCAAGTGGGCCGTCTGCCTGTCTGCTAAACTTCTCAGATAAAAAACAATTCATAAATGTTAGTTACAAGTAAACTTTTTGTAGCTAAACTTTTTGTCGACAATACGCTTGTTTTTTAATTACCGCCAATAACATATAAATACTTTTGTATCTTACCCGTATCTATCAATTTTGTGACTAGTCAAGCTGATTTGAAAGTCAGCAAGACTCCGACTTAGTATAATGTTATGTAGATCCATTGGCTTAGATAATCGTATTTTAATACATAATTATTAACAACACCATAAAAAAGACCCCACAGTGGATTGCGGTCTACCGCGTTGTGATCCCTCACCCGTCGATCGTAAACAGTAAAAAACAGCAATCGCGCTTTAACACCTCACGCCTTAACATTTCCGTCAACAATGATCTCAGTTTCAACAAAAAAGTCCCCTTTACAATGAGGGTAATTTTAGTACACTTAAAAAACCGAGGGGACTTTTTTACTCTATATCACCGCGCTCCGCTTTTTTTTAAGTCGCCTGTTGTAAAAATCTGATTAGTTAAGGACGTAAAGATTAGTTCTATTAGAACCCTCTTATTACGTGTACATAATAAAAAGTTCTGTATACATATTATCCTGGAGAACAGATTACAAATTAGAACACATATCGAAAGTCACGCGAAACCTACAAAGATATATTATACTAATATATAAAGCTGAAGACTTTGTTTGTTTGATTGAACGCGCTAATCGCAAGAACTACAAGTTTGATTTGAAAAATTCTTTCAGTGTTAGATACCCCATTTATCGAGGAAGGCTATTGGCTATATATCGTCACGCTAAGTCCATAGGAATGGAGCACCAATGAAGAATGTTTCAAAATCAGAGGGTTTTGAAAACAAATTCCACGCGAGGACGTTGCGGGCACAGCTAGTAATAAATAAAGCAAATGTTTCTCATGTCCCTACTACACCTGGGGTAGTGTTCGTAGTAATAGTCAAGGGTGCTACTGCTACTTAAAGCTACCTACTTATAGCGTTAAAAATAATGCGTTAACGATTAGCTACATTAGTACATTAGTATATACATGAGTAATCTGTCAATGTTTAACGTCATTAACAATGTCGCATCTAGAATAAAGCATTAAGCCCTCGGCTACATCTGCGTGACAGTCACTATCATTAATCCCAAGTGTAGCAGAGCTGCGGAGACATAAAGATGATTCATGTGCGCGCAAAAAGAACACACTATTCGGAATTTAAATATTTAAATGAAGGACAAGTTGCTTCCATTCCAAAAGAGATTATATAGCGACACTGGCACATGTTGGCTGACTGTATTTAGACTGTATCAAGACTGTTTTATCATTATTAGTTCCACTCCACATCTCAAAAGAATTTTCAATTTTTTTATAGATATAAAAGGTTTTATGAAGGTATAAGTTTGTATCCGAACTAATTTTCGATCATATAACGTTAGTACCTACCTTTTCTTGCTGGAGGTCACCAGGTCGACGGCCCACTTACATATTTATAGGTAGAATTGTAATTACTGAAACTTTCAGTATGGTAATTAGTTTAGAAATAGATAATATAATACGAGGAAATATGCGTTATGCGAAAGCGGAACGCATGAGCGCATGATCTTTGTAAAACAAACAAAAAATAGTCTAAGTACGCGCCGGACCATATTGATGGGTTCCTTAGATGTGATAAACATCCACTATATTTGTCATATGACTAAGGAGCCCGTTAACTAAGTAAAGTAAAAGTCGTGGCAACGTAATGGCTAGCGCACGCGTCCCAGACTCAAAGGGCGCGCGTTAGATCCTGGCCGGAATGCATGCACTTAGGTAGTTTTCTGACCTAATGTTGGTGATTGTAACATATTGTTACAATCACCACGGGCTAATAAAGGTGAAGGAAAACATAGTGACGCAACCTGCACTTCGAGATAACCGATGTGTCAAACCTGCCAAGCCGCCTTGGACAACTGTGGCGGGTATACTGATCGTTCCTCTATAGCGGGAAGCCCGAGCCCAGCAGTAGGACATATAAAAAAAAAAAAAAAAAAAAAAAAAAAAAAAAAAAAAAAAAAAAAAAAAAAAAAAAAAAAAAAAAAAAAAAAAAAAAAAAAAAAAAAAAAAATGACCCAGCAGTAGGACATTTATGGCTGATCTGATTCACCGAAGCTACTTCCGACGTTAGGCCATTTATCACTTCCACCCCTGGAGCTTGAGTCTTAGCTCTAGCGATCTCCACTCCGTGCCGGCTGGTTAAGGCAAACACGGAGGCGGGGGCCTTGTCTTGGCCCCCGGAGTCAGGTACGAGGTGTCGCCACTCACCTAAGGCTTCGCCACAAAGCCCCCCTGCGGGTATTATTGTATTATTATTAAGAAACTCGATTTTAAGCATTTAATCAAAACCAAGTCGAAAGTATTTATATACTATACCGTTTAAAAGTATTTAAAAAAAATTCACTGATTATATAGTTCGAAAGTTAGATAAGAAAGTACATATTTACAAATTTGGTTACGAAGACGAAAATATTTCGATTAATTCTTTTTTTTTTGTTAAATATTAAATTCATTAGCGTCGAAAAATTGATAGGAATTTGGAAGCGCATATATTTTGATCTACAGACTAAAAGCGGTATAACATTAGTTCGACTACAACTACAAGTAGATAAAACGTGTATATTCTTAAATACTTCAGGCCAAATTGTCAGACCATGCGAAATCTATAACTATAAAAAAAAATTACTCCGATCCGACCCCGCGAAAACTATTCCATCTTCCAAATGAAAAAATAACCATCTTATTCATAGAGAGTTAGATAGAGCGCTTAGAGTATTCAAACTTACACTAAATCTCTATGAATATGACCGTAAGTGTATAGTAGGTATGTATAATACCTATTTCATTGTAATCAATCCATAGTCGATGTCACGAAGAAGTGATGAATATACTTGTAATTTAAAGTAATTTCACTTGTAATATGTTGGTATGGATTACGATTTAAAAATTCAATAAATAATTGGCAGACAAACATACACATTGATATCCCCAAGTTTATGTTATAGGTAATTCGGTAATATAAATAAAATAGAGCAGTTGAAGGCCGATATCCGAGATAGACATACCATAGTAAATAGCAGAAAATTTAAAAAAGAAAACAATTCTTTAATTAAATTTATCATACCATAAGTCGAACCCAAAACCACCAGTGACCTCAGCTAGTAAAGACTTATTACCCTCAAACACAGTTGAGAAAGAACGAAACAATGTCATTTTCATCTTAAATCAATTGCATAATATTCCAAGATGGCTGCCTCGCCACGCGACTAAACACAATTGCATTTTCATTTTGGCAACTGAATTGAAAAACCAATTTCACGACTCATCTATCCTGATATCTTGATTACACTAAGATTTTATCTGTGCAAAACGTTTCTGTTCATTTCTAACGAAACCTCAAATCGAGATATGCAACCGATCCCACTTTATTACATATACTAATCTCTCTCCAAAAAAATAAACGGTCAGTCAACAGCTTTCTGTGCTTTTGTTAGAGATTTTTCGACTTTGTACTACAATAATCTCCAAAAAGTGACCCCAAAGAGCACTCGGGATTGTGACCACTGAACGGGCATGCATCGGACAAAACGTTGGTGGTGTTATTTAAAAAAAATAAACGTGTGCCAGATTTAGTAAAGAATTTTAGATGTTCAAACAGTGATACAGCGTGTTGCTTTATTGTTTAAAAAATAAAACTTGTCTATGACAGAGTCTCACACAGCATAGAGGTTTAATATAATTTTTATATTAGGTATATCATTATTAAAACATTTAATAACCTTAGGTATAGTTTTTCTTCATTTAAATAAAATTAATAAATGAAAAAATTGCACAGATAAACAGATAAGAATATGCCAATGATATACTTTGTGGATAATTATATAGGTAAGTATAATAATAAAAATAACTACTTAGCAACTCAAATCCATGTTGCCCCTGTCTTTTGTGGCATTTTTCCCATTTTCCCATCATTCCCGAAAATTGCGACGGGGAGACGCCATAGTCCCCATATTGTGATACTAGTACTATTAGTAATTCATCACAATAGCCCAGTACTTTCTCTTCTCATTCCCCACAATAGTCCTACACTAGCTGGGGCTTTACATTGGTAGCATTTTTATATGGTTTAGGAGGGTCAGTATCACGCCACATTACGTTAAATTTGTCATGCGGCCTCTACATGTTGGCCTCACCATGGTCCCACGCAAGCCCTCCAAAAGTCCTGGCTATTTTTATGGCCCCTTGGTCTTGATAAGGCATACAATATATAATAATAATAATTCATTTATATTACAAAAATAGAGTATTTCCATTTTGTACAGTTTTATATTACAAATCACTTATCGAATTTTAAATTTCAAATTAGTTCACGGAACAACAAATAATTATTTAACAAATACTATATCAATCAATATTCACCGATTATATCGTATCACAAACCACAAAACCACTGAGTGGATCATGTTCAAACCTATGTCTTTGAATATATATAAATATTTTAAGCATTTTGAACTTTTTCAAACTATAGTTAAAAAGTTAGGGGGAAAGGAAACATGCTTTTTACGATTTTGAACCTAATAAATCCCAACAGTGCTATCATTTTCGAAAACCTGATTAACGATACCTAACTAAAATTGAAAGTTTTAAAACAAAATAATAATTTAAAATACCTTAATAACAAAAATTATATTTAGGTATGTATGAAATGTAGCTTACGATAAAATGGTGGTAAACGGTCGATATGTCAACCCTCATTTACATCTGTGACGGCCATCCTAGTTTTATATTTTTCTACTAAAAACACTTGTCAAAACATTTTTTGCCAAATACCTATTAACCGGATAAAAATGGCTATGGAGGTTTATCTATAGATCATTAATATAGTTAAACGGACCGACGTGCATTATCGTAAAAGGATTCGAGTTTGGCCAAAATGGCAACAATTCTATAAAAAAAGATTTGGATACGGGCTTAATAAGTAATATATTCTTCAACAAATTATTACGCTGCTCTTTGGTAACACCAATACCATCATTTTAAAATCTTGCAAATTAATTCACTTTCAATTCATAAAACATGATATATATTTAATTAATTCCAAAAAAAATCATTTACGTAACAGTTTTGCGTATGCGAACACTAATATACCTGATGCATGAAGATCCAACATAATACATTATAATACCTAAATATTCAGAAAAAAACCATAATTAATATTAATTTATGCTAGGATTTATAAAAAAAACTAATTTTCTAAGTCTAATTTTGATTATAAGTAAATTTATTTTAGTTACGCTTTTTTGGATTGATGTTTATCTTTACAATCGTCTTCCGTCTTTAATACATAGTTATATCTTATTAATATTATAATTCACATTATGCTCACGTGTGTGTGAAATGAATTCAATTGCTATCACTTAAGTATGGCACGCTACGACACCTATCATAATAATTAGGTTTGTCTTGTGTACTGATAACTAAAGTTGAATGATTTTGGTAAATTATCGAAAATCCATAGTCACCAAATATCTCTATAAGGAAAGACGTGATATCTGCTGCTTCTTTTCTTTGGGATGGATTGGGTATTTGATGCATATTACAAGAAATTCTAAAATAGTATTCATATAAAAAAGCTGGATGCAAAATGTCTTGTTTAAAAAAAGTCATCAGAGAAATAATTTTAATCATAGTTCAAACAATAATTAATAAGCTATTTGACCCGTTAAAATTGTGACGTCGTCAGCCAGTATTCTCATACAAAATCAAGGAGGCTGTGACGTTCTTCGCAATACCTAATAATGTGATGTGATTTGTGGTCATTTACCCTATTTTTTAATGCTTAAGCATAGCAGACAGAATAACGTGGTTACCGGCGCCTATGGACATTAACAATACCAGAGTTGTTGCTAATGCGCTGCCGGCCTCGAAGAGAAACTGAAACCTGGCCACTGATCCTGGAACACAACTCAAGGTTGTTATGGTGGCATACTCTAGGCCAGAGGTGGTAGCCATCCAGTCGGGCAAATACCCTACCACCCGGCTATGGGTTATTTTCTCACCTCTTGCGAGAGGCTGACCCGCCGCAGGAATTAGTATTTTTCCGTTCCTGCACGAAGAAAGAAAACTACTAGCACGGTCATTTCGTATCAGACATTCTCCTGCTCTTCTATTCATAACTGTTCAAGGAACGCCCAGCCCATGGTTTATGGTTTTATATTTGCAACATTGCAATTTCAATTATTTTACTGCACTCAAAGTCTAATTAGACAAAATCAACAAAAATTTAAAGTCTTAATAAATTCCATTTTAAATGTTGAATAATTTGGTCTAAAATTTCTTACATTAGTCTGTAATGGCTAATTTATAACTGAGGTTATTTTTAGAATTTAATTGTTTTATTTAGTTACTTTTGTTTCTGTAAGATTATTATCTTGAAGTCTAGAATATATAATTTAAATAATAAAATACCAAAAAGCGAGAAAAGAATTATCTCTAGCACCGTGTAGAGATAAGCTTATTAGGTTTTCATAGTTAGGTATGTTTTTACGAATCTTTTTTCTCTCCTAGAATTAATATACAATTACTGTTATAAAATAATTACAATGTTGACGATTTTACTTTTCAATTAAGTATGGCCTTGTTTTATAATAATAATAATTATTACAAATTATTTACCTAAGCAAAACTGGAATTCTTTTGAATTTTTAAGGCATTTTATTCATTGTGAAAACGTGGCTTAGTTAAATAAGCGTCATGGCTTTTTTAACACTTGTTAAAATAATATAGTTATAAATAAACTGTAATGTGTCATAAATACACGTATTGTTTAAATTTCAATTAAAAGAACGAGCGTGTAGGGAAATTGGCATACACATTGTATAATAATGATAAATTATGTATTCATTGCTACAAAGGCCCATTGCATTAAAGTCATTAGTCATTAATTAAATCTTAAAACTGTGATAATAAAACTATCATAAGCAAAATGGCATACAATTTATACGATATTACAATTAAAAAGGTTTGCTCACACAAGTTCAGAGGAGAACATTTTTTTAAATTCATAGATATAAATCAATTTATACATATTAAAAACAATGTATTTATCATCACTTTGTGAACATTAAAAAAAATTGTTACAAACTTTGTAAAAAAAAATCTGGGCAAAGTAAACTTTTTAAACATCCTGTGAACAGAATGTGTGCATGACGGGTGCCCACTCTATACATTATCTATGGAGCAGCTTGTCGCTGACGACATAAAGGGATGGACTCGCGTCGGCCCCTCCGCAACACCTGCTTGCCAAAAAATATGGAGACAACCGGCGAGAAATTCGAACACAAACCTAGATTGATTTTAACGATTTCATAAGATTAATTTTAATTAAATTAATTTACAACAAGTATAGTCGGATACCGATTACCACAGTAGAGATTAGACAAGGCATAACTTTGTTAAGACTCGACCCAAACTAACGCCGGCGCCGTCTTTATATTAATACTAGCTGTCCCGGCAGACGACGTCCTGCCCGGTAAAAATAAAAAAAATTTAGGGGTGGACTACCCCTAACATTTAGGGGGATGAAAAATAGATGTTGGCCGATTCTCAGGCCTACCCAATATGCATACAAAATTTCATGAGAATCGGTCAAGTCGTTTCGGAGGAGTATGTCAACGAAAACTGTGACACGAGAATTTTATATATTAGATACACACACTACTTATTATATATTAATAAGTAGTATTAGTATTTATTAATATACTTACACTTTCTTAGATTGTAATAATACTAAAACGGGCGATCAAGTAGGTGTACCCATTTGTTCGATGATCTTTTTTGCCTTTTATATACCCTCAAACTGTAAAACAAATAGAGAGGCTTCTTTATAAAAAGTCTTTACTATCGCCTATGGGCATTTCACTCATCAGGAGCGTCGATGATAGTATAAAGGGGATATGATATGGGGAGGCAATGGTGCGTGGTATCACACTGCTCTTGACTGCCCTAAGGTGAACTCGAGATCATGATTTTGGCCTGACAAAGATCGTGTACCTCGGTGACACACGAGCAACAAAGGTCGCCAAGACATATGTACACGCACTTGCACGCTCGTCTATCGATTATTTTAAACCTTAAAAAGTTGTTTTTATTGTTATTATACTTTAGTTTAATGTTACCAAATGAATTTTGATAGTATACAAGTAAACTAATACACTATCTAAATAATTCAATAATTATCAATTAATGAAAGTAGTGAACACCTATTATGTCCCTATAAAATGGTATAAAATGATTATAATAATATATACAAATGATAAACACTAAGTTATATACCCAGGTCACGCGTATAACAGTTGTGTTAACAAAAATTGCTTTAAAAGATTGAAATGTCTGCCCTTATTAAAAGAACATAAAGGTCGAATAAGTAAAGAATATATAAAGAAAATATTATGAGAGACGCGTGCTTATAATCTTGGCAGCGAGTCGGATCAATATCGTGCGCCGTTTCATCACGTTGATGGGAAAAAAGAGGAAAAAAATACATAACTTTTTAGGGGCCGTCCCCTTGCGGCGAGGGCAAGCCCCTTCCCAACGTCTCGTGAACCCACCTACCGAAATATATATAAAAAATATTATATCGAGGAGCGCGAGCTCTGTCGCGTGCTTACAATATAAAATATCGTATCAAATTTATAATATAATGGGAAGTTGCTTTGTTGGCTCAGGGAAGAAAAAAACGCGGCTGTGATTCGGCGCGTGAATAGACCCGGACGTTGTTATTAGTTTTATGGAGTTATATAGGAAATAAATTATGCTTTGAAATAATAGACGTCATGAAACTGACTGATCATTTCTTTAAAAAAAAATACGCAGAACACGACATGCATCGACACTGGTATAGCCATGTCTTCCAATGATGTAGTCAGACCTGGCAACTCTGCTTTAACAGCTGAAGCTTTGAAACTGCGCAAATATGGAACACTAGAAAGGGGTTTATTTATGCCGTTGGAGTTGAAAGTTTAGGTCCATCAGCAAAGAGTTTCTTCTTTGACGCCACCCGTGACCAGAAAGCTGGTTCATATTTCGCGCAATACAGCTTGGTAATGCAGCCAGTTTTTTAGACCCGCTTCTCTCTGGGAGTGATTTATTAGAGTTTATTGTGAATTATTTATAACTAAGTGTAATTTTAATGTTTAAGTCTAATTTTAAGGTAATTTTTAATAAAATACCTAATGTATGTAAAAAATGTAACTTGTTCCCACCTAATTGCTTAAAGCTATTCTTTACTTTAATGATACAAAATTAAAATCTTTTTGTGATTTTCTAAAAAATAAAGAATTATTTATACCTATATAGGTAATGTACTAGTAGCTATATGTGCTTGGTTTAAAAAATATCTAATATGAGTTCTAAATGATTTTAAAGTCCACTAACTAATTTGGACGTGTTTAGGTAACTTTGGAATTCTTAAGGTATGGTAAGGTAATGGCATGAGTTCAAATCCTAGTCGGGGAGAATGGAGCGCATGTGTGGTTGTTGACCTAATGTGCACATTATTACAAATTACCACGTGCTGACAGTAAAAATATGATTTTTTATAAACGTTCAAAATTTGACTAATTTTGAAGCTTTCGCGGCAATGGCCCGACTGGATGGCTACCACCCCTGGTCTAGAGTATGTCGCCATAACAACCTTGTGTTGTGTTCCGGCATTAGTGACCAGGTTCCAGGCTCCCTAAAGAGAGCAGCAGCGCATTCGTAGCACCTTTGGTGTTGCAAATGTCCATAGGCGATGGTAACCGCTGTCCATCAAGTGGGCCTTCTGCCTGTCTGCTGATCTGCTGCAATAAAAAAACAATGGACTAACTGTATTACGAGTACTATAAACTCACGTAAAGCCGTATTGGTTCTTCATTTCCGTGATGACCATATAGGTTCCATAGGTTCCTGTGCATATTTAAAAGCTCCAGCTCTTCAATATCCTTATAAAATTAATACTCATCGTTATATAGCCAATATGAGTGAACAAACCAAATTGTATCTGAGTTAGCCATGTAGGTCATCGAAACAAGTATAAGGCATTAGATACAGTTAGTGTATTTATTCTTTCTTGTACATATAAGCATTAGACACGTTTTGCAAAATACGAATTTTTTTTGGGATCTTATTCTTTTGATCTGTTCACTTTAGTTTTGACTCGTAAGTTACTCTTTCTTCAGGTTAAATGAGGAGGAAGGCATAAATTCTCATGGCACAGTAAACTCAGAAATCTTTCCAATATAACCTCTTTCACACACACAACATATCGATGTATATACACACATATCAGTGCACGCTTCATATCGCTTTGCCGTCGACTTTCTTCGAAAGATTTCATAACTGGAGATTTCGAAAACTTTTCTATTACTAAAAATTGGATTAAAGTTGAACTGCAAGTTTTGTTTTAGTGCAATATTTTTATTTGATCCCTATTTGTATTGTATAGAAATCATCACGTTAATGGAAAACCATAAAAAATATCACAAAGATATTTACGGACTTACTTATAATAATCTCGTTAAGAAAGGATTAGGTATATCTTAAGTAAGAGAATATTAAGACCTTAATGAATTGACAAATATAGTACAATAGAAAATAAATTTGTACATATTTCATAACTAAATAAATTCTGACAGTGATTTTAGGATAGGCTTTTTTAAAGATCACAATAGTTCATACTTTGACTGTCCTTTTTATCCTCCATCCAATCTAAAGGTTGCCTGGAAGAAATCGCAATGGGCGAAAAGACAAAATTGTATCTACTTTCATCTGAATTTTCAGAAAGAAAAAAACATTTATTTAGAACTACGCCACAAATAGAACAAACACACAACACACAAGCATAAATAAATAAATGTACAATGTAACATTCAGTAAAAAAACGAAGCAAATGCAGCTAAATTGGTCCTAGCTAACCTAACCAGCAACCAGCTGATATTTTTCTTTTCTTGATTATATGTAATGTTTTTGTACAATTCAGTATTTTTGTTCTCTTTTTTAACAACTCTACGGACTCTAGTTCCGTACACTTTTTTACAACTTAATTTCTAGGTTTAATTTTTAGAATTTAAATATGCTTATTATTTATTTTGGTTCGTGTGTGTGACCTTCATTTAGTGATTTTTGTGTTGAGGTGTATGTATCTTACGAATAACTTAATAAATTAATTTATTCTAATTTTAATACTACACTTATACTAATGTAGAGTGTAGCTGTTACATGCTGGTGTAATGAGGAAGTGCATGTGCAGTGTGTACCTTATGTCCATACCTATATACAATTAAGTATTATGCTAGATTATAGGGTACACTACTTTTTCAACAAAATTGTCCGTTTCTTCACGGACTTGCAAATTTATATGATACTAGCGGCCCGGCGCGGCTTCACCTGCGCTCTGTCCCGCTTCTGTGGTATATAGTATCATGTTACATAGCCTATGACACTCCCTGTTAACGTGGCTTTCGAACAGTAAAAGAATTTTTAAAATCGGTTTAGTAGATCCAAAGATTACCCTCTAAAACGTCACAAACTTACAAACTCACAAACTTACCTCTTTATAATCTTCTTAAATTAAAAATTACGTGTTGCGTTGTTTGTCCGCAATGGACTCCTAACTACTTAACCGATTTTAATCAAATTTTCACACCGTGTGCAGTTTGATCCAACTTGAAAGATACGATACTTTTATACCATTGGAACCGGTAGCTGGCGCTGAGATCGGGTTCTAGAATCCTCCTAACCACCGGGAGCGATTTTGGTGATTTTGTTTTTGTATTTGAGTCCCCGAATGATTAAAATCCATAATTGGAACCGGTAGGCGGCGCTAGGATCGGGTCCTAGATTTTATTTTTTCAAAGCAGGACGTCTGCCGGGGCCGCTAGTATTAGTATAGATGACACTTATGGTGAAAAAAATAATGTTGATTTTCATGCCATTTACTGGGTTTTTTTTATTTCATGAGCTCAGCAGACCGGCAGACGGCCCACCTGATGGAAAGCAGTTACCATCACCTGTGGATATTTGTAACACCAAAGGAGCTATCAATGTGCTGCTGCTCTCTAAAGGGAGACTAATCCTGGTCACTAATGCTGGAACATAACTCAGGGTTGTTCTGGCGGCAAATGCCCTACCATTTGACTATCAAACAATTTAATTGACGGCCTCTGTGGTTGAGTGGCCTAAGCCTTGGGCTCAGTGTAACGCACAGACTCCGGGTTCGATTCCTGGCATGTTAAATTTCGAAAACAAATTTTCAGTTAGTTTAGGTGTCTGGATCAGCCCCCATATTAGACTTAGCACAACGTGTAACTTGCTTGATTTGGGGATATACAATGGGTACAAATTATTCATTTAATTTAAAATTTAAGTACTTATGTTGTTTTTCTTTATTAAAATACACAAAACCTGTATTTTGAAGACTAGTTATTCAAATACACACAAAAATTATATTAGCAAATTTATTTCAAATTTATTTCGTATTTTTCATTTTATACCAACATATTACGTAATCATGTTTCAGTCTATGTATGAATTATTATATTTTGCATGCACGTATCAATGTATGTGTACAGTCATTTGACTTTCTATTTTTAACACATATCATTATATATTATATTAATACAAGTGCTCCGCTTATATTGGTCTTAGCGTGCTGATAGCCTATAGCCTTCCTCGATAAATGGGCTATCTAACACTGAAAGAAATTTTCAAATCAGGCCAGTAGTTCCTGAGATTAGCGCTTTCAATCAAACAAACAAACTCTTCAGGTTTACATATTATGATTATTAGTATAAGATAAGATTAAATAATACAATTTATGTAGTAGGTACTGAGCTGAATGTACGAGTTTAATTGTGGTAAGTGTTTAATGCTCGCGTTCAAAAAACAAAAAACAAACTATGAATAATTAAAATTAATTTTAGAATGAGATCTATCATTTCGGTTGATAGAAGTCTCGTGTGAACAAAAGTCTGGCCTGTACTTGGGACACCAGTATGCGCTAAGATCAGCGTGGGCGTTCAAAGTCTCACGCTCTTCCTGCCGTAAGCGCGGGGCACATAGGAGGAGGGTGGTTTTAGTGGAGTATTGAGTAGTCGAGTCTCCACACAGGCCGGCGATTTGACTCTGGTGCCCATTCGTGGTGTCACCTCTCGTCGCTTTGGTCTAATCCCTAGTAAAGGATCTGGTAGTCTGCGAAAGGCATTTCACCCGCCTCAATAAAAAGAAAAGAAGCCCGCATCGGTGTTGCCATCCATCACAGAAATGCGGCCAGCGTTTTTGGCCAACCGACAGCAATTTGGGATCTATATATTATTTGTAATTTTTATTAAGAAATTGTTCATACCTTAACATTTTAAAATCATGTCAAACAAATACGTAAAAATTATGTTTAGATTGATTTAATTCGTAGTTAACATATTCCGCTTGATCACTACCATCGACGCGTATCACAATAAAGTGACATCTCATCACAACTGACTGGTTACGGGGGTCCAACGGAAACAGCCATCAGCCGTCATTGATGCGAAATATCCAAAATTTAAAATACATTGTAATATTGGAAAAAATATCAACATCTGGCCATTGTAAAGGTCGCGGGGGTGGCTGAATAAAATAAAATGTATAAATAGGCAACAAAACGACCGTACCGCACGCGCTTCAATCGACCAACTTAAATATCGTTGGATATATTCACAAGTAAATTTTGACCCTACATTTTTCAATGTGATTTGACATTTTTCATAGATAACTAGCGCACCGTTTGACGGCAAATTTAAGTTTGTTTAAAGGTTATTATTCAAGTGCATTGACAGCCACTTCCAGGGGACGGAGTCGCGGTGGAACGTCAGTTCAATAATACGCCTACTTATTGCTCCTGAAACTTAAAGCAAACGGGGATTAATGGTTTTGATACTTGAGTAATGTATGTAACTATAACCTAAACGAATAGTGAGATTAGCGTGTATAATCATTCAACCTAAGTACTCCAAGCTAAATTCCGATTCTAAAACAATATCCAGGCGCAAGTAAAACTTAAGCGTGCATACTAAATATTACTATTCTGTGGGAGATCATACATTCAAAGATGCTTATCTTAAGCGTTTATTATACTAAGCGGAAAGAATACCTAATGTTTTAAACCTTTGGTGTAATTATGTCTATTTCTTCATAATAACACACTATTTTTACTATGATAGGTACATACCATATGTGCGCCTGATTTAAGAATATATTGTTAGGATACATAAACTTCGAGGTTACTGATGTCTTAAACATGCTATATCGCCTTGAACATGCGTGATAACTGATAAATATCTATACCATTCGTTTCAGAACCCAACAATAAGAGGATTGGGCTGATAGTTTTATGTGATTGAATTCCATACTTTTCTGTCTGTCACATTCGGTCATAAATTTTAAAACAGTACAAATACCAAGACCAAAATATAGCTTGATGTGACCATTTACTCTTACTCTCCACACCTGACCATTTACTCTTGCATGTTACCGCGAAGGCAAGCACAGGGCGATCATCCGAAGGGAAGTATAGGGCTACTCAATTTTTACCACTAGAGATGCTGGAGGACTGACCAGGAAGCAGCCAATCAGCGCACAGTATTTAAATTGTATATATGTCTCAAATATAGTGCATGTCAAAATGTGTCTTAGCCTCCGAAACGAGAACACGGCACCTGTTTCTATCCTGTGCGATTTCTTGCCAGTTATGGGATTGAAGCTCACACAAGTCAGCCTCCACTCTGTCCCTCCACCGATACTTGGGGCGAATCATGCCCTTCGATCGTACAAAATAGGCCCTCTTAGCGCTTCGTTCCACCTGACTGAGCCAACGTGGGCAGTGAGATTTTATCTCTCCTATCATATTAAGCTTGGAAACGAGATTTTCAATTTCAAAGTTGATTCGGACTCTCGAGCTACCGCCGTCTCTCCTTATTGTGCTCAAAATCTTCCGCAGAATAGTGTTTGTAAAAAGACAATTTAATATCGACCTACAACTAAGTATTTTCAAAGAATCAATGTTGTTTTCAATTACATAATTAGGTAAAAGATTCTAAACCAAAATCTTATGTTACCAAAGCCAAAAAATAGTGTTACCTATTTTCGATGTACCTTTATTCTTTACTAAAATTTAATCCTCGCTAACTACTACCTACAAATTATACAAACAAAAGTAAAACCATCTATAAAATGAAAAAATATCAAGTATCAAGATTGAAACTAACATGCCCATTGAATTCGAATTTGTTTAAGACGTGTGCTATCATTGTGAACAGCGGTGGCGAATCGCATCTTCATGAATAAAAATAAAAATTCGATATCCTCTTTGGATAAAAACATCGAATAAAAAGATAATTTATCATAAAAATGTGTCACTATTCAAAGTTTACTTTTTCATAACTTTTAAATAAACATCGTTTTTGGGATGATGCACAACAATGGCGCGTAGCGAATTTTTTTTAATGTCGATTCTGGAGGGACAAGGAGAACTAATGAGTGGAGGACACCCACGATACAATGACTACGCATTTTTATTTTAATATGAACAATATTTGCCTTAGTATCCTTTGAGTTATCATAGTAGGTATTTGAAAAAAAATAGAAGTAGATGTAAGGATAAGGAGGTGCACTTGCGAACCCTTACATCCAGAAAAATTTACTCCTCACCCAACAGGAAAGACTAGATAAAATGTATTGTGATTTGAAACTCGATGAAACGAAAAAGCGACACTAAAAAGAGATAAACTTAAAATGGACGGACACGGAATGAATTATTAATTAATTCCGTGTTTTGAAATATATTATAACGATATAAAATATATTAAATGTGACGTTACGAAATTTAGAATCCCTCCCACCTCATGTCACACTTTTTTACTTCTGCTGCGTGTAAAATAAATGCACACAGACAATTTAAAAAATTAAGTACTATACGAATAAAAAATTAAGGCGTCAAGGTTTTTAATTTATTTAAATTATAATACTTATTTAAATTTAAATACTTAACAAATTTAAAATATTTAAATTTCTTCATAACCTTGTCAGTCAATTCATTCACCCTTCTTTACTTTTTTGCTGTGAACACTGCGTTAGACTCGTGTCTCCTATCGTTGAGCGATTTCACGTCTTGACACTACAGACTAGTAAGAAATGAAAAAAAAAAGCGCGGGAAACTTCCGAAATTGGCGGTCGTGTTTTTTTTAGAGAAAATTTAATTAATTGATATCGTGAGAATTCAGTGGAGTTATTTATTATTATTTCTTAAGTAGTTTATCTAGTAGTCATTTATTGTATATATTAATATATTAGTGTCTCTTTTAGTGCGCTAAGTTAGTTTTCTTTTTTATGATGGGGGTTGATCCCCCTGACGACCCCGGCGGAGGCCGGGATCGTTTTCAAGTGCCTCAAGTAGGGATGGAAGTGGTAATTGATGATACATCGTCCATGGACACAGACGGATCTTTCCAGCAACTTTCTGCTCAGCAGAAATCTGATAGGAAACGTGTGAGAGCCTTGCGTAAAGTATGCAAACAGTGCAATAAAAAGCGTAAGAAGAAGGACGGGAAAAACATTTCTATTGTTGGCGGTTGTAATTGTGTTGATTCTGACGACAGCAAGCGACCCCTTTTATCAACTATACCTGATACTCTTCCTCCACCAACCATCACTACCACCGAACCTACAACCCACCAACGTCAATTTGCTAGAAAATATGTATCTACAGATCTTGCTCCATATGCAGTGTATGTACAAAAAGAAGAATCTTCTCCTGCTGATCCTGTCACACTTCATCCAATACAGTTTGGCAGTTTTCTAAAGAAAAATAATTTTAAAAATATTGTAAATGGAAGTTTAAAGAGGATCGGCAGGAATAGATTGTCGTTAGCTTTTTCTTCCTATATTGATGCTAACACATTTATAGATAGCCAATGCCTCTCTTCCCACAAGTTCAGAGCTTACATTCCAACATTTAATGTTACAAGAATGGGTGTCGTAAGACGTGTCCCTACGGACTGGTCTGAACAGGAGATTATGGAAAATATCTGCGTTCCTATAGGGTGTGGAAAAGTAATTAAAACTAGACGAATAAGGAGCAAAAAGTTTATTAATGGTTCTTCTCAATTTACTGACACTGAAACAGTGATTTTAACTTTTGACGTACAAATTTTGCCCAAACGAGTATTTATGTGTTACACTCCATTGGCTGTTGATCTATACATTTATCCGACAATACAATGTTACAACTGTTGCCGTTTTGGGCACACTAAACTTCAGTGTCGTTCAAAACCACGGTGTTATAAATGTGGACAAGGTCATACTGGTGACTCTTGTACAATAGAGCCAGAAGAAGGGTCATGCTGTCTGTGTTCTGGATATCATTTTGCTACTAATAAGGTATGTCCTGAATTCTCTAGACAAAAGAATATAAAGGTGTCAATGGCCCAAAACAGTATTTCTTATTTAGAGGCTTCCAAGCTTCATCCAGCTGTTAATAAATCTTTTGCTGATGTTCTTAGAACTTCTCAACATAAACAGTCCTTAGAAGAGAGTGTTAAACCTTCAACCTTTATTTCTCCATCATCCAGCTCATATAAGAAAACTGTTTTCCTCAAGCCTCGCGTTCCACCTAAGTTATCAGCTGGGTATGATCGCACTACACATGCATCTCTGATAAAGGAGTATGACATTCCTCTTTCTTCCCCAAATGGTACTGCCCTCAAAAAAGATAATACACAAAATGAAAAAACAAATCAATCCATAACAGATTTAATTCTGTATCTTATTGAGCTTTTATCAAAATCCAATTTAATTCCTTTCAATTCTATACCGTCCCACGTTGCACAACAAATTGAAAATACTGTTTCCCCTAACACCAATAATGGATCAAGTACTCCTACAGTGGAATTGTAGAAGTGCTATTGACAAAAATCTGAAATTATCTTTTTAGTAAACAAATACAATCCTTCCATAGTTTGTCTCTCAGAAACATGGTTGGTACCTGCATATTCTTTTAGAATATCAGGTTTTAATACTGTTAGAAGGGATAGAGCCTCTGATAGGCATGGCGGTGTTGCTATCCTTATCAATAACTCTGTCCCCTACAAACTTTTTTCTCTTCCCCCATTAAGTGATGGTATTGAAGCAATTGCTATTACTGTAAATAATATTTGTATAGTTTCTGTATATATCCCTCACCCTTCTGTATGTGTATTCTTCTGTATCTTTGTATAGTGAACTAAGTGATATGTTACAATCATTACCAAAACCTTTTCTAGTTCTAGGCGATTTTAACTGCCAACACCAGGCATGGGGAGGTTCATCTAGAAATAATTTTTATGGTGAAGAAATGTTAAATATTCTAGATTCACTTAACTTATGCCTTTTAAATGACAGAATTCCAACACGACGTACTCGACCTGATGAAGAGCCCAGTGCACCAGATTTGTCAATATGTTCTCCAAATTTAGCTAGTATACTTTCTTGGTTTGTTCACCCTTCTACATGCGGCAGTGATCATTTTCCTATTATTATTACTTTTCCTTCTTTACACCCAAATATAACTCAGAAACCTAAACCCCGTATGAAATATATATTGCCAAATAACTGGTCAATATTTAGTCAGGAAGTTGAAAATAGAATTTCTAATCTCCCTTCTATCTGTCCTGGCAATGAAGCAATTTGTTCTGATGCTTTAACTAAACTTATGACTGAGGTTGCGGATGCATTATTCTCAATTAAAAAAGGTGGATCCAGTAGAATACCATCCCCGCCTTGGTGGGATAGAGAATGCACAGAGGCCATTAAAAAAAGAAAAGAAGCTGAAAAAGTTTATTCACGTTCAATGACATCTGACAACTTTGAGCTGTATAACCAAGTAGCATGTGACACTCGTAAACTTTTAAAAAGGAAGAAGTTTGAAGGATGGAGAAATTTCTGTTCTAATATCTGCCCAGTTAATGCTTCAATTGTTTGGCAAAATATTAAAAGATTTAGAATGGGTATTATTAACTCATCGTCTAAAGGTAGCTTGTCACCTAAACTGGCTGAACAATTTCTTGACAATTTAGCTCCTTCCTCAGTTCCTGAGTTGCAAATGCAATGCTCATTCCCTATTTCAGTTCCCAATAATGCCTCAGGACTCAATGCCCCATTCTCCATGCCTGAATTGAAAGGCATTTTAACAAGTTTAAAAGATATCTCACCCGGTCAAGATGGAATTCCCTATTCTTTCTTCTGTAATAGCAGTGACATAACCTTAAGTTATTTTTTAAATGTTATAAATTCCGTTATGTCTTCTGGTTGCATTCCAGAGCCATGGAAGTCTCAAATAGTTATACCCATATTAAAACCAAAGAAATCACCTTCTGATGCATCTTCCTACCGGCCTATTGACCTGTCCTCTGTGCTGGCTAAGTTAGCAGAACACCTAGTCAAGAATAGATTAGAATGGTTTCTAGAAAGCAATGGACTTCTTTCTGAAAGCCAGTTTGGCTTCAGAAAAGGTAAAAGTACTTCTGACAGTTTGAGTATCCTTGTCACTGATATTAGAGTTGCCTTTTCAAATAATAAATCGGTCCTTTCTGCTTTTCTGGACATCAAAGGTGCCTATGATAATGTTATAATTTCTATTCTTCACAAAAAATTAAATTATCTTAATGTTCCAGAAATGCTTACTTCCTTTATAATTGGAATGTTGTCAGAGAGATATATTAACATTAATATACAAGATGGTTCTCAGTTATCTAGATGTATTTGGAAGGGTTTATCTCAAGGCTCAGTGTTAAGTCCTATACTTTATAACATATACACATTTGACTTAGAAATAGCTTTAAACCATTCAGTTCACATTTTACAATATGCAGATGATCTACTACTGTATAGTTCAGATCAATCTTTTTCTAAATTATGTAATTCTCTTACCATATCTCTTGAGTTACTGAAAGGCTGGCTTGATGACAATGGCTTAGAACTATCTGTTCCTAAAAGTACTTTAGTTCTTTTTTCTCGTAAACGCACTTCTCCTGAAATTAATATTATTTATGATAATATTCCTATGCCTGTTAGCACTCAATGTAAATTTTTGGGAGTTGTATTAGATACTAAGCTAACTGGTATTCCACATTGTGAATATGTTGCAACCAAGTGTGAAAATAACATCAATATCTTGAAATGTCTCACGGGTGTATGGTGGGGTGCTCATCCCTTCTCTTTGAGACTAATATACAATTCCTTAATAAGAAGTGTAATCGATTATGGCTCCTTCTTGTTAGAACCCTGCAGTACTGCTGCTTTGAATAAATTAGACAAAATTCAATCTAAATGTTTAAGAATTGTCTTGGGAGCAATGAAAACTAGTCCAATTAATTCTATGCAAGTGGAATGTGTTGATCCCCCTCTGCATCTTAGAAGGCAGTTTCTCTCAGATAATTATTTATTCCGCTGCATACAATCTGGTAACCATCCATTATTATCCAAATTGAGATCCCTTTCCAATGAGATTACCTCATCTAGTTATTGGTCCCAAAAGTCATCTCCTTGCTTAATTAAAAGCTTTCATAAATTGTTATCTATTGAAGCCCCTATTCACAACTCGAAACGTTTTCCTCTCTACACTTCTGAATATGAAGCTCTGATTGTTAAGCCTGATGTTCGTCTGAATTTGGGCATAAGTAAAAGAACTTTTGAATCTTGTCATGCTTTCAACTCTGTTTTGAATTCTGAATTCAACAGTGCTAGTGACAACTGGCATCATATTTTTAGTGATGCGTCCAAACGTTCCACAGATGGTATGGTGGGGGTTGGGATGTATCACTCACAGTATGATATAGTTCAAAAGGTTAAATTACCTCCAGAAACCTCAGTTTTCACCGGTGAATGTTTGGGTTTGTATATAGCAGTAGAATATATCCTTCTTTTAAAATTAAAAAAGACAGTTATCTTTTCGGATTCAATGAGTGCTCTTCAATCTTTAAGTAAATATCTATTTAAAACTAAACTTGTTAGCCCGTTAATTATAGAAACTCGAAATTTGATTGTAAAATGTATACAAAACGGTTATTCTGTTATTTTTGCGTGGATACCAGGTCACACTGGCATACGAGGAAATGAGAGAGCTGATAGGCTTGCTAATGATGCTACCGCCTGTGGCGATAAGGCTTATTACAAAATATACGCTCATGACCTCGCAGCCCTACCCAAAATGTACCTACATAGTTCATGGAGTAAGCTGTGGTCTAATCTCTCTAATAATAAAGGCAGATTTTATAAATCAGTTCAATCTGAAATTCCTTTGAAACCTTGGTTCTCCAAATTGACGTTGGGCAAAAGGGTGTCCAGTATCTTAACTCGAATGAGAATAGGTCATGTTTGTACATCTGCCCATCTAGCTAAGTTTGGTTTAGTTAACAGTGAATTATGCGAATGTGGTGAAGTGGAAGATGTGAATCATATTTTCCTGAACTGTACGAAATACGACCATTCACAGCTCTTCCAAGGTCTCACACAGCTCCTCATCCCTTTACCCACTTCTATCCAAATCCTTTTATCATCAAATAATAATTTCATTTATCGTTTATTAGGTATATTTATTGTAAATAATGATATTAAGATTTATTTATTTTTTCTTATTTAACTATTTATTTATTTTCATTAATAATACATTTGTACATAAATATATAATATTTAATTATATTCTTTCCATTCTATTCCTTCTCTGAACCTTTCCTTTTCGAAATTCCGTTGTTTATGCGGTTTTTTTGTATTTTAATAAGTTTCCTCGTTTTAATTCTATAGTAAAAGTAAAAACTCTGTCCTATATATATGATACTGAATACGTTGAATAAGTTCATCAAGTATATCAAGATTTGTTGTTGGCTCAACGCTAACCGCGGAAGCCATTAAAGAAGAAAAAAAAAAAACTATTAAGAAATTACTACGCGTAACGTGCTTCATTCTATTTTATACACGTTGCTGGAATATATTACTTAATAATAAGTATAATGTGTAGATGTAGATATACCTCCCTGAACATAATCCTGGCGACGCCAATGGCTGCCTACCAAACATAGGCTATCTATTTCTGCTAAGATTACCAATTTCAATAAAAATAATATACCTACCTAATTAACTACCTTTTTCCCGCGATGCCTTAGGGCAGTGTTTTTCAACCTGTGAGTCGCGACCCCTACGAGGGTCGCAGAGCCTTGCTCGGGGGGTCGCCGGCAAAAGGGAAAAGGCTATTTAAATTTATACCTCGTACTTAGGTACTCTCTACGCTGAGCAGCTTTTTGTAGAGTATAGGTCCTTATAATGAATACAGGCAACAAATTAGAGAAAAAACATAAACGTAGTCTTTTAAATTACCATCTTTTTATCTGTCTAAGTCTTACTCACGCCGGTCGCCAAAATTTATCAACCTGTAAAGGGGTCGCGTATTCAAAAAGACTGACAACCACTGCCTTAGGGAATACCACACGTTCTCCTTAGAAATGTCAAATTTAGTTTCTAGCTCAAAATACATACATATTTACGCCATCAACCGAAGGTGGAATTAACCATAAAAGAAAACAACATATTAAAATTGCATTGTCAGTGTCAATACAATGCCCATATTGTGTTGATGATATATTTGTTATGGGCGGTTTCTATGTCTCAGCGATCGTTCATTTGCCTACTATCGGTTAACATTTGACATAAACTCCCTACATCTAATGTCAAAATTCAACTGATAGTAGGGAAAAAGAATGAATAATAAGATATAGGAACCGGCCCGTACTGAATTCCACCCATGGTGCCAATAAAACGCGATCGTAGCGCCATCTTTGGGAATATATTCGTCTATACCTCGGAAACAGTCATTTTTTTGGGAATGGAAGATCCCTATCCTCCTAACGCGGTTTGTAACACTTTTATTAGTGAATCGCCCGAAATGGTTAAAAAAGGTTTCTTCAGTGAAAACCAAGATTTTGAACTTTAAAAATTGTGTAAATAGCCACGCAAGTATAAATTTTTTTCTTGTCTCAGGTAAACGAGGAGAAGGGAAAAACGTTAATAATAAAAGGATAACCTTTGGGTAGGCCTTTGGGTCAAAAGTACTAGCCTCCTGACGCCCGGGTTGTTCAACGCTTTCATAAAGTAAACGCCCAAAGTCCTTAAAAAAGGTTTCAATGGCGAAAACCCAAGACTTTGAACTTTAAAATTTTTATCTTACAGTAATCGCACAAGTATGATATTTTTTTCCTTACATCAGGTGAATGAGGAAAAGCAAAAAAAGGGTAAAAATAGATTACCTTTTGGTAGGCCTTTGGGTCAAAAGCACTAGATTACAAACAAGAAACTTTATCACATAATTTTTTTTTCAACATCTTCAAAACGATTAAAATAAAATTTAACTTTAAAAACCAATTTAATAACAAATAATCCTTTAAAATTAAGAGAAAAAATTACTTTATTATTATTTATTTAAAACATTCGAAACAATCATGATAGTCGTTATATAACCAAGGGCCTATTAAAAGATCTTAAAGTTTGAATTATGATCATTTTCACTATATCTCAGATCCATATAAAGTTTTGATGTAAACAGCAAATATAGTACATGAGCAACTATTTTTGATAAGCATATGAACACAAATCGTAGAGATTTCATGAATAAATTAAGATTAATTTTCACACTCGATGATCTTGTTCCATTTTAAGTCAAGAAAGACAAATTTCTTTTGTGTTTTTGGCACTGGTGCTTGGTCATACACAAGCAAAAACCTCGAACATACGTTCGGAGATATCACATTTTAAAAAGGTGGTAACTTAAAATTAGTAACAATGGTTAAAGTTGGGGTACTTAGAATAGTACCCTGGGCATTAATTTGAAGAAATTGGATTTAGTGTTGAGCTTTAATCACTATTTCATTGAAGTACTTTTTTAAGGACCGTGGGCGCTAGGAGGCTAGACTTAAACAATCAACAATCTTAATTACTTCTCAATATCAATTTTTTCAACTACCTTTATAAGTATCAAAAATTCAATTAAACTTAAAAACCAATTTAATACACTTCATTAAAAAATCAGTTTAAAATTAATAGAGACATTTACTTCATTATTATAGTCTGGCCAACGAAAGTTGACCCTGGAAAATGGCGGCAAATTTAAATAATATATGTATGGCAACATCAAAATTATAAGGTTTAATCTATTTTGATACTTGGTAGTTACTTAATTATTTATGTTGTGTATTTTATGTGTGACAATAGATACATCGTACTCGTTTCTAACGATAATATTATAAATACTAAAGTTTGTGAGATGTTTTTGTTACTCATTTACGCCAAAATTGCAGAACGGATTTTTATGAAAATTGGAATACTTGTTACTAACCCTTATATCTCGAATCTAGAATGACCTACAATAGAATATACTACTAGATAGACTATCTACTTTTAATTCCGGTAGATAGCAGGAAATCAGTAGTCATTACATTTTTTGAAAAATAAACTGCAATATTCGGTAAAAACTTAGTTTTATCCGCTTTAATCTAAATCAGATTTCGTCACGGCCCCCTAGTCTCGACCCGAAAGCCACATACGTACCCACTACCAATGGACACATATTTGCAACATTTCAGGGCCTCCTGGTGTGCAGCAGCAGCCCTGGCTGTCAAGGCAGTGTCCGGAAGATGGGACTCCGCCAAAGTATCAACACAGGCAAATCCACTCACAACCAAACGAAAACCGCCATCTTGTTTGTCAAAATTGACGTTGACATTCGTATTAGAGTTGCCATGTAAAAAGTTTGCAAATAATTCCAGGTTCAACTTTCGATAGCCAGACTATATTATTTAATAATTATTTTTATTTTTTTAATGACCGTGGGCACTAAGAGGCTATGTCTTTTTCTATATGCCTGACAACTAGTTTTATTGTCCTGCCGCACACGGTCCTTAAAATAGTACTTCAATGAAATAGTAATTAAAGCCCAGCACCAAATCCAACGTAATCAAATAAACACTCAAAAGTACTATTTTAAGTACCCAAACTTTGAAGCATGTGTGCTACTTTCACATTATCCCCTTACTATAGAGTGGTGTATCAAAACACATGTTCAAGGTTTTTATTTGGCCAACCAATAGCGCCAACAAAAACAAAAGAATTTTGTCTTTCTTGACTTTAACATTCAACAAGATCGTCGAGTGTTAAAATTAATCTTAATCTATTTTATTAAATCTTTACGATTTGTGTTCATATGCGTATCAAAGATAGTTGCTTATACTTTATATTTGGTCTGACATTTAATGAAAATTATCATAATTCAGAATCTTTTACTACACCTTCGGGTTAATAATGAATATCATGATTGTTTTAAATATTTTAAATAAATAATAATAAAGTTAATGTTTCTATTATGTATTGTTAAGGTTTTTTACGTAGACAGAGAATAGGTTTCTCTGTCTACGGTTTTTTATGTAGTCAAAACTGTACCAAAAGAAACGTTTCACATTAACAAACATTATAATCTGTGTCTGACAGAAGTTTTTGGCGGGAACTTAAAGGAGACGTTGTGCTGTGCAGTAGCCTGCAATACAACTGCGTTGCTATATGAAGACCTATTAAAACATCAGAATTGGCTGTATGAATTAAAATTTCTTTGCCTGCCTTTGTGGCGAATAAATAAACTAACTATGTTTGACATTACAACATAGATAATTGACAGTTTGACAGTTGCATTTTCCAGAGAGCCGGAAAAATACAACCGTGACTTTCAAATTTATAAATTCCTATTTAAATCAATTTTAAACAAGTAAGTAATTAAGCTTAATAACGCATTTAGATAAATGAGATAAACTGCCTAATTTCATGATTGTTACATTCTACAAATGTCTTTACTTAAAGGTTATAATAGACTGCAAACATTTCATTGCATCTAAACTTACAACACCCAAAGTAATATTTTTGCAATTTCATACTAGTTAAAGTTCTTATGCATGTCTTTTTGCTTTGTTTTTCAAATAATAACCATGAATATAAGTTTAATAGGAACATTCGAAACAGCTAGATATCTTGTCATTGATTTAACATACATTATTTATCACGTCTTGATGTTCACCGATTTCATGAAATTGAGAAATGAAACTACAGGAAATAAAGATTAAAAGAGGATGAAAGTAAACTTAATAAGAAAACCTTAATAATTTGTATCATTTACATTATTTATTGTCTGAATGGTTGATTTCGTAAATGTAATAGAAAATACTAATATTTACAGCATTATGGCGACAGCTGCAGTTAATGCCTACACAGACCCATGCCTCCCAGAATGGATGAATGCTCCTCACAGTACAGGCACATCCATCATGGCCTGTGAGTTCAGTGGTGGTGTTATAATTGGTGCTGATTCTCGTACAACCACTGGATCATATATCGCAAACAGAGTTACAGATAAGTTGACAAAAATCACAGATCAAATATACTGCTGCAGGTCTGGTTCTGCTGCTGATACTCAAGCAATTGCTGATATTGTTACTTATCATTTGAGTAAGTAGCTTTTTTCTCTTGTGGGATTGTTGAAGAATGCTGTGAATCACCTTGTAAAAAAGTTTCCAAAGCTTATCCAATACCATGATATTATTCACCTCTAGCTTTATGACATTGATAGATAGATAACACTTTATTGTACACCATTAAAGAAAACAGAAAACTTTAGCCTAAAAATATTCTAAATGTGCACAATGGGTGGTCTTATCACTAAGAAGCGATCTCCTCGAGACAACCCATGTCATTTTATTATTTAAAAAAATTAAACACCACTCAAATTATAAATAAATGTTTTAAAAAAACTAACTGGTTTGGTGAAAAGTAATGCTTACAGCACAAGTCTATTGAATGCATGTGCCAAAACCACTCCATACTGTTAGCTCTATTTTTTTTAGATTCTTATAGTTATGACAGTTGATAGCAAATAATCATAATATTGTAAATGTATGTTTTAATTATTGTTATTAAATTTTGCACTAATAAGATGTTTCATTACAACATTTAAAATAACAACAGATAAGAAATAGAAGGAATCTGTGTGGCACTATTTAGATATAAGATGGCCTGTAAAAAGCTATTATGCTTTTTACAGGCCACTCTAAACATGAACAGTTTAAATACATATTTACAATATTAGATATTGATTCCCTTTGTTTGTATTTCAGATTTCCACAAGATGGAATTAGGTGAACCACCTTTAGTGCAGACCGCCGCAGCCATATTCCGCGAACTGTGCTACAACTACCGTGACTCCCTCACTGCTGGTATTCTTGTTGCCGGTTGGGATAAAAAGAATGGAGGTGAGTTAATGGAGACGATTCTATAAAGTAGAATAATCCTAACCTCCTGTTTGGAAGAAAGATTAAATGATGTATAAACATCATTCATGGCCGGTTACTATATTATACTATTCATTCACTTGCCTTATCATCAAGCTTATGTCAAATTTTAACTGATGAAGACAAATGAATGGACAGTGAGCTGTAGGACTGATCATCAATTGTTTTCCTCTCTAACTAGAGTTTAGAAATCAGAAAAAACAAATATTTACTTTTAGTGTTGTCTTATCCAAACCCAGTTTTATCAAGTACTAAATTTCATTATGTACTTGACTACCACAATCCAAGCATACCTTTCTCTCTAGATTCTATTAAAATTTTTGTCTATTACTATTCTTTCTTTCATTTCTATTAAAAATCTATTTTAAACAAATACATACAAAACCATTAAACACAAACTGTTACTACACTAAAATATATTAATCTTTACAGGAGAGCAAGTAGATACAATAAAATAGCTTTTTACATGAAAGGTGTTAAATTTATGATGCAATTAAATTTGATAGGCAAAATTACCTTAATAATTTATGAGTTGAATCTAAAATTATTATGCAATTTTTTTCCTTTAATATCATAATTATTTATAATATTCACAAAAAAGCCCAATTTGACACTTAGAAATATCAATAGAAGAAAACTTTAAATGAAATCAACTAAACTGAAAAACATGAACAATTAATTTACTTAGTTATCCTGCTTGAAGGACCATATGTAGGTTTGTTTCTTGTTCGTATCTATATTTATTCCTTTAAGTTAAATTGTTCTTGGTGGTTAATAAAAAAATCTTTAAGTGTTTTGGATTTGGCATCAACACTGGAAATTTTCACTCAGACATATTATTACTGGTCTTTAAACTGAATTAAAAGAATTTTTCCTTGCCAGGTCAAATATACTCAGTGCCAATAGGCGGTATGGTCCAACGCCAAGCAGTCTCCATTGGAGGTTCGGGTTCTTCCTATGTATATGGCTATGTTGATGCAAACTTCAAACCAAACATGTCCAAGGAAGAAGCCATCAGTTTCGTTACTAACACTCTAACCCTGGCGATGCTCCGTGATGGATCTTCGGGAGGTGTAGTAAGGTTGGGTGTCATAACAGAACAGGGTGTAGAGCGTTCAGTCGTTTTGGGCGACAAATTGCCCAAGTTCTATGAAGGTTAAGAATTTCATGTATTATGAATTTTGGTAAATAAATTAATATACTTAATGCGATGTTTTATTTATGATGGATTTTGTAGATTACGGCCATGTTTTTTTTTTTTTTTTTTTTTTTTTTTATTGCAGGAGATCAGCAGACAGGCAGACGGCCACTTGATGGACAGCGGTTATCATCGCCTATGGACATTTGCAACACCAAAGGTGCTACGAATGCGCTGCTGCTCTCTTTAGGGAGCCTGGAACCTGGTCACTAATGCCGGAACACAACACAAGGTTGTTATGGCGACATACTCTAGACCAGGGGTGGTAGCCATCCAGTCGGGCAAATGCCCTACCACCTGGCTGTGGGTTGTTTTGTCGCCTCTTACGACAGGCCGCCGGGCCGCAGGAAATTGTATTCTTTCTCCGTTCCTGCACGGATGTTTGACGAGAATGGGGTAATTATGTGAAGTAAATAGGTATGGTAATACCATAGGTGTTGTTATCATGCGATCTTATGGCGGGCTATATGTGTGCGTGCAATGATCTCGTATTTTTCTAACTTGATGATTTAGTGGTTCATAAATTTAGTCATTAAATTATACGAATTAATATTTCGTATAATTTAAAAGCCAAATTTCGCATTTTGTAATTATAGTCTATTTATAGCATAATTTATAATTAGGTTTAGCTTTAGGAACAAGAATATAAATTAAATAAAAATGTATATTAAACATTTTTATTTTTAATACGCTTTTATAAGCTTCATACGTATGTTGGTATATGGAATGTAAGGGAATCTTTGAACATGATTTTCACCCCCTTCAAAACGTCAGATTGACTCGAAATTTGGTATACTTATTAAGTACCGACGACAATTCAATATTTTAAACAGTATGATCCGTTATCCTTACTAGGATAATCAGGATTAGCGATTTTTTGTGAGCATATGAGACCGTCAAGCTGAAACACCGCTCTTCTATGCAATAGCTGTAGATGAGATGTAAATATTATAAAGCTATTGCTAAATAATCACTAAAAAATGAAAAATAAATACAAAACAATACGCTTTTATAGAACTGAAAAATAGAAAATAAATTTGAATTAAAAGTAGTGTAAGAAAAAATGATTTTATTGTAAAAAAGCGTGGGGTGCACGGTATCAATAGTTATAAATATTTTATGAACAGATATGAGTAGATGGGTTATTTTGATAATATCCTGAAAAGCACCCCACGCATTTTTTACAAAAAAAAACATTTTTTCTTAGACTATTTTTAATTCAAATTTATTTTCCATTTTTTAGTTGGATTTTCTATAAAAGCGTATTTTTTTTGTTATTTTTAAACCATTATTTTTTGTTTTCAGTCATTTAATTATTATTTTTTAATAATTTTTTCAAGTAATTTACATTTTTCTAAAATAAAACGAGCCCACAGTGGGACGTTCATGGACCATTATCTAGGTATATATTTAAATCTTCTTTCTCCTTCTTCTTCTTATATATAAAAATGAATGTTTGTATGTCCTTTATAGAATCGTATACTATTGATCATGCGATGAATATTTGATCATGCGATGATCTTTGGCAAAGTTGTTGTGCATGAGCCAAATTTCTGAGTTGGTTCACAATTGGACCCGGTAGGTGGCGCTGCTGTCGGCATACCGATTGAAGCTTTTCCAGGCAGGACGTCTGCCGGGACAGCTAGTTATATATAAAAAGAACACACATTTAACTAAAACTAACTTAAAAGACATAATCAAATACTAAATTAAAGACTAATGCTGCCAGATAGGATTGCCGCGCTGTATGGCGATACTGATCTGATCACGGGTGGCATCAGAGTTTATTGCAAATCTTTTGCCGATGGACCCCAAGGACCTAATGTTTCAACTCCAAACGAGACAGATATGAAAGCCCTTCCTAAGTTTCCATATTTGTGCCTTTTGAAGCAGCGTTGCCAGACCCTAACTCAGACCCAAACAAACGACCATCCCATCTTCCAAGGAATAAGGCACATACCATCCGGCCGTTTGCCACCATTGCGTCATTCGGGTTATTTTAAGTGCAGTTTCGTTTTTAACCTACTCGAAAAAAGGAGGAGGTTCTCAATTCGTCGGGATCTTTTTTTTTATGTATGTTTGCCGATTACTCCGTGATTTATGATCCGATTTACGTGATTCTTTTTTTGTTCGACGCGCAATAGCTGCCATGTGGCCGCCTAAAATTTGACATAGTTTGGCTCAGTAGTTTTCATTTTAAGAGCATTTTTTTGTCCTCGTTTCTTGGGACCTATATTTTTAAGCGCGGCACCATTCGTAAGTCCACCCATACATAGCTAGACACTAAAAAGTAACAAATAAAAAATAAAAACTTCGTTTAAAAAAGCCGACTTCTAAAACTAAAATGTATAAAATAACTCATTTCTAAAGCTATTATTATTATTATTAATATATATTATCTAAAACATCTTGAAGTCGGTGCAAAGTAAAACATAAAAATTATTATATTTTGAAAATTACTAAGATTACTACTGTTTTAGATAATATATATTAATAATAATAGCTTTAGAAATAAGTTATTTTATACATTTTAGTTTTTAATATGTCAAGAAATTCAATGTTTCAATGACAATTTAGATGAATGAAGACATTATATTGAAATAAAAAAGACAAAATTTTGAATTTTTTTTTTAATATTACAGTACTTACTATGGCATGTATGACAGCTTACATATATTATTTTTATACATAAATATAAACAAACGTTAATTTGATGAGAACAGGTCAGAAAAAAAAAACATTTTCTTTGCTTTATACAACGAGAGACGAAGAGACACCAAGTTATTTTAGGTGATGATGCCAAGTTCTTCCATGGTGTCCAAGTCACGCATCAGCATCTGAACAGTCCTTTTGGTGCGCGGGAAGAAATCTGGCGTCTCGTCATCTTCAAACGAAGGATCCTGAGATTCCAACTCTGCAATTAATTTTAGAAAACAGTTAAGGCATATATCTTTATATATAAACATCAATTGCTGTTCGTTGGTCTCGCTAAAACTCGAGAACGGCTAGACTGATTTGGCTATTTTTGGTTTGGAATTATTCGTGTCCAGGCAAGGTTTAAAAGAGTAAATATGAAAAAATGCTTGGAGTATAGTAAAAACAACAATTTCGCTTTCCCTTAGAAATATGGAGGGTAGAGGTAAGGAGAATCTCAGTATATTAAAAAGTGTCCACTGAAGGGCAGCAAATTAAGATGGCGTCATAATAGCAAGTGGAAAGTATTTAAAAATAGTGCCACACTAGTAGGATACTAGATGAAAGAAGGAAAGAAAGACTGCCTCTTTGTCACCGCGCATGCGCTTTTGAACCCAGCACACTTTACTTCGTTAATAACTGCTAAATTCACATCACTTCCTTTTGCTACACTAGCGCTAGCTATAATTTGCCGTTTACAGGTGGCAGCGTTGCCAGATGGGGGGATTCCCTGCAAATTCGGGGTTTTTTTTCACGTCTGGGGTTCAAAAGGTAAAGGTTCTTTGGGGGGACTTTCGGGGAGAAGTATTTTGTTGTGAGAAATTTTTGAGAGATATTTTAAGTATCAATAATTCCTCTACAAACACAATTCTCATCACTACAATTATTATATCTAAGTCAAAATACGGTATTATTACTTTATCTTAGAATTATACTCCACTAGTGAATCATACCATAATTCAATAGTTCATTTTAATCATTCAATTCATATGTTCGTTCATTTAAGTTATTTATTTATTATGCCTTCTCTACTCGTGTGAGTCGTATCCCATAGGCTACTTTCCGTTGGAGACTGACAATGATCACGTTCACAACCGCGGTTTTTCCCGTTTCACTTATTTGCTGGCGTCACAATCGTAAATTCAAGTGGAATTGTTATTTAACGCACCTATTGACACGTCATTAGTGACGTTTTCGCTACGACGGTGGTTTTCCTTTTTTTTCTCCTTTAAAATAAGTAAAACCTATTTGGGGGATTTTTCTCAAAAAGCTTATTTTTGGGTGTTTTTGAAAAAAATTTGGGTATTTATTGACATGGCCATCTGGCAACGCTGACAGGTGGACACTTTGTCAACTGAGCCTGCATGGTGAAAGGGTCTCATCTCGTGGTGGCACCGACCTGCGACCTGCGCCTCGATGGAGTCGAGCCGCGCGTCGACGAGCGCCTGGCAGCGCTGGATGTGGCGCAGCAGCCGCGCGCGGCACTCGCCGCCCTCGATCGCCGCCTCCGGCTGCGGGGCCGCCGCGCACGCGCCGCGCGCCTCTTGCTCTGCGCACACCAACCACCGCATCCATCAATCATGTTACATACGCCCCGACAAACACAAATTCCACGAACAAATTAGCGATGAAACGAATACTGTTTTTATCGAAAAACGACGGCCTGATTGAGAGGGTCAGTTGAGCTACGACTACGATACCGGCGTGACGTGTGTACATTTGGGAATCTATTAGTGACGGACTTTACGCATTTAATTGAATTACGACCTTCTGCATTTGTTCCTGTGTTATACGTGTTTGTATAGTTCTAATAAAGTCTATGGTGACGATAAATACTTTCCATTGAGTAGCCTGCCTAAATGCTAACTTCGCAAAAAAAATACATACATGGATGAAATTTTACAGAGGCGTAGTCTACAAAATTGTGTAGTGAAATCGCAAAAAAATAAAGACTAAAAATGGCTGAATGAATTTTTTTTGTAACTTTTTGATTTACCTTGAACAGATTTAGCGAGTCTCTCCAATTCGGATGTGCTGATAGGCAATTCCAGAGATGGTCCTTCGGGGCTGGACAACAACCCGCTGAGCAGAGTCTGTGAGCCCAACTGCGAATCCCTTGGGATAAACCTGAAATTGCAAATATTTCATCTATGTCTAATATATTTTTCTTGAGAGACCGAGATATATACAATATACCTCAATATGTACAATATTCCTAACTATGTACAATATACCTCAATATGTACAATGTACCTCAATATGTACAATATACCTAACTAACGCTCTAAAGGTCTACCGTGTGTCGCCAAACGTTGGCATCTATTTCTCTCAAAGATTAAGCGTTGCTATACAACGTGGCAACGCCGCCAGCCTTTTGGGAACGTTTCCGGTAAGTGTCATTGGTTTGAGACCAATAACTTATCTTTAGGTATTTTTCCCATTTTCATTTAGGTTTAGTTTTTATATAGTATAGTTTGTTTTTAAGTTTATATTTAATATTTTCTTAAGTTTTCGCGACTACACGTTTAACCATTAATTTTATTAAGTTTATTTTTATTGTAGTTATATGTATTTTTCTTCAAAAAAATGTATATAGAGACCTCAGAATACAGAATATCCAGAAGCCGTGAACGCGCCTAATACTGAAGCCACAAAAACTACTCCTGAATAGAGTAGTTTGATGCGCAGCCGATCAGTTGCTCTGTGAACGTCGTATAGCGTAACGTGTTTTACCGGTGTCTAATTTAGCTAAATTATGCCGTCTTGTGTCGTTCCAACCTGTAAAAATGCAGCAGGTTTAAAGAAAGAACAGGAAAGGATCACATTTTACGTGTAAGTATCGTATTTAGTTATTGTTGTATTTATTTACCGAATAAATTGTTCAGTGTGTAATTGTCATAGAAAATGATGCGTCCATCTTATTAGTGTTGCCAATATAAAAGTTTGGATTTCCCTTCTTTTTATTACCTACTGAAGACTTTTATTCTTTGTAGTTTTAAATTAATAACTGCTTAAAAGACATTTAACCGACTTGAAAAAAGAAAGGCTAGGTATCAATGCGACCCGTATATATAAATGATATTGTTAAAATTGTGTAACATTCATAATAGATATTATGTTAGTATGATAAGATTACTAAACAAATGTACAAAATTTGTGTGGTGTGTGTGTATGTGTGAGGGAGAGAGAGAGAGAGAGAGAAAGGAAGGGGGGATGAAATTAAATAACATTATAACTATTGATAATAAATAATTAAAGTCACTGTCGTTACATTTATAATCACATTTATTATATTATATTATGAGTAATCGAATAATAACTATTATAATCTTTCAGCATTTAGCCATGATAGCAGAAGAGTCTGGATTATGCTTGGAAAATTCAAAATGTGAGTATTAATCATTACTTAGTTATAGTATTAAGAGCAGTTTACTAGCGCTACCGGCTTTAGTAGACCTGAGTAAGGCAAGGCCACAGGTTATAATTTTGCCAAGCTATGTATATATTACTTTTATGGTAATTTGTCCCTTGATATCTTCTAAACGACAAGTCGTATTTTAATAAATATGATATTATTGGGAATGTTGTGCTGTTCAACTGGTTATAGGTTTTATAATGTAATATTTAAACGAACTTGGCGACATACAGTGGACATAATAGGTTTCAGGTGCACACGCAGCAACACAGGAAGCACAGGCTAACATTTTTTTTATTTCAGGCAAAACAACCACATTCGCCCGCTATATCAAACTAGAAGATTGGTAATGTGAATATATTCGATGTGGACTTTATATTTGACACGCCAAAAAAGCGAAACTAAGGTCCCAATTACGCCGCAAACAAATACTTTCTTAAAAGCATTTCCGACGAATAAAGACATTGCAACAAAAAAATAGACGTCTTGCTAAAAAGAACGAATCTTTAAAGAGTATTCTGAGCAATTTAAAAAATAATCGCTATGTTAACGATGATATTTTTGACCTACTTTCAACAAGTATTGTAGCAGCTGATATTTTTAATAATGTATACAAAAAATGTGTTTAAAAAAAGAAAGGACCAAAATACAAGATAAAAAAGTTTTGTCTAACACTTCATTTAATAAATTAAATGTTTTTATCTAAACCGTGTTTTATTTAAATAACTTCTATTCCTTGAGATTATTAGGGACATATATATAAAATATGAATACCTCTATAAAAAAAAGTCAATTTTTATTTTATTATTATCTTACTTCCAATATTACCAAAAACGGGTCAACATTGTCTGAACTAGCAACATTACGCGGGTGGGAAATGCGGTGTTCGCGGGACGCTTGTTTTGTTTTTGGACACAGCGTGCTGTTGGAAATTACAGTTGAACGCGGTTTCTGTATATTTCTGTATTCTGAGATAGAGACGTACATTTAATGTAACTGTGCTTTGCGAGATTAATTTTTGAATAGAATTTTCTATTATTATTTCTGTAGATATATCTATAGACACATACAAAACTACTATATATATATATATATATATATATATACACTACTACAACAATGCACAACAACAAAATATAATGTGTATTATGTATAAAATGAATAATGATATGTGTTATGTGTGTTGTTGTATATAAATCACAAGAAGGAAGAGGACAAATCAGTGTTGCCAAATATTAAAAAGAAATTGCATATTTAGTATTGCCAAATACTAAACAACACTGACTTCAACATGTTATAGAAAATAGATATTTTTTGCTTCTTGCTCTTGAATTCAGTTTCTTTTTTGCTAGAAATATCTATAACAGCATTTTACTGTGCATTTATGCTTACCTGTCACCATCGTGGTCTTCAGACGGTGTCCTAATATCCAGCTGCATGTCTTTGACGTCAGCTTTGACTGGCAAATTTTCTTTACCAATATTACTGATCATAATATTGAGATCAGTGTAGTCCGAATTCAATTTCTCCTGTGTGTACGCTATTTCGGCGTGCTCCCAATCTTTGGCCCAGAGATATAATTTCGGGTGATCCTTTTTGCTGTAATAGAGGAGTAATTTTAATTTACTTAGGCTGGTGTGCACCGAATTTTAACCGATGGTTAAAATAAAATAATCGCCAAAAATGTATGGAAAAACAGTGATTATTTTTGGTTAACCGTCGGTTAAATTTCGGTGCACACACGCCTTAGACAACAAAAGGAGAACATCGTAATGGAACCTCGAGATAATCGAATGTCAATAATATATTGTTACAACTCAGGTCCCGACAAAAACAAAATCCATCTGCATATGTGAAACGAAACATATTTATTACCCATCGGCATTTGCACTAATAACATTGACATTGACACTATAGTAATTTTCTTATGATCGTCTTCTTTTGTTTACCTATTGACATACGGCCTATTGTTGTATTGTAATCATTAGCCAGGTGTTACGGATTTTACAGTACAAGCTGATTCTAGGAAATTCGGTCCACGTTGCCGGGCGGACATATTGCATTTATGCAGTATAAAACGATGGCGTGATTGTGGGAGGGGGGGGGCGTCAAGCGAGAACCACGATCAAGGCGAGACGTGTGTACAATCGGGAAGCATAGGGACGGACTTTGCGCGTTTTATTGCATTACGTTTGGACTTGTTGTGCTTGGTTACATTTGTACCTGTGTTATACGTGTTTGTATAGTTCTAATAAATTCTATAATAATTCCAACGGCATTTTAATTCGAGTCGAATATATAATAAACCCGCAGGGGGGCTTCCTGGCGAAGCCTCAGGTGGATAGCGACACTTCGTACCTGACTCTGGGGGCAAGGCAAGGCTTCCGCCTCCGTACTTGCCTCGCCAGCCGGCACGGAGTGGAGATCGCTAGAACTAAGACTCAAGCTCCAGGGGTGGAAAAGATAATTTTACAAGTGGTATTATTTATTTTCTACACCACTACATGACTTGTTTTAATATTCTCCTTAGTATAGGAGGTTGCCTGAAAGAGATCGCTTTGAGCGATAAGGCCGCCCTTTGTTCAACATTTATTGTATCTACTTTTTTGGGAACGTAGTTTTAATTTTGGTAAACAATAAAGTGTTTTCAATCATTCATTCACATGTCTATGTAAGTGTGCGTATTCCTGCGGCCGGGCGGCCTGTCGTAAGAGGCGACAAAACAACCCCCCGCCAGGTGGTAGGGCATTTGCCCGACTGGAAGGCGACCAACCCTGGTCTAAAACATGTCTCCATAATAACTTTGGGTTCCGGCATTAGTGACCAGGTTCCAGTCTCCCTTAAGAAAGCAGTAGCGCATTTGTCGAGCCTCTGGTGTTGCAAATGTCCATAGGCGATGGTAACCACTTTCCATCAAGTGCGCCGTCTGCTGAACTCCTGAAATAAAAAATAAATAAAAAAACACTTATTTCATATATTTTGAATGATTTAAATTATTTATTATCTTCACTGCAACTGTTATGTTTTAATATTCTCTTTAGTATAGCCTGTATTTTGTACCATTTTATATAATACGGCCGGCGTATCTTGGCGAATGTGAGCATAGGCTCTGCGAACTTTAGAGCATGTACACTCGTGCGATGAGTGGGCATACGACTCGTCAGTGAATACAATTGGTCGCCCTTCATCCCTGTATTTTTTCATTGCTTTGTACTAGTTGGTCACTGTATTTTCTTCACGAGTTTACACGCGGTAAAGTTCGCAGAGCCTATGTTCACATTCGCCAAGATACGCCGGCCGTATAATATCCAGAGTGTATTATTGTATGAACGAGAGCGCATACTGACGTGGCGACGTAGTACTTGACGGTGAGCGCGTGCAGCGCGTCGTCGACGCGCAGCAGGTTGCCGGTGAGCTCGTGCGCGCGGCGCAGCGAGTCGCAGGCGCGCGCCGCCGGCAGCAGCCCCTCGTACAGCCGGTCCTGGTCGTGCACGAAGCGCCGCGAGCGCCGCCCGCGCCGCGGGCTCAGGCAGATGCTGCACGTGTACTTCTCCGGCACCTGCCAACAACATTCGAGCGCTTTCATCACACGTCACACGTACACCATGAAGTTAGCTATAGTCAACATTTTAGTGGAAAGAATGTACGATGAAAGAATCGCTAAACAGATATACAATGCAGAAGTGGATGGATGCAGAAGTCGCGGAAGGCCACGACACACCTTCCATGATCAAATTGATCATGTATCAGCAGAAGGTGGTGTCAGGAGCCTCAACAACAGACGAGCGTGCATGACAAGAGCTATGAATGTCAAAGAAGCAAGTGAGGTGTGTAAGAATGGTCCTGTGTGGCGCTCTGTTTTTCGTGCCTATTGCGCAAGGGACCTGGCGTGAAGTTATGTATGTATGTAATATTTTAGTTTTTCAGGGTGGCCGAGTGTAGTATATGTATGGTTGCGTAGCAACGAGTTGTTGATAGATGGATTGTGAATTTGTGAGACGAACATTGTAATATTTCTTTAATCGACCGTGGTAGGGGCTTTATTTATTTAACCAATTTAAAGAAGTATAACTTCTAACGCGTGTACATAAGTACACACACACTTTTATTATATATCGGCGTTGAAAAAAAATTACCGTCACATTTTTCGGTTACGCGTCACGTCACATTTTTCCCACAATCCATCTATCAACAACTCGTTGCTACGCAATGGATTGTGAGTAATTGTAATATTGCTTTACTTTATTATGTTTTAATATACGAGTTTGATCATTTATAAATCATTTATTTAGTATCATACATCTTATATATATAAATCTTGTGTCACGATATTTGTCCGCCATGGACTCCTAAACTACTCAACCGTTTTTAATCAAATTTGCACACCGTGTGCAGTTTGATCCAACTTGAAAGATAGGATAGTTTTTATACCGTTGGAACCGGTAGGTGGCGCTGAGATCGGGTTCTAGAATCCTCTTAACAACGGGGAGCGATTTTGTTTTTGTGTGTTTGAGTGGGTCCCCGGATGGTTTAAATCCACAATTGGAACCGATAGGTGGCGCTGGGATCGGGTCATAGATTTTTTATTTTTCAGAGCAGGACAACGTCTGATGGGGCCGCTAGTATAATATATATTAAAGTGCTCAGCAAAAACATAATTTAACTTTATATAACCAATTTCTGTAAAGTTGCATATAGTAGATCGTTTTTCGAAAAATAAAGTCATAAAGAAGTTTCACTTTTTACGTGTGTACACTAGTACATTATTTTTTTATTGCAGGAGTTCAGCAGACAGGCAGACGGCCACCTTGATTGAAAGCAGCTACCATCGCCTATGGACATTTGCAACACCGAAGGTGCTACAAATGCGCTGCTGCTCTCTTACGGGAGACTGGAACCTGGCCACTGATGCCGGAACACAACTCAATGTTGTTATGGCGGCATACTCTAGACCAGGGGTGGTAGCTATCCAGTCGGGCAAATGCATGCCCTACCAACTGGCCGTGGGTTGGTTGTTTTGTCGCCTCTTACGACAGGCCGCCCCAACGCAGGAAATTGTATTCTTTCTCCGTTCCTGCACGGATCCCGTTTTGTGCTATTCGAAGTCGCATTGCAAATTTCGTTGAAGGTGTAAAAACAGTATAATTGCGGCCATTGCTAGCAGGCTGCATGCACCTAACAAAAATGTATTGGGACTGGTTGCAGATTGCTGCATAGACAGAACAATTAATTTGATGAAAAATAATGTTTCATATATGATTAGTGAAAAATAATCACATTGGAATTGGCTTCTATTTTAATCTGACCATTTTAAATCATTACCAGAAAAATTCCCGCAGGATTCCCAGGATAAAAAGTAGAATCTACTGCGCAATTGATGATTTTGCATGAAAAGCGAATAATATTTAAAGGGTGTAATACTCACATCAGCCTCCCTTTGTATGTTATGACACAATGCATGCTGCCAACAAAGGCAGAGCTCACACTGCACCATGAGTCCGTCCTCCTCTCGGAATCCACAATGACAGTTGATTATTTCCTCTCGTTTCATGTGCACTATTTTTATGCGTTCGCCGTCTGATGAATGAACATTAATCTTATTCAATGATATATTAGATTTTATTTAAGAATGTATGATACAACGTTTCGATATCGAATGCGTGCGTGGGTGGGTAGCGCGTGCGTGCATATGGGGGTGTGTGCGCGCGTGCCCGCGTGCGCGCGTGTGCGTGTGCGTGTGCGTGCGCGTGTGTGTGTGTGTGTGTGTGTGTGTGTTATAGTTGAGTTTGTGCATGAAAGTGTATGTATATCTGTGTTATACAATACACCCATAACAAAAAAAACCTTTCATTAAGCGGGTCTTCAGGCAATTTGCCAGCTTCATGATAATAGCTCGAGGACCGCGTTCGTAATACGTATGTAAGAAAAAGAGTGGGTCTGAAAGAGAGTGTCGGAGTGAAGGTAATGAAAGGAATGCGCCGGTGGTTCGGGCATGTGGAAAGAATGTATGATGAAAGAATGACTAAACAGATATACAATGCAAAAGTGGATGAAAGCAGAAGTCGTGGAAGGCCACGACACACCTTCCGTGATCAAATTGATCGTATACTAGCCGAAGGTGATGTCAGGAGCCTTAAGAACAGACGAGCGTGCATGACAAGAGCTATGAATGTCAAAGAAGCAAGTGAGGTGTGTAAGAATAAGCCTGTATGGTGCTCTGTTGTTCGTGCCTACCCGGCAAGGGACCTGACGTGATGTTATGTATGTATGTATGTATGATAATAGTGAAACGTTAAACCACTTACTTTCTGTATACATATACATGTTCCCATCCTTCTGCTCCTCGTTGGACTCTGAAGACACGGGCTGCTGCATCTTCAGGTCCATAGTCTTCGAATCCGGGGTACCAGACCTCGCATAACTGGACCTAGTTTCCACATCGGAGTTCCCAAACCAATCCTCATCTTCACTCTGTTTCGGAGGTATGTGGGAATATGATGTTCTCTTCTCTTTATTCTTCGTTTCTAGCACTGGCTTTGTCACCGTATGTGTGGATATTGCCGTCTCAAAGTCCAACGCCTCCATTGGCATTTCAATTTCCTTGAATGGGCTGGGCTCGAAATCTTCGTGTGCTGGTTCTTGAGGTTCTGGGTCTGTTCTCCTGACTGGTAATAATACCTTTGGTCTTTTAGGCGGACGCGGCCCTGACGCCCTAGAATGAAGGATTATAATTTTACAATTAACCATACATTTTTGGCAACTGACGTCAAGGAGGCAGATACACTTTCATACAATCTTTGGTCCAAATTGTTCAAAGATGAGTTACTTTAAATACTTTTTATTGTGTTGATATGTATACATATAATAAAATTGTAGAGGTCAAATTTCTGTACAATGAAAAAAAATGCTAAAAACCGAGTTAGGGGGATGTAAGAAGTGAAATAGAACTAATTTAGATTTTGTTAAATTTTTTTGTTTCTGTTTGTACCGGCTAGTCTACGAGTGGACCGATTTAAATTAATTTTTGTATGGTGGTAGCTCATATTCCTGGTAAACTTATAGGATTCTTTTGATCCCGTACAATTAAAGAATTCCCGTAGGATAGCTAAAAAACCGCACTACGCGGACAAAGTCGCTGGCATCAGTTACTCTATAATATTATAGCCAAGTCGTCATCGGAAATCGCTTTTTTAAATCTAGCCATTTTAAATAATTCCCAGAAAGTTTCCCATGTGATTCCTAAGCATAAAAAATAGCGGAGATTTTAGGCCTTAGAATTTGCTATCGATCAGCGAAAACCGCATAGAAGTCGGGCCAATAGTTTTAACGACTTAAGATCTGCGGTACTTTATATACCGAGAATCCCAAGGGATTTTTCCAGCGAGTGGATTCAAGTTGTTAGGGTACGTATAAATTAGCTTATTCCGTCCAACATGGCGAAGTCACGGACCAAGGACCTGGTCAAAAACATATTGAGGTTAGGAGTGTGCGAATATCGATCGAATCGAATCGAATTATTCGCGAATTATCGAAGTATCACTGGATTGTCTATTGTTTCCAATTTGAATCATATTATAAAGCATATTTACATCGTGTATCAAAATATTCAACTTACAAATAATATAGGTACCTACTTTTTAATTAAAAATCAATTATCCAGAGAAAACAAGTGGCTAATTTCAATATTTATGTTCATTTCTGTCAATATGATAAAAAAATTAGATACAAATATTGACAAGAGATCTTTTCAATTCATTTTGGTTTTTATAATCATTAATTTCTGTGTTAAATGTTTTAAAATGCTCGAAAATTTGCCAATAACATTTTGCGGAAAATGCGGAAAAAATCGAATTATTTGAAATTTTTCGAATTATTCGAACCTTTTTCTTTTTTTTTCTTTTTTATTGCAGGAGATCAGCAGACAGGCAGACGGCCCACTTGATGGACAGCGGTTACTATCGCCTATGGACATTTGCAACACCAAAGGCGCTACGAATGCGCTGCTGCTCTCTTTAGGGAACCTGGAACCTGGTCACTAATGCCGGAACACAACACAGGGTTATTATGGCGGCATACTCTAGACCAGGGGTGGTCGCCATCCAGTCGGGCAAATGCCCTACCACCTGGCTGTGGGTTGTTTTGTCGCCTCTTATGACAGGCCGCCGGGCCGCAGGAAATTGTATTCTTTCTCCGTTCCTGCACGGATAAAGTTTTTCTGGAGCTTTCGAATTATTCGATTCGGAACGAATATTTCGTAAGTTCGAATTATTTGCACACCCCTAATTGAGATACAAAAACACTCACGCCTTAGCCAAAACAGACTTGCCTTAAAGGTCTAGAAACCAAGCCATAAATTTAAAAAAAACTCACGCTTTAGCTGGTTTATTTAGCGCCAGTCGCAGCTTCGGTGAATCTTGGGGCCGAACCTCTGTTTCTTGCTTTGGTGGGGACATTGGAAGCTGCGGGATCACCACTTGTAGCTCCGGGTTCATTTCCTTCGGTTCTTTACACTCTTTATTCTCCTTCGGCTCTTCACGCTTTGGTTTCGTAATTTTAACCTAGATTTAGTAATAATATTGTACTTAATTCTGCAGAATCCGGAATGCGAGTTTATTTGTAATTTGGATATTAATTGTTTGTTTTTATTGTCTAAAAATACTGTATCTCATGTACTGGGTTAGCAAAGTGTCATCTATCTAGCATTTTGATCGTTATATTTAAAAATATATTTTTCAAATATTTCTTATAGTATTAACGCAACTTAGCGCTTGTGTAACGGAAACCGTAGACAAGCCACCACCGCGATGCCGCCGCACCGTTTTTTTATGTCAAAGTCTATGTAAAGTTATATATAATAAATATAAGTCAGAGGGAAGCTATAATTGGATGGATTATTGTTTGGATGTATAACGCACAATATTATTTGTTTACATTTTGAGTGCTTCTAAAATTGTTAATTTAATTTGGTTTGATGTCTTAAATGTTTCTATAACTAAAAAATCGTTCTAACCTAATAAAAGTTATGAATATTGTGATTTAATAAACGACCTATCAGAGCAGAGCATATGGCGGAGCGGGGTCAAGCGCCCTCTATACTTTGGTAGTATCTACTTCGGTAGACTGAGGAGCTTTTATGATACATTTGGTTGGTGGCAACAGGTCGAGTTGGACCTTTGAGAATTTTAAAGAAAGTATTGAAGTTGGAAGTATGAGGGGTGCCCTGAACCCGCTGCTCGGTCTAAACTATGTCAAAATATTGATCGAATCAAAATTAAAAGTGTATAAACCGTGGCCATTGTGTTTTATGCTCGCATTTTACCCTGATGACGCCCACTAAACCTGCAATAACTAAAGGATATGTCGTGAGAACGAGGCCTTCTCCGACATATATATAACTTGACATAGACTTTGACAAAAAAAAAAACAAAGTCTATGTAAAGTTAATACATGCGTGCAAAAATGCGGTGACGGCGTGGTAGTAGTGTACACGACACACACGCTTTTAACTTTGTTTAGATTTAATTCAAAACAATTAAATTTATATAGGTGTTTTTTTGTAAAATACGCTTACAGTAGCCGCTATTATGATATTTAATAAATACATACGTTAATAACATGAACAAAAAAATTTCAAAATTTTCAGCAAGACAATTATTACAAATGCGCCTATATGCACTCGATATTCTCTAGTATACTATGGGAGTAGTATTCTTCAGTTTTTCCTTAAGAGAGCAGCAGCGCATTTGTTGCACCTCTGGTGTTGCAAATGTCCATGGGCGATGGTAACCGATTTCCATCAAGTGGGCCGTCTGCCTATGATCCTGCAATAATTTTTTTTAATTTTTTTTCATAATACCTTAATAATCTTCTGGTCAGCGTTTGACTTAGCGGGCTCGATGTCGGTGGGCATAGTCCTTGCGTAGGCCAAGTCGGCCACTTTGGGCGTGGCCCCCAACATCTTCCTCAGCTCCCGATGGTAATGCTTAATATGCATTTGTATGAGGGTGTTGTTGCGGAAGTTCTTGAAACAACCCTCCGCGGGACAACGGAGCAGGTTGTCTATGATTTGCACTTTCAATGAACCCACATACACTGCAACGTGTACAAAAAATGTGTTCAATACTTTAAAAATTATGAATAACAAGAAATTCTAAAAAAATCTAAATTAGTACTATCTTACTTCTTACATCCCCTGACTCGGTTTTGAGCATTTTTTTAATTGTACAGAAATTCGATCTCTATAATTTTATTATAAGTATATAGATATATAGATAAAACTCTCTCACTGACACCACACCCTGTCAAATTATCCACTACTATTATGTAACGTTGCAGAGAAATGACTTTTAGTCTGTTACAAGCTGTTTAAATAATTAAAGCTTTTTAACTATCCCACGGGAACTATTTAATTTTTTGGAATCAAAAGTATCCTATATGTTGACCAGGGATATAAGCTATCACCATACAAAATTTCATGTAAATCGGTCCAGTCGTTTCGGAGATTAGCCGGTACAAACAGACAGACAAACAGAGAAACAAGAAATTCTAAACAAAAAAAAATTTAGTTCTATCTTACTTCTTACATCCCCCTGACTCGGTTTTTAGGTTTTTTTTTTTAATTGTACAGAAATTTGATCTCTACAATTTTATTATAAGTATAGATTTGTGTACAAAACTTTTTATTCAAACAAATTATATTGACCTGCAGCCTCAAGTCGTGGTGGCGTAACGGCTAGCGCACGCGTCCTAAGCTCAAAGGTCGCGGGTTCGATCCTGGCCGGAACGCATACACCACTTAGGGTGTTTCCTGACCTAACGTGCATATTGTTACAATACAACGGTGAAGGAAGACATCGTGATGCAACCTGCACATCGAAATAACCGATGTGTCAAACCTGCCAAGCCGCCTTGGACAAGTGCGGCGGGCATACCGTCCATCCCCCCCCCCTCCACCGTGGGTGCCCCGAGCCCAGCAATTGGACAGTTATGGGCTGTTGTTACTATACGTTACATACATTCATTCGTTCGTCATAGCGCTACATACATTCACATCGGACTCGGAATAGAGATAGGATTGCACCGTCGCCGAGGCGATTGGAAAAATCTAACACGCTAACGCATGTTATGGGTCCGACTATATATAATAAACTACTGGAAAAAATAACACTTTCCGGCAGTTTAAACGCATTCACTTGTTGGCTAAAGAAGTGGCTAATCGAGCACAACTTCTATAGCATGAAGGAATTTATGGATTACAAAGATTGATGACAAACAATGTCAATCTTAGTAACTAAAGATTTTGTAATAATATATATATAACCCTGACGTGTAACATAGTTACGAATAAATGAGTTTATGAGTCTATATTTTGTTATATATTGACCTGCGTAGTTATAGTTATTGACTTCTACAGTCAAGTTCTTATTTATAAAAGCTACATTAACCACGGTTTCCTATATCTTACGGACCGTTCATTCGCCTTACTATCGGTTAAAATTTGACATAAGCTCCAAAAAAGTAATGTCAAAATTTAACTGATAGGGTTAAGTATTAAACGATATAAATGGGATAAAAAATAAAAATAATGTCTTACCAAATCCGTCTTCCAATGGCGGATATTCAATGTCGCTAACGGCGTTTGCGCACGACGAAAGGATCCCTTCAGATTGGTTTTCTTCAGTCGCTCCAACATTTGGAGGCAATCTAGTGTGCTAAAATAAGATATTATTATATTTTTTCATTTCTCATATTCTGAAAGTATTCTTGGAGTCCCTGATGACAGGAATGAATACAGCACTTGGAGTCCCTGGGACCTTTTTCCTCAACTATGGGAACCATAGATAATACATGCGACTCATGTCCCAACATTTTTTACAGCCACTGTTGAATAGCGGCACAAATTGTAATAAAAAAAATTATCAAGAATTTTGTAATATCGTTTTATTATTATAAATTACTTTTCACTAGGTTATCATTTAATTAACATTGAGCTAAATATTTTCTATCAGCAATGGTAAAAACAATTGCATAACAAACAAACAGAAGAAAAACACTTGAATTGAGGACATCCTTTTGGAAGTCTCTTAAAAACTCAGTGCCGTTGGATTAACACCAGCATGAAAAATAACAATCGTTGAGCAATTGAGGCCGTCAGCGCTAAAGCGGCCTAACCCTCAACTTGTTATAATCGAAGATAAATAATGAGCCGCTTTAGCGCTGACGGCCTCAATTGTACTTGAATAGGTTTGTATTTACTACACGTGCGCAATCAGTAGGGTTGACAAAATAGGTTACATAAATAGTCTTTGCAATACATTTTTTTTTTTTTTTTTTATTGTACATAAGTATATACAATAATAGTAAGTAGTCCAAAACAATAATAGTAAGTGCTCATCGGCAAACCTTCTGCGCGCTTATAATGCAAGTCGGAAAAGCAAGTCAAAATAGAACGATTTTTTTAATCAAATTAAACAAAAATTCTCACCATTTGAGTTGGTCGCGGCCTCTTAATCTTCATTTTAAACCGTTTCTCCTTTCCTTTGACCTTCCTCTTCAACTCTAGACCCTTTCTCTTGACGAGTGGGGAGGTACTGGTCAGTTCGGGCCTCAGAATCTCAGGCGCCTCGGCCTCACCCCCCGGGGTGAACCTCATCCATCCCATACGGCGGGACAACTTCAGATGTACCCCAAAGTCAGCAATGCATACTCGTATTGTCTCAGCGACTCGTCAGGGTTGTTCTCTAAGTAATTACGCATGTCCATCTTTGTATGAAAACGTCTATTTTCTGGGCTGTAAAATTAGTGAAGTCTTATTGTAGCCAAGCATAATAATATTCCTGCTCCATCATTGCAATACATTACAATATTGTCTTACAATTAAACATTTTATATAATCAACCAATCAATGCATTGTTTTTTATATTAATTATCTATAGAGTTTATTAGAACTATACAAACACGTATAACACAGATACAAATATAACTGAACACAACCAGTTCAAACGTAATGCGCGATTCAATAACACGTGCAAAGTTCGTCACTAAATAGATTAACGAATGTACACAAGTCTTGCTCCGCTTGTGGTTATCGCTCGACTGCCTCGTCCATCAATTGAGGCATTACTTTATACAGCACGGATGCAATATGTCTGCATGGCCGCGTGGACCGAATTTCTCAGAATCATACCTGGCTAATGACTACCATAAAAGATTACAATACACAATTTTTAAACACAAAGAAAACAAAAGAAGTCCAAATGATTTTTTTTAAATAGTGTAGATGGCAGCTCTGTATCAGCAGCTGGGGAAAAGTTAGTATTAAGTTTCACGCAGATGTAGTGATGTATTTTTAACGCTAAAAGCAAGATGCATTTGGCCATAATCACTAACTAACAGTATCACAGATGAAGCACGGAAATAAAGAAGAAATCATTTGTAGAAGTTTAGAAGTAAAATAGTAAAGATTTACATCCGACTCCGATAGCATAGATTTAAGAGTTGCCCACAGTATTTATGCCATTTTCTAGAATAAAATGTATCTTTCCCAATTTCAGGTCCACTATCGGAAGTACAGACATAAAGCGACTTATTGCTAGTTCTCTTAACTGTTGCTAGTAGATGTAAAAGAAAAGAAGGTAGTCATCTAAAAAATTGTAAAATAAAATATGATTTTTTTGATGATTTACTTATTCCATAGGCTATGAAGAAGGGAGAAAAATGCAAGCAAAAACACATTTAAATATTAATATGGATAAACGGTTTTCCTCTTGAATTACTGCATTCAACTTTTAGGACACCGTTTGATCAAATAGTCGCCAGTAGAACACCAAATCCTATAACCTAGACGGTATTCAAGCTCTTTCCTGACCATTTAATTTTATTGCTCAATACTAGAATATTCTAAAAGACCATAATTATAATGTAGAATATGTTATCTTCCGATGAAAAAACATTTTTTTTATACCAGGAGTCCAGTAGACAGGCAGACAGCCCATCTGATAGAAAGCAAAGTAATTTTGCATTCACTACTAACATTTATTCCCAATTATTTCTAAATGTTACTTGTAAGGTAATGTAATTTTAGAAAATGTTAGATAGCAAACCAACATTACTTACTTGACTAGTACAACATCCCATTTCCCAGCTGAATTGCCAAAACTTCTTCGCACCATATGCTTTGTCCAACCTGGAGGTAATCTTTTATCTTCGACCTGTAAATTACAATATTTCGGTTATAATAATATATTATAGTTTATTAGTAACATTAATGTTATTTATTTTATAAAATTACTAGCGGCCCTGGCAGACGTCCTGCTTTGAAAAAATAAAAATATAGGACCCGATCCCAGCACCACCTACCGGTTCCAATTGTGGATTTAAACCATCCGGGGACCCGCTCAAACACTCAAAAACAAAATCACTCCAGGTGATTGGGAGGATCCTAGCACCTGATCTCAGCGCCACCTACCGGTTCTAATTGCGAATATAAGCCATCCAAGACGAAACACACAAAAACATAATAATCAAAATCTCTCCAGGTGATTAGGAGGATTCTAAAATCCGATCTCAGCGCCACATATTGGTTACAACGGGATAAAAAGTTTCCTATGTCCGTCTCCTGGTTCTAAGCTACCTCCCCACCAATTTACAGCCAAATAGGCAAAGACGTTCTTGAGTTATAAATGGCGTAACTAACACGACTTTCTTTTATATACATAGATTTTAGTCCTAACATTAAGTTATAACGAAAAGAAGTCAAGAGAGTATTATGGCTATATAATTTAAAATTTTGGCCAAGGGAAGCCACATAAAGCACTCTAGTAAATAATAGATAACTTACCTGAACACTCCGCCGTGGTAAAACTGGCTTATTATTTCCATCAACCTTTATATCGCTCTCAATCTCACTGACAGTTCCAACAGGCTGCTTATTCACCCACTTGCAACACCATTCCCCTGGAAGCAAATAACTTTCCGGCATTTCTTGGGGCTGACGATTTGCTAACTCCTCAGTTTTGGCCAACATCTGCTGTCTCATTTCCTCAACTTGCCGTTTCATCTCCTCCAACTCACTTTTCACCTTCTCTACTTGCTTTTTCACCTTCCTCTCCTGCAACAATCTCATCTTTTTACTCTTCTTTATCTTTGAAAGTTTTTTTGGTTTGTCTGGATTTACCACAACTACTTCTACATTTTCAATTTCCGGTTCTACAACGTCCGATTGGTTTTGTTCTGGTGGTGAATCCTTTATTTGAACTTCATTTGTTGCAATTTCTTCTTGTGGTTCTTCTACAACTTTTTCTTTAATTTCTTTTTGATTTTCTTCTTGAATTTCATCTTGAATTGCTTCTTGAATTTCTTCTTGAATTTCTTCTTGAGTTTCTTCTTGAATTCTTGCTTGAACTTCTTCTTGAACATCTTCTTGAACTTTATCTATAACTTCTGTAACAGCTGGTTTTGGTGAATTGGCTTTTTCAATCTCATTTATATTATTTTCTAATTTATTAATCACTTCTTTCATCCTGTCAATGACTTGCTCATGTATAAGTTCATCAGGTTGGTCGAATTTCTCAAGTGCTGTTTCTTCTTCTAAAATCTATTTATAAAATTAATTTGAAAATAATGTCTAATATATGATACTTTATTTTCAATTACTAACACAAGTTATTACTATTATTAATAAATTTAGTCTTAATAGTGGTAAAAAGAATCATTTTCTTATCTAGAGCAATGACTACTTGTCTATGTGTTATCTAAAAATCATAATATAAAAGTACTTGTTAAATAAATGAACCTGAAAATTACTTACTGGGTCAATATCAGATTTATTTTCTGTATTATCTGGACTACCATCAATGTCATATATGTCCTCAGAGGGTATGTCTGATTCTTCTTGTTTTACTTTAACTTCGTCCTCTCCTTTTGCTAAGTATTCTTTTGAAACTTCCATAGGAAGTAGTTTGTCATATGTTATTTCTTTTTTCATTACTATTTCTTCATTGTTCAAAGTAGGTTCATCTTTGGTAACTGTACCAATGATTGAGGCAACAGCATCTAAAAGACATTTGTTTTTTAAGTATAGTATAATTTTAAATAATCACATAAGCAATATAAAACTGGCCTTAAGTGGAAATTTGATTTTGATAAATTATTTACCAGGTAATTCTGTTTTCACTTCAATTTTAGGCTTTACGGTTTGTAACACCACTTTAGCATGATCCAACTTTTCTTTCGGTACCCTTTTGATAACTCGAACTTTTTTTTCTATCTCTTTCTTTGGTTCTTTATCCACATTCTTTTGCGTCTTTGGTTTCTTTTGGCCAATATTGAAAATTTCTTTAATATTCAATTTACGTTTCATCTCTCTTCTTTCACTTTTAGAGCCTAAATAATCTCGTGTAGGATCAAACAAGTGGGTATGGAATACTGGAGTGCTTAAGGGCGTATTGCCGGGCCCAGCTCCGTATTGTACAGGGGAAAGAGATGATGTGGGCGATGACTGGGCCACTGTGTCAATTTTTAGACTGGTAGCTTTATTGGGATTCCACTTATAAAGCCTTGATACACTACATTTCCAGTAAAAGCCATCATCAAATACTATTTCGTAACTGCCTAAAAGTAAAAGATGAGTTTTTTTAAACAATGGTAAAGTTTTCGTAAACATAGGAATATTTTTTTTTAAGTTTATAAGCACGTTTACTCTAATGTAGATTAATACACATTTGTAACTGCTTAAAAAGGTTTTTTATAATTAAAAAAATCTCACCATTTTCCAATTTGTTGTTTATAGTAGCCATAAATCTCTTGTTATCCCGCCAACGTGCCAAGCATCGTTCACCCACTTCAAACGTAAGTTTTACCTTTTCTTCTGTTTTATTTCTTTAGGTTCCTCTTTTACAATTACAGAGGAAGGTCTTGGTACTGGCTGGGTTGTTGATTGTTGTTGGCTTGTAGATGGTTTAGTTTGAAGTACTTTTGGAGTGGAAGTAATTGGCCGTAAGCGAGGGCTGCTTACGCTTATCCATTCATCATGTCTATTTGAAGTTGAAATTTTAAATAAATAATTAAATAGGTAGCATCCGCACTGGTAAAGCAACGTATTATATACTTTGATATAATTGATTTAACATAAATAAACATAGCATTTTATTAGAAGCAATTGGGGAAGACAATAGTATTAATATATTTCTGGAAAAAATAACAGCTTAACTGTAAAAAGATAAATCTAACAGTCCGTTTTATATGAAATTGTTATAATCCATATAATAAACTATATAATAATATAACTATGTAAAATATATTATTTTTCAATAGAGGATACTCTACTAAATATACAAGGTGAAATGTATTGATTTATGTATTAAATTATTACTTTTATTTATTTACTATGACACATGACATCAGGTCGGTTTCATATTATAGATAAGAATAATAACTCTAATTACCATTACTTTTTTACTAACTTTAATTAGTAAGTTTAACGAGAACTTACTTATTGGGTTGTATTGACTTATTTATGTACTATTGCAATCAAACTTATCACGAAGTATCATTATAAAAGTATGTTCCGACTTCATAGTTAGTGGAACATGAATGAAATACAATGTACTAAAGTGAAACCAAAACAGTGCATAATATCTAAATAACTTCTACCTTTTCTCCTCGCACATTGCTCTGTAACGCGTTTTATACTGATAAGACATTATTTTAATGAAAATCAAACAAAAGATATTAATTTATATCTAAGAATTCAACAGCTTTCTTATTAATTATTTTCTTGAAATATTGACAGGACAGAATAATAACATAGGTTAAAAATATTTTAAGGAGCACAAGAAATCTGTTCTAAATTCAAATTTAAACAATAAGGTTTGGCACACCTGTGATATATAAAGTTGTTTTTTTTTTGCACATACAAGCAATGGACAATTGGACACATATATTTAAACACTATCACATAACAATTCTAAGACACAAGTATCTTTGAAAACATACCTCTTCAGTTCAGTTGCATAATGCACCAGCACTTCCATCTCATCATAGTCAACCTCGGCTATTTCAGCAGCATGCCAATCTCCACTGTAATCTTTAGCTTCTACTTTAGATCCAATTGATAAAGCTACACTACTGCTACCTAAAGGAAGGTATATAAGGTATATAATATTGAATGGCTTTTAGACACTTAAAATATATACAGATGATCTTCATTCCTAAAGATAAAAAAGGATTGTTCGTGATTTCTATGTATCATAGCCAAATTATATCAAAGTTGTAGCAGGTATGAATAGATATGATTGCATTGTTAGTTAACCACCAAAACATTAGAAACCACAGAATGATTTCTATTTAATTATTCTGTAGCTGCACTCATATTAGTATTAAAGATTTAGACTAAATTTAGACATCTTTAATTTAAAAAACATAATATATGTATATAGATAATGTATGTACACGTTACAGACAATGTGTGTGTATATACACATTATGTGCCATATTTAATGTCATAAAAAATGTCACATCACATATAATATATTAAATTAAGCCCATTGCCAATCTGATAAAACAGCCTATTTTTGTAACATTATAGCAGATGAAGCCTCACCTTTATGGTGAATTGTGAGTAAATCGGTAATATTGGTAGTCATTTATTACATAAAAAAATAAAGTTGGCGAAAACAATGTATGATTCATATTTAAGAATTAAATATTTTCTGCACTGTGTTTTGTAATGTATATAAATTATGTATATAACAAATATATGTTTAAACCCTAAAATATATTTACAGCCCTATGTGTACATATATTTTATGTGTATAAATCCACTTATACATTTATGTATTCTTCAATGATAATAACTTTACTGAGCTTATAGGATTGCACCATGGTCTAATTAAGATTTTACTTCACCTTCCTTTAGCCAATTGATTAATTTTCAAATGAGATTATTTCATGAGATTTCCAAGAACAAACACACACAATCATCGGTTATAATTATCATAGTATATTACATGTATTATAAATTATTATTCATGTTTTTATTTTTTATAATCTGGAGGTGAAAGTAAAACAAGCAGTTGTTTGTTTGTACATACATAGATTTTTTTAATTGCATTCAACATGTTGAAAAGAGGGACTTAAAAATAAGACCAATTTATATTATCATGCATAACAGAATAAACAATATGTTTATTCAAAGATAAGCTATTCTCAATTTAATCTGAGATTCTCAGATTTGTTTTCACTTATCTTACCACACACCTTTGTCTATGGAAGTCATTGACTGATTGACACTTATATTATTTTTCTTCACCTCCTTTGTTTCAGTATTCATCATCATATCCAAAATACTTGGAGAGCACATAGAACTTTCATTTTTTTCTTTGGAAACATCTTCATTTTTTCTCTCTGTGGTTTCTTTAACATTATTATTACTTTGATTATCTTTAATTTCAAGCTTCTCTAAATTTTGTTCCTGTATAAGCCTTTCTTGGTCCTTTATGAATTTTTGTATTATATCTATGCTCTCTGGTTCAGATTCTTTACTGCTTGTTGAAACATTATTTAGGTCATCAACTGTCTTTTCTTCAGAAGTCATATTATTAATAGAGGCCATTTTGTTTTCTGTTAACCAAGGAAATATAGAAGGAACAGCATCTGAAAGAATAGAGAAATATGATTTTATAACAATTTTTTTTAATAGTACACCCGTAAGTACTACAGCAGATTAAGCATTGCTAAATAATTACATTCTTTTGTCAAACATATAAATATAAATAATAATTGTAGAGACTACTGTACACCATGATAGTATTGATAAGTTTCTACTAGTGCAACTTGAATTTGAAATTAAATTGAATTTTACAAAGTAACAGGAAAATTCCACATAAATCACCTAAATTAAACATATCTTCTTAAAAGACTTCTTAATATTATTATATATTATCATAGTTAATCTTCAGCGGCCCATGCTCTTTATTATCTGTGACTAACAGCTCCTTTCTCAATTAATTGATATTGTTGTTTATTTCACACTTAATTGCCTTTGGGTCCCTAAGTTGCATATTTTGTAGTTCCTTAGATTTGCATACATAAACAGACAAAAAGATGTTTTTTATATATCACATGCAAATATGTTAAATTTGGAGTCTCCCCAAAATTGAAAATGGATATCTATTAGGTAGCTCTAAAATTAAAATTAAAATTTTAAGTAATTAACATCCACTTTTTAATTATTATCTCATAATGACAATCTTATACATACAAAAAAAATATGTTTTACAGACCTAATTCAAGATTTGTGAATCTTGTGGTTCTATAGACTATAGAAGTATTCAATAAATTCAACTTTAATTATCAATGATATTTCTCAACTTTCAATTTCTGTTTTTCTCTATTGGACCCCTTTTGCACATTAGAAAATGTATATTTACAAATGAGGGGTGTAGTTTAAAAAACACTATGATGTATGATTCATTTTAAGGTATTTTTACACTATAACACCTTAAATGTGAAACTACATTTTAAAAGATACACAAGGCTTTGTATGTGTGTGCTAAATATATTTCTAGCTTTCGTGGATACTAAAATAATCAGCAAGAAAACAACACATTTGACTGAGGCGGATGAGTTTCATTCTACTTTTCAGGTCACTTCATGACTCTGAAGCCTAAGTACTAATGCCTCATTTACATCATGCCCACTTCAACTGCAGCAAGTAGTAAATGGACAAAAAAGTTGGGAATGTGAATACATAAACACACTCCTTAAGAACAGACGAGCGTGCATGACAAGAACTATGAATGTCAAAGAAGCAAGTGAGGTGTGTAAGAATAAGTCTAAATGGCGCTCTGTTGTTCGTGCCTACCCCACAAGGGACCTGGCGTGAAGTTATGTATGTATGTATGTATGTATGTATAAACACACAAGTTATTTAAATATTTTATGAAAATCAATGTGTATACAAAGCACACTTCATTTGCCACTTTACCGCTTGTTGCCATAGACATTTCTATTGGGGACAAATGGAGACTGCATATTTTTATGCAAGGATACATAAAAAAAGTCAATCAAATATGTCATTCTAACCCTACTGCTCCATATGGGATAATGTTATAGGTATTAACCGTTTTCTACAGGTTTAGCAATGGATTTATGGGTTTTTAATACAATATTGTTATTAATTGCTAATGGCATTAAATGTTGACAGTGTATGTTTACACAAAAATACAGGTATTTGTTAATGGAGTTATTTTATAAATAAGACACATTTATCCGCAATCAATAATTATAACATTATCCCAACTGGATCAATTACTCTACATAATATTATCTATGAAGTGTCAATACTTCCCAAGTATGTGAACAGATATTTTTATGAGATTTTATTTAGGAACAATTTATAATAAACCAAAGTGTAATCATCATTTTAATTGTGAACATATAATAAATGCTTCATTCTTAACTACATATTATAAAGCAAAAATATAAAAAATGTTTGTAATAATGTTGATCAGAAGTTTTGGCTCTTCATTGATTGACTATATACCTACAATAGCTACAAAGCTCATCTTAAGAGAATTCAGGCAAAACATATTGGGAAAAGATTATTATTTGATACAAAAAAATGCAACTAAAAGGGAAAAATTATCATCAATCAAAATTAATCATCAAGCTATTCATAATTTCTTAAATACCTGACTTCAAAATGTATCTAGAATCCTTATATATTTGAAAATCAGTTTTACAAAAATGCCTTGAACACACAAACGCTGGCAATTCAGTGTTATGTCTGTGATGTGTTACAGTTATCCAAGTATTATACAAGGTTATGTCTTTTGGGAACTTGTGATATGTTACACCAATGTCTTCCTGTCTTGTTGTAGATGATTTACATGACTCAATACAACATTGTTTTACAGCCATCCTAGTGTTTGATAATGAGTTAACAAAGGTATAATCTGTGGCAACTAAGTTGAACCATAATCATAGCTCCCCAGATCCTATGTCAAGTTTATTTTGTTGATTTTTGCAGCCAAATAAATTCAACTTAGTTGCCATACACTATGATATTATTGATGAAAAATATTATTGAAAATAATAAGTTATTGATGAAATTAGGGATTAGGGACAAAATATTACAAATTTTAATGTTATCTTCTCTATGAAAATGGTAATAAAAAGCTTTATTGTACAAAAAAATAACAACAAACCATTGTTTTTATTGTAACCTATATTATCACAAGATATTTAAATTCACAAAAAAACATGGAAAAATAATTGAACACATTTGTATCTAAATTTGAATTTAAATCTAACAGCTTCATAATAATCGTAAGGTAATTATTATAGTACTATAGTTCTTGAATAAACTTTGAGACTATTTATATTTATTTACATCTAAATAGGTTATAGTATAAAACTGGTTTGTTACGCGAAACACGTCGTAAATAGATGGAACCACAGATCAGATAGAACGCACAATAAAACCACTGAACTCGGATCCTAATTTAAATTATATTAAGATATTACATCATATTATACTTAGTACAAACCTGAGATCTAAACACTTTATCCCTGAAGAATCGATATCATCAGACGTACATTGAACAACACCATATTTAACATTCACGAACTCAGATATTATTAAAACAAAGTGAATTTTGAACAGAAATTATATTAATGTACTCTCTGCAGAATAAGTTCATTTAAAATGTAAATTATGCTTAATTATAATATTTATAATTCATCAAATAGGTTCATAATAACAGAACAGAAAAACGTATTCTGTGCTCTATGGAATGGATGTAGAAAGGAAAATAAACTTGCCGTCCTTTTTTATTGATTGCATTCCAGAAGTCAGAAACAAAAGTTAGTATTTTAGACATTGGAAGAAAGTTGTTTCGACTTCCCTATATAGAAACTAAGAAGAAAGAGAAGTAGGAATGAAAATAATATGTAAGATAATGCTTAGAACTCCAATCAAACATTCTATGTGATCTAAAACCAAACCACTAATGAAGCACTGGCAACATCCAAAGTCTACACGATCGCCATTTAAAAACAGCAAAAACCGGTTTATAAAATCTTCTAAACTAAAACGACTAGAACGTTTTACTTACAAAAAATAGTAAAAAAAAAAAATGGTAAGGTGTATCTAGTACCTAGTATTATCTAGCACCTCCACTAACTACCTACAGTAATGTGGTAAAATAATTAAAATGATCATAGATAAACTGATTTGGCAACTAACTTTGCCACTTGGCATAAAATCAATAACTTTGACAGTTTGGGCGTTGACGTGCATAGGAGTCTGACTGACCTTTATTTGTTTGACATAATTTGACGCATAATTTGTACACAAAGAGAAAGTGCTATGTTGTTAAATTTGTGTTAATTCAAGGTAAAGTTTACAAACAAAAAACACAATGGATTTGGCTAAATCGTTATTTAGCTCGCGTGATCATATGGGTTACGTAGGAAGAGAAGACCATGAACGTAAAATTAGTGCTGCGTTAGCTGACGATGACCCGGAGGACGTAATTGATGCGATTCGAGGTTTGAATATTGCCGATGAACTACTGCCTGCGCCTGGTGGCCCCTTCTCAGCTTTAACTCCAAGTATGGTTCCGCAAGATATTATGGCAAAATTGGCACAACCGGAATCTGAAGGTCACGGTGGCGGGTTACCTGATTACCGGTTCGACGAATTCGGTTTTTGCGTGGAAGAAGAAGATGGTCCAGAACAAAGCTCAAATAAATTACTTGCTAATGTTTTTGTTGAAGACGATCAACATCGCCTTCAATGGGAATTCTACAGCAAAGAAATAAGTTTCTCTGATGGAGAAAGTAAATTAGAAAAAACAGATAAATTACAAAAAATGGTCAAGGATGGTGTTCCGCATTCACTGCGCCCTCAAGTATGGATGCATTTATGCGGTGCTAATAGAAAAAGGGCGTCAACAGAAATAACTTATCATGAAATTGTTAGAGCCTCTAGTGATGATGGTCTTGTTACAAGTAAGCAAATTGAAAAAGATCTGGTCCAGATACTGCCAAACAATGTATGTTTTTCTCATCCAACAAGTACAGGTGTGCCCAGATTACGTAGAATTCTAAGATCATTGGCTTGGCTTTACCCGGATATAGGGTACTGCCAAGGTACTGGCATGATTGCTGCTTCATTACTGCTGTTAATGGAAGAAGAAGATGCATTTTGGATTATGTGTACCACAGTTGAAGATCTTCTGCCTGCTTCTTACTATTCATCAACATTAATTGGTATTCAAGCCGACCAAAAAGTATTACGTAGTTTGATTTCCTCCTACCTACCTGGCATTGATCAAGTTCTAAATGCTCACGACATTGAGCTCTCTCTTATTACAATGCACTGGTTTTTGACCTTATATGCTAATGTTGTCCACATGAAAATATTACTTAGAATTTGGGACTTATTTTTCTTAGATGGTTCATTAGTTTTATTCAAAGTCACACTAGCCATGCTTAAAATAAAAGAAAATAGATTTACAGAGAAATCAAACTCCGCACAAATATTTAATGCTTTATCAGATATACCTGGTGAAATAGACGATGTTGATTTACTTATTAAAACAATCGATGAAGTGTGTGGTGATACTCTGAGTCCCACTTTAATAGACACCCACAGAAGGCGCCACTTAGCATATTTAATGGCAGATCAGGGTGCTTTAGTTGGTAATCCCAGTGCAGTGTCGAACTTACCAAAACAGCAACTACAAAGGCGTCAAATAAAGAAAAACAAATCAGTCATACAAACTATACTCTTTGGAGAAGACAGTAATAATGATGATGCAGTTTCTAAGAATGTCAAACAGACTGAAATTCTTGTTGATCTCAGGGAGGCAATACTACAAGTAGCCCGTCACTTTCTTGCCTTAGAACCTCAACTGGCTTCTGAAGTTCAACTTACAGCTGACTATACAATGCAAAGTCATGCTGCAGATAGGGAAAGATATGTCAACGTGTCTAGGAGTAAAAGAAGACGAGCAAAAGCACTCCTGGATTTTGAAAGACGTGATGGTGATGAGTTAGGATTTAGAAAAAATGATGTCATAGAAGTAATAAGCTCAAGGGATGAACATTGTTGGATTGGTGAGCTTAATGGGCTGAGAGGATGGTTTCCTGCCAGGTTTGTAAAGTTACTAGACGAAAAAGGTGTAAAATATAGCCGCGCAGGAGATGATTCTGTTACAGAAAAGGCAGCGCATCTAGTCCGAGGAGTATTAGCCCCCGCTTTCAAAAGAGTATTATTGCACGGTATTAAAAGACCCAGTTTTCTCGATGGTCCATGTCACCCTTGGCTGTTTATAGAGGAAGCATCATCACGTGAAGTGGAAAAAGATTTTAATTCAGTTTACAGTCGTCTGGTTCTATGCAAAACATATCGTTTAGATGAAGATGGTAAAGTTCTAACCCCAGAAGAGTTACTTTATAGATGCGTTCAGGCTATAAACTTATCGCATGATAACGCACACGCGCAAATGGATGTGAAATTACGCACACTTATATGCATGGGATTAAATGAAGAAGCATTGCATCTTTGGCTTGAAGTGTTGTGTTCATGTGTAGATGTAGTTCAAAAGTGGTATCATCCTTGGTCATTCATAAATTCACCTGGGTGGGTCCAAATAAAATGCGAGCTACGCATACTATCACAATTTGGATTCAATTTAAATCCAGATTGGGAGCTGCCATTGAAGAAAGATACACAAAATCAACCTCTGAAAGAAGGTGTTCGAGATATGTTAGTGAAACACCATTTATTCTCATGGGATCTTTAAGCTTATCTGTTATTTTACGTGCAATGTAATATATTACCCTTGTATTAAAATTAACATTGTTATGTATATGTATAGAAATAAGAATTCTTAGATAAAAGTACACGAATTTTAAATGTTTCGTTCCCAATAAATTGATCAATTGCTGTTTATCTTTAATATTTCATTCCCTATGGTACATATGAATAATGATACTTACATGAATTTTTAAACTTGATTTCGTCACAATAAAACTAATACGGAACTAACTTTGTTTCTATAACCATCATTGTAATAATATATTAATCTGAGTAGGGTCAAATTTTAACACCCGAGCTTAGATTTCTGGTGATATAAATCTCTATAACGACTCTTTTTACGTACGTTTGCTCTTACTATGATTTTATTTATATTAGTATGTCAGTCTTAATATTTGCGGTTGTAGAATTAGCGATAACACCAATGATTTATGAATTTACAAATAATAATATGTATAACTGTGACTTTTTCGAAATCGTCACATCAAGTACTTAAACAATTACAAGGAATTAAAATAGAAGGTGCCAAAAAATTTAAGTTTTACTTAATCGGTGCTTATTAATGTTAAATAAATGTTACTGTTCAAAAATTATATTTTGTCAGTCTTAAATTCTCTTTGAGGATGTTTAAATGACATAAGAAAATGTAAAAGTTATATCGTTGGTTAAATAATATTTTCAATTACCGGTTTTTTCCGATAAAAATAATAATATAGAACAACACTATAATAAACCAATGATTCGCATCCAGGTAATCGAAGAATTGAAAGGTTACAACACCTAACATAAGTGTGGTATATCTATGACATCTTATATCCGGTCTATGGACGTTCCTTAACAACCGATGTTTTATAATTATTATGTCATATTAACTGTAAAATATGTAACACCAATTTTGTTAATAAAAACCTTTTAATGCAAGGTTTTGTCTTTAACAATAGGGACTGAGTTAAAAGAGTAAGAAGCAACGCTTTCAGTGAGAAAAAGATGGAAGTTGTTTGAAATACGATGGTACTGTTAAGAAGCACAGTCACTGGCTTGTTGGGCTGTCCTACGGTAAGCGGAGTTTGAAGGACTCAAGAGACCTCCTGCTTGGTGTTAATAGACGTAATGATGGCTGCTATATAGTTGCAATAACATTTACTACCGCGCAATACGCGATGGATGGGATAGGCGGAGCTGCTGCGTTGGAGGGGGGGGGGGGGGGGGGGGGGGGGGGGGGGGGGGGGGGGGGGGGGGGGGGGGGGGGGGGGGGGGGGGGGGGGGGGGGGGGGGGGGGGGGGGGGGGGGGGGGGGGGGGGGGGGGGGGGGGGGGGGGGGGGGGGGGGGGGGGGGGGGGGGGGGGGGGGGGGGGGGGGGGGGGGGGGGGGGGGGGGGGGGACGCGATGGATGGATAGGCGGACTCTCTTGCAGGATAGTGAATGGTGTCATTTACAATTTATTCTGTAGTATGATTGACATTGACATAAAAATTTGACAATTAAACATGGCGAATTAAGAAATTTGACAACTGAGAGATAACCTCCTCGTCCTTCTCTTTGACTCTCTTCGTTTTGAGACGTTAAACGTGCTTGTTCTCGGTGAGCTAAGGCCTTTTGGCGACTTGCACGTATTTAATAAAAATGGCATCCAAAGCTGAATTAGCTTGTGTATACTCCGCTCTTATCTTGGTTGACGATGATGTTGCTGTTACAGTAAGTATTCATACAGTCCTTTTAATATGTACATTTTAGGTTATAAACAAAATTGCAATTATATCTATATTCATCCACAGTTATTTACAACACAGAGAACATTTATCAAATGAAATTGATTATATGTCTCATATTAAGTGTTCAAGTTATTGTATTTTGCTAAATTAATGAATAATCACAAAATCTTTGAACGTTTGTTTACATGTTGTTTTGTTTGTTTAAGGGTGAGAAAATATCTACTATTCTGAAGGCTGCCAACGTAGATGTCGAGCCATATTGGCCTGGCCTCTTCGCTAAAGCTTTAGAGGGCATCAATGTCCGTGACCTGATCACCAATATCGGCTCGGGAGTGGGAGCCGCGCCAGCGGTAGGTGGCGCACCCGCTGCGGCATCCGCCGCTGCCCCAGCTGCCGAAGCCGCCAAGGAAGAGAAAAAGGAGGAGGAACCTGAGGAGTCTGATGATGACATGGGCTTCGGTGAGTAGTCTTTCAATTGTAATTCATAAATACTATAATGTATGAAAAACCTACACAAAGATAATAAATTAATTATGATGAATTACAAGTAAGGAAGGACAGTTTTTATTAGCTGTGTAAAATATGATAAAAGTTCATCATATCACATTTAATCTGAATTAAACAAATTATTAGATACCAAAGATTTCTGGAAGCACTCAATAAAATTCAGTTGCAGAATGAAAATAAAATATTTGACCTGAGGTTTATAAGTAATTTCAAACTTATGGGTTGTCTGGAAGAGATCGCTTTTTAGCTATAAGACTACCTTTTGTACCCAATTAGATCAATACTAGTTCATAAGTTTCTGTAATGGTGTACAATAAAGTGTTATCTATCTATCTGAAATGTGAACATAGATGGGGTAACGTTATAGACTTATTTATTAATTATACTGAACTTAATACATGTTACAAGGCTAAGCCTTATATCTCAAATTACAAATAAGTGTCATTTAAAATGAGTATATGTACCAATTTCATTCAATTCATTTTCAATATGTATAAAATAAACAGAGTACTTGTAAGCCTGAAAAATGGGTTATTTCCGCTAGTTACACTCATGTAAAGCCATATATAAAGCCTGAGTAATTTAATACCAGTCTACCAGGTGATGACTAATATTGAAGATTTAGAGATAAATTAAAAAATATAGTTATTCTTGTCTTCCAAAACCAGATTCTCTCAACCTTTGATATTGTCTTCCATAATGCAGTTGAAGGCCACCCAGAATGCGGGTCATCTTTACAGCATGATCTACCTCTTTTAAATTCAGACACCCAGTACACAACCAAAGAATAGGGAACAATATCATCGCCTAATGGCTATGGAATAACTGGAAAAAAATGTGTCTATTGAGTAAAATATTTTATTTTTATCATAAAATTATAACCAAAAATTGATCTTCTAAGAAAAGGCAAGGCAAGATATATTTTGTGTGAGTGTAGTAAGTCAAGGTGTGATGACATCTTTAAAGATGTCCAAAAATATATAAACTTATCGCTTAAACAGTAATTAAATACTTCAATCATGGTGTGTTAAAATTTCTAAATGATATTTCATCTCCCACTCTTTTATATTAACATTTTGCCCCTATTCAAGATTCTTATCATACTAAGTATTCATTTGTCTTACTTCCCGTTAAAATTTCACATAAGCTCCATACAAATAATGTCAACTTTCTGCTGATGGTAAGCCAAGTGAGGGCTTGTTTCCTGTCTTAATATTAATTTGCTTGCCTTACCATCAGTTGAATTTTGACATGACTTGTATGGAGAATTATTATTATGTAGAATTTTAACATAAATAAAGGGTCATTAAGACCTAGGAAACAACCGTTAATGAGTATGAAGTAAATATAGGAACTGGCTATGATGCTGACATCACACAGATCAACCAATATCAATCAAATTGGTTGAAAGACACAAATTTAAAAAGACATGATTTTATATAATGACATTGAATGATTCAAGTTTGTTTATATGGATGACATTAATTGTTTCATCTAAATTATGAGACAAAAATGAACTGTGTCTTAAACTTCAAGCAGCTTCCAACAATTGAGATCAAGCACTTACATTCAGTTTTTTAAAATAATTGTTTGTATATTATTTTAATAATAAATCATTCTTTTGTTTCAGGTCTGTTTGACTAAAAGTGGATATTCCATTACAGCTTTGAAGCTGTTAGGTTTAAGGAAATGACTTTATAAAAAAGTTAAAACTAAAATGTTGACTTTTATTTTTATATATTAAGAAAATAGTCATGCTACAATCAGTTCACAAAAAGCCGCTGTGTAGTCTGATTTTGTGAGAAAAATTGCTAATTATGCTAAAATTGCTTATCTGTCATGAGGTTTGGTATGGATTTTAACTTTTCTGTAGCAGTTTTTAGTGATTTATCTAACAAAGATATTTCTATCCAATGCAGTGGGGAACATGGTATTTGCCATGTTAGGGGGAGATTAGCACTGCAAGCAATTATCTTATGCTAGTGCTTGGAGTACATAGTCTCACCACTCCTCAATTCCTTGGCAGGCCTTAGCCTAAAGACCTATTCCAACTTTAAAATGAACTGTGACCACATAAAAAGCCACACTTCACCAAATAGTTATGATTTTCAAAACAAATTCGTTTAAACAGACTAATTCATTTAAATCGATATTTGAAATGCAACTCCATGGCACAACATTACTCTTTAAGGTCCCCAAAAAACACGCTATAAAATCGGTTAATTCGGCTTAATGCTGCCACAGCAGTCGTCTCATGATCCCAGTGCCGGCTTTAGGTCGCGTCATACAATTCTAATGTCCATATTGTAAGCTATATTACTGTCAAGTTTCATCAAAATCCGTTCAGTAGTTTTTACGTCGGAGAGAGACGAAACATGCGTTCGTATATTCTCGCAGACATTCACGATTATAATTTAAATATCGGTAGGATATAAAAAGGGCTTGGTTAGGATATATTCGCCCAGGGTACTAGGCTTCGATTCAGCCGACTAGTAAATCCACGTGGTTCCTCGTTATAGTTGCAGTGAATATATTGCTTGCCAAAATAAAAAAGAATTTGATATCGAGTTTGGATTATTATTACAATGAATAAAAATATTCCAGTGAGCCTTCTTTATAATATGCCAAATGAATTCAAATGTCTGTCTTGCATGTAATCAATAAGATGTAAAAAAGCTTTAAATAAGAACTTCTTTCGTATAAGTAACTAAATAATTTATTAAACATATATTCTACAATTTTCTAAAACTAACTTATCCCCACATAGCTCTTTGTACTCCTGACAGTTTATTGTAATCTGCCAGATGTCTCCATACAATACGACTCATTCTCCACTCCTTCACTATACCTCTGGGTCTGAAAATTAAAAATAAAGAAATAAATGTTAAGTATGTTTTTTAATATCCACTCATAAATATCTGATCTTCAGTATGGAGACCTCTATTTTAGGAACACTAACTACAATAAATGTCTAAGTGGAATTGGTGGGTTGTCTGCCTTGTATTTTTCTTGCACTTGGTGTAGTCTTTTAAAGTCCCCTCCGTCTTCCCCTAGCATCAGCATGTGATAATTGTAGTGCTCAAGGTTCATCTGTGATAATGTTAGTTATTGACTGTGGCCAAAATGTGCCTTGTTTTAGGGTTGAAAATACTATTATTATAAATTGTTAGTATTAGCTACATTATTCTTTAAATATTCAGCCTTTGCTACCATTTTAATGTAAGTGACATTTAGATAAAGTATATTTTTACAAAAGGTAGAAAGTACTTTTTGGTTTTGATTCAGTAGGATCTTATCTAAGTGAAACTGAAAGGTTTAAAACATCTTTTGTAACAAAAAATATACTTAGGTCCAAATGTCACTTACAATAAAATGGTGGTAAAGGATTGATATATGTTATCCATAAATATTTAACAACCAATAGTAACCACATTGCATTACTAACAACACATTTCAAGTAATAGCGACTAATATTAACCCAGATGAAGCAATAACATGGAAGTGTGTACGCACTTTATAACAATATCATTGCAATTCGATGTGGAAGGAAGCTTTAGCCATTAGTCAGCATATCTCTTAGACTCTCACTAATATAATAATAGGATCTTTGATAAAAAAAAGGAGTTTCGGTAAAAACAGAAATATATACCTGGAAGTGACAACACATCTGTTATTAATTCTCAATGGAATAGCATTCATTTCAAACTTATTAATATCTTTGTCGGCTAGTTCTCTGATTTCAACTGGCAGTATATCATTCTTCCTCATAGCATTGATTCTTGTCCTTTCTAGGAAATGTTCTGCGCTCATACGCCGGCGTTTCACATCTCTAACCATGAGCCAATTGGCCCATTTATTCCTTACTTGTTGGTACTGAAATTCACATTGGACAATAAAAAGGAGTTGTTTGGATTTAAATTAGGTACCTAATATTAGAAAATGTAAAAGATCTGTTTTAATGCATAGTACTCAAACAAACTAAAAAATAGTCCAGCTTAAACACAGTAGAGGTTATTTAAAAGATTGTTTTATTTACACCAAATCCAGCGACTGCTTGAGATTTCCATATAAATTTTCCAAAGCCAGAGATATTTAAATTCATGTTTTGGTCGTAATTTGTATACAAAGTACGATTTTACTAGACTATATTGATATTACAATAAAAACATTCACTTTTCCTTTCAGTGTTGCAAAATGACCATTGACCATGTCAATTATTCCCCAAATTTTTTCAAAAATCGAAATAATAAGCTTTTTGAGTAAAATCCCAAGACAGTTTTTAGTTATTTTTAGAGGAGAAATAAAAGAGCAAAACCACCGTCATAGTGAAAACGTCACAAATGACGTCATCATTTTCGCTCACTGGGCGCTCACAACGACCCGTGTCAACAGGTGGGTTAAATAACCGTTCCATTGAGTTTACGATTGTGACGCCAGCAAGTAAGTGAATCCGCGGTTGTGAACGTGGTCGTTGTGAGTCTCTAACGGAAAGTAGTTGAGATGCGACGCATATGAGTAGAGACTGCATCATAAATAACGTAAATGAACGAACGAATTGAATTATTAAAATGAACTATTGAATTGAAGTATGATTCAATATTAGAGTATAATTCTAAGATAAAGTAATAATACCGTATTATGACTTAGATATAATAATTGTAGTGATGAGAATCGAGTTTGTAGATGAATTATTGATACTTCAAACACCCAAAATTTCTCTCACCAAAATATTTCCCCCGATGTCAAAAATCACCGAATTTTCAGGAACTCCCCAATTTGGTAACACTTTTCTTTGCAGTATAGTTTTTTATTGCGTTTATGTCTTGGCAACTAGGCTTTTAAGCCAGTTTACATATCGTAGCGACGTCCTTAAAAAGTACTTCAATGAAATAGTGATTAAAGCCAACACTAAATCCAATTTCGTCAATTAATGCCAGGTATATTTAAGTACCCAACTTTAACATTGTTACTAATTTAAGTTAACTTTTAAATGTTATATCTCGAACGTATGTCAGTTTGCTTGTGTATGACAAGCACCAGTGCCAAAAACAAAGAAATTGTCTTCTGACTTAAATGACAAGATCATCGAGTGTGAAAATTAATCTTAATTTATTCATGAAATCTCTACGATTTGTGTTCATATGCTTATCAAAAATAGTTGCTCATGTACTATATTTGCTGTTTACATCAAAACTTTATATGGATCTGATATGTAGTGAAAATGATCATAATTCAAACTTTAAGATCTTTTAATAGGCCTTTGGTTATATAACGACTATCATGATTGTTTCGAATTTTTTAAATAAATAATAATAAAATAATTTTTTCTCTTGATTTTAAAGGATTATTTGTTATTAAATTGGTTTTTAAAGTTAAATTTTATTTTAATCGTTTTGAAGATAGTTGAAAAAAAAAATGTGATAAAGTTTCTTGTTTGTAATCTAGTGCTTTTGACCCAAAGGCCTACCAAAAGGTAATCTATTTTTACCCTTTTTTTGCTTTTCCTCATTCACCTGATGTAAGGAAAAAAATATCATACTTGTGCGATTACTGCAAGATAAAAATTTTAAAGTTCCAAAGTCTTGGGTTTTAGCCATTGAAACCTTTTTTAAGGACTTTGGGCGTTTACTTTATGAAAGCGTTGAACAACTCGGGCGTTAGGAGGTTATAGTAGAACAAGAGTTCGCTACAAAGGAATCTTAGTCCATACAGACAATTCTGATGTTAGTATCTTCGTATTAAAGTAGCGCAGTTGTACTGTAGGCTACAACAGACGCCATTCAACGGAGTTCTTGTGACAACTCGTAAGGCAACATCTGGCTATACAGTTCACATTTCTCATAAAAAACACATAACTGCTACTCAAAAACTATCAATATCCTACAACTATTGATCATTTTAGAGTAATTTTACACATTTTTAGAAAGTAAAAGTCCTTTCAGTTCCCCCAAAAATTCTGTTTTCCTTTACAATAATAACCATAGAAGTAATAAGTACTACGTACAACGTTGTACGTAGTACTTATTACTTCCATGTTTATTACTAATTGAATTTTTATTTAGGTTTATGGCTTGGCAGCTAGGCTTTTCAGCCAGATCTTAGATTACAATATGGTTTTCTTCATTATGCCTATGTGTACACAGCTGAACTGTAGGTTGACAGCTGGAGGCACTTAACGGAGTTCTTGTGACAGCTCAAAAGCCATATTTGACTACATAGTTCACATTTCTATTTTTGTCGGAGAGTTGTAATAAGTTTACATTTCTCATTTTTTTATGCATTTATGGCTTGGCAACAAAGCCTTTAAGTCAGTATGTTATATTATAAAGGAGAATCACAGATTATAGTTCGAAATGTTTCTAGTAAAAGAAAAAAGTTTCCGTTTTAAAACGTTTATGCCAGATTCTATCCATAATTAATACTAGTTCCATAGTAGTCTATGGTTGTTGTTCGAAATTTGAATTTGAACGCCGTAAAAAACCCTGAGAATGTAAAAACAAATTCACTATTGCCATATATGACACAACAAAGAAAGAAAAACAAATCCAGATAATATAATTTTTTACACGCTGTTTTTTTGTGTCACTTATAACATTAGTCCTTAAAAGTCCCAGTGATTTTAGAATTCCCTGAGAAGGTGGGTTGGCCGTGGCCGGTTTCAATCACAAACTACTATGGATGTTTCAATAATCATTAATGTTCAATAGGTAACGACTTTTCTTGTGTAAGAATGTAACTAATATTTCAATTCCTAAGCACAACAATATAAAGAAACATAGCTATTTTTGATTTAAAGATTCTAAATTATCCTAGAGCTTCATTTTTATGTCACCCGGATTTTTCGTACAATAATGTGCTTTCGTTTGCAGGTTGATTTGCAGCAGTACTGAAACTTGTTATATTAAGTAACTACATGATTTGTGGTGTTTCAAAACGAGAATTGTACATTTATAATTGTTTTTGGCATACACAGAAGTATAATAATATGAATACACTTGGAAAAAGAACTCTAACTCAAAGATCAACAGAAAGTGAAAACAATGAATTCAGTAAAAAGACCAAAAAATGTTCTAATACCAGTTATCTATATGAAACTCTGAAAGAAAGTGGATTAATACTAAAGTTTCCAGAAAAATGTACTGCTAGCCTGGAAGCCGTGCATTTAATTCGTAGTGTAAAAATTAAATTAGAAAAAGATTACAATTATCCAAGTAATGTGGCAGAACTCCATGAAGACTTGATAAAACTATGTGATAATGATGATGTATTTAAGCACTACTTGTTTCCTAATATTATTAAAATAAGTGATAATGGAGAAGAGCATCAATTGAATGACAGTGTGATAAAAATTTTGTTAAATGTCCCTATAATACAACCTAAATTAAGTGAATTTATTTTTCAAAAGGCAATTGATTTTGCAGCTCAGCGTAAAGCTGGGTCTTGGATACCTATGATTTTAAAATGTTTCTCCAGTTTAGATAGTATTGTAGATGGAAAAAAAATATCAACAAATTTAATTGATCTATTAGATATTACAACAGAAAAAATGGTCAAACTACAGATAATAACAGCAATTCCTGATATTGTTGGTGATCAAGAACTTGACTATATTCCTTCTGAATTGAGTAGAATTTTAAATAAAGACCATGAACTAATTCCTGCAATTCTAGACTGCTTATCTTATTTGAATTTATCTAATGATCAATTTGAGCACTTGCAGAAGAAGACTTTAAATATGTTGATGACATTTCCAAAATATAATTATTTTCCAAATTTTGTCAAATTTTTGCTAATTCCTGGAAGGACGACTGACAATGCTTACTTAGAAGCCGTAATTGGCATAAGGGATGCCCTTGGATGGCCAGAAAATGAATCAAACTCAGAAATAGCTACCAGCCAGGTTTTGACTGCTACTGCAATCCGAGATTCTATGATTTCCTCAAAGACTATAGCCAATTTCTGGTTGAAAGTAATTTCAATGTGTAGAGTACACACTGATCACAAACCAATTGATTTTATCATTTTATTGGAGTTGTTCACAATTTCATATGAGAAACAAAAACAGGTAGAGAGTATAATTAAAAAGCAAATAAAAATGGATACTCTGAAAGAAACCTTATTAAATGCCACATTTGATAAGTTTGTTCCAATATTGAAGGATAACTTAAAGCATCTTATTAATTTAGCTTATTTGTTGTTGAAAGTGACAGGAGATGTAGCAGTACAGTCTTTTGCTTCACATTTGTGCACATTGATGTTGTCTAAACTTGAAGATCATATCCGAACAGTTGTTGCTGAATTATTACAAATAGGTTTGTATTCAAGACAATGCCTCATGAATGTATTAATGATTCTTAATGATGTTGCTGCAAAAGATATATCTTTGTTAAAGTGTCAAAGTGTTCATATGCTTACAATACTAGACAGAATGGATCATATGTCTCTATCTGAAATTAGAGTAACAATGAACCTGATCTGTGCATTAGCATATAACAATGAAAATTCTGATATAAGAGATGATGTTAATATGATAATTAGGAAAGAGCTGAGTAATTCCAACCCCATAGTCAAAATCCAAGGTATACTTGCTGGTATACATGCAGTCAAATATTTAATGGCCACTAGTACAGAAGAACAGTCTGAAAGCACTAATTGGAGAGTTACAATTTTAAATGACAACAACCTCAAAGAAGCAACACAAATAATAGAGCTAATAAGTCTAAGTACTAGAGATTTTCCTGATATGATTGTGTTTTTCTATGATGAGTTATCAAAAATTATTTCATCAGCAACATATATTAATAACAACTTTATGTTTTGGTTGACTGATGTATTGACTGACGATTTCCAAGAAAACTTTATTGTAAGCACAATTAATAAGGATAAGATTGGAGAAGTAAAGTTGCTAATGCAATATTGTCTCAATGAAGACAGTGAAATGGAAGACATGATAGCTGTAAATATTGCTGGATTGGTTTTAAATTCAGAGGCTGATAAATGCATGGGCACCTTGTCACCTCTTTTTGAAGTAGTACAGATAATTCATTCAAAATTACATGGTGGAGATTTATCAAGTATTGATGCCTTATTAGGTTGTCCCATAGTCATGCCTGTAATTGTCATTGAAGAAATTGCAGAAATGGAACAACCGTTACAAAGCAAAATATTAGACTGTTTGATTTACACTGTGAATTGGTTTAGGGAACTTCTCAATGCATTTTCATCACAGACTGATTTTGTACTTAGAAAGAAAATTTTAAGAAGAATTATTCAAATTGAACAACTAGAACTGTTAATAGCAGAAATTCTTACTAAAACCAATATAGTTTACAAACCTCCTATTTGCACTTTCAATGTAAATAAATATAAGAAGGAACAAATAGTTGGAAAAAATGCTCAGAATACCAAGCAAAAAGTTCAAAAAAAGAACCAAGATCAAACAGTGTTAACAGGAACAACAAGATCCCAAGCAACTCAACAAATAAACAAATCATATAAAGAAAAATTAGATATGTTACAAAATCTGCCATTAAGGGAGCTAAATTTGAACATATTAAAATTAGTTAATATCAGCTTATCATCAGATTGTAACTCATGTGAGGAATTGACTGTTCAATCTTTAAAGTACCTGTTAAACAGTGCAAATATTCATATCCAAAATATTATAGTTTCCAAGATTAAAAGAAAAACATTTCTTAGTAAACAAGATGTTCCAGTTTATGATGCAGTACTGGCAGAGAAATATGTGAAATCTATTAATGAAATACTATCTAAATTAAGAGAACATTTAGAGTTTATTTCAAATTATTTAGATGAACATGCATTTCAGAGCACAGAAAATGAAAGTGGATTTCAATTGAGTTCAGAGATATTACAATATTTGATTTGCTTAGAACACATCTTCAATATGTTGACAATATATCTGAAATGGGTAGGATTTCAAAATGCTGCTCACAGTGGTTTATTAAAAAGCTCTCTGAGAACCATTGCTGGTGTAAACACAGTGCTACCCCAAAATGACTTAATAGATATACTAGCAAAACACTTCCATACTTATGAAAAATATTGTTTGCAGTTATCAACTGCAGTTTCATTAATTGAACTTCTAAGAAGTTTCCAAATATATTCAAATAAAGGTGTTTTGAAGATTTTGAGAGATATGTCTCACAATTTTATATCTATTCAATGGAAAACTCCAGATGGTGTTTTGGAAAGGGGTTTACATTTTAACCAAAGTATGGACCTATTCACATCTATATATTTAATAAACAGTGAATTACTCGATTTGAGAAAGTTAGCACTGCAGTTGACACATGATGTCAAGTTACTGAAAAGTCGTAATAATGTGCTGCCAACCATGAAATCCATAAGTAAAGCTAATTTTGTAGTATTATATAGAAACTTAGGCGATGCTCTTAACGAGTGCACCAAGAAGACACTAACAAAAGGAATGACAAACTCCGAGCATTTAGGATTATGGAAAGAAGTTGCAAATATTTTAAAATACATGGTGGAGATAGTACGAACATTGGACAATCGAAATAATTTATCAGTATTCTTTAAGAAGTCCTTGCTGGTTCTAAAATTATTTTTATCTCAAGGATTACCTATATTAAAAATTGAGTTAAAATCTAAAATGGATGAAGTAATTGAAATTTTGAAAATTTTGCAGCAATCCACAAGATTTTTGCAATCATTGTGCTGTCATTCTAGATTAAAGAAGGACACTGTTCTAATGAGTAAGGTCCCATTTGTAAGGCAGCTGTCCGAGCAGTTGGTATATAAAGTGAAAGCAGTGTTGGCGGCTTCAAACTGTCCACAAGCGTTTTGGATGGGCAATTTGAAGAATAAGGACATTCATGGTGAAATAATAGCTACACAACAGAGTATTGACAGCGAAGAGTCTAATGATGATTGTGATGATCAGCTGCCGGAAGAAGATGTAACTGATGATACAACTGATGATGAAATGCTTAATCCTGATTCAAAAAGTTTAAGTGACATTCTTTAAAATAAATTTCTCCTATAAACAATTATTGAAGTATTTTATTTTGTCTTAGTATTTTGGTAAAATATACCAACATGGGAGAAAATCACTAACGGTCTTATTCCTTTCCTATTGAGTTAAAATAAGTTTATAGGGTTCGTAAAGACTACAAACTCAATGTGAATAAGCTCATAAGATTCCAATCGCCTATTAAAAATTTACTTCAAAAACCACCTTTTTGTCTTGTAAATAAACTTCTTGGCTGCAGTCAGTGTAATTTAAAATAATAGTCTTTCTGTATTAAGGCGTAACAGAAGAATAATTTGTTGTTCTCTCTTTATAGGATTTGAGACTTTCAAGAGCTGATGCTCTGAGCAATCGGTCATTGAGAAATGTTTTTCTTAATGGCAGATTGTAATACGTAGTGTTATGTTTAACCTTATCGAGGTCTGGAGTGCTCAACAGTAAGGGGGCAGCACATAGTAACTATGATATCTAATAGTCAATTATCCGTGCAGAAACGGAGAAAAAAATACATTTTCCTGCGGCCGGTTGGTCTGTCGTAAGAAGTGACAAAGTAACCCACAGCCAGTTGGTAACGTGTTTGCCCGTCTTGATGACTATCAGCATAGATAAAACATACATTAATGTTAGCACTGAGTATGACATCGTAACTACTTTGAGTTGTTATTCGTGTATGTAGTGGCCCAGTTCCCAAGGTTCGAATAATTACCTAGTGCAGTGTTTTTCAACCTGTGGGTCGCGACCCCTAGGGGGGTCGCTGGCAAAAGGATATTTAAATTTATACCTCGTACTTAGGTACTTTCTACGCTCAGCAGCTGTTTGAAGAGTATTAAAAGTCTTAATAATGAATATAGGTAACAAATTAGAGAAAAACATTAACGTAGTTTTTTAAATTACAACTTTTTATCTGTCTATGACCCAAGGGGGTCGCCAAAATTTTTCAACTTGTACAGGGGTCGTGTAGTCAAAAGATGGAAAATTGAAAACCACTGACCTAGTGCCTGCTGAATATCACTGTATGATTAGGTTATTTTTAAATTGTACATTATGTACAAATTATATACGTAGCTACTTTCATTAACGTAAATAAACTAGATATTTTAATCCGAAAAGAATAGTTTACGTCATATCAACGGTAACTTGAGGAAATCTCTAATAATTCTTTCGGTAAGCGATATCTTAAGATTGATCATACTATTCCTATACACCTGCAATTTTTGCTCGATTAAGCTTGTAATTATTGTAAGACGGCACGCATAGCTATGAAGAAAGCAAGTCTGAATCTTATCTTACAGGTGTAATAAGTTTTCGCTGTATATCTACTTAATAAGCAAAGAAAATAATTTTAAATGATACTTTATTCTCAAAAAGAACTAGGTCTTGTAAATAATAGAAAATACTGGTAATGTGATAAGTCATGTTTATTGTGTGAAACTAATACAATCTCTGGGGCGGTCCCATTGTGGACTTCATGTGTAGAGAGCGCACATTTTGCCAGTGCTTCTTGAGGAGGGACACCAGGAAATTGATCGAGAGGTGGACATTCTGCGCGAGCTCATCGGGCGTCATGTCCACGTGGCCCACAGCGACGGACAGGCACAACACCTACAACAGAGAACAGTAGCTTATTCAGTCATTCAACTGAGCACTACTTTTTATTAAAACTTGATCACAAAACTCGGTCATTAGAAAATTTCATTCCTCTTTGTTTAGCAAGTCCTTTGCTTACAATAAATTCTTATATTATGTATACAAATAATAAAAAACATTTATAACATGATAAACAAGATCTTTGTTTGGCATCTGGCAAAGACCTTAAAACTGAGGCTTCTGTTAGAAGATTAAACTTGAATGTTAATGGGTAGTTGGATAATTATATAAATTGTGCAGAGGCATGTTAAAAATAAAATGAGATAATGTTTATTGGCTGGTGGCAAATGATGTTAAACTATATTTTCAACTATAATAAATTTAAATTATTGTAAAGTAATTTTTATATTCAAACAAAGTTCCAGTGAAGAATATTTTTTTTGCAGATTTTATAATTTACTCAATTGTACATAGTTTTTGAAGATTAGTGCTACTTTTAAAAAAATATTAAAAATGTACAAGTTCTTTTCCAAAAAATCATGTAGTAGCTAGCAGTCAACAGATCCTAAGAAATTCTACTTTCATATTTATGTAGCTAAAATAAATTGAAAACTCTGAACACAAAGAAGAAAAATAAAGGTGCCCAAATAATGATAATAGCAAATAAATGCTGGACTTAAACCTGTTTTGCAGGTGAAGGGACAGTATACCTGGCACACTTGTCCAAAGCCGATCGGCAAGTTTGACACAACCATCATCTCAATACACAGGTTTCATCACAATGTTTTCCTTTATCAAAAAGCTAAATATGGCTACTATAACTTATCAATGATCATCACACAGACTATATAAAAAATAACAAACTGAAAAAAAAAACTATATTACCTTCTTCATCTGGAATTTGATGGTTGCCTTCACTTCATCAATCTTCTGTGTCATGGATTCCTGATGCGAAAGAAGACCAGGGAATTTACCAGCCTTGTTCAAACCAGGACCCAACAGACGGGGGATTTGTTTGATGAGGGATTCTGAAGCCAGGAAGGCATCAAATCTGAAAAAGAAATATTTAAACATGGTTATATAAGTCTTCAGTGTTTGTTCAAATCAACTAGATTCAGCAAGATCAGATTGTAAATTGTCATCTAACAATTCAGATAATACATGCAATTTTAAATTAAACATCATTTAATTCTGTTTATCAATAATTCTTAGGTTCTGTTCTTCTGTTTATCAATAATCTTCTTTCTTTATCAATTATTCTTAAAAACACCAAATTTCTGACTGCAAATTTTATAAACAAATAAAATCATGACCATACACTAGCCTAACTCCGTTGGCTGAGCGACCCAAATTGTGTAGAGGGTTAACAATATATATTGTGGAGTGTTAACACTCCACAATATATATTGAATAGTAAAGTATAAAAAAACTAAAATAAACAGTCAAAATATTAGATATTTGTTTACCAAGTCTATGCACTTTCACTACCTTTAACATGTGTACAATAAGATGAAATAACAAAAAAAAACAACCAGAGGTGTGGTGCTTAAATTGTTAATTATATGACACTCCCACACTACAGTAAACACACAAAGCTACTTTTAAACCATGTAAACATGATCAGGAATCACATAGAATTCTTAAGAGAATTTTAATATATTATCAATCATTAGACTACTTTGTCAATTCATAATAATAGAAAACTTACTTCTTAGCTAGTTTCTTGACCAATTTCTTGTTCTTATTTAACTTTTTAAGTGCCTCGGCATCCATGCATGGCACATTCAGTGATTTGGCTTCATCACAATGTTGTTGGTCTCCTAGGACACACACCTGCATCTTAGGCCGAGGAATGTATTTAAGTCTGTAAAATGTAAAGAAGATTATTATCTCATAAAATATGATTATTTAATATAAAAATGTGATAGTGATCAGTAAAGATTGTTTTCATTGTGATCAACAGTTAATACATGCATTTTAATACATCATTTCATTTTTCTACTTATTGAGTACAGTTAACAAAACAGCCTAGGTATTTGTTGTAAATCACTTATTTAGTTATCAATGGTACCCTAATCTATAGAATTGTGAAACTTAGGAGTACAATCAACAAGGGAGTTTTACAATGCCTGTAATTGAGGGGTTCCTATAAAATTGTATGCAATTATTGTTACTAAAGCCACTATTTCAAATATGATGAAATCTCATAAATTTCCAAGACATATGTAGGTATATTACCTCTTGTGATATCCAAATGAAACTAAAGCTAGTCAGTGAGCAAGTCACCTACCCATTATTTAAAGACTCTGGGTCAAGTCCCGTCAGTCTTTACCGACTCCCTGTCCAGATTCATCCCTGTGGCTACAAACATAAAAGTGGCCACAAAGATGCTCTTTCCAGGTAAACGTACTTAACGGTACCGGAGAAACGCTTATCCTTTTGCGGGTCATAGTTCTTCAGACCAATTTGGATCTCAACTGTCTCCAAAAAGTTTCGTTTCTTGTCCTTCGATGCCTGCAGGACAGCATTGACACATTCGTAGAGAGTGTCACGGGATACTTTAGATCTATAATGAGAAGTTAATACATTTACAGATGGAAGATTTAGGTTATGTCCATTGGTTAAGTGTGACAATTAACAAAAATATTTATTCGTATAAAATGTCTAGGTGAATAGTTAACATTGAGAATTAATAAAATGTAGATATTGTATAAAGATTTAACTGATAAAATAAGATTACTTACGACATTTTCAAAGAGATAACCTCTTCTCAATTCGACGTCTAACAAGTAAAAGAACGATTATCAATGAGTTCACCGTTCAGTCAGAATGACATTGACAAATAAATTGCCAAATCAAGCAGCGCGTTCCACCAGTAGCTCGCAACGCCCAAAATGCTCCATTAGTTGATCCACGAGGTGACCGCCGTCGTGGCTAAAACGTCACTAATGTCATGATTTTCAATCATACAATGACCCATGTCAAATAATCGGGTTTACGATTGTAACCCTGGAAAGCAGGTGGAACGAGAATAGTCGCGGTGGTTGTGAGTCTCTGGTGGAACGTAGCCAATAAATAGCGACACGAAACACGCTCAGATTATTATAATTCAATCGAGATAAATCCTGTCAACGGAGGTCTTATTTAAAATGTACGCTATATGTTTGTCTTTGGTTAAGTTTTTGGCGGGAACATAAAGTGTAATGTCTTGCAATCTTTCTTAAAAATAAATATAATATAAAATATGTACAAAACTTTGTATTTATGTTGGAATTGTGACTGTTTTATGAACTTTAAAACCATTGTTGTCTCTAGTTGATATCCAAAATAATCATAGCGATTGAAATCTTCTGAAGGTTTTATTTAAAATTTTAATGTATATTTTTACAAATAAAAATAAATATGGCATAGAGAAATGTTAGAATAATGTAGCATATTTGTTGTTTTTTCGTACTTTATCCAATATCAATGTATTTGGGGAAGCTGGCTGCGGATGACGATGTTCCAATTTATACCAAGTTTTACTTAGCAAATCGGTATCATGTTGCCACCACCCATACTGAAAATATATGATCTTTTTTACTCAAATTTTCTTACTACTATATTGCTACTGAAAATTACAATGAGTGTAGTAATAATTTTATATGCTCACCTCTATGGATGTCGTAGGTGGAAACCTGTACATATCGCAAGGACCAACAGGCTTGATGACTCCTTTCCTTTTCATTTTTATAAACCTTTGAGTGGACCCGTAAGCAAAACCATTAACTCTTCCTATATAACAATCAATAACTCTTATAACGTCTACGTCCGGTCGGACAATCTGTTGGTATCAAGTCCATAAAGCTGAATAATGTCTAACTATAACATGTATTAAATAGTAAACATAATAAAGCTCATACACAACATATTTTACCTAAGTCAAATCAGAAGAATATGTTTATGATCAGTTCCATTACCTTTGTTGGGAGAGATGAATACACGATAACTTTTTCAACTAAAGATTTGACCTCTTCCTTAGTAATAGGCTCTTTGTATTCAGTCCTCACAGAATCTTTGATATAATTTTGTGGTCCATAATGGGTCATGCCAAAAAATTCCATTATGGGCAAATTTAATTTCAATTTACTATATGAAAAAGATGTTCAATACAATATCTATTCAATTTAAATTTTGTTTGTAGATAGCCCCAGCTTTTACAAGTAGGTACAACACAATATGCAGATTTTAAAGAAACTGGAATCTTCAATATACTCTTTGACTGGAATCAATCTATTTATTATATTGGATAATAAATAGACACAAAATGAAGTCTGTCAAAGTGCCAAGTTTCGTTGTATTACTCTGTGGTCAAACCCAAAAACATTGAACATTAAGGTTAAACCATAGTTTTTCTAATTATATAATAAATATTAATAAAAATACCTATTTTAACGCATTAAACAATTTATTGAATTCAGATACAAATTCTTTTAAATAAATACATATTTTTTTAATAGTTGCAAATTAGATTTATTAATACTAGTTAATATATTTTTAAATAATCACAGTAAACTTAGCACAGTTTAGACTTATTGAACATAAATACTTCAAAAATCGATTAGCCATACTGCAAATGAATGCAATAATAATCAAGTGCTTAATACAAAATATTTAATAATATACTCATTGTATTTTTTTTATATTAAAACAATCCAAAGCAACTATCAAACTACAATAATAATACAAACTAGGTAGTATGATTTGGCTGATAATATTTTTGTCTAAATAATTACTAAAGAAAGACAAAATGATACAGACTTTCTCAGATAGTAATAGGTATTAAGGTAAAAAGAACATTAGAAAAGCCAAACAATATTGAATAAATGCAAACTTGAGTTCTCATTCATTTGCTGTTTTATGGTGAACATTTACCATAAAGCTAGAAAAATAATACGGAACATAGGCTTTTGAACGATGGACACCAGAACAATGTCTAAGGCTGGTGGGCATATACATTTATCGACGGATAAAATAAAATAATCACTGTTTAGCCATATATTATTAGCGATGATTTCATTTTAACCATTGATTAAATGTCTATGCATATTAGCCTTGAAATATAACAAACCTACAACACTTTTTTCGATATCAAAATGCAAGGTTGGGGTGTCCTCTAGAGGTAATTCATAAAACATTTCTATATATACTAAACATATATTTATTATTTTTAGTAAATCGAATATATTTATTTAGGTTAAAGAGAAGGTAAAAAAAAGTTAAACACCTTATTTAGTTTTTAGTTAAATATAAAATATAGATCATTACAAACTCAACACCTTCACGTCATTATATTAGATCAAATTATTTGCAAATATATTAAATTATCTATTTTTGTACCTTATTTATTTTTATCTTTCAATAAAAGACTATAACATGTATCTTTTAGCCACCACAGGGTCATCGAAAATTAATCTAAGCAACAAATAAGGTTAGGTTTATTCTCAAACATTACTATCAATTTTCTGGTTTTAAGTAGGCAAACTTCCTGTTTAAAACAGATTATGCATTGGTTTGTGTCTTACATATATGACAATTATCTTGCAGCCACTAGATCCTAGTACTCAAGTTCCATGCTTCCTCTGCAGCCTCAGATAAAGTCTTGATGCACCAGATGAATTATTAAAATAAATGCTTGTAAGAAAATTCAAACATGAAATTCACCGCCATCGCGCTTTTCGTCACCCAACGTCGAAAGGATGCTCTCCGAAGTACTTTGTGAAAACCAAATCAAACACATGAATAAACCCTCTAATATTCCAATTGCTACACCACCCATGACATCTAGTATGTAATGGCGTTCCGCAAGAACCCTAGAGATACAGACTGCAGTTGCCCAAGCCAGGAGTGGTGGATATAAAAACATAGAAATTGGACTGACATATATAAGAATGAATGCAATCATCACAGATCGACTTGCATGACCTGAGGGAAAGGAAAATTTGTCTGGTCCAACCTCCAGTAACTTGTTCATTGGCACTGGTCTACGTCTTCTTGCCACGGCTTTGATTACTGCTATGACAATAATGTCTAGGATGAGGGCTGAAATTAAGAAAAACCATGTCAGTTCCCTTTTAAATAATGAATCTAATTATTTATGGTATGGTGTAATGGTCTGAAACTTCAAATTGTCTGTGGTTTTGATTGACCCTTAGAACAAAATTGTTTGTGTGTCCACAAGACTATGTTCCATTAGAGACTCATAATGACAGTGATTTATCCCGTTCTACTTGTTTGCAACATTACAATCGCATTTGACCCACACATTCACACGGATCATTGTGAGCATTGTGTGATCAAAAATGATAATGACATTAGTGACATTTTCGCCATGACCACAATGATCGCGGTCGCCTTGTGGAATGGCTAACTGAGCGTTTCGGGCGTTGTGAGCTACTAATGGAACACGTTCTGCAAGTAGTTTGTTAATGATCTGGCAGTGATTTATGTCAGACATTTGCAAGTTTGTATAAACTATGAAACACAAATGCAAAAATAACAATCTGTTTGTCCACTGATAAGGCAGTTCATACACCAGTAATATAATTTATCTTTGTAAGGAGAAACAATGTTCTACTGTAATGTTCTGATGCTAAGCATTTTAGGTTAGAAAACCTACTAAAGCATGTACACTTTTTTGGCCAGTATTTGAATCTAAGTTATTTAAATAAGATATAGGTGCCTTAAACAATATCCCTCCATGAGTATTATGTAGCAATCAAAATGTAATCTGTTTAAAAAGGAATGCAAGATAGAGTGAAAATATTTCCTGTACCTATAAAAATGTTGACTTGCAATTGATAAAGGCCCTTGTTATTGAACAGCCATATAAAACTAAGCCAACTAGCCAGCCAAACTACGCCATGGCATGACACCTGAAATAAAAGGGACATTGTTATTATTTTGTCTTATTGTGCATTTTTTGTAATTTTTGTTATGGTGAACAATGAAGTGTTGTCTATGTCTATTATTATTTTGTCATAAGTATATTGTTATGCGATGTTCATCACAGCAGTTATGAGAACCATAGAGTATATTAATATAACATAGACAATCGTCATAGATAATAATATGATCCTGGCAACACTATGATATAATTGGTATTTTTAGCAATATTGTAATATTATTATTTTGTAGGGTAGTTTCGTAGTATTTTCGTATAACCTCCTGACGCCCAGGTTGTTCAACGGTTTCATAAAGTAAACGCCCAAAGTCCTTAAAAAAGGTTTCAATGGCGAAAACCCAAGACTTTGAACTTTAAAATTTTTATCTTACAGTAATCGCACAAGTATGATATTTTTTTCCTTACATCAGGTGAATGAGGAAAAGCAAAAAGAGGGTAAAAATAGATTACCTTTTGGTAGGCCTTTGGGTCAAAAGCACTAGATTACAAACAAGAAACTTTATCACATAATTTTTTTTCAACTATCTTCAAAACGATTAAAATAAAATTTAACTTTAAAAACCAATTTAATAACAAATAATCCTTTAAAATTAAGAGAAAAAATTATTTAATTCTTATTTATTTAAAAAATTCGAAACAATCATGATAGTCGTTATATACCCAAAGGCCTATTAAAAGATCTTAAAGTTTGAATTATGATCATTTTCACTATATCTCAGATCCATATAAAGTTTTGATGTAAACAGCAAATACAGTACATGAGCAACTATTTTTGATAAGCATATGAACACAAATCGTAGAGATTTCATGAATAAATTAAGATTAATTTTCACACTCTATGATCTTGTTCCATTTTAAGTCAAGAAAGACAAATTTCTTTTGTGTTTTTGGCACTGGTGCTTGGTCATACACAAGCAAAAACCTCGAACATACGTTCGGAGATATCACATTTTAAAAAGGTGGTAACTTAAAATTAGTAACAATGGTTAAAGTTGGGGTACTTAGAATAGTACCCTGGGCATTAATTTGACGAAATTGGATTTAGTGTTGGGCTTTAATCACTATTTCATTGAAGTACTTTTTTAAGGACCGTGGGCGCTAGGAGGATAAAAGGGTGGTGTGGCGTGTAGACTTGGTTCATTGCTTACTATGTGGTGTGAATAGTCACACCAAAGGCTGGACAATAAAGGGGAAACTCTGCCCAAATAGTTAATATTTGGTATCTTCGGTACTTTCTTACCCAAATATCTGCAAGGCTGTTTACAATATAGTATAAATTGGCACTCTATTCATTAATTCCAAACATTACGAAATCTTTTTTTTTGTATGAGATCAGCAAACAGGATATAAAATTTCATGTTTGGTGACTGTATAAAAATATTTTAGAAAAATGCCTTTTTAAATTAAAGCCTTATAATTGTAATTGACTAGATAAAAACTAAAAATGGACCAAGCACATATGAATTTGACAATCATAAATGAAACTGTTTACCTCCAAAAATTTAGAGTGGTTGCGTAAAGAGCGTAGTGCTGTTGTTCTTAGTGCCAAATCAACAAACTTCTTTGTGACCTGCACATCATATCTTAATATTGTTTGCAACATTGAAGGAACTTGGCGTTTGCTGTCTTGCTCACCTAACTAAAATAAAAAGCAATAATTTTGTAAAAATACATGTATAGTAACTTTTATGTTTACATCACATCAACATCAAGTTATTGCAGAAAATGTTATTTTGCGCTTTTTAGTTACTCTTGAAGTCAGCTTTTTTTTTGTTAGAATTTTTCCCATTTGAGATTTGGGGCATAATTTTTTCTTACACTGCTGCACTGTAATATGCGTAAATAAATTGAAGTCTTTGGTAGTAGTAACTAGTATAAATCGTAAGCAAGGGTGCTTACGAATTATACCAGCATTAATTCAGAACATGTTAAAAATCTTATTATTGTTTGTATTATGTAAATACTGTAAAACATAAACCAAAACATATTTTAATTTAAAAATTGAGATGAAGTATTTAGTATTCACATGCAATATTTACAGAACACAAAAATGTGATATTAAATCAGTTTCTTCTCCACCACTTCAGATATGAATAAACTTTTATATAATGTCATAAAAATCCAACACTATTTGTTTTAGAAAATGGCAGTTACTGCAGTATGCATATTTTAAGATAAAGCCAGTAAAACCATGCAAATATATTATTTCCATCTTAATAAAATTAATATGGAAAAATAATTACCACAAAAGGCTCATATGGTAAATATATTGGCAGTGCTTTGGCTTTGACCTAGAGTGGCTTGAGATTAAGGGTATATATATATCCCTTTTATATAGCCATTATAACTGTTATTTGGGGCAGGAAATACATTTTAGGGTCCATCAACAAGTTTTGAATGAATAATGGGAAAAACAAAAATATGTTAAATAAACAAGGTTATGTCACTTTTGTTGATAACAAAGTGTAATTTGTGTTTAGGAATATGCTATGGTTTAATATATAAACACCAAACTGTTTTTGAGTTTAATAAACAAGTTTTGAATTAGTTTATTGAAAATTGTTTTTTTATTTATTTATACATTGCAATGATGGTTACAAATTGGTTGTGACACACTGTGACTGGCTACTTTGGCACACTCACTTGATTTGTGGGACTTTGACTAGAACAGTAGGCTAGGTTAGGTTAGATTTTAAACCAAAGCACCAGCACAGACTGGTCACCATTGTTGCAATATAACAAAACAAATTACTGAAAAAATGAATATGTCAAGAACTATGTCTCCTGGACATGGGGATTACATAAGGGAGTACTCCTCCCCCCCCCCCCATGATGCCTTTCAAAACTTAAGTTCAATCATGCATACATAACTTCACGCCAGGTCCTTTGAGGGGTAAGTACGAACAACAGAGTGCCATGCAGGCTTATTCTTACACACCTCACTTGCTTCTTTGACATTCATAGCTTTTGTCATGCACACTCATTTGTTCTTAAGGCTCCTGACATCACCTTCTGCTAATACATGGTCAAACAGTTATTTTAAATTAAATAAATACTGAACATAGGTCTCATATTACAGACAGTAATCAAGGAAGAGAACGAAGTACTGAAAGCAATCATAAATCATAATGTAAACATTATTATCTGTACAAGAGTTGCATTTTATTGCAGGTAGTCTCACCTAAATATAAAACACTGAGCTAATTTGCATATCTACATGAATCACTCACAAGTGTAATGATGTAATAAGGTAAAAGGCAAAACACAAATGAACTCTTACCATGTTTATGATGCAGGTAAATGTAATGTTTTACGAATATTTCTTACTGGTGACAGTTATAAGTACATACGTAAACACTTTTTTAGTTAAATGGATGATAATTATACACAATTTATAATAATAATAAACTTCATGCAGTATAAATATATTGTAGACTATTTACATTGTTTATAATAGAACACTATGTTTTGAGTAATTACTGTTACTGTAGGTAATGAAACTCGTAGCTTCTATTGATCAAAAAGTACGCTACTAAACTCAAAATGAAAAGAGTATTTTTCTTTAATTTATGCCAAGTGCCCTGTGCCAAGTCGTCGCCATCGGCTTCAAGCCGCTTGAAGCCAAGACAGTTAAGGTTGTCAATGTCAATTGCCGTCTTTTTTACTTTCTGAAATTGACAGAATTGATAGACGTGATATTGTTTTATTCGCGTTAATGGCAGGAAAAAGACCGTAGTCCATACAGCCCTGATAACGGAGATCTTGTGATAACTTGAAAGGCCATACTTGACTAAACAGTTAATAAAATTATGAGCCAGTGTCAAGAGTGCTATAATTTTTAAGTTTTAATATAGGTAATCTTCAAGAAAAGCCCTAACGAAATTGTCAATAGATTTTTTATGCACGCCAAACGGGACGTTGAGTTCTTACGGCAACTCGAACGTGCACATTTTATTAAACACTTAAGATTTTCAGCACAAACACCAATGATACGAATCTGTGCACAAAGACAACTCCTCATTTAAAGACTAAATAGAATCATAAAAATTAAGACTAATATGCGCAGTAGAAATAACAACTGCGCAGTGAGGGATCGCGATAGACCTATCTCGCCATCTCATCGCACCCACCATACATATACTGTCTCGCGCTCGCTCCTACAGCGACCCTACATCATTGTCTGGCAATGGGTTGGAACTATCAAAAATGTCTGGCAGATGAGGAAACATCATCTAATTATTACCTAAGTATTTTAAATAAAAATCAGCTTTTATACTATAACATAAGTAGAATTATAAATAATTTCATGAACATTAGGGGTGTCTGGCAAGGGGTTGCCACGATGTTAAGTGTCTGGCAATCAATAACGTGATTTTTAATAATATTCTGAAGGTAATACCAAAAAATCATACTTTATTATTTGATGAATTTAGATCGGTATTTTACACACCTTTAGTACCGTTTATCTGCCAAAGCCACGGTAACCCAAACTTCATAATAGTCCATCGTTCTTACCTGTGTTGGGAGCATGCGCTGACAAACTTTCAGCTTTTATAAAATAACGAAGGTCTGGGGTTCACGGGCTCTTAGACTATAATCATATTAAAATAAAAAAATGTGTGCGTGTACTAGTATAAATCATTCACGAAATTATTTCATTTTACCTTACGTTTGAATCGACCGTGGTAGGGACAGGAAAAAGATGGCGCGTAACGGAAAAATGTGAAGGTAAATTTTTTCCAACGGCGATATAGAAGTTTCACTTCAAAAAAGTGAGTACGAAAAAATATAAATTCCTTTGTCTGGCATTAAGGGAAATTCAGAAATTTGACGTGTTGTTATGTATGTGATCTGTGGTTTTGACAGCATGGTGTAAACCATAGACAAAATAATACTGTAATAGAAACCTTGTGAATGTGACGTGTTTTTGTATTCGTGGAATTGTTTTTACTGGAATCGTGTAAAAGATAGGTAGTGAAAGAAAACGCCGGCCGTTTAACCAAAAAAACTTTCCCGAAGGTATAAATTAATAAGTTTAACCTTCGTTAATAAACATTGAGATTTATAAAGCAACTTTTTCAGTGAATTTCGCGAAATTTTTCTTCTTCAGTAAAACAATGAGAAAGCTTAAGGGTCCAGTAAAGGAGACGGCAAGGCAGAAACGTGAGAGAAAGCAGGAATTCGCCAAAATGCGTCAGCAGATTCATACTATTGTTTTACCAACTTGTGCTGTTATTTTCTTGTTGATTTGTTTCTATGTGTATGTGAAGACGAGACCCAGCTCCATGCAGTATGCGTAACTACTGCAGTATTGCTTATATACGTAGGAAATAGATTACAGGTCATACAAGTCTTAAGTTTATATTTGCTGCTCAGTACAGTATACATTTATTTTAAATTGAGTTGTTTTCACACAATTTTTTGTTTTATGAGGGGCCATTCATTTATTATCAGTTGTAAACACTCAATGACACTGCAATAAGTATGAAGTGGGGTGGGGTATAGTTATAGGGCACATTTATTTATTATGAGCAGATGGGAACTTTTTAAATATAGGTTAGAAGGGGCGGGAGTGAAGCAGTGCTTTTGCTTTAGCCTTCATGAATATTTTTTACATTCATCCAAAATTGACTTTATATCTCAAATAATATATAATTTTGCCCTATAACAGCATATGAAGTGTTCTAGAAAATAATTATTATACAAATATTTAATTTTGTGTTAATTTTTCCTTTTGTGTAACATTTATTATATTTTGGGATTGTTTAATCAGCTGTATCAAGTGTCACAGTATGCTTACTCTTTTAAAGCAGTAGACATACAGTTTTGAAAATATTTAATTTCAAATATGTTCTTTCATTCATATTATATTAAATTATTGTTTAAAGCCACAGGGGCAGACCAACAAAGCTACAAGTGTGGAAAAAATTCTTATGAACAGTATTCTGCGATTTATATTTTTGAACAGCATTTAGTTTCGAGTCACATTTGCAAAGAATAAAACTAGTATGACTTAAAATTGTTTTGGCTTGTTGACATTTGATATTGTATTGATACTCAACTAGCAATAAAAATAATGGGACTAATTTACTTAAAGACGAAAGTGAAAAGTCAAAGTAATTAAAATTATCAAATTAAAAGATCTTTTTGTATTCATGCCTCTGAAACATATATTTCACTTTGGAGATTTTACTAGGATCAGTAGTATGACCATATAGAGCTTTTCTGCACCACACTTTGGCTTTTTCCCAACCTATGTTACATCTTCTATCAAATTTTAGATAAGTTAGCCCTACATACTTCAGTATCATTGGAGGACCTTGAGGATAGTTTTTTTGACCTTATTTCTGATGTCAATGCAATCCAAACATGATGGCGATGAAACACAACATTACAATTTTGATGAAAAAAATAATGTAATAAATAAATGTGTTTGCGAGTAATACAACTTCATTTCCATCAGACCTCATTACATCATAGCATATATTCATAAATCACACATGTCACTCTTAAATAAAATTCAAAAATTATCACTATAAATATTAAATCATATAAAAGCTGTGAAATCACAAAATCAACCAGGTTCTACATTGACATTGATAGTATGCTTATCACAATTTATGAGTGGCCATTTTGTTATTTAGGACAGAATTTTTAAAAAGAGGACCATCATTCTATAGCTGAGAGCTGCTGTAAAAAATTCAAGGTTGTGACCAAAGGAAAATTGTACTGTTTCTTGTTGTTTTAAATATTTATTTGACACATTCTAATTATACATATCAATATATAAGCATACATGCATACTCATTACTTTTTGCAACTTTAAGCAATAGAAATTATATCCTATTGCTTGAAAAATCTACTAGAAGTATTGAGTACATGTATTAGAATTAAATAAGACATTAAATTATATGTAAATATTAGAATAAATAAAATATATTATTATTACACTTATTATTTTCCTTGAAACTATGATAATGAATCAGTCTGTAAATGTCCCAATGAGATTCAGAGCTTTCTTCTATTTTAGGAATGATATAAAAGCAACTCTTGTTCAAGCTGCGTTTTACACACCAGTAATCTCGAGGTTGCCTTTTCACTATTTAATATTTGACATTACTTGTATGAAGCTTACCAATTTTTTTTATGACAATTTTATCTGCTAACAAGGTGAATGCAAAATTGTTATTTTTTATGCTCTATGATATAGAGATCTATGATATGTCTATGTGTATAATATTGAGATCTTTTGTCATTATTTTTACATTTAAATAAATAATAAAAATAACATTAATTTTTAGTAAGATAAAGGAAACAGTCATTAGTCAAAACAGCTTGTTTCATGATCCTGGTCAAAATTTATTTTCCAGATTTAAGTTTTTTTTTGCAAGTGACTATAATTATTTACACATATTCTTATAACCAAAACATATGAGACTGAAATATGTGCTAAAAAAGAATTTGATTATTATATCAAGAATTATATTTTGTGGTCATTTCCAGCTTTTTACATTAAATGTAATAGGTAAAGAAAGGATATCTTTTAAATATAATTATAATTTAAAAAATGTATTTATTTTGAATAGTTTCACAGCTACTCCAGTTTTCTATGGTAGCTTTGATTTAGTAGGAATCATAAAAAGAAAAAAAAGAGCAGTAGAAGTTTTGTTAGAATCAGGAACACTCATTTATTTTTGCATCTTAGGCCACCACTTCTGCAACGTGCCTCTAATAGAATATTGATTATAGTATAATAAAACAAAAGACATTCAAAACTATAGTATATTTTGAATACAACCATATCCTTGCAAATTGAAAAAAAAAATGCAATGCAACTCAGAGATCCCAATATCAGTGTTAATATCATAAATGTTTAACATTTGTAAATAAAATAAACCTTTTATAATTCTAAACTCTAGGAGTCAAATTTTTGTACACAATCATGTCAAGATATTACACAGAAACCTACATCTTAATTTAGGAAGGCATAAATATTTCTTCTTTTTCTAAATACTTATCACAGTCTACTATTATTATAGCAAAATTAAGTACAATATATTTAAAAAAGATTGGTATTCACGACTTTAACAAAGATTACAATATTCTTTCCTATGATAGTAGGTTTGTTCGTATAGGATTAAAACACAGCCACCATCTTTGTTCAAAAAGACACAGACAGCTACATTTCTTCTAAAACATAAATTTTAAATGCTTTGCATTTTTGAAATAATATTTCAAGCTAATCTATAAATCAATAGTTCACTGGAAGTAATAAATATGTCGTTATAATAAATATTCAGTCACTAACCTATTTAAAATGTTATTTATATAATCATTTTAATACATTACATGTTCAAGTACACAGGTTCTCAAATTAATGTACAATGTACATATATTTATGCCCTAATATTTTTAGTGTCCTCTACCAGTGATGATAACCAACCGCAATTTCAAAAACATAGCCATCCAACTAATGTTTGTTATTGAATCAAATAACGAAACGGCCATCATCCGGTATTTTAGCCTACTAAATAACTATCTGATCTCTATTTGGCTAATGGGTGAGTGATTTGTTAACCGATTGCCGACGGTTAGCCGTAAACTTGTCCGTTGTCGGTTATATTCAACAACGATAAACCGGCTAGCAAGTTGTTGGTGATTTCTGACAGCTAACCTGTTAACTTTCAATTTTATTCGACAACCATCAACATTAAGTTGGCGAGTTGATGGCGATGGCTGGCAGCTAAGCCGTAAACTTGTCAGTTTTCGGTTTTAGTCAACAGCTTTTAGGTGAGCTGATGGCTACTGCTAAGCCGTAAACTTGTCAGTGTTCGGTTTTAGTCCACAACTTTTAGGTGAGCTGATGGCGACGGCTAAGCCGTAAACTTGTCAGTTTTCGGTTTTAGTCAACAGCTTTTAGGTGAGCTGATGGCTACTGCTAAGCCGTAAACTTGTCAGTGTTCGGTTTTAGTCCACAACTTTTAGGTGAGCTGATGGCGACGGCTAAGCCGTAAACTTGTCAGTTTTCGGTTTTAGTCCACAACTTTTACGTGAGCTGATGGCTACTGCTAAGCCGTAAACTTGTCAGTTTTCGGTTTTAGTCAACAGCTTTTAGGTGAGCTGATGGCAACTGCTAAGCCGTAAATTTGTCAGTTTTCGGTTTTAGCCCACAACTTTTAGGTGAGCTGATGGCTACTGCTAAGCCGTAAACTTATCAGTGTTCGGTTTTAGTCCACAACTTTTAGGTGAGCTGATGGCTACTGCTAAGTCGTAAACTTGTCAGTTATCGGTTTTAGTCAACAAGCCTTAGGCGAGTTGATGGCTACGGCTAAGCCGTAAACTTGTCAGTCGGTCTTATTTGACAACCATTTTATATATTGTCTGAATATATATTAAGACATATTAACCCTGCAATAGTTGAAAGAATACTGAAAACGGCAGTTAGTCTACAAATATATAATTCCTAGACATACATGACCACCTATTTATTACTAATCATTAAGTTTTTTTTCTGTCTACACATATGGACCATCCATCCCAGCAACCAACACGACGCCAATAGCATATAAAGTCCGCTAACAGAATAATACTGCGCCGTTATGCTCAACTCGAGTGTTTGAATGAGGATTAATGTTAAGATGGATTGCAGGCCTGTGCCTAGAAGGGTGCTGATGCCAAATATCAAGCCGAAACAGCTCTCGTCGCTTAGTTGGCTCGCGATTTTTGCACTGAAATATAAATGAAAAGAAGTGGATATAATCACAAATATCAATGTACTCTGTAATGAGAATTCTAAAAGGATAGAATAAAAAAATTGAGTATAAATTCAAGAGGTTGTTAATCAAATTAAAAATTCACAACTTTATGTGCAATTGTCAAACAAGATTAATCATAATTATTGATAATAATTAAGACTCAAGAGGACAAAACCGTTTGAGTTAGTGTTATAATAATAAAGTGTAGTGCTATGTGCTAAACATTAACAAAGAACACATGAACAAAGTGTCTTCTCCTTAATAAAGACAATAAGAAACGTGTTATTGGACACATTCTTAGTTTAAGTTATATCTAGTTATTTTAGGTCAGATTTAAATTACTCATTAGTCTTTTTTCCTAGATTAGATTGTAATTTTAATGTTGTATCACTAAGGTGCATCATTTATTAAAAAAAAATAAAAAAATATATTGACGTGTTAAACACATAATTATCATATGTACTGAATTGATATTTTAATTAGTATAGATTTTTCGTAAGTTTTAGCGACTACAACACATAGTTAAGACTACGTGTTTTAGACGTAAGACGTTAAACGTAGTCGAAAGGTCAAAATAATAATAAAATATAATGCGGCGCTTAAAACCGTTAAAACGTGGTTTTAATTATCCTAATATTATAAGTGCAGATGGCATTAGTGGCCAGTTTCAATGTCCTTTTGGAGACCGGCAGCACATTGGTGTTACAAATGTCCACAGGTGATGGTAACCATTTTCCATTAGGTGAAATGTCTGCTTGTCTGCTGAAATCGTGCAATTAAAAAGAATAGTTAGTGTTCTTGATACGCTTTCACTCCTTTACTACTCCACCGACCATCATGAAATTTAATATACATGTGGTGCGAGCGCGATATGATGGCTGGGAGAAAGCAAAGGGGCGTGGAAGAAGAAGCAAGAGGAAACTAACCTCACCGCCAACCCATCGCCACATTGCACTCATCCCCTGGGGTTTTATACACTTCACTAGGATATGATTAAGCGAAATAAAGTGGGTTTTCTTTCAGGGCATTCCATTTGTAGCCCACAACGCCCAAAATGCTCAGTTAGCCGTTCCACAAGGCGACCGCGGTGGTTGTGGTCGTGGCGAAAACGTCACTGATGACGTCATAATTTTCGAAGGGCGTTCCATTAGTAGCTCACAACGCCCAAAATGCTCAGTTAGCCGTTCCACAAGGCGACCGCGGTGGTTGTGGTCGTGGCGAAAACGTCACTGATGACGTCATCATTTTCGAAGGGCGTTCCATTAGTAGCTCACAACGCCCAAAATGCTCAGTTAGCCGTTCCACAAGGCGACCGCGGTGGTTGTGGTCGTGGCGAAAACGTCACTGATGACGTCATCATTTTCGATCACACAACGACCCATGTCAAGGGGGGGTCTTCTTCTTTGTTTGAGGTTATGGCTCCAACTCTTTAGGCGTTGATTTTGCCAATGTCACAGAGGGGGTGGGTCGAATAGCCGTTCCAGTTGGGTTTACGATTGTAACGTTGGCAAGCAAGTAGAACGTGATAAATCGCGGTCGTTGTGAATCCCAAATGGAACAGCCTTTATGTTCTGACTACGTATTTTGCGATGATAGCACTAGCACGATGTGTGGTTTTTCTCTCGTTCGCGCATTCTTCATTTGTTAGTTTATTATTTTCTTAATGGCGAGGATGGGGAGGAAGAATTTATAAGGTCCATGTGGACTCATGTGGTCAGAGATATTTACATACGGAAAATATTTTTGTGGCATTTATTTTGCTATAATCCTCCTCCACTAGATAGGTATGCAATGGCATTACATATTCTATATATCTAGCATATTTTGTCAATACTGTATCAAAATTGTTCAGAAGTAGTACTGTAAGCTATATAATAGTCAATGTTATTCATGGCTATCTATATACTACTTGAAATATTTTCGAGAAACTCACCTGGCAAGAGTAATAGTGTAATGAAACAGCAACCCCGTGACAATGTAACCTGCGTACGACACGAACACGTTTGGCACGAATGTAGCGACGAACATGGCAACACCTTGTACGGCGGCCACGGGCGCTGGCAGCCCCGGCTGCGATAGTATCGAAGCAAGGAAAGCGCCCCCGGCCCCTAAGAGTGTTAGGGCTGCCTCCACTGCGCCGTTGTATGCGCTCTGAAGACATTATTTTTTATATTAACTTTCTAATATTTTTACATTTTATAGAACAAGCGTTAATATAAAATCTTATCATTTAACTTTTAAAATATGAGATAAATAATTTTAACGACTTTTCAAATGATAATCATGGTGAGCGAAGCAAGCCTTAACTCTGTTTCATAATATTTTTTGTGGTATACTTTAGATTATCACAATTTCAGATTTGGGCTTTGATATAATAAAAGCAATTGATTTCTAGATGTGTTATCTACTATAAAAATAATATTTTATACACATTAATAAAATAGAAGATATAACACAACTGATTACTACCTACCTTAATTTTATGGTTGTGATTTTAAATAACGGTAATATTCACAAATACTAGTCTTTGCTAGTGTTCAATAGATTTAATTCGCCACGTCCTGGTCGAAGGGGAAGGCCCAAGAAATGTTGGCTTGACGTTGTGAAGGATGACATGCGTACCAATGGTCCCAAAACGACGGATGCTTAAGACCTCGCGAAGTGGAGTAGAAAAAGTAGGAAAGCGGACCCTGGGCGTCGGAGTGAACGCTCCGAACACAACCGGGATTTAACGCTCGGATGGTGCTGATGATGCTAGTCTTCAATAAAAGTTTTATTTCTTTTTCTCAATAAAGCAACACGTTTACAGCCAAAACATACATTTTGAAGAATCTCGCGTGAGACTAGGGGGGGGGGGGGGGAGGGACTCTCAGGAAAATCTTAAACAATCAAGGAAGTCGAAAAATTCAGAAAATGCCTCACGTAATTAATGGACGCGCTTTCTATGATGATTATTGGCGAAACTGTAATCACATAATACAAAGCCTAACCTGATCAGAGTGGTCCTGTATTTCCATCCACAGCAGTTGGACGTAGTTCTGGACCTGCAGGAAGAGCGCCAGAGAGCACGCGTAGAGCATGGACCACGCGAGCACCTTCGGGCGCGTGTACGCGGCGCGCGAGTGCCGGTATATCAGCCGCGACGCCTCCACAACGTCCGAGCGAAACGATCGCTACAAAAAAAAAAGTTGAGAGGTGTCAAGGGACACCCGGATAGAACGAAGTTCCTTTCGAGTAATTAGTGAAGGAAAAGTATTTTTTATTATTATTAACAAATATAATCCCTCTTAATATTATAAATGCGAAAGTAACTCTGTCTGTCTGTCTGTTCCGTTTTCACGTAAAAACTACTGGACCGATTTGGCTGAAACTCAGTATATATATGTTTTCGATACCAAGAATGAACATTATGATACTTTTTATCACGAAAAGTGGGATAGTTTCCGGGATAAAAATATATTTGTCTTTCTGTTTGTTATGCTTTTATGGAAGAACGAATGGTCCGATTTGGCTGAAATTCAGTACGTATGTAAATTAAATACTGAGGGTGGACAAGGGATAATTTTCATTTTGGCCTTTTTGGTCGTTTTGCCTATTCAGTCATTTTGGCCTTTATGGTCATTTTGGCCTATTTGATCATTTTGGCCTTTTTGGTCATTTTGGCCTCTTTGGTCATTTTGACCATTTTGATTATTTTAGCCTTTTTGTTCGTTTTTACCTATTCCGTCATTTTGGTCACTGTGGTCTTTTGGTCATTTAGACCATTTTGGCCTTTTTGGTCAAGTTTTGTAATTTATTTTGTTGACAGATAGACGGGGGATGGTATAATTAGCGATATAAAATGAAGTGAATCTTCCGTGGGCAAATACATAAAAATGTAATATAACCTGTAGCACTTGCTCTATAAACAAGAGACACGTACTAGAAGTTAAACTAGAGTTTATAAACTCTAGTGTAATATAAACTTAATCAGTAGGCTCAATGTTAGTAAAACACGCCGCACGGCTTACAACTATAGTAAAAAGTGTCGTTACAACTTTCGGTCTTAATTTTTTCCGTCCAGCTCCCTTTCGCAACGCGCGATAAGGAACTTCGTTCCAAAAATCACAATTCTGTAAGGCTGTACGAATGTTTAAGTGCTACTTTTATCCGTGCAGGAACGGAGAAAGAAGACAATATCCTGCGGCCGGGCGGCCTGTCGTAAGAGGTGACAAAACAACCCAGAGCCAAGTGATAGGGCATTTTCCCGACTGGATGGCTACCACCCCTGGTCTAAAGTATGTCGCCGTAACAACCTTGAGTTGTGTTCCGGCATTAATGACCAGGTTTGAACTTTGATGTTGCAAATGTCAAAATAGGTGATGTTAACCTCTTTCCATCAAGTGGGCCGTCTGCCTGTATGCTGACTCCTGCTATAAAAAAAATCAGAGTGTATTTTTTTCGCCTAATCTGTCGAAGCCTTACAGAATTAGAAAAATGCACATTCCTATAGATGCGTTTTAAGCCATAATCAATCAAACCTTTTTTTTACTAGTAGAAGCCGATTGAGGATAAACCACCGCGGGGAAACCTGGTGGGAGCGTGTGGGATTTGCCACGCTTTGTATAATAGGTCTATTTATACATGTCTTATCCTAATTAGAATTATTACATACACACACATTTCCTTATAAGTAGTATGTAGTTTGTTTTTCGCCATGGAGTGGAGCACTGGTGATCTGTAATACAGATTTGCAACTACAATGGGCACCAGTTTCACACAGGTCTTATATCACTTGTAAATTGTTGTGTGAGAAAATAAAATAAAGTTTCTTTCTTTCTTTCAATACATCTGACAAGGCTGTATGGACTTAGTTTCTTTGACTGCCATTGTAGGGAATTAGATTAACAATTAGAAGTTGTCTATGACAATGTGGCAACTGTAATATGTAGTAAACGTAATAAATGTTCTTACTTTATCGGATTGTAGTGGTTGTTGCTTATCGATAGAAATCCGTCTGTCCACGCTTCGCCGATGGAAATAAATTCCATATTGTACTGGCGGTAACCAAAACGCCCAGAATGTCGCCAAAATTTGTGCTGAAATACAAAAGAGGTAGATATAATTTAATACCTACGTAGATGAGCCATATATGATGTTAATTGTGTAATAAAATTAAAAATGTAACAAGTGCCAGCTATGTGACGCATAAATGTGTCCAATTCTGTGAAACTTCGCAGACAAATACACGATTCATCATTAACGCAACTATGACCACTGAGACGTCCAGTACTTTAGACACATCAATTATAAATAATAAATAAATAAAATTGAAGTGTCTGTTTATGTCAAAATAAAAATGTGAAAAAAATCGGGGGAGGGAGGGGGGGGGGATAATTCGCACTGGAACTACTGGACTGGACTAATCTCTGAAACGGCTAGACCGGTTTTGACGCGACTTTCACTGACAGATAGCTGATTTGTAAGGAGTAACTTAGGCTACTTTTTTATGGTCCCCGAAATTCTTTTTGTGTGACATAGCTAGTTGAAAATAAAATTGTGCAGAAAATATATCTTTGCAGTATCCTCTAAAAATTCTTACATTTTTACAACATCATATTAGGTTTGATATAGACCTGAAAGTGTGATATAGTTGAGGTCTCTGTAGTTCATGACGCCAAAATGTATAAGCAGCTGCGAACTGACGCCTGATAGGAATCGACCTGTGAGTGCTGCTATACGAGTGTAAGACGACACTTTCGGATACTTCGCTGGGTCCACCTGAAGCAAACAAAATTACAACCTGGAATCCGTCCAACGCACAAAGTTAGAAAAGAGGAACACCGACGAGTCGATGAGTAAGACGCTGGCCGAAGATTTCATGCAGTGAGCGGTAAAAATCCTACAGAAGGTACAACGCGCAAGAGTTAACTTGAGACTTCACTCAGATGACGTAAGCGCGAGGTATTGACGCGTCGATGGCGAGAGCGGTAAGAAGGCGGGAGTCGGGAGGGGAGCGCGCATTCCGCTCAGGTCGCAAGTTAACTCTTGCGGATTGTAACAAACCGGAATAAAAGTCAATAAAAATGCTGCATGTACATGTATTTGTATAATGCCCATAATGAAACCGTAGTCACAGGAAGGTTTATTTGACTCCTTTTATATGTAAAATATTATGAAGTCATAATTTTCTATACACCTACAAAATGTGCCGCGACATTTGCTAAGAGAAGAAAAGTGTCTCATTTGATTTTACTATCATCTACATTATTATCCTTAGGCTTCCGTAGCAACTGGCAAATATTGTAAACATTTTTCCTCATCGAGGAAGAGTTTAACGGTTGCTAGCAGCTCATATCGAAATTTGTGAAAAGAAAATATTATGAGTGAAAGTAAATATGATTAAATTTGGTTCCATACATTTAACACTGGAAATATTTACCTGTGCATAAATATATGTGTAGTAAGCTACCTCCGTAGCCATGTAGAGGCCATAAACAAATTGGACCACTTTCAGCCATTCCAAACTTGTTGTCCATAATAAAATCACACTCACAGTAATGCCACTAAAACCTGAAATAATTAATAATAACATCTCATTACAAGTATTGGAAGTCGCAATTATATTTCATATGCAAAGCTCACAATATAAATGAATCAATTATTGTACACAGTCAATAGTCAAACATAATATACTTTTTATTTCTAGACTAGGTTCTGCCCTGACTTCGTCCGCGTGGAATATTTTAAAAAGAAGTAAGTTAAAAAAACCCTCCCGATTTTAAAACATTCTTCATTAGTGCTCCACTTCTATTGGTCGTCACGTGATGATATATAGCCTAATTGTTTTTTAATGTATAAATTGTTTTATTGTATGATGATGATACCGGCAATATCAATACTTAATTAGGTGCATAAGTTGTATAATAAGCTGTTTAAGTAAATAAAGATTTTTTAAATATCCCACAGGAGCTCTTTAATTTTTCGGGATTAAAAGTATCCTATATGTTGACCAGGGATATATGCTACCACCGTACAAAATGTCATTTAAATCGGTCCAGTCGTTTCGGAGATTAGCCGGTACAATCAGACAGACAAATAGATGAACAGAGAAACAAAAAAATTGAAAAAAATCGAGTTACTTTTCTACTTCTTACATCCCCCGGACTCGGTTTTTAGAATTTTTTTTCATTGTACAGAAATTTGACCTCTATAATTTTTATTAATATAATTAATTATATGTATAGATGATAAGATAAATTTTCATTAAATGACTACTATAAAACATTTTCTACTGTAATATCTAACTTCCGATGTGGCTAGGTTGTCTAAAAATTTACATTAAATAGTGTATGTAGTTCATTTCAAAAAACCTGTTTGTAATGTACGAAAATGCTCTAAGGATAAACAATACTTAAGTTTCAAGCTTTCATAATATTGTAATTAAAATGAAATCATAGGAAGATGGCAATAGCAAAATGGATATGACCTTGAATCGAACATGAGCACGTCTATCAGTACTTGTTAAATGTATGACGAGATAGGCCCCATTACGTATATGCAGAAAATTTAGTAAATCAATGTTTTATAAACGGTGAAGATAGACCTTCACCCATCTGATAACCAGATGACATATTTTTTAAAATCAAATTATATTAATTTATAAATCTGTTTATCTCAATCGCATGTAACTGAGCATACGCGCTCGGTCACATTCAACCATTCAACCGATATGCAGTATGCAGCTGCTATGTTGTGTCCTGTTCTATTACACGGACTATGGCGCTCTACTCTCTCTCCCATATATTAAATTGCTCTGATTTTCGAACTTCAAAGCATGGTAATAATATTCCATGAACGATTTTTTGCAGGCAACCTTAAACGGTTAGTAATTATCTTTAAACTAGCTTCTGCCCGCGACTTCGTTCGCGTGGAATAGTTAAATCAAAAGTAAGGTAAAAAAAAATCCCCGCGATTTTGAAACATTTTTCATTGGTGCTCCGCTCCTTTTGCTCTTAGCGTGATGGTTTATAACCTCGATAAATTGACTATCTAACACTGAAAACATTTCAAATCAGACCAGTAGTTCCTGAGATTAGCGTGTTCAAGCAAAGAAACAAACTTAACAGCTTTATCTTAATATATAAAATTCTCGTGTCACAGTTTTCGTTGCCATACTCCTCCGAAACAGCTTGACCGATTTTGATGAAATTTTTTGTGCTTATCCGGTATCTATGAGAATCAGCCAACATCTATTTTTCATTCCCCTAAATGTTAGGGGTATTCCACCCCTAAATTTTTATTTTTCATTTTTTAGACAAAATTCTTAATTTCTATTTTTTTATGATACAACATACAAAAATACATACAACCCTAGATTTTCAACCCTCTACGATCAACCCCTATTTTTTACCGGGCAGGACGACGTCTGCCGGGACAGCTAGTATATTATATATGTCACGGCTAATACCCGAAGTGCGGCTACACCTAGCTCTAGCCGGCTAAAACTAGGTGTAACCGCACTTCAGTTTTTAAACCTAGGTTTAAAAGATTTGTTCACGGCTAGCATAAGATAACTCTCTCACCGACACCACACCCTGTCAAAATATCCGCTTCTATTATGTTATGTTGCAGAGAAATTACTTTTAATCTGTTATAAGCTGTTTAAGTAAATAAAGCTTTTTAACTATCCCGCGGGAACTCTTTAATTTTTCGGAATCAAAAGTATCCTATATGTTGACCAGGGATATAAGCCATCACCATACAAAATTTCATGTAAGTCGGTCCAGTCGTTTCTGAGATTAGCCGGTACAAACATACAGACAAACAGAGAAACAAAAAAAATCTAAATTGGTTCTATTTCACTTCTTACATCCTCCTGACTCGGTTTTTAGTATTTTTTCAATGTACAGGAATTCGATCTCTAAAATTTTATTATATGTATAGATTAGCTTTCTTATGAAACAAACTTTATTGCTTAACAGAGTTACCTATATGAACTTACCCGTTCATACTTGCTTGCCAGGTAGCCATGAACAGAAATAAGCAGGTAAGCTTATCAAGGGATATTTTCCATGCCAAAAACTATCAGTTAAAACTAAATTTATTCAGGTACCAAGAGTGAAGATTATGAAAATTTAATTAAAAATATCCTTGGAAACTTTTCAATTGGCAAGCTATCATCGGCGTGTTTAAATCAATATAATTTGATAAAAAATATGTCTCATCTCGTTCTCAGATGAGTAAAGGTCGATCTTCACAGACTCTTTAAGATTTTTTAACTGATACTTCATGTCTTTGCTTTAAATTCTCTAATAAACAGGATATTAACTCAAAGACTGGGAGTTCATCCGCACTTCCTCGACACCTGGAAGTTATCCACTGTACGTGGCGCTCGCTCTTTTATGCCATATGTGAGCAAGTTGTGGAATGAGCTCCCTCCTGCGGTTTTCCCAGAGCACTACAATATGGGGCTCTTCAAAAAGGGTGTAAAAGATTTTTAAAGTCTCAACGAGGTAGGCAACGCGTCGGCTCCCTTAATGTTACAGATGTCCATGGGCGACGGTAACCACTTGCCATCAAGTGGACCCGTCTGCCAGTTTGCCTACACGCAAACATAAAAAAGAGCAAAATCTTCTCATCAATAATATATTATTCTATTTTATGAACATTTTATTTGTCATAAAATTACAAGAAAAATACAAGTTTTAGCAAGACTGTTTTTACATTTAAAATGATACTGAGATGATTATAATAATAAGCAAAATAATCCCCTTTGATTCAAATAAGTGATGTATATTACACAAGTGTAAATTGCTTAATTTGGGAATATACTTAGATAAAAACTAATATAATGTGATATATAAAAAACCCTGACTCAGTTTTTGAAGTGAAAATCGTAAGGCCCTGTCTATATAGAAATAGAAGAGGTCTTATGATTTTTCGCTCACGAAAAAGCGTCACGGCCGTGTGTTCTAATTCTTACATTTTTAAACTCGTTATATTTACGAATGGTATGTCCAAATTGAATAATTTAAAAAGTTATATATAGGTATTGAAGCACTTTTGAATGTGAAGTAATTTATTTTGATAAGGATGAATACCAAAATACAAATAAAGAGCCTTTTCTAGCGGCTGCATGTTAACTAAATTTTTAAAATAAAAAACACTTATTGTGGCATAACTATAATAGTTAGACATATGCTATCGCTATGCTAAAAAATGTCGTTTTGTAAATAATCTTGTGTTCTACAAAATCGTAACACATTATTTTATTCTATCATCAATAATTTTCGCAGCGCACGCGATTTTAAGAAATTTTTACACCTTGGGTTCATTATTGGAGTTTTAGTGAGGATCTCAATTTTTTTATGTAAATATAATATAGCCTATGCCACCCGGGAAAAGTGTAGCTTGCTAACAGTGTAAGAGTTTTTCAAATCGGTTCAGTAGTTTTGGATCCTCTTCATCAAAACTTAGCAAACAAAATATTATTGAATTATTTTTTTTGGAAATATTTTTCTGTTAACATAATTTAATTTGATGTCCGAATGAAGATTGATGACGAAGGATGCACATTTGTTAATGATCCCTTGTATGTATAATTTTTTTATGGTTCCGGATCGAATTCAGTTTTTTGTTTGATAAAATAAAATATGTTTAAATAAAAAATACATTCATTAAAATGTACGTAACCTAACCAAATCATAATTTGCAGTAAACCTGCGAAAAATCGAAATGTGTGCTGGGACACATATTAGAAGTGAAAATTGAAAGAAAAGAAAGAAAGAAAATAATGTTTATTTAGAGTTATTTGAAATGATTAAAATATACATAAACAGTTTAATAAAAACCAAATATTTAACTAACTCTAAACAGGCCCTAACTCAACAAATGCTGGTTGATAACAACCAACACTGGTCTGCCGTTAGTGCCAAGTAGTAAATTCACATTCACAGAAGAAAAAAAATATTCAATGGACAAGTGGAAAACGAATGGCAACGGATAAGTGGAAAAATGAATCGCAACGTACGTACGTGCGTAAGTGAAGAAGCTCTGGGTAAAAGTTATGATATACGTTTCTTGAAAAATGATCTAAGTGATGGTGACCCCTACTTAAATATAGGTGGTGTGGCTTAGAGAGTTCATAGATATCTGCTGATATATAGACAGACAAATGCAGAAAGCGACTTTATTTTATATGGAATTTCAGTCACACACAATCATTAAATTATACTTTTACCATCTTTAAAGATCCATAAAGATAATAAAAGTATAATTAAAGAAAGAAACTCATTAAAGTCAATTATTATGTCATTAATACTTTGTACACAAAAAAAGATTATGATTATCTTTGAATTTTTTGATATCTTTTGAGGAAAATGAGGAGGAAAATTTTGTTTGCAATGTATATTGACTTTCAATTACTTTTCAGATATCATCTAAATTAAAGTTATCTTTAACTTGTATCTTTCCAAAAATTATTTCTATATTTGTAGGAAAGCTAGTTTTGTAGTGTATATGGGAAGTAAATAAATAATTTATTATTATTATATTCCAAATAATGAAATGAATGAACATGAAATTTTTATTAATTCTGTTATGAAGTATTTATCTAGGACTGCCAAAAACAGTTTGTTCTAAGGCCATTAATTTTTAATTTTAGTGTTGCCACCAAAGGGTAGTTGCAGTTCATTAAATCATTTAATTTGATTCAGGAAAATCTATTATACTAATATCTACTTATTTATTCCAAAACCTTGCATTATTTATGTATTTATACTAAAACAATACTATATAATTGTACATATATGTATTGAAAACAAAAAGTATGGAATAAATTTGAATAGATTAATTATTGTGGTGCATGATAAATGCATGCAGTATGTGAAAGGCAATTTTGAGGCAAAACTTTCATGCTACATATAAATTTTGTGAGGTATTTGCGTGAACCAAAAAATAATTAACTTAAAATAAATTCAACATAATAAGGTGCTGTAATTTTAAATCAAGTTCTTGTGACAATTGGTTAAGCACATTAGATTGGGAGGTTTCAATCCCTTAATATGCTGTAATAAGAACTGGGTAAATCTATAGATCTTTATACATGAATTTTAAGTAGTGGGGTGGTGGAGTAAGGAGGGGTAGGCATAGTTACCCCTACAACAATCCTTATAATTAAAATCTTAAATATTGCACTTATATCATATGCCCAAAGTTGAGAAATCTTTCAAAGTTCAAAAGTGAGTAATCAATAGAAAAGAACCAAATAACAGCTAAGTCATCAAAAACTTAAAAAAAACATGCCAGGAGTACATTCACACTACAATAGTAACTATGAAAATATTGAAAGTGGTGGTCATTGAAGAGGAAATTATAAATTATGTATATAAAATAAATAGTAAATGGTTAACCATTGCTTTTGGCACTTGTTCGGCTCATGTACTATGGTCTAAAGTTAACCTAACCTAACTTAAATCACTGTTCTAGTCACTGGTTGGGACCTTTCACCACCCATCACAATAATATTAGGAAAAAATAGGTAAGGATAAGTTTCCCTAAAATATTTCAAAAACTCCAGACTATAGGGGTTGCCTTCCCCATACCCATTTCATCCACCCATTATTTAAAAATTGTGTACAGGATATATGAGTAGCAGCCTGAGCATTTTTTAATCAGGCTTTTTATTTAGTGATTATTATAAAAAATTATGGCATATAATTTTTAAACAATATAATAGTGGTATTCAATTTTTAAATCAAATCATCTTACCTGAAAGTATTATAACAGGTTTAAATCTTAAGAAATCTGTAAACAGGAACACAAAAACCAGAAGCCCCAGGTAAAAATAAGTGCCTAAAGGATACACCTCGCGGTTGAGCTGCTCTTGAGTTATATTCCTCCATTCACCAACTAAAAATTCCGAAACAAACGGCTCGGAAGGTCGAATTTCTCGTAAAGTACCAAATGCGCACAGCAAAAGGGTAACTTTAATCCATTCAAGCATTTTCAATATTTTTTTATGTTACGAAATGTGTCAGTAACGAATACAGTATGCCCTTGCCGCGTGCTAGCGGTCGTCCAACGAAAGCAGAGTTCTCACGGTGACTGAATTTGCTGACTACTACAGTGATATCGCGGCCGGGTGTCATTTGACGTCAAACGTGTTATCACGTGCATTATTAATTTGCGAATTATGATTTCGCAATTTGCCTGTATTCTATTATATATTAGGAAAGCCTTTCCTATAATCTTAAGTTCCATGACTTCCATGATCATTCAGCAGTGACAGATGGAACTTTGACATTGACACTGCCGTCTAGAGATGATCGTTTTTGTAAAAACTTTTTTGAGCAACGATGCCAGTAGACGATACCGGCATCCGATGCCGATATATTGAAAAACGGATGCCCGCAATATCCGATGCGAACTTCACCGAATGCGAGAGAGCGAGAGGCACCGTTGACCACGCCACTGAAAACGCAACGATGACAAACCGAAGACTCGACGTATCGCTCGCTCGCTAACTCTCGGGTGCTCTCGGTACGATCGGTGGTTGTGCAAGGCAAACAATCAACGTAATACAACACTAAGAGCGAGCGTAACTGTTAGAAAATTTTATAATAATATAGGTACTTATTTATTATAGAAATATACCGTTCGAGGTGCAGTATTATTATAACTTCTGTGCCATGCGAACAGATATTCTCCAAAGCCATATTTTGAATGAACGAAGAACTCGTCTTACAAGTTCCAAATTAGAAAAAATGGTTTTTCTTAATGTAAACTATAATTTTGTAAAAAATAAAGACTAATATTAATTAACTTATTTTTTTTTATTATTTACTTTATTTTTAACTTCCACACTTTTAAAACAATATACCAGTAGAAGTCGTAATGTTGAATATCGTATCTAAATAATTTACATAACTACTAGACAACAGGCATCCATTGTCATACGCAGAGTTGCAGATACTTTAGCCGGCAACTAATTTTGGCAAATGGCATCGGTGCCAGAAATAACGATGCCGGCATCGGATGCCGTTTACAATTAACGATGCGCATCGGATGACAAAATTTAACGAAAACGCCCATCGCTAGATGCCCGCAATATCCGATGCGAACTTCACCGAATGCAAGCGAGCGAGAGGCACCGTTGACCACGCCACGGAAAACGCAACGATGACAAACCGAAGACTCGACGTATCGCTCGCTCGCTCACTCTCGGGTGGTCTCGGTACGGTCGGTTAAGACAAACAATCAACGTAATACAACACTAGGAGCGTGCGTAACTGTTAGAAAATTTTATAATAATATAGGTACTTATTTATTTTTTAACCCGTTCCACTAGCTTTTAGGATTGTAACGTCCGCAAGCAAGTGGAACGGCAAAAATCGCAGTCGTGAACGTGGTCGTTGTGAGTCCCTAATGGAACGCCCTGTTTATGTTGGTTGAACTTTATAGTGCTTACGAAGGAAATATTAAAGTAAATTTAACTAAAATAAAATTTGTCAGATTGCCAACAATACTTACCAGTAGCGATGCGCAAACTAAATCACCAACGAGATCAGTGATTTATAAATCTTTTTCCATAAAAGATGCAAATCACTCCTTTAAATCTTTAACTCTTTTAAATCTTTGGTTTCGAATGATATAATTTATTCAGTTGACCGGTTTTAAGCTTTACAATAACGCCACAGAGTTTAATTTACTGTGTATCATCATTGTATTTCTTAGAGTGCGCATGTTATCTCTTTTCAATTCACAATATCCTGTATCTATTGTCTCATACTACATTTAAGTATCTGATTTGTTAGTTTTCATCATTCCATGTGACTAAAATCAATCTTAACGTAGTGAGTTAAAGATGTATTTTCCAAACCAAAGATTTAAAGAGTGATTTCGAATTTTGAAAGATTATACATCTTTTAAGTCAATCACTCCTGAGTTACACATCTTTACTTACCAGTCTGTTTGGTTTGGTTTCAGACAGTGACGACCACAGAAACTCTCTAACGAGAGGTGACAGCAGTAGCGATGGGCGTTTTCGTTAAATTTTGTCATCCGATGCGCATCGTTAATTGTAAACCACATCCGATGCCGGCATCGTTATTTCTGGCATCGATACGATTTGCCAAAATTAGTTGCTAAAGTATCTGCAACTCTGCGTATGACATTGGATGCCTGTTGTGTAGTAGTTATGTAAATTATTTAGATACGATATTCAACATTACGACTTCTACTGGTATATTGTTTTAAAAGTGTGGAAGTTAAAAATAAACATAAGTTATTTAATATTAGTGTTTATTTTTAACAAAATTAGAGTTTACAAACCAATTTAAAAACCAATTTTTCTAATTTGGAATTTGTAAGACGAGTTCTTCGTTCATTCAAAATATGGTTTTGGAGAATATCTGTTCGCATTGCCCAGAAGTTATAATAATACTGCACCTCGAACGGTATATTTCTGCCAACGCCGAGTATATTTTGGAATGACGAAGCCACCATTCAGTGAGATTGTTAAAAAATACATGAGATACTTTAACCAAAATTAAATCAAAAAATGAATCATGGTACACTATTGTCACTGTCACTGTAGTTTTCAAATTGACAACTGTGATCAGTGTTTCCACTTAAGATTTTGGGTGCCCTGATACTTAAAATATGTTTAATTGTTGTAAAAGATATTATAGGTAAACTCACCTATCTAGCTATAACTACAAGTAAAGAATATAGTAATTTTCTAGGGCGTAGAGCACTGGAGGGATCATACAAATGCAGTTTCCTGATAAGACTGAAAGTAAAGTTCAGCTGGCATTCTTTTTATTTAGTCTTCATTATCAACTCCAAAATACTTAGGTTCGACTAGAATCTTATTTCAACACTCACTAACAACTTTTTGCATGATGCATTTTGCGACTAAGAACCCAAAATTTGACTATTTTATTATTATCGGATTATATTACGAAACTAATTTCGGAAATCTCTTAATAGATAGAGCATTCTATAAATAAAGTTACCAGTGATATCGCAGGAAGTTAATTTGTGTCGTTATTATCCCTAACTCACTATTGCAAAAAAAGCCGAAGTTTTATCCTAAAAGAGGCGAAATCCCTAAAAGTGGGAATACTGACTGTGATTTGTCATATGTGGCAACTGGCATCAAATAAAAAAAGTGACAACTGACAATTATCATAACTTCACAAATCACAAAGTACAAACACAAATTGTGCAAATGGAATAGTGCAAAACACAGATCACAAATTGATCACATAATAATAACTTAATAAATACAAAACTTGTAGGTAATGAAATGAAATAGAAAATGGAAATACCTATGTCTTGTTTTTCTATAATTTCTGTTGATAGCAGGCAAAAGATTATAATTTTGCTTAATGTACTTAATTTTTACATATGACGCTGACTTATTGAATTAAGACAATTATTTGCTATTGCTAGTCGTTTCAAAGTAGATAGTTCTATAATTTAAAATAATAATGACTAAAGAAGAAACACCAAGTTCAATTACTTTTAATTGCGCATACTGCTCCAAAAATTCAAATACGAAAGTGAAAAGAAGAGACACGAGGAAAGTCATTCTCCGCGATTTAAATGTAAAGTGTGCTCGAAAAAGTTCAGTTTCATGTAAGTTTTTCATAAAATGGCAGCTACTCAAATATTCGGTATACGAATTTCAAGTAGTGGGTGGGCGGAGTGGGTAGAGTTAAGGTAAAGAGCGAGAGAGACAACACTTTATTCCACACCAAAATATACAATTACAAAAACAAACCACATTTACAATATTTTCTAGGCAATACATTAGGCGGCCTTATCGTTTAAAGAGATCTTTTCCAGGTAACCTAAATGAAATAAATTTGAATCAGGCAATATAGGTTAGGTATACATTACTTAGGTTAAACTTTAGATTAGTGGTCATTAATTTCTAAGTAGTCTGGGGGCGGAAGGGTACTTCTCCCTTTTTCCAACCCCCATGTCGGAGATATGTAGTTAATGAGATATATTTTTTTTCATTTGTTTGTTTCAATATATTGGGAATATGGTGACAATCTGATCTGGCACTCGCCGGCCGGTGCTGCGGGACTATAACGGAGACTAATGAAAAGCAATGGATTTTTGTGTACAAGAAGGAGAATTAAGCAGAACTGCCTTGTTTACATTAGGCATAACCTATATTTGCTTTTGTATTACTTAACTTGCAAATAAATCCCTTCCACTACTTGAAGACACATCTACTTAATATTTGAGAACTTACTTTGGTAAAAAAAAGATGGTGTGCATCACGGGATGCCCAATAGAAGTGATAAACTAATCGAACATGAGAGAAAGGGAAGTCAGACAGACTGGCCCCATAACATGCTATGTAACAAAGTGGTTTACCCTCCCATAAGAAGTCATCACTTCAAATTTGATAGAAGTTAAAAAAAAATCTATTCAAATGATCATAAGATCAAGTCACTAATTTCACAAGTTAATTAACTTCTTACTAATGAAAATGTACATAAGGGTTTTTAAAAATAATTGTTCTTGTATTCTAATCTATTTTAAGTAATTATTCATTTTTTTTTTTTTATTGCAGGAATAGCAGACAGCAGACGCCACTGATACAGCTTAATCGTATGAATTTGCAACAAAGTGTATGAATGGCTGTGCTTCTTTAAGCTAATGTCATAATCTAACAAAAAATGTTATCAATACTCTAGACATGGTAGCATCAGTCGGCAATGCTACCTGCTGTGGTTGTTTCTCACCTCTTACGAAGGCCGCAGAATTGTATTCTTCTCGTTCTGACGATAAATTCATCTTAAGATATGAGACATTAAACTAAATGATAATTATTATTTAGTTCAAAGGCTGTCATACTTTAAAATTAATACTTTTGTAAAGTTATCTAGCCATGAGTGTCAATAGTAGTATGTTATTGGTAAAATAAAATATCCAAACATTATGTTATCACAATTTCCAGTTTATATGATGCAATTGAACTTTGCTCTATAATACTGGCATACTGCATGTGTACATAAATAGATAGATAATAATTTATTGCTCATCTAAAATTTAACCCAATTAAAACAAGTTTATACAGTTGACACCAAATATAAGGACATTGTTTATAATGACAGATCAGTTATAACAACTGAATGGCAAGGTCCCAGCCAAATCTCTATATAAACTAATAAGTACATATACCACCTATAACAACATCAGATAAGAGTGACATATCACTTAAAACGATGACACTATTGATATTCATCTTCAGCTATAACAAAGAACAAACCCCGTTTACCTATTCCAGCAAAACAAAATACTATAAACAATTTTCACCTTTATACTAATAATGTGAAGGAATATTTTAAATTTAATAATAAGGGTATAGCAAAATTGATTGTGTGTATATGCGTTACTACATATGTCGCAAAAAGAACAAGGAGTGTATAATATTGAAGAAAAATCACATATCATATGGAGATGAATTGCAGAGGAATGTGGAGTCTCACACTCTATGATATCAACAATTTGGAAAGATAGAGATAAAATAAATATATTTATGTATATTGTTTGTAACAACTATCAATGTTGTTATATCGGGTTTCAACTGTATTTAAAATATTGTTAATACAATAAGCCATCCATAAATTATGTCAAACAAATTTCATACCCCTTGTCACAGCTGGTCTCATTTGAGACTCCTCCCTCCTTAGTGTGACATCACATATTATGCAATTTTACATCAAAAAATTATTAAATTAAAACAGTAGTTCCATAATTACTTTTATTTCAATTCAAAATATTTTGAATAATTTAAACACTGTGCCTGTAGAGATAGAGTTGAAATTATTGTGAGTTTTTGTTTATAGTTTTTTCGTGTTTTACTTAATGCTTAAACATATTAGATTTTGAATTGTGACTCACACAATTTCCGATCCCTTCCACTCCTTGTCACACAATGGCACACTATGTCGCCCCCCAATCCCCTCCTTTATTTGTTATCCCATAATTTAAGGAAGCCTCTTTTTACTGAAAGCTAGGATAAGGCTAGCATCACATTGGTTTCGCTCCTGATATTTTGAAAGTCTGTAGGTGATGGTAACCACTTTTCATTAATTAAGTCAGCCCTCTGCCTATTTGCTTGCATCACAATAAATTTGAAATACAATAATCATACTTGACTTTCACAGATCATCTCTTCGTCGTCATGAGAAGCAACATGATAGGACTGGTAGTGTCAAATGTGAGCAGTGTGGTGGATCGTTTCGTGATGAGATTCTTCTTAAACGGCATATGAATTATGCACACAAAGGTGAGTAGTGTTCTAAAATAATCACAGGAGCTAATGAATTTTTATCTATCCCTTTTTTAAGCTAAAATAAAAAAGTTAGTAAATTATACATGGCTGTGGGACATCCTTATGTTGTTGAGTATTTAGAGATTCATTATATACCTACTTCTTATAGCTATAGAGAAATGTGGTTTTGTTTTTTGAATTATAGTTTATTCAAGAAGAAACGGGCACTACCCATTAATAACTTGTGAATAAAAGTAAATGGGCAAAGCCCCAGAGGTAGCCTTAGCAAATTAATAATTTATATCTATGTTCATTAAAGAGTGCATGAAAAAGGAGAACACCTTGAAAAATATACAAATGTCTGTCGAGAATGCAAACAATAATGTTTTACAACACCATTAATGGCAAGTTTTAAATACTTCCTATTCATTACATGTCTTACCATTGGTAAATATTTGTCATTACTTTTATGGTGCTTAAGTAAAATACTTCTTATAGGCAAACCATTGCAGAACCCTGGTAAAATCTGAGGTTATAATTTCATCATATTGTTTTAGGATTCCATACATGTCCCAAATGCAATGTATCATACAGCAGTGAGTCTGCACTTCGCAGTCACATAAAGGTTCACAAACCGGAGCGGAAAGGAAGTACAAGTGCAATTTTGATGGCTGCAACAAGTCTTTTAACTTCGCTCACCACTGGAAACACCATCAGTTAACACATATAAACAAAAAGCAATATTACTGTGTTGTATGCCAGAAAGGTAATTTGTACTTCCATATAGCTCCCAGCACGGATCTTGAGCAGATGATTAAGCGTCGATTCTAGACACATCGATATTATATTATATTTTGTCATTTACTTGAAAGGAACTATATCTTATTCTTGGTAAAAGAACCAAAGTTTCACTTGTTTGCATGCTAAAGCCACCACTCAAGAGTCGTGCCGGGGTTATGCTAATATACAAATAAATGTAAAAGTGGCAGACAAACAAAAATTGAATTTTTGTAAGCTAAGCAAGTGTACAGTTTTTAAACTTGCTCTTGTAGTGGTGGATGCTGGCAGTAGTTGGAGTGCTGGTGTTTTCTTAGAGTGAAGAAAATACACTTGTTGCTTACAGGGATTTATTCTTGGACTAGATAATCTTGGATGCTGAATCCTGGGTTCTACTTAGTGGTAATTGAAGTTGCATGTGACTAAAGCAACTCATAGAGACTTAATAATACTTGATAGCAACTCAATCACAATATATTTGTGAGTGTTATTTCTAGTGATATCATAATATTAAAATAGGCCACAGTGTCAGCAAAATGCTGTACGTTGAACTGTACATGCTCCCGAGGGAATAAGTGGGATAAGCATCCACTATAAAAACATTTTTTTTTTTCCTTTTGCAGGAGTTCAGTAAACAGGCAGACGGTCCACTTGATGGAAAGTGGTTACCATCGCCTATGGTATATTTGCAACACCAAAGGTGCTACAAATGCGCAGCTGCTCTTTAAAGGCGACTGGAACTTGATCACTAATGCCGGAACACAACCAAGTTGTATAGCGCATACTCTAGACAGGTGGTAGCATCCAGTCGGCAAATGCCTACACCTGGCAAATATTAATAGTTTGTTTCATCGCGGTTGCGTGCGTTTAGCTGTCGCTTGCATCGTCAAGTTTGTGGCCGGATCGTCCGAGGCCCATCACTAGTAGGCCGGAAAGACGCTTTATGTTACTGTCTTGAACCAGCACATATTATATACATGTTGAACTCCAATTGGTGAAGAGAAGTTCATTGACATATTATCTTCCTTTCATAGGTTTAGTTGTAAAAGGACCAAATCTCATTGATACTATCCAATTATTTCTGATATAATTACAGGTTTTATACAACTGCATCATTTGAAAACACATTTAAAGTCTCATGACCCTGAGGCATATAAGAATTGTAATATCAACGGCTGCAACAAAACTTTCAGTAATGAGTATGCGAGAAAAAGACACGAAGTAACTTGTAGTAAGTAAAACTTAATTATTAACAAGCCCTATTAAAACTCCATACATTCAATTTTAAAACAATATACATTATAATGAGCTTTAGATCATGATAAGCGTAAATTGAAATTCGTCAGCTTATAACATCTTGCAATTTGAATTACTGCTTTTAAGTTTTGCTTGATTCAGATATTTGGATTATTTAATATTCTGAAACGGATTGTTATATAAAAATGAATGTCTGTATGTCCTTTATAGAATCGTAAACTATACATCCGATTTTGATGAAATTTTGTGTGTGTGTTGGGTAGGTCCCGGGATGGTTTACAGCCACAATTGGAACCGGTAGGTGGCGCTGAGATCGTGTTCGAGAATTCTCCTAATTACCTGGACCGATTTTGGTGATTTTGTGTCATGAAACAAAGTCTTTTATGAATTCAGAAAATATGGCGGTACTAAGTTCGCCGGGTCAGCTAGTTTTATTATGAACATTTTGTACGCATGGTTGCTAAGTAAAGTAGAAATTAGACGACTATACAAAAACTTTGCTGCTACTGGTCACTGTTAGACGGGACAATATGACATCACGTGTATAAGAGAGTAAGGACCTTTTGTAAAAATTGGAATGAATGAAGGCAATAATAGAAGAAAACAAGTTAAAAGGCAATAAGCCCGACAAAATATCTTCATCTGCATCGTGGACACAAAAATATGACGTCACATTCAACAGCCTCATGCATAGACGTTTGCTGCTATAAGTTTTAATTTGGATGGATTATTCGTATATGTATCAGTTTGTACTACAATAGCAAATGCATTAAATCGCCTGTGTCAGTGCAGTTACGTTTTAGGGAAATCGGCTAGTTACAAGCGAATCTCCATGCCGTTTTTACCAGGTCGCGGGAAAAGGGAAAAATATGAGTAGCAGTAGAATGAACAAAATCCCCAGATCGCATGAAAATGTGGAAGAAAAGCCTGCAAAACCTGGCTTCGCAGTCGAAGTTTAAGATCCACCCGGGTTTTAATGTTAGGGTAACAAAAATGTCCAATTAAGATTTATTTGTCTTTAATGTTGTTTTTTGCAGAAATGCGCAAAGAAAGGAAGGTTTCTCCCGATTTAACTAACTCTAATATCTCTGACAATTATGTTAATATGCAATCACAAAAAAGAAACACGGTATTCTTATATATTAAGAGTTCATTAAACCAATATTTAAAAGCAAATTTGTTGTTTCAGGTATGCTGCATTACAAAAAATCTTCAGATACATTAGTCAATGAACTTTATAGCGATAATAAATCAAAATTAGCTCCAGAAATAGGAGATAGTAACATTCTAGATTTAACGATTCCATGTAAAACCATATCTCAAGAAAGCAAAAGCGTGTTGCCCCATGAAAATATGGAGCTAGCAGAAATTTCTGATATCAAAGAAATTAACAGTTGCAAAACAGTTTTAGGTGAATGCATATCTAGTAATTCAGAAAACAATTGTCTATGTGCGCAGATAACAAATGAATTAGATGAACCTTACAATGAAACTCCTGTACTTATCGATTCAGGAAAACCTTTGATGAATCAAATGTTTCGGATATTCAGTTGAATTGTGACAGATGTGAATGTGCATCTAGTTGCAAAGTTAAAAATTCAAATATGAAGAATGCTTGCTTAAAACGTATATCATTAAGTGATACTATGCCTGATATTGAGTATGTTAATGGGACTGTAAAATTAAAGGATACCTGTGACTATGAAATACCTATTTCAATGATCAGGATAAAACAAAAGATGTTCGCGAAGTTGAAGACGTCGGGGCGTATGTTCTTAAAAGCTGTGAAGCAGCACTCGGCAAGTGTATTGTGAGTGGTAATGGCATCATTGGTGAAGGGTGTCTGTGTGCCAAAATGATGATGGATGAACAAGTCACAGCGGAAGAAATAGATGATATTACCCCTCAACCAAATGCAAACCAGATTGAATTTATTTGATTACAGTCATAGGACAGTTTTACTGTCTTTATGTTTAAATAATAAAATGTAGTAAACAAATAAGGCAATTTAACTCTTGTAGTTACTGATTCAAGAAAAACCTTTGACGAATGGAATGTTTCTGATAAAGCAGTTGAATTGTGGGTTGCAAATGTGCATCTAGTTGCAAAGTTCAAATAGCTTGTTTGAAACGTATATCTTTAAATGCTACTATACCAAATATAGGGTATGTTGATGGTCCTGTGAAATTAAAGATACCCTTGATTAGGATATATCTATTATTGTATTTAATTCAAGGCAAACGAAGTTAGAGATATTGGGTGTATCTTATTAAAACTGTGAGGCAGAAATCAGCAAGTGTTTTGTGAGTGATAATGCAAGGTTGGTGAAGTGTGTCTTATGTGCCAAAATGAGGATGGATTAAAAACTCACAGCGGAAGAAATATATGATGTTACCCCTGAATCAAATGTAAACTGGACTGAATTTATCTGATTGCAGTCACAGGATAATAGTATATTATAATATTAATTTTATAAACACTACCGGCCTTATTCATAGAGAGTTAGTATAAGTTGCACTTACTCGAACTTTCTATGAATAAGACCGTACTTTTCTAACTATATTTTAGATTTATGCTAATTTTATTATACCTACAGATAATCAGTCTAGGGATTTAAGGACCAAAATTTTTAGTCTAGAATATATTGTGATAGGCATTGTACAATACTTATTATATAACGGAGTTCAAAGCTAATTGAATTTACTTATTTATCAAACTGTGATCAAATTATCAAATTGTTAAGATTTTAACCTATGTGTGTAGAGGGGTTGTTTTGGCAAACTTAATCTTTCTATTATTGTTGTTATCTTAATTAAATTTATTTGAAGTACAAGTTCCGCTTTTATTTCGTTTGATTCACTCTTAAGCATTAATTATATATAACTTATAATAAAACAAAGTCGCTTGCCATGACTGTCTGTGTATATCCGCTAACTGCTCCTAAACCACGCAACAGATTTTTAAGCTGTTTTTATCAATAGATAGATAATTTTTCAAGGAACGTTTATAGATATACTAGCTTTTGCCCGTGACTTCATTTGCGATATGTAAATACCTAAGTAATTTTATGTAAGTAAAATAGAGGTATAACTTAACCGTGGGCAAAATTCTAGAACTATATGAATTCGAAAGTGGCTTAAAAACCACCCAGTATTTTTTTTCATAGTTGGAGTACAGCAGACCGGCCCACCTGATGGAAAGCGGTTACCGTCGCCTATGGACGTTTGCAACGCCAGAGGTTGAAAGAAATTCATTCGGTCGATGAAGTTTTATGACAATCTTTTTGAATAACACTCATCTCCAAACTAAGCAAGTTACGCTTGTGACAACACAAGCCCAACCATAAGGTTAATATACAACGGACCACTGGAGCCGATGCCAGATACCCAGACCATAGAAAATATCCGTTTATGATATTTACTATGCTAAGAATCGGAACCCTGAGCCTCTGTGCTGTAGTGAGATAGGCCAGCGAATGCTTAACCCACTCAACCAGAGGCCGTCGTTTGTATGTCAATGAAACGATTTTCATGGAATTTTGTATACGTATATTTTTGAGAACGAAGTGAACGCAGTATGTTGTTTACCCCGATAAAGATAGCCATTTCGCTTCATAACAAACTATACCTCAATTATTAAGTATTAGTGAAATAAAAAGTACTGTATAATTATTAACTTTAAATTTATTTACAACATAATTCTTTACAATTTCAACCATTTATACAAAATATATCTTATTAGTTAACAATTACTACATTATTATTTTACACAATCAGACCTCACATCATTACATCACTAAGTTAAAATAAGCCCGAATGGAATGTAAAATTCTGCGAGATTATCACATTGCGGCATGGCAGAACGCGAATTCCTTCATCACATGAAAATAACACAACACGTAAACCTATATTTACGCCTTTTATTTCCACACTCGTAACGTAGGGCCCGAATGATCAATTTTGATTAAATAGATTAAAATATTCATTTAGGTATGGTAACAATTAAATACAGGACGTCGGCTGTATCTGAAGAAATCAATTATTAAAATACTATTGTAATAATAGTGTACTTAATTTTAAACCAATTACAATTGAGAGGCATATAAATATATTGTAATTTAGGTACGAAGCAATAAATAAATCTAAATTCTCAGGACAATGACTCTTTTCTAGTATGACTAGTCTAATCGAAATATTGTTCACAATAATTATCATTAATATAGGAAATTTGAAATTATATGCACAGGTTCAAAAAACCCGAGATGACACTAATTTGTTTTATGTATCTTGTATTTACATTGGTATAAAAGTCTGTTAGTTAAGTATTGTTCGATAGGATCACAGAAATCTAAATAGCAATATACAAACTTATTTCTGTACGATTAACTTAATCTTACGCTACATTATTGCTTACGGAATCGAATTTGGTTGCATCTAATGTCCTCCTATCACTTTTTTTTGGCGAATCACTTATATCATTAAGTTGCTCAATGTTTTCACTTTTGTAACTTTTTTTGAGAGCTTCTTTCTCTTCTTGCCGTTCTTCTTCTATTGGAACCACGCTAAGGTAATCATTATCAGTATTCAGTCCAGTCGTAGAAGAGGTAGTTGTATCTTTAACATCCAGATCATCAGTGTCCATTAAAAATGTTGATATAGGAGGGATGTATGAATCTTTTCTTTTAGTTGTATTACCATTCATACTTTCCAGCTTTTCATTCTCCAGGACATTTAGGCTTTGGTTGTTTGGTGGATTATTAGCTACATTAGTTGCGTTTTCTTTTGTATTCATCAATAGTTCATTGAAAGAAGTATCACTTTCGGTTGTTGTAGAAGTAGTTGATGTAGTTGCCGGTGAAAGTTCTACAGACTCCTTTGGAACTATAAGTAAGACGTCACTGCTATTCCCTATGTGTCCTTCGGAAGAATGTGTGGAGTGTTCATCAATACTCTCATTTTGGGTTTCATTCAAATTAGCCGGTTCGATATCATGACCCTCTTGTAATTTTTTAACTAAGATTTTGTTGTCTTCGATCTCTGGCAGGAAAGGATTCATTTCTGGTTCGTGTTCTTCGTATTCAGCTGACTGAGGTCCTGGAGCTTTTGTTGTCTGCAATGAGCTATTATTACTGCGACTAGAAATTTCATAGATTGTTACATTCAAGTTTTTTACTTGGGTCGTGTTATCAGATTGAAGTTGATCATGTACAAGGTTGTTTGTGTTTATGTTAGCATATTCAGCAGATGTCTCTAGTGATACAGCAGTAATTGATTCTGGACTCATACTGGCAGGGGCAGCGATTGTGGTGGTCGGAGCCAAAGTTGTCGTCGTCGGTACAACTAATTCATCAGCTATTCGGGGTGTTTCCATCTCGGTGGGTTGGCGTGGCAACTCTTTTGCACCAGAGTCTTTCTCTACTTCTGATTCTTCCCAAACAGGTGCAGGTTCCGAAATCATTGGTGAAAGGGATGTCGATTCGTTTTCTTTATGTGGTTCATCGTTTTTGGCCTTTTCAGCTGCTTTATAAATATATTCGCTTACCGTTGTCGTTTCGAAAGGTTTGTTTGTCTTGAGTATAGGTTCCGTAACGGGTTCTTTTGGAGCTGTTGTAAGATCTTTCATAAGGGCTTCTATGACGAAGCTTCTTTTTCTTTGTTCACCCTTTTTGTTCTAGGATCCTCGTTATCATAATCAGTCATGCCGTAGAGGGGTTCATCTTGATCCGTTTTTTGGCTACTGCTGGATTCCATATTGTTTAAATATTCAGGTTCAAAATCATCCTTTACAGTTCCTGGTCTGATTATCTCGTCAATTTTACTAACGGGTGTTTCAGTTGTATCAGGTTTTGCCATTTTGTTAATGGCATCATTAAAATTAATTTCAGTAACAGTTTCCGATAACCAATCAGATTCGGTAGTAATTGCGCTATCTTTCACTAAACCAGCTTCAGCTAAACTTTGAGTAGTGTTTTGATTTTCAATAGATTTAGATGATCTATTATAAAGCGTATTAATTGCATCAAAAGTGATATCTCCATTTTCATCCGTCAAGTCCTTTTCTGTGGATGTTTCCATATGTTGTGTTTGAGGAGTATTTGCAAGGGCTTCCACTAGGCGTTTATCTGCTTCTGAATCGTGATTTTCATGAATCATTGAAAATTCGGGTGTCGACGTTGTTGTAGCTGTTACACTTTCGGTTTTTTTATTTTCTGTAGGTGTCGATGATTCTTTAAGTGACATTATATTTGATTCTCCATTTTCTTGATTTATTTTTTTGTCAAGGTCTACGTGATGTTGTTCTTTAGAGATTCTTGGATCCCAACAGCAGTTCCTTCGTTTACTACATGGCCTGTACCTATGAACTGAGGTTCTTCTTCTGGAGATTCTTCTCCAGTGTTCTGTTGTGTCGTATTCAGTGTATTATTGGACATAATTGTTGTTTCTTCGTCCATAGTTTTGGAGGGTTCTGTTACCAATATCTTGTTATCTTTGACATCAAGAGGTAATAAAACATCTTCAGATTTTATAGATACTGGTAATGGTTCTGTGGTTAAAACACTTTCATGAGTTGTTAAAGGTCGTTCTTCAGATTCCATCTTATTTCCTTTACGATTGTTATCTGTCTCTGAATCTATCATAGAGTGAATGTTAGTCTCTGTTACCTCTCTTTCATCGCTTTCGGTAGAAATATCCTTTATATCTTTTTTAATATTATCTTCCAGCCAATCATTGTTTTCAGTTGTTGTTTCATGAACAGTATTGTGAACATACGTTTGTGGTAAATCGTTTAAAGCCCTTCCAGTTTCACTTAATATTGAAATTACTTCAGGACTCGATTCATAAGGTGGTTTGTTTTCGCCATTAAGTTCAGAAATTGATACTCTCGTGGTAGTTGCAGATTCGGTCGTAGCAGTTTCTTCATTATCTTTTAGTTCATTGCTTTCATTATTTTCAAATTTTTCTTCAGTTGTGGTTGTATGTTCCACTGGATGTTCGATTTCATGCACATATATTATTTCACTATTTTTTGGCGTAGTAGTAACCAGTTCATTTTCAAAAGTAAATTCATGTTTTGTTGTTTCAATACGTTTCGTTTGTTCAGTGGGATGAATTTCTATTTCTTGTGCCCCTGGTTCTACTTGATGCTCTACACCAGCTTCTGGTTCAGCTTGTGGTTCCAACGTTGGTTCAGGTTTAGGTTCTACCATTGGAGGTAAAGGTTGAACTTCATGATTAATGCGATGTTCCTCCTCTTCTGATGAGGTTGTTACCGAAGATGGTTCAATTTCAGGAGTCGGTAAAGTTCAGGTAGAGGTTCTGCTGGTGCATCTGTTGGCATAGGCTCCGCCGTTGGTTGCGGTTCTGCAGCTGGTTGCAGTTCTGCAGATGGTTGTGGTTCAGCAGGTTGTGGTGTTTCTGTAGATGGTTTTGGTTCAGCTGTAGGTTCTGGTTCAACTGTAGGTTTTGGTTCAGCTGTAGGTTCTAGTTCAGCAGATGGTTCTGGTTCAGCAGATGGTTCTGGTTCAGCAGATGGTTCTGGTGCAGCGGATGGTTCTGCTTCCGCGGATGGCTCTGGTTCAGGTGCAGATTCGAGCACGATTGCTGGTTCTACGTGTAGAGCAGGTTGGGGCTGGATTGTTGATTCTGATTCCGGTTGTGCCTTTGGTTCTGCAGTTGGTTCAGGCTCCGCAGATGGGATCTGTTCTATTCCAGATTCTTCTGAACTTGATTCCGGTTTGTGGGGTTCACTGTGTTCACTATGATGCTCTTCCGGATGACCAAAGATGTGAGAAAAGTTCAGATCGACATCAGTTTCAGTAGTCGCCTGGGGTATCATTTGGTGAGTATCTTTCCAATCGAAAGTCTGACTATTGACATGAACAGCCTCAGTTCCTGGCTTTTCTTCTTCTGAAATGGGCTTTGTTGTAGTTGGGTTAGAATCAATGGTTAGCACTCTGAATTCTTTTTGCTTATCATCATTGGTTGTCTTTTCAGTACTGTCTAAAATAGACATACAACTTTTCGGGTTGCTCATGTCCAGGATCTGTCCGTAAGGACAAGTGCACGTAAAATCTAATGTAATTTCATTGAATTCGCAACCATGCTCACAGTCATTTTTATTAATTTGGCAGATATCAAGCACAGGTCTAGCAATCATTTTATCCTCTGCGATGTGGTAAACATTGATCATACGATTACTCTTCTCGAGATACTCATCGAGATTAGATTTTAATTTATGAGCGTTGAGCAAATCCTCAGAAGTTTGGACATTCGGTTTCGGTTTCCAATGAATCCTGTATGTAACGATGACTGAGCCGGGCCTGCAAACAAGAAAAAAAAATCAAGTTAATCATAGCGCTTAGAGATAGTGAGCAAATTGATAAACAAAATCAAATATTTACTGATATTAATCAAATGTTATGAAGTAGAAAGACATTTTTAGTTTATCGTAGGCATTGCTTTAATTTAACAGGAATAAAAATGATAATGTGAACTATATTACGAATGTGTTTGACCCTAAACGTCCCACACAACCAAAACTGTTGAAATTAAAATTATTTACCTTAGTTGAACGACCTCAATTGTAATTTCATTGTCTCCATTATCTAAGCTGTTTTTGTCGAAGAGTGCTCGTTTCAAACCGTCGGTGAAGCTTGAAACAAATTCTCTGTATTCATTGCTTTCTGGATCCTGAAGGGCGTGGGAGTACTCCTCATTGTCGATCTTCAGCTCACCTTCTACTGTTCTTGGAACTGCGGAGTTAAATTTTAAAAAAATCTTAATTTTTGGTTAGTTAGTTACTTCTTAGTATAAGATATACAAAAAACAGACAATGGACGGACATGAAACTCTTATAAGGATTCCATAGAATCAATACCTCGGGGATATTGTGATTGTGTATGTTGAATCCATTGGTGAATCTATTGTTTCTACTAAATTTTTCACAACGAAACGTATCCCAACTAAATTGCTTGAGATTTTGGCAGAAATTTGAAGGAGGATGTTCCTAGCACACATATCTTTCAAAGTTAAAAGCAACTGTAGTTGTATGAGATTGATTTTTAAGATTTAAAGTAACAATTATGGATTCCGTTGTTGAATGCCTACAATTTGGCTAAGCTGGTATTATATTTAATACACTTGACGAGTTGTGCGTTTGTTCTTTATGATCTTTGCTGTTTTTCTTGTGCGAAGATCAAAACTACTTTTACTACTACTATGTAAAATTTAATGTTCTACTCACCATACATAGAAGAATCACCAGCCTCTTCACTTCCAATGGAAACATCATTTACTACATGTGCCTCGTCACTTTGAGTTTCAGGTCCTTGTTGCGCGGTGGTAGTTTCCATTGCATGTTCATGTCCATCATGGTCATGCATATGATCATCGTGACTTTGGATATGACCGTCCTGACCGTGCATATGTTCGTCTTGGCCATGCATATTTTCGTCCTGGTCATGCATATGTTCGTCCTGACCGGGCATATGTTCGTCTGGACTGTGCATATGATCGTCCTGGCCATGCATGTGTTCGTCTTCACCGTGCATATGATCGTCCTGACTGTTCATATGATCATGTCCGTGCATATGGTCCGAATGATCGTGATCGCTGTGAACATCGACGTGATCACCGTGGTTGTGTGCATTGCCGATACCGCCCAGCGCCCGCGCTGAACTGACAGAAGTGTTGTACTGTTCCAATGTTGTTGGAGAGTTTGTGAATAAGATGCCAGCTGAAACCGAAAACATATATGCTTATAATACAAATAATTGTTAAAACATACGCAACAGTCTACTTAACCCGTTTGGAAAACTTGGTACATGTGAATGAGACAAGTTATTATCTAAGTATTTAAAAACTAGCATATAACCCTGTAGCGCATAGGCGTACATAGACATTAGGCCACATTATGTCCGTGACTGCATAGCTAGGAACGTTGTACGTCTGGATTATATATGCACGGAAGATAATCCAGCAGATATTTTAACAAGGCCATTAGGTCGCTGCAAATTTAAAAAGTGTGTGTGCGATCTGAGCCTAGGCATCTTAGGTACTATGTAAATGTCTCATGTTTGGCTTGTAGTTAGATATCCCTGAAGTTGGATGGAATTGGATGTTTCTGAGGGGAAAGTGTTGAAAACTTTTTAGGTCGTAACAGGCTGGTTTATGTTAAATACAGAATTGTCTGTTTACAGCTGAGTGTATCAGTACTGTATTACAAAAAGGAAAAATTATATATTCTCTCTGTACAAATAACTCGTTTCTCTTCCATTTCACATCTTTACCATCAAAAGTATTTCCACCATATATCGGTGGCGTGAGCGCGTACGCTGCTTGTCAGGTGCTAAAATGGTGAGGGAGGAACCAATTAATGTAATTCTGTAGCACACTCTCTGAAGTGCATTCTATAGATACCGACAAACTAGCGACTTTACGTCGACGATGCGTTGATGATGATTAGCTCGTCTTATGAGTAAGGTACAACGGACAATTCTGGAGCCGATCCTAAACACCTAGACCATAGTAAATAAACTTACTCGCTGCCAGCACGATGACTGCGACAATGGCTGCCACTATGAGACCCAGCAAGGTCCAGCAGAGCGGCCGCTTGCACCCACTTTTTTCGCCACGCTTGTCTGCCGTTACATACAGCTTCTCCCCTCTGAAAAAAGAAAAATAACATTATTATTACGTTGTTGTTTTTATGCATTCCCTTTAACTACCAAAGAAATTTACCTATTTTTTTTCAAATACATAATAACAATAATCGGCAGAAAAACACACATCGATATAGAGATATATTAGATAGATAACACTTTATTGTACACCAATACAAACATGAACTTTCATCTCTTCCAGACAACCTCAGGAATGAATTGAGATGATAATGGCGATGGTGGTATACGTATCGTACGTATTGTATGTATATCCCTAAATTATGCAAGATAGGCTACTGTTTTGGGATTACCCGGAGTAGTTCGTTGTATATTAATACAACTGACTACTCTGGGACCGATCCAGACCATAGTAAATAACGGAGAAAATACGTTTCCGAAATTTACTATACCAGATTTCGAACCCAGAGCCTCTGCGTTGTGGTGAAGTAGGAAGTAGACCGGGAATCCCGCGGAAATTTTCCCGGGAACAGTTTGAATTTGTTCGGATGCATAAAAATTAGGTTATTCCGACACAGTTTCCACTAAAACGATAGCTTACATTATTTTTTAATGCTGTAATGCTTTTACTGCCGGGAACCCCACCGGAATTTCAAGTCAAGCACGGGCGAAGCCCCAGACATATCCTAGTATGTATACACATCATATACATAATGTTAAAAGTTGCAGCAACAATGCATCTATTAAAGCAAAATTGGATGTTGGTACGAAAAAAGTATCCAACCTACAAAATGTTACTTTTGAATTATTAAAGATTGAAGTTTTAGTTGTATTTCCGCATTGATGCAGTTAAACTTATTTGTATAAAAAAATGATACATTTACGCTTATATTGTCCTAAAAACCCATAGACACAAACAAGTACATCAACTTTAATAATTCAAAAGTAACATTTGGTGGGTTGGATCCTTTTTGCGTAACTACGTCCAATTACATTCTATGGACCCGAACGAAACTAATAAATAGTAAACAAAATGAAATAGAAATATCAAAGAATAAACATTTATTACAGCAAGATATGATGATGATATGAACGAATACAATTAATAACATTTAACCGAATACCAAAGTTAAAAGACAAAAACAAATACTCAACCACAAACCTAAATAAATAACTTGGAATTACGTTTTTAAGATACTGCACCTAATATAACAGATAATATCTACTACATACCTAGTAACACTAATTAACATAATTTTATATTTTAATTCGGAAGTTAACAATAAAAATATCAAAATCCTTCACCTAATAAAGAACGTAATAGGTAATAATCTCTGAATTCACTTTTAATTATATTTAAAATAATGTTAATTAAGATAGAAAATAAACAAAAAACCTATTGACAAAAATATTTGCAAGCTTCAAAACGTTAAAAGAGGAAAACAAATATCTACAACAAAACAAAACGCAAAAACTAAAACAAAAATCCATAAGATTAATTTTGTAGATTACATATTGTAAAGCAAAAACTAGCAGACAAACTCATTTTTATTTTTCCTGTTTAATCTTATAGTAAAATTGAACATTGCCTTGTGATTTCAAACTTACAGCGTTAAACATTAAAAGCCAGACCAATTCACTAAAAAGTTGTTATTTGATGAAGGTCATGCATATCAGCTATATGTATACCAATTAAAATTTAAAGAAACAATGGCTATAGTAGAAATGTGTAGTTCTTATAGAAAAAAATAGCCCAAGAGCGTCCAATATTAGGCTCGGGACTCGAATATCGGGCTCATTTTGAGGGAGCAGATGGCTACTGGCTACGCTTGATCCAAAGGGAATACAGGGCGTCATACGTCGATAAGAATTTAGATTATTTTACTCGACCATCAGCACGTGGCGATTATAACAATCCACATGGTAGACCAGAAAAAGTTCCTAAAACGTGCATATTGCTGGTCAAGATGAGAACTCACGTCGTTAGAAACACACGACGCCACGACGACTTACACTTATTGGAGTAAAATGAAATTGGCTTGCACTACAGTTATAAGCAAAATGAAGAAATATGGGCCACGTGTAAGACTGAAGTAGGTACATAAAAAATTGTAATCTAAACTATGGCCATATAAATGGAAAAAAATATTAACAAACAAACGTATCCGCTTCACTGAAATCCATTTATATCATTTTACATTACATTAAATAAAAGTGGATTCCATGTACGATTGCACGAGGTCAAAAAAGCAAATGGCGACCGAGTGCAGATTTCGAAAAATATTGGGTTTAAAACGTTATCAAACCAACAAATGAACAAATATACAACATCATTATCAAAAATATAGCGAATGAAACGATATACTACGTACTTCTCAATTTCATCAATCTCCTGGGCTGGAGCCAGCGGCTCCCTTTCTCCTGATGAGATTCCTTCCATTTTCCAGAAGTGCTAACTAATGACTAATCTAAAGTTTCAAATTATGACATTCGTTTTTTGAATGACGCGAGTCACACGACCAATGAACGCTCACGATTTATAAATTTACGAACTACCCTCATTTTTTTGTTTGAATAGTTCAAGCCACGAAAGATGTTCCTCAGGCGCCGCGCTGCAATCGCCTTACTTAATCCTGCCTAAGTAATTATTTGCTTATCCTTAAATCGGATGTAGGTAATTATTGATTGCAATAAATTTAAAATGCTCTATAATTTAAGCTGTAAATTTATTTACTGTCTAGTTTACGAACAAAATGCTGTCAAATAGCGGAACGGCCACTTTTAGTTTCTTCATTTTCATGGGACTTCTTTTGTGGCGTTGACTGTATTTGCCGTTATTTGGCGGGTGTTGAAATTATAAGGTTGTGTTGTGAAGTTTTATTTTGTGACAATATATAATATTAAATAAAAATTTACAATAGTTGTAGGATAGTAACTGCTAAACGTACTAATAAGTATCAACTCTGTAATTGTGTGAAAAATGTATCAGTTTAGTGAAATGTGTGTGTGAATGTCTTTTGAATTGTCACAAGAACTCCGTTGTTCGGGGTCAGTCAGATTTATAATTTGGCTGAAGTGATACTGGTAATAAATAATACGAGTACATATGACGAGCATATACGGACTACAATCTTTGCCTGTTCTACAAGTCTGAAGAATGAAAATTTTACTACTACTTACTTTTATTAAAATAGCGACGCGTTCAATTTCTCAATGTATTTAAAGACGCCCATTCACTATCCTACATGGCAGTTCCGCAGTAGGCGGTGTTTGCAGGCTTCAACAGGTATCCTGCTCTGTGTTGCCGAACGCAATGCAGGATGCAAAGACAGTCACAATTCTGCATTACACAGCGGACTGCTAGGCGGACTGCCTGTCACGCCGGATATTTATGGCAATGGGCCTCTTTATGATATTTTAAATTTCTTCTTTTTGATAAATATTAAATGACAGCTTTGTTGCTGGTGTGCAAATTAATTATTAACCTATATTATGAGGGTATGACTGTTAAAAAATATTTTTCAGCAAAACCTTGTTTGCATAAAAGCTTTTGTATTATATAATTATATTATATTATAAAGCAATTTGACTGTGATTAACGGTTTTTTGTGATAAATCCCGGTTGTATCCAACACTTTGTGCCTCAATTATTATAAATTTTTCTATCATCTATTTAATTATACGTTGACATAAGTATTCATTTAAGCATACTTCTCAGGGTCCTTTTAAATTTTTAAGGGTCAAATATATACATACAGAGGGGTATCAAGATTAGATATTTAGACATATTTTTGGAAATTAACATATTTAGTAATTTTTATCAGAAACTCATAGATTACCTATGTACATTATACGTATAATCTATACTACACCAAAAAGGTATCTCTAAAGTCATTCGTTTTATTTACATATCAACGAGAACCTGGTTCTTATTATTTGATATACAAAGTTGAAGCTTATCTCGAAGTATTAGATCTTGAAATTAACAGGCCTCTTTTAAAAGGTACAAACGTAAGTTTGTAAATCTTGTTCATCATTAGATGCACCTATGCAAATAGGCGACATGCTTTAAGTTTTCGAAGGTCGAAAAGTCTTGGCATTCAACCGCATTCTTGACATGAGTTTTTTGTCTCCATTCTATAGATATGTATATACAAAAAATGTAAATTGTTCGTTTGTTTAAATCTCTAGAAAGTTTTTTGAATTACTAACAGAACATGCCTGATTTTAAAGATTTTTTTAACATCTCTGAGCATAGGCACTGATGTCATCTGGTTGAATGAGCTAACCCTTTGCCGACCTAGCTCACTGAAACACAGAGGCTCTAGGTTTGATTCCTGGCATGGCAAATTTCGTAAAACAGTTTACTGTTGTCTAAATGACTGGGTTCGAACTAATATCTTTTGTCCGACCGAATCTTATTTTTCTTATATCATTTTATCGGTTAGAATTATTATCTCCGTTTATATCTTATAGTAATGGCACATACATTTCTATTGATGTACTTTCTGTAATTGGGGTGAGTATTGGATAATATTTGCTAAAATGCCTATAAATTTTTACAAAAAATTCTTAATCATGTCAAAAATGTAGTAAATAAAAATAGTTTCAGTCCTATGATTATGAGACTTGCCATTTATTAATATTGGCATGGACTTGCACCCAGACATGCTGCTTATTATAAAATCTATAAATGCATAATAATAATGTGTTGCCAGGCATTTGATTTGAAATTCGCGTTTTAGTTATGTAATTTTGATAAACACTTCGTAGGCACAAATAATTTAATTTGAAAAACTGTGCAGAAATCATAAAAATAAAATGAAGTAGGACTTTCCACGCAGTTTCTTATACGTAAATGTTGGATCAGTGCCGTTGGGGTTCAGGGGGTGCCGGCTTGGACTCCCCCCCCCCGTCCAGGTAGCGGTACAAGGGGATGCGTTCCCGGGGCCCCGAGCGGCCACTGTCACATTCCCCCCTTCACTCCGTGACAGTGGTGTCCCACCTTTCCGCCTCCAAATCCTAATGCCTTCCCCTCCTTCCCAAACCTCCTCCCCAAACACCCATCCCTTCCGTTGCGACCGCCAGCGTCGAGATTTTCTCCGCTGGCCGTCGAGGACGGCAGTGGTGATGTCCACCCCACCACCGCCCGCCTGACCGTCGACCTACCCTCCCCCACTCCGTCCGCCGACGCTGCTGTGTGCGCGAGGCGGCGGGGAAAAGGGGAGGAAGGAGAGGAGGGAGGGGTGTTGGCGCAGGAGCAATCCTACGCAGCCTCCCCCTCCCCCCTATCGCGAGGCCCCCCCCGCCGCTGACGCTGCTGAGTGCGCGAGGCGGCGGGGGGAGGAGGAAGGAGAGGGAGGGGTGATGGCGCAGGAGTAATCCTTCGCAGCCTCCCCCTCCCGGCGGCAGCGGGCGTCGAGGTCTAGGGGATCCATATAGACCTCCGCCCGCACTAATGCCGCGAGAGGGCGCGAGAGGTAGCCGCGCGTCCCTCTCAGGGCCGGGGAAACACCATTCCCCGGCCCGCACACAGGAGAGGCCGCCTCTGCTTATGAGGCGGCCAGCCGCTGCCGGGGTCGCGGGTTAAGCTCGCGCACATACCGTGACCCCGGCGCTAGGCGGAACGAAGGCTCCCATGGGGTTTTAGTGGGTATACCGGCAGCCGGTCGTGTTGAACCGGCGTCGGGGAGCCCCACACACCGGCCGCGCATGATCCCCCGCGCGGCTGACGGTGCGGTAACGCATTTCCTCATGTAAAAAAAAAAAAAAAAGTGCCGTTGGGGTTAGTCACGACGCCCGAAGTGTTTCGATTTGATATTGCATGACAAAATAAAGTGAGTAATTAAAAAAAATTTTTTTCTTCGTTCTCTTCAGAACCGTTCGTATGAGGCTATGTTTCATACGCACTGTAGTAAATGTTGATTGCGAGTTCTAAAGCGGATCATAGATGTGTGAGCAAGTACGCGCACTTATAGCTTGACGAGTCTTTTCCCCACGTGTCAACGGAATTACGCAGAGCTACATAAACGAAAAAGTTCATTGAGACTTCAATACGCATACATTTTAGCACGTCTATAGATGTTAAATGCAATGGCTGAAAGATCTTTGAGAATGGAAACGCATACGTTTGCAACTAGCGTTTTATGAAAATAAAAATATGTTTGTTTGTAGGCAACCTGGCAAACCGGTCCACTTGGTGATAAGTGGTTACCATCGCCCATGGACATCTGCAACATTAAGGGAACCGATGCGTTGCCTACCTCGTTGAGACTTTTGGAAGAGCCCTGTATTTGTAGCGCTCAAAATTGTTGAAGCGTTTTTATTTTGCAAAAGTGCAGTGGCAACCCCAGCTGGCCACTGCTAGACGATCGCGGTCGGGTCAATGCCCTGCGCTTTGTTCCTCCAGTGCACTCCCCGCACGTCCCTTTGCAGCGGAACAATCAACTTCGTTATGGTTCCTATGCCTTCGACGTGATGTGCCCATCTAAAGGACCGTCTGGGTTGCCAGTCACCACTTTACTGCTAAACGTGTATAATAACAACTAAGTTTCGCAAGTTGACAAGTCTCCTTTGTTATAGCTAGTTATTCTATCTAACTAGCCATTCATTTACTTGTTAAAATTTGTCAAATTCCATACAAGTAATGTAAATATTCTACCAATGGTAAAGTAAAATAAAGTGTACAATAGCTTTAAAATTTTCGAATTTTAATAAATCTATATAAAAGTAGACAGCATCCTAATTGTTCTTTATTTTTGCACTATACTGTGGTATGTCAGGAACTAAAAACACGTTTAAAACAATTCTTATTGGTTAGATAGCTCTTTTATTCCTGGAGCATAAATTACTATGTAAAATGAAGTTATTAATCTCATAATAGTCAAATCAATAAAAATGTAATTTCTAATTATGTATTAGCATAGGTTTGAGGCATCATCCAGAATTTTTATTATAAACTTGATGTGTAAGAGTATTCTTCATAATTAAATAGCCAGACATGTTGGGGAGTCTCTTGTTGCTTCTTTATAACACGTTGTACGCGGTGTACATAAGTAGTAGACTTCATTTTTAATTATTAGTATGATATATGACTTTCAAAGAATGTTTCCAGGGAAACGTAGTTTCAATAGAAACTTTTGAATTTAAATATAAAAAAATATTAGTCGTTTTTGAGAAAATTTCCTTTTGCAATTAAATTATTTTTAAAGCATAATAACAGCCGGTTCCTATATCAAAAAATCACTCAAAAATGTACTCGTAAGAAGTTCGGTGAAAGTTTCAACTGATCAATGGTCGGATTGTGAATGATCCATTGTGCAAGCCTATCTGTTGCATTTCAAATGAAGAATAGAAAAAAAAACATTCAGGTACGCAGTATTAAAATAAGAACTAGTGTTACTATGCGACTGATTATTTCATTTAAGATACATTATATATGTTTAAAATAAAGCTTAATTTTTTATTGGTTATGTGTTTGTGAGAAATGTGAGCTGTAAAATCAAATGTGGCCTTTCGAGTTGTCTCAAGAACTCCTACAATTCAGCTGATCTATACATAGGCTTAAGAAAATGAAGAAACTATATTGTTATCTGGCTTAAAGGCCTAGCTGCCAAGCCATAAACCAATTTTTATTATTATTATTTCACTTAATTTTGATGACATAAATTAAAAAATATTAAAAAGAAAAACTAAAAATAAGGAAAGTGTAAAAATAAGTGTCGCTTAAGCAGTTATCTATCTTAATGTGTACATCGTTGCAATAAAGATGTGCTAACGCTGAAGGAAAACATTGTAATGAAACTTGCACTTTGAAATAATCGCCAACAATTAAACACGCCAAGGCGCCTTTGACAAGCGCTCCGTTCCCCCAAAACCGGCAGGACCGAACTTAGTTACGGGTCATTTACGGGTTGATATTACGAACATGAAAAACCTATAAATTGTACTTTCGACAGTGAGAATATTGCCTCGGGATACGAACCGTTAGTTTATACAGATGAAGCCGTGTGAAAAGCTTTAGTATTCGTGAAAAAACAGTAACGACATGTGAGGTCTGTTTTATATTCTCATTGGACACTTTTAACAATATCTGTCCCACGCATTACGCGCGTGGAATAGTATTATGCATCAAGGGACATCTAATTAATGTTTTCGGTCGTAGCTTCAGTACTTTCGTCGTGCCAAAATAGTGTTTAAAAAAGTAAACATTGAAATTATTTAAGAAATATGTACGAAAATATCGGCCTGTATTTAAAGCGATGTACTATACATTTATACATAAAACACAAGTTGAGTGGTAGTTCATAAAAATAATAAAAATCTAAACAAATTTTTAACAAATATCATTGTCACAAGCTTACGCAGTTTCGATTTAAATAGTACGTTTATGTTACAAACCCCAATTATTGATAAATGTTACACTACGGGAATAATTTTATCTAAATATGAAGGCGAAGTTAAAACTTAACGTTTTAGTGAAATGTGTTATTTATAGTCGCTACCATAATCCAGTTATTTGGTTTTATCAAGTGAAATAATAACAATCTATAAAGAATTTTGGCTTAAAGGTCTCTATTACCAGACTGGTCTAAAGAAGTATGAATTCTAAATTTAAAATCAAAAGCCAATACACGCGTTTGGTCATGTATCCGCATCCGCGTCATGCCTACATTTTGTATTGTTATAAATTCTTTCAGCCAGCGACACATTTGTTTTGTTATACCCAATTGAATATGCAACGGCTTTCTAGAGGTAAAACTAAAAGACTTGAACAACGATTTTTTTGTTTCCAACTTACCGGGGAGCTTCTTTGAAATACTTTCTGCCGGATTTTACATTGTTACAACTAAAAAGGAACGGTTGTGCAACCTGAAAACTGCCTTTTGAGTACGTGATTTGAAAGTCAAGGAAACCGATTAAATAGACTTCAGTAATGTTTTTAGGTTTTTGTTATTGTAGCAAATAGCTGTCGGTATTCAAGATTGTTTCAGACGACGCTACTAAATTGACTTATGAAATCGAAATGTGTGACCTTTGAGTTGTCTGACATTGATTTCGTGAACTAGCTGGTACGTGCACATTTATTGACCTACTAGACTTTAGTAGAGCTTTGATTGCGATCGGTGTAATGCATATATACCCTTTTCAAGTATTTATTTACTTTTCACAGCTCGATGACGGATCAATTGACCTATGACCTAATGAGTTACGGACTCGATTTTTATAAAAATAGTCTTAATTTGTAAATAAAATTCAATCAATCATTTTTCTTTAAAGTTTATTATTTTCAATTTCGATTACTTTGTATTTATTTACGTATAGTATCGACGGTCTAATAGTCTGTGCATTACATGACTCACAGAACAATACTATATTACGACCCCCATAACAATAAAATACGACAATTATATTCATGTGGGCTTTGTTGTCTAGAAATATTTAACTTGCTAGACGTGCAAACGTCAAAAGTAAAATAAATGCTGGAAGGTGTATAACTACATATTTATTTGAATTACTGAAATAATACATACAATATAGCAAGTATACTGGCTGGTCATGTTTCATAATAATATAAAAAAAAAATAAACATTAATCGGGAAATAACTGGCAAGTCGGATAATGACGAATCCGTTTAACTAAAGTCAGGATAATCGAGTCTGTTCTGTCATCACCTTGATTAAAGTAATTAAATTAATCACTGAATGTTTTCTTTCCTTGTTTACTACTTACTTTACTTTTTTTTAGATATTACAGGATATGTACCTACATCATTCCTGATATCAATGAACCTTACCGATAGAAACATCACTCCTTAAACGTTTTACGCTTTTACTTTATACTTCACGGTGTGAAAATGGATATGTGACAAGCAATCAACAAGTAAGGATAAAATCGTATTAGTCAGAACATTTGAACTAAAGTTTAACTAAACTTTAAACCAGTTTATTAACATTGATACTTTTTGCAAAATCGACTTTATTGAATTGTCTTAATGCTAAAGTTGTTACTTATCAACCTTATAACATCTTATAACAATAAATAAATCAATAATGATTTAGTTTAATATTTAAAGAAATGTGCTTGCGGATTATGTGTCTTTAATTCATGATTTCACAGCTTTTTATGTAGTTTTACCATGTGTTTTTCATCCCTGCTCAATAATGACATGCCCAAACCACTTAATCTTTTCTTTTCATTTTTTAATCACGGGTACAACTTTCAATGATTCCCTTAAGTACTCGATTCCTCATCGATCTTCTCAACATTTTCTTCTCAGCTCAGTAGAAACGTCGAGTTTAGACATATACCTAATAAAAGCATACAAATCCCTTAATATCCGTATTTAATTCTGCCATCATGGGAAGGTCTCTTCTAAGTCACGTCATTTGTAACGTCGTGACTGCAGACAGATGATGTATTGCAATTGCGATGGGCTAATGAATACATTACATAATAATAAATAATAAGGCGTGATGTTCATTTGTTCATTTCCGGCCTTTATAAAATATAGACGTGGGATCAAAATGTTCTGTTTTAATATTTCTTGTGTTTATTTCAAAGGTGAAAGTCCGCTGTTTATTACATGCCTAGTGGTTCGGTTAGATGCATGAAATTGACACTGTGCTAAAATAATCTCTAGTCATTTAAGTAACGGAATAATATGATTTTATGGTTATGAAGGTTATCTAGTTTCTGTTAATCTTGCCTGGTAAGCCTTTAGTGATTTCTTTAAGCTGGACTATTTAATATCGACTTATAGGTCATAAACATAGGAATGTTAGTGAGGACTTTGACTGTATATTTATATCCTGCAAAATAACGAAATGAAATATGTTTATATAGGAAAATTAAAATAAAATTGCTGTTTTAATTCCTAATATTTTCGTTGAATCTCTTTAGCTTAAATTGCCTAAGACAGATAGTCAGGTCTGGTATCTATACAAAACGGTGACCTAGATTCCGTATTCCACCTATAACGGGAAGGGATATATATAATCGATAGCTATTAAGAGATCTCAAATTGCCTAGACTTCAGATAGTCAGGTCTGGTATCTAGAACAAAACGGTGACCTAGATTCCGTATTCCACCTATAATGTGAATCGATATTGACATATTATTTTGCTATAATGGGTTAAATATTCTTTATTGTATAAATATAGAATTAATTTTAAATAACATATTGTTACGAATTTGTAGGGGATTTGTAGGACGTGAATTCGAAAATGCCGTTGGAATAGTTACAAACTTTAATAGTAGTACACGCAGGTAATTCACAGTTCTTACAAGTATAGCCGAATATAACAAAACCAAACCCTAGGGCAGAAAATCGTTATCACATAAATCGCGCCAAGTTCGTCGTTATAAGATTCTCGCACCCAAAGTGCAATAGGTTACGCCTGTTCATAGTCATAACACGACTGACGCATTTCCCAACTGACCGACCCTTATCCATTTGTAAATTAAACGTGGCCTCCTAGCAACATGCCGCCCACTGATTCTTGAAATCATTAAATGGCCAGCTTAATGGCTTCTAAGAATGCGCATGAAATACCAACAGAGGAAAGAAGGTTTTATGACGTTTTAGGGCAGCAAGAACAAAGAGATATAAACAATAGATCACTCAAATTCAAAGGGATTATAAGACACGAGCAAAGGATTAGTATCGGCTTGCAACAATATATAAGGTTATTTAACAATAATATTATTTTCGTCTCAGGATTTTAGTTATGTATTCTAGGAAGTAACGATTTCTTTGATTTCCCTCAATTTTTAGTTCAAGAATATAACACCGGACGGAATAAGCAAAGAACAATTTGCACATCACACTGTTCTATTTGCTAAATAATTAATAAATATCAAAAAAATATTCCTTAACTTACTTCCTCTAGTATTAGTACTTTGAAAACGAAATCTGTGTAGTGTTATTATTTGTTAATAACCTTGCATTTTTGAATTATGATTTGCAGATTATATTATTTTTATATCAATATTTTAAATTATTATTCCAGAAAAATAAATGAGTAATAAATTTGCAATAATCGATTAACAATTTTATCAGTTTCGAATTTATTTAACTAATGCGGGTTGTGCTCAACTATGTAAATTACAATTATATTTCTAAACTTTGGACTGATTTCATTAGTGAGACAATTAACATTTTGTGTGTTAAATATCACAATTACATGCAAAATTGTGTTCTGACGAAAGGTCGAACCGACATGATGAAAAAGGTGAAAGAAAAGAGAGATTTTAAGGCAACTTTTTATTGATATAAATGAATAAGAAATATTGAATAAAGAATCGTGATTTTTAATACTATTGAATAGTAAAATTTTGCTCGTTAACGTCACTGAGAAGTCATTCAACTTAAGACATAAATCATAATGCAAATGTTATAATTACTATGTAAATGACTACCCTCGCAAGTAACTGCTTTATTTAATAATTGTTTATTTCTAAAGATAACGAGTTTCATCTAACAAGGACTACTAACATTAAATTGTTAACTGTTTGTGTAATTGTTGATTTATCTTTAAGACCTTAGAAATACACAGATTTTCATGAAACGTTCTTAAATGAGTATATACAAAAAATCGATATATTGTATACCTGTAGAACCTCGCATTTGAAACATAAATCGTGCCATAAAAAATTCCGTTAACTTGGACGTGATCGAGTACAAAAATACTCGCGCTTAACGCTCTGAAACGAATTAAGGATACCTTTTATCCCGGATAGTTATAGTTTAGGCAAGGTAAGCTAAATTAAAAGGCTAGTCAAGAAAAGTCTTAGATATATCTTATGATATACACAGAAGAGTATATATAGACTCTGATAAATTTTGAACAATTCACTTTACCAGGCGGTTACCATCTCTATACATATTATTAACTCGAAAGTTTGTAAGAATGGATGTATGGATTTCTCTTTCACGCAAAAAGTACTGAATGGATTTTTATGAAAGTTTAGAGTCATATAAGTTACAGATCAGAATAATACATAGGCTATAATTTATTAAGATATAGTGTGAATTATCCAAAATAAAACAATTTTCCGTCACCACGCGGGTGAAACCGCGAGTACAGCTGTTTTTAAAATTTTCTTCCACGTTTTAGCTGTCAAAACGCTAAAATCGAAATATTAACAAATCCATAATCAATAACAACGTGAAACATTCGAGAACGGCTTAAGTCTCAAAAGCGTTATTTTAAAAACCTCATTTGCAATTCTGAGTAGGGTGTTGTGCTTATGTGCGCACGATGGCCATTATTCGCTTCGGAATTTTATAGGTACCACATTCCAAGGTCAAGGTCTCATTCAAATAAAACTTTGTCAACCTCAAATAGCTGTTTAGAAACGCCTTCATTTTCTTTGTATTTTATTTTGGGTTGAAGTAACGTAAAGGTTTAAGGGTAGGTAAAGGGTAAGGTTTAAGGTGATTTAGATGCAAAGCTGTTAGCCAAGTGCGAGCTAAAAAAGTGCGAGTAAAATTCTGGTATACTAGGATATGCCCGCGACTTTGTCCAGGTATTATTTAAAACATATCCTTGTATTATTTAAAACAATTATTTTTAGACATACACAAATCACTCAAAACTATTACAGAAAGTTCCTTAGACTTTTCGTTTTTAGTAATGTGTAATCGTCAAACTACTTTCGTGTAGTAATTAAGATGTGCAATACTAACAAACATAGTAATTTGTATTATTGTAAATAATGTAATAAATATATTAATGGTAATTAATACTCTTGATCCTAGTTCTGACCTACGGGGCCGTGACATGGACACTGGCAGCAGGTTTGGTCCACAAGTTACAAGTCGGTCAACGGGCTATGGATCGAGCTATGTTGGGTGTTTCTTTTATGGATAAAATTAGAAATGAGGATATGCGTAAGAGAAGAAAGGTAACCGACATAGCTCGCAAAATTAGCCAGTTGGTGTCAGTGCGCCGGTCACGTGTGCCGCAGGACCGATGGTCGATGGAGCAGACGAGTCCTGGAGTGGAGACCGCGCTCTGTAAACGTAGTGTCGGATGCCCTCCAGCCCGATGGACCGACGACCTGTGCAAGGTCGCCGGTCTTAAATATAACGTAAACGATTACAAGTCAAGTTGCTTGGAAAATAATTTACAATTGCGAAAAAATATTTACTAGTTCCGTAAAAATAAACGGTGAACAATACCAGTGTTTTTTAAGAATGAAAGATTGCAAAATCTTAGCAAAAAATACAAAAACTAGCGTTTAATTGATTTTCTTTCAAAAATAATTGCATAACATCGATCACTAATAGCTAAATGATCGGTGGTTTAACATTTTTTATTAATCTAGAAATTAGGTACTTGTGAAAGCTGTACTAGTCACTAATAAATATTAGAGAGTTCGACTGCTTAAAAAAAAGACGAACATGGACGTCAGGAGCTGGAGAAAAAATTATGCTGATATAGGCATTGGGCATGTAACGAGGAAAGTGTTAGTTAATCTGGAAGATTTAAATGTTATAAAAGTAAAGGCCAAATAAGAAATTACATAATTTTTATCAACTACGCTGAACCTATATTATTGAGAAAACACTGCAAGCAAAAAAAACTTTTCTTATCTAATTTAAACAAATATAATAAACGGTAATTTCTTTCATAAAAATAATCTTAACTGTATAAACTACTTGTTAGTTGTCTATCTTGAATACAAGTTAAATAAGTTTACCTATAGCAAAGACAAACAAACAAGTAAACATGAGAACAAAGGTGTTTGCATTCCTTAAGATCTTTGAGGCGTGCAATCTGCTGGATATTGCACAGAACGTCGTAAATGAAGGTTGCTCAAAGTGAAAATGTTTCCAATTTGTCGGATATAGATTGTATTTGTATGACATTGATTAACGGCCAATTTAGGTAAAATTACTTAAAAACCGGACACTTGTATCCCGTTTCATAAAATAGAAATACCAAAAATCTAGGGTAAAGGATTTTGGTTATTATTTAGTGAAACTAGAAATACCTAGCATACGAAAATAATTATTTTACTATACTTGCTCGGATAGTGACTTAATATTTTTTTACATATTCGAAATAATACTCGTTATGAGAAAAAGTGTGTGAAAATCTATTGTCAACATGCTGAGGGCGCAAAACATGATATTTATTACAATCGATTCATATCCTCCCATATATAATAATAATTCATAAGTTTTGGGTGACAGCAGTTAATAACATAGTTAATATTGCAATGATAAAAGGCAGAAAGCTTTTATATTACACCGCTTCGTTCTTATACGCAATGATTCTCTAGAACGTTTATCTTGCGCACTGTGGAGATTGGGAATAAGCTCTTCCAGCTGTGATTTTCCCACAATAGGGGTTTTTTTAAAGAGTGATCATACAATTTGTTCGAAGCCCTCAGCGCGTTGGTGACACTTCTGGTATTGCAAACGTCCAGCGACAGTAAACGCTTTCTATGAGGTCGCCTACCACCATCCTGTTTGCTGTACTCTATCTTTAAAAAAAATTGTTCTATAGTCACTTTAACGAAATGGAACCTGTATAAAATCGATTTCTCTATCCGCCTGTTATAAATATAGTATATATAGTTTTTATTTGCTCCAATAAAGTAGCTTTGTTTGCATCTTGGGCACCTTAGCAGCAGCTATGAAGACGATGACCTAAGTTTAGTGTTTGATTTATAGTAGTCTTGTCTATAAATAGGATAAGGGAGTAATATTATGTATTGTATGTATTTTTTATTATATTAACATTTATAAAGTTCAGTAATGATTTCGATACTATTCTTGTTCAGTTGCATGTTTGTAAAACTTGTATTGATCTGTTGGAATTGATACATTTTCTAACTATTGCAACAACAGTAGTCACGTTGTTTCTTAATGACTCATTACTTTTTCTAGACATCATTACTTGCTTCTTTAAATACACTGTTGTAATAGCTTCCTAGGATTTTAACCTTAAAAACGGCATTGTATTACAGGTCAGTACTCGATATGTTGTTGAAGCAGAACATTTTCACGGGTCTCAAGAACACAAGGAGTTGCTAATCTTAATTTCACAGTACGGCTAAAGGCCTCAAGGACGGTGTTGTTTGGAATAAGTGGTTTTGGTGCGGAAATACCCGTATTTGTGACTAATTTAGAAGCATGATCGATACTTTAGAGTAATATAAAAATCAAATGGCAAAAACGTGTAGAGAATCGTAGATAGCGGTGGTCTCATGTTTTTGATATAAACATGAGCATTTTAAAGATTTATTAGTTTTAGTAAACTTAATAGAATGCGATTGTAAGAAAGACAGATTAAATCTATCTATATATATATATATATATATAAAACATTATTGCTGGTCGTTACTCTTGCTAAAACTCGAGAACGGTAGGACTGATTTGGCTAATTTTCATTTTGAATTATTTGTGGAACTTCAGGTTTAAAAGGAATATGAAAAAAATGGTTGGAATATATTAAAAACAATAATTTCGCTTTTCCTTAGAAACTATTCCTACCTGTCAAATATTTGATGTTCGTCCCGTCGTTTAGAAATCAATCAAATTTAAGTCGTTCAGAAATCAAATTAAATTCAAAAGAATACTTTTGTTGTAATTAAAATATAATAACTATAATAATAAATATAAAACCTAATTCATATCGAGCATTATTTTTTTCATTACGAATTCTTTTTGTTCCGATTAAGTTTTCACCATTTTTTTTACTAAAGTTGAAACATTCTGCAATTATCATTAAGATTTTTTAGTTATTGATTCTGAGGCGGTACGAAGTTTGCCGGGTCAGCTAGTGGTAAATAATGCCAAAAATTTCAACATTTAGGTACACATAATAAAATTCAGGTAAGGTACAGCAGAAACACGGATAATCTCCAATTGTTTGCAGTTCCTAAAGTAAATTCTATATTTATGTCTTTAAACCTGGGTATTATTCGAACTATAGATGGAGAAAACCCATTGCGAAATGATATTAAAATGCTACTAACGTCGATTGATTCAATAACAAAGCTACAATAAACCCTACAGAGGAAGAATAAGCGCTTTAAGGCCACGCATAATAAATCAATATCTGCCAATACAAACTACCTATTTCTCAACAATAGATCTTTGTTTGTCTCGTGTGTAGTTGGGTATAAATTGTCTATTGCAGCACCATTACAGTAGAATTTAAACAAATTGGGCCCACTTTATCTTCACAACGGTATTTCTTATAGATAAATATCTCCGAAGCATCCCGTTCGTTTGATCCCATACTGATAGCACAAAATGAAACGACATAAACGACTTGTGGGTAGCCTATAAGTTCGGTTCAAGATTCTCCATCAAAGTAACGGATGGTACGGTATGTCTGCTTTCATTTTTTCAAGCCAGATTCACTGGTTTTAAGCACCGGTAATCTCGATGTTTGCTGGTTTACCCACAAGGTTTGGCTTCATCGCTAGAAAAACTACCTAAGTGGTGTGGGCATATTCAACCAGGATTCAAACTTACTGTATTGGAAAGAAAGACATTGTCTTAGTTGTCTTCTGTGATATCTTGACGATTTATAAAATATACAAATTAAATAGTACTTCATACATACCTATTTTTTTTTCTAATGTAACGGTGATTTTTTTGGATTAAAATTTTTTTTTCTATATTCACGGGTTTGCTATTTTTAGGAATGAAACAATTATCGCGAAAGGCATGAACGTATTAAATGTATAAAGTTTTCAGTCTCCTTTTAGAGAGCGGTAGCACTTTAGTGTAACAGGTGTCCATAGGCGATGATGACCGCTTTCCATCAGCCGTCTGCCTACCCGCTGAACTCACGCAATAAAAAACCGTGACTTTGATAACGGAGATGAACAAAGGATGCATATTATAAACAATTATTTTAAAAGTTTTTGCGGGTTAGAGTCTAGGATCTAAATTTTACCGACTGATTATACGTGGAAAACTTTAGCAATTACCATAGAATCTTTGTATTGTGATTGCTTCTGCAGTGTTCTTAACTCAATATATCTTGGAAAGAAAGTATTTCCTAATACATTTTAAATTGTAGTAACATGTTGAACATTACATAATAAAGAATGCAGTGAAGCAAGCGCGACTGGCTTGTTCCTAGCGATATTTAAATATCGGTCCAGCGTTCACAGCAAACCTATTTCTTTAAAAGCGTATAGAAATGCAAAGCCACAAACCTCATATATTTCCTGTGTTCGTTGACCGGCACGAAGTATTCATCGTAGGGGTTACTCGCGTTCATGTCAACTTCCACGTCCTTTTTCTTGGTGTTGCCATTCTTTGGCGTGAGATTGATAAGTTCTAGATTGACAGCTTCTAATGTTTTTGTGTCGCCGTTTGGTTCTTTGCTGTGCCCGTTTTGTTGTGGCCCGTTGGATGTGAAGGAGTCGTTGTGGTTTGGGTCTGCTTCGTCGTGCTGGTAGGCCCTGTTGTCGAAGCCGGTGGGCGAGGATGGTGGGGAAGGCGGCCTGTGCTGCGGCCGCATGGGCTCGCGCGGCGACGCCGATCTACTGTGGCTATCCATTACTTTTGGAGCGGACTGACATCTGTAGACAAAAAAGTTCAATCAGTCTCAATTTGTAATTATAGTTATGATGGCGAAGTTACTCCATTGACGTCAATGGAGTAAGTTCAGACACGTTTTTTAACTTTTTAAATAGAAATTAACGTCAACTACAATTCGAAGACAGAATTCAAAAGTGTTTTAGCTTCACTGACTGATTTGTTGTCGTTGTAACTACTCAAACACGGAAATAATAAGAGATGTATGGAGTTCCTCTACTAACGGACATCACCACCTGACTATATTTAAAATAGAATTTTTGATAAAGATTTTTATGTAAGCTTCATGATTTACAATTGTATAATACACCGTTGCATCCATAGCTGTGTTCACATAGCATTGTTGTTTACTATCTCGCTTTGAAACGTTGGGTCCTGACTCAGAATATAATAGAAATTGTTGAGTTATATTAAAACCGGTTTAGTATACCGTATATGATGAATCTGCATAATACACGAGCAGATGGACTACAAGTAATTGTAAAACTTCTATTTTCTATCTTCAATTCTAAATAGTGCCTCAATATTTATTCCTCAGAGTTTTATACAAATATTCCATCTGTGGAACTTATTACAGCATGGGTTTCAGCGAAAGGCATTTTCCAGTTTATTCAATTAATATATATATTGTGTAGATTTATTCTAGTGCTAGCTTCTGCCCCGACTTCGTTCGCGTGGAATAGTTGATAGATTTATTCTAGTATTATAAATAATCAATGTCGTGGTATACAAAAAATGTGGTAGCGTAATGTCTAGCGTACGCGTCCCAAACACAACGAGCGCGGTTTTACTTTTGGCTGGAACGCATGCACCACTTAGGCAGTTTTCTGTTCTAATGTGCATTATGTTACAATTACCACGTGCTAGGAATGGTAAAGGAAAACTTCGTGATGCAACCTGTACATCGAGATAAGCGATATGTTAAACCTGCAAAGCCGCCTTGGACAAGCGTGGCGGGTATAGTGGTATAATATAGGGGTATAGTGGGACGCCCAACCCAGCATTGGGACATTTATGGGTTGTTATTTTTTTAAATAAACAATGGAATTGGCAAGTCATTATTGCCTGTATGCTCAATATTTACTGGTTACTCAAGTTTGAGTTTAACATGCATTATGGCTGTTTCCTATAGTAGAAGGCTGAGATAATGAATCTATTGGCGGCGATTTTAGCACATACGTGACGTTTCATGCATGTGCGTTTGTTTACTAACATTTCTTCATAAATCTGTGCTATTTCCCAATCCACCAACTTTGAATTTTAAGATAAACAAAACAGGCATTGGCACCTTATTTACCAAATTCAGGCTTTGTTAACCAAACGAAATAGGTAGTGGCCCAGATAACGTGCCGCGAAGCACATCAGTCATGCTTGACATTATTTCAGTTTGAACAATAACCCTGTGTTACCAACATCGATGATAACAATGTACCAAAAATATAAATTAGTAAATAAGCGCCAAGTAGTATTGACCAATTTTGATTATACACATGTTTAATCTATTACAAGAAAGTTAATTGTATGAAAAATATGATTTACTATCAATTAAGTTGATTATATCTATATATTAATACGTTTAGAAAAAAATCTGCAAAAACTTTGTACCTCTTTTTACGATAATTACGCGGACGGAGGATTTTTCGCACACTTATAGTTAATATGGAGAAGGAATGCAGAGTGCTAATATTTTTTAAATTATTCATAAAAATACATTAAATCAATAAAAAAAACATTACACACACTACCATGTATTTGACACATACAGGCATATACACTCTTTTGTTTATTGTTAAAATCAACCTAACAGTGTAGCCTTGGCGAAATATGTGATTATAGAAGTATAGCTGTTGACAACAGAACCTTAATATTGTTCAAACTTTTAATTTAAATTGATAATTATGGTCGAATTTCGACTACAGGCGATCACTAGTTATTATTAATGTGACTTTATGTGTTTGTTTCTTCGTTACAACCATGAGAATGAATATCTCGAAATTCAGTTTGTAGGCATGTGTGTAAATATATGTTTCGTTTTTATCTTTTGGAAGGAAAGTTGCCGTGTGACAAGGACTTGATAATTTTATGAGTGAAGCTGCATAAAAAAACGGATACATTTAATTTTACATTTTCGGAGTCTAAAGTCCGCTTTCCTATTTTTTGTCCCAATTTTTCACATTCCAGATTACAGAACCAAAAAATATTACACTATTAAATTAACTATTTCATTCTAGGTTACTCGATTGTTTTTTAAATTATTTACTTAATATGAATTTTTATTTACGTAATTTAAAGTATGACTTTCCACATGGCTACATAGTACCTAGTCAGAATTGCGTTGTATTTGAAACTACAACCAAGCAGAGCATTTTCGAAAACTACCAAGTTGCAGTGTACAAAGAACTCATGACGAGAAATCAACTTGCCACTTAGGCTTTCAACATATAGCCGTTCAATTCATTCGCAATAAAAACTGTTTAATTAAAGTTGCACAACGCACAAAACAAGCATGCAAGTAGTATACATATCTACAACCGGACAGACTGGTACACGAATATAGCAAAATATGGCCGTCCTTAATCCCGATTGAGTGTGAGGCGAACCGCCTTTTACCGCGTACAGCTTTTACCGAGACTGGTTCAATTATATTGTTGGTAAACAACTTGACCTCACGGTCATAGACTATGGATGTTTATCCTACTTGACCATGCGATGACATAAGACTCTCTATTCACGCGAGATATTGACAGCAATTTGTCCAGCTCGGCAAATAAACTGTGTGCTTACTGCGGATTTTTTTAATACTACGTTTAAGGCTTGTAGCAACGTCCTTAAGAATTTTTCAGTAGTAATTAATCGGTTGACAGCGGGGATTTAATAGACGCCGAAGTTTTATGATGCATTGTTGTATTTATTGTGAATTAAATAAAGAAAATTTAAAAAAATAATAAAAAAAATATCATTAATTAATCTTTAACTCTGCTACTATCATCTCTATAACTCTCATATACATGTAGTTATTTTTTAAATCCTGTTTTCATACAAACTGCAGCCGATAAATGGCTTCATAACAATAATTTGGAGGTGATTTGGTGAATATTTTTCTTAACTTAAAATAACTATTGAAAAATTACGCCTGGAAAATTTATAATACGATATTTTTTTGTAAATTATTGGACAGTAATTATCATTTTCGACCTTTTGCGGCAATAGGAGCCTTATCGCAATTTTATATGAGGATTTAGCGTCATCTCGTGAGCGTAGGAAGGGACTCAAAAATCGTGCAAATACATAATTGCGTTAACTTGAATGATTGTATAGTAAAAAAAAACTTGGATTAAGTACTTACTCTGTTATTGCAAAGTATCTGCAATAAACGGATTCTAAAATTGATATGTGGTATATGTATTTAGTTTTGGACCAATTTTTATTATTAATTGTAACTGTTTGAAAAAAGGGGATTTAAAAGTAACGCTATTTAATAATTGAAGATTAGGAATATTTCCTAGCTGAGAGTACACTTACATATTACCACTCCTGTTTTCCTTTAGTTAAAGGGATTTAATTCATTAAATTCAATTCAAAGAGTAGGGATTAATAAATACGATTAAAAAAACAGTAGTCGATATATGCTCGTTTAAACTTTATAAATTGTATTTTGTAACAATGTTTTGAGCTTAGTATATTATTATTAATGTGTTTAACAGAATAAAAGACACACGTAGAATATATATATTGGTTTTTGACATGATTTATTCATCCGTTCATGACGTAAAAAATTCCAAAGTAATAACAGATTTTTCCCTTGTTATTTCTATGTAAAACTTTGTTCATCGGGGGGGCCGGGTCAAAATTAAAATTAAGAGCTATAACTTGGCATGATTTTTTTTTAATAGATTTAGAACCAATTTAGGACTATCGTGAAAAAAAAATCGGACAAACCCAAAATAAGGACCACCCTAATATATATATATATATATATATATATATATATATATATATATATATATATATATATATATATATATATAAGCAATATTGCTTTGATTTGTACCTGATGTAAAATAAACAATACCTAAGCACTCTACATAGGAAGTATAAACATTTTATTTGTTTATGTATGGCCGACATAATTGATGATGCTATCCAAACAACTTGAGCGTAAGTAATAATATTTTTATTCAATAAATTTCATCTGTAAACACAATAATATAAAATGTGTTATTTACAGGAATTATTTTATACTTCTTCACACAGGCTTGGTTGTTTAAATATGTTTTATGAAAATTGCTTATTTTTTTTAATTGCAGGAGTTTAACAAACAGGCAACGGCCCACTTGATGGAAAGCGGTTACCATCGCCTATGGACATTTGCAACACCCAAGGTGCAACAAATGCGCTGCTGCTCTCTTAAGCTGGAGCCTGGTCACTAATGCCGGAACACAACTCAAGTTGTTATGGCGACGTACATTAGACCAGGCGTAGTAGCCATCTAGTCGCGCAAATGCCCTACCACCTGGCAAAAGTTCTTTAGACCTCCTATAATGAAATTCTCTTCACGAATTGTTCACCGCAAGGGGACTCCGTTACGAGTGTGTGGGATTCGTTGGGATACTGGGCCAGAAAGCAAACTAAAATAGCTTGCTATTCTTCTTGGCGTCCATTGTCCAGGACTGTGCTTTGCATACTCCTCTATCCCGGGCGGAAGTTCCTTGCTTTAGATTCCCTAAATAAGCATGTACGGTATTCTTTATATGGAGTACGAGTAAGTTTCTAGGCTACTTTAAGGATCTTAAAAAAGCCTACAAACTTACTCTAACTCAATATTAATAAGACCGGAAGTCTTTATTCCAAAAATACTGAAGATTACGAAATACAAAAGAGCAATTCAAATTTAAATGTTACGCCTGCAAATATAAAAATATAGCTTCATGCAAGTTTGACTGTCAGAATCGTAATTTGCAATTCTGCATTGCGTTTGCCAGTACAGCAAGCACTTCGTATGTAACATGACGTGTCAGTCAGTGTAGTCGTTATTGTCACAACTGACATTTAAGTAAATGTCACGATGACAGCACAAATTAATAGGACAGTTTGTTGATGGATAAAAAATGATTAATGTTTCCGAAACAGTTTCGTGATACTGCATAGATGCGTTTTAATAACTGACTATACCAAAAGGTTGGAAATAATATTTTTCTAGAAATTTATCACCTGAATACTGTTACATACCGAGAAAGACGCACACCTGGCTGTCGTAAAACGCCGTTTATTGGCTTTCCTGCATTCTGAGTTCTTTTGTTTACTTCGTGTTTAAACTTTAAAACCATTCTATTGTTATCGTACTTATTTTATGGCTGTCATTAGAGAGGAAGCTTAATCCTTTTTTTTATTGAATTGCGTCAAAGCTTGTCAGATGTGCGGATTAACTCATAACGTGGCCCCTTTGTTCGGTATTATTGCAGTTTTAGTAGTTTTTTTTTTTTTTTTTTATGCAGTTTAGTAGTTTAGTTTATAAAACAATGCCCGAAAGAGGGATGGGACAATCAAGCAACGATTACGATACTAGCAAGACGTGTGTAGTACTTTCGATTAGGGATATAGTGACGGACTTTTCGCGTGTAATTGAATCGTGAAGTTTATACAGTGTGAACTGGTTGCATCCAGTTTTATTTGTACCTGTTTTATATGTGTTTGTACAGTACTACTAAACTATAGTCATTCTAACGGCATTTATTTGAATTAGAGTCCGGTAGCTCGTAACAATACATACATTGTGAAATTAGTAATCTGCCTGCAGGCTCTAATGATTACAATTACAATACGGAGCCTAGATAATTCTTGTCTATAAGTGGATAAAGAAAAATTGAAGGTGTAGGGTAACATTAGTAGTTATCTCACCTTCTCTGCGAAGAACTACGTTTCTTCTTTGACGGTGATTCTAATGTTAGGGATCTTGTGTAGTAGTGCCGGGCATGTCCTGACCTCCGGGTACGAGGAGCTTTCCGGTACCGCTCATACCTCTCCAAGTTCCCACCACCCGGCATCTTTCTCACATTCTACCGCACAATGAACGAAAAAACATTTTGCAGTTTTTGGTAAAACTGTACACAAGTGCAGATTCTGCTTAGGATACTGACGCGCGTGCGGATCGGACTCAATACGTCCATGTGACAAAGAAAACAATCGTGTAAACAATAATATTGTTACTAACTACGTATGTACAGGATGTTTGATCATTCGCGATGTTCAGAATCGTCCTAAACTATTTTAAAGGGAGACTATTATCGGAAAACTTACCATCTCATTAGGGTTATTCACAAACGCCGGAAACGTTTCCGTGTAAGAATGGTAAGTTCACGAACTAATCAGTGAACTGCTGCTAACAAAATCCTTTCAGGAACATATTCTCGAATGTGTTCATTCTCACATTATGATACGATATGTTCGGGAACTTTCTGTTCTTTCACGGAAACGTACTTTTCGTTTATCATCTTGTCTTCTACAACCAAAAAATTATAAAAGTTATATTTTGAATTTTAATCAGTTCGGCTTATAAGTTACATTTGTAATCTGACGTTTGATTACAATAGAAGTTGTAGTTTTGAGTACCAAGCAATCAAAGACTGTTATCCTCATCAAGTAATAAAAATTCTAACACAAGTACATTACTTATTATTATGCCTGCTTTCCACAGGGGTAGGCAGAGACGATGGATTTCCACTTGCTACGATCTTGACACACATATTTTGCTTCATTCACATTCATTACTCTTCATACATACAGGTTTATTATAGGTAGTTTTTACCTGGTCATTATTTAAGTCATTTGCAATCGCAAATCATGATCACGATAAGTACGTCGCGGAAAATCCTTCGTCACATAAATCGGTCTCCTATATGTGAAGCATGTATTTCTTCTAACCTTCTTCGTAGTCTTTCATTGAATTTAATACTCAATGTAACTTCCTCTGAATTAGATTAATAATCACGTAAATATAGTCAAGGAAAATCAACATCCTGTAAAGGTTTATTTTCTTTACCAATGAGTTCATGCTAAAAGAATACCGTGTTGCCATTCATAGAATAGCCTTTGATTGCATGTCAACTCATACATTAAAGCGGTTTATCCGTGCAGGAATGGAGAAAGAATACAATTCGTGCGGCTGGGCGGCCTATCCTAAGATGCAACAAAACAACTCACACCACATAGGGTATTTGCCCGTCTGGATGCCAGCCCTGGTCTAGAGTATGCCTCCATAATATCTTGACTTGTGTTATTGTCATTTTTGTGTCATTAGTGGCCAGATTCCAGTCTCCATTGTGACCAGCAGCGTATTTGTAGCAGCTTAGGTGTTGGAAAGTCCATAGGCGATGGTAACCGCATTCCATCAGGTGGGCCGTCTGCCTGAACTCATGCAATAAAAAAACAAAAAAGCATTGAAATATTCTGTATTATTTATCTAGTATTGGTTATTATTGTCTATTTGCATGACGATTGCGAAGATAGCAGCAAATGTATATAAAATGATATGTTGACGAATCAAGTATTATTTTTTTAACATAATCAGTTTGACTATATTTAAAAGGTTTGGTATAGTAAGAAAGACATTTTAATTTATTTTTTAACAAAATACCAAATACAGCATTGACAATTTTAAAATGGGTTGCCGTGGTAAATTAGTGCTTAACGCACTCGCATCCCAAATTCAAATGATGCGGGTTCGAATCCTGGAATTAAATAATAAGACAAATACTAGGCATTACACCCGCCTTACTATAATTATTATCAATATCTTATCCCACGGCGTCACAGGGACATATATACAAAAATCACCTTAAGTATAGACCCGGCCACTGGGCTGCCGAGACGGCAGAAAACAACTTATGCATTTTACTATCATGGAAAAGTTGTCACCTAAATACTACTTAAATAATACATTGATAACCTTGAGGTACCCAGAAGTTTAATGTATTCTGAAATTTTATGAGCGCATTATTTTATAGCGCAATAAGATTTGATTTATTTATTTGTGAAAGGCAAGTAACCTTAGATAAATTAGGTATGCATTTTGATCAAAGCTCCAAAAGTAAAATCGCCGCACTTGTTCACCGTTTTTATTAGTCCAAACGTATTCCATATATTATTTTGTTATTTAATTAGCTGAAAAATATTTTACTATATTAAAATGTTATTTTTAATTGGAAATAAACAGCTCTTCAGTATGTTTGTTTGTGTAAGCATTGTATTGTGACAACTATCCAATCTTCTAGCATATAATTATCCTTTGTATAAATATTATTAAAGTACATATATGTATCAAATTTTATGATCATCTTCTCATACACAAAGCCGTTAAAAATAGGTTGAACAGCATTTTTTGCATTACTGCTATATGCAAGGAGTATGCTGCATAGAGAAATATATTTATTATTTTACTCTATGACTTGTAGAAGATGGGTAGGCAAGAACAACAGACAAATTTTTAATGCAGAATTTATTTCAGTCATTTTTAATGAGTAGTCTAATATTTAGGAAAAAAATCCGATAGGAATTACTTTTACTGTACCTACTTATGGTTCTACTGCTGTAATAACACAATAAATTGGTTATTTAAAAGTGTATATAACATAAAAAAGACTCTAAAAATTTGAATAATATCAGGCTTATAGTGTACATCAAATCTGTAGCAAAGAATATAATATAAATCCGGTGCGGAATTATTTACGTGCCACGGGTTTCTATAGTTACAACAGTTGAAGTATAAACCTTAAATTAGTCTCTTCCAGTTAGCCTTTCGATGGTCAAGATCTTATTTAAGAGAGTGTTTTGGCATGTAGTATACTAAAGTATCTACTTAGTTATATTAATTATAATATTAATATAAATATGTTATACAGATAGAAACTGTTTCTTTGAAATTTCATGAACTTTAACATTGTAGAAATTTCTAAGAAATATACGAGCCTCATTACTGAAATACAAGACGCGAGAAGCAGGATGATATTAACAATCTACTGTAAACTTTAAAAACTATTGCCTATACCCGGTGGTCATGTAATAGGAAGTAGACATAATTTTTAACTTATATGTATGACTTTAAAGAACGTACTCTAGTGGAACTTTGTTTAATAACAGCTGGAGTCAATGACAAGTTCATTTTTTTAAAATTTGTTTTACGCATGAAAATAGAAACTTGCACTTTCGCGCCAGCCTACCTGTGGCATGCATCGTGCATAAATTGCGAGTTGGGGCATTTCGTGTGAATGCCAGTTGCCTCAATACTTGCACCCTGATTAAACTGTAATCATAGAACGGATTGCTACAAGACATTGAATGCTGTCATGCGCATTTTTTACTTGAAAAGTTCTTTGTAAATTACTAGAATTGTCTTATTTTTTTATAGTGACTGAGTAGATCTTTAATTAATTAGTCACGAATATGCTCACGTGTGATTTAAACGGATACTAGACGTATCATTTCTGTCTTTCAATTTGTGTGAATCAACAATAATGGCCCATGTAAACATAAACTTCAATTATTCAATGCCATTAAATACCGTCGTGCATTTTCAGTTGTCTTTCGATAAAATTGATTAAGTTGGTTGGTTCGCCTAATATCAGTATATTTTAGTTAAGAATGAGTATTATTACTTAATACTCAAAAAAGACCACTGTATTGTTGTTTATTATACAAAAATAAACAAAGCTGTGATGTGTGAAATTACAGCTCAAGAATCTATGCTTGCCAATATTCAATAGCTAATATAAGAATGATATTTGTTCAAATAAATGTCCGTAACATTTTCGTTAAAAAAACATAAACCAAATCATTATAATAAAATTATTGAAATGGCAAAGATTACGATGGCTACGTAATCTTGATGTAGGATCTTAACCAATTGTTTAAATATGAGTCAATGACATTTAGAAAAACGTGGTCAAGGTTCAAAGAATCGGCAATTGTTTTAATCTGAGATTTATTAATCTCAGATGGCATTACCATAGCGATCTCAATAAAAAAAATCTATATATGAAAAATTAGACCATTTCGTATGGTGGATTTTAAATGATGGCTAAAGATGAGATAAGTCTTAGAAGAAGAATATGTGAAAGATCACAAGATCCGAGGTAAAATCCAGATTTTACCTCGGATCAGCATGGTGATCCAGCTAGGTAACGTAGCCAGCCTTCTGGGAACCTTACCTGTTGACTTCGTTTTTTTTTATTGCATAAGTAGACGGCCCACCAGATGGCAAGGGGTTACTATCAATTTACTGCCGTTCTCAACGGAGACTGGAACTTAGCCACTAATGCCGGAACACAACTCAAGGTTGTTATAGCGGCATACTCTAGACCAGGGGTAGTTGCCATCTAGAAGTAAAATACCCTACCGAACACCTGGTGTTAGTTATTTTGGTGAAAACTGTATTCTTTCTTTCTCTTCTCCGTTCTTGCTTTGATTACCTAGGCACAGTATTCTACTTATTTATATTCGTTAGAGGGGGTTATAGGTCGTTATATGGGGTTATTTTATTAAGGAGTTAGAAATAAATAGCTGCATCTGACATCAAATTCATTAGAAGGTCTCTCCAGTCTGTTATACTATCTTCTGTGCAGTTTATTTTTTATGACTTGTTTTATAGCCGGTTTCTATATCTTACGATTTATATATATAACTTGTCAAATTTTAACGGATAGTAGGGCAAATGAACGGTCGTTGAGATATAGAAATCGGGCCTTAGTCTTAACTAAGTAGTACTAAATCTAGGAGACTGTCACATTTCTTATCATGTTAAAAATATTTAAGTTGGCTTAATTGTCAATTATCCTATTATGTAGGATTTGGAGATTATAAGAATTACGTTTTTTTGGGTTACGTCATAAATTATTATTTGAAAATAAAGTTTATTGTGACAGCTTGTTAAGTAGTTTCACTTGCAACGCATTCTGCTAATCGCCGGAGTTAATCAAACGAAACACCTAAACTAATTATATTACAAGGTTTTGTTTGTAATCAAATGTTACAAAATAGCATAAAATTACGTGATATCATTAGTTTCTTATGTAGAGAAAATAGTAGTTCTGAACTATTTGATTTTTTTTTTATTTTTATTCAGAGTCAGCAAACAGACGATTCATGAAGCTTACATGCTATGACATTGCATGCAACATCAGAAGTGCTACAAATGCGCTGCTACTCTCTTAAGAAAAACTGGAACCTAGTCACTAATGCCGGAACACAACACATGGTTGTTATGGCGGCATACTTTAGACCAGGAGTGGTCGCCATCCAGTCGAGCAAATACCCTACTATCTGGCTGTGGGTTGTTTGGTCATCTCTTACGACAGGCCGCCCGGCCGCAGGAAATTGTATTCTTTCTCCGTTCCAGCACTTTCGATTAAATAAATTAACATATCATCAAGTTCTAGCCAAAAATTTAAGAATAAGATATAAAGTATATACACGCATGAAATGCCTAGCGGCTAGCACGACCCCAATAATTGGATATGGTGAAAGAAAAGAGAGAGAGAGAGAGAGACTTATGTTTGACCTAAACTTATATCTTATTAAAACGTCTTCACTTCATTAAGTGATAAATTCAACCACGTTAATAAAATAAAGCTTTTTGAGTCATAGGTATGCAGAACTTTCGTAAATTTTACGTATAATGAATGAATTTACACCCTGTTTAACATAGGCATTCAAGTATTTATGTTATGCTGCGATTTCTTGTTGAAATAATCAAACATTGCAAACGTTTAAAGATGTAATCTAATAAACGAAATTGAAGCGTTGTAACAATGTATTAAACATTACGTTACTATTCTTGGATCGTTCACATATTTGCGCAATTATGAATTATATACTGGTTTTGTTTTATAATTTGTCCGTACAAAAATTAAAACTGGCTTTTTAAAAATTTTAACCGCGAGTGTAGTGTGATGTTTCTCCTACCACTTGTTATAGCTTTGTCAGTATTTTTTTGTGAAGACGACTAAATATTGTCTGATGCTGTAAAGTACTTATTCAAAATATCCCACTCTATTATCATAGGTTCAGTGATATATATGAGATACTTTTTATATCAGAAATATGGGTTAATTTCAACGACGATTTGTAATTAGCCATATCAACATTTCTAATAGGTACTACAGTGAAACTTGGTTAAGTGAGACATCAAGGGACCTGCAATATGGTTTCACTTATAGAGATATTCCACTTACCCAGTGTCTTAGATATCCAGGTATAAATATCTGTCTCATTTACAGAGTTCCATTAATAGAGGTCAGAATACAGGTTATTTCAGTTACAGAGGTATTATTAAATAAAATAACGTGTTATGTAAACATTATGAATAAGTTTTAATCAAAACAGATTAATAAAGGTAATCATACAAATGGAGGTCATTGAGGATCAAAATTACTTACGTAGTTAAGTGCGGAATTCACGGGTAGAATAAGACTAAGTAAGTAAACAAACAAAACGATGTTATCTCAGTTACCGAGGTTTATGCATATAAAATTCGCTCGCTGTCTCAGTTCTAAAGGTAACTATGATGATAAATCGAAAGAACGAATCCAAGATATAGAGGTAAGCTTTGTCCACTAACAGGTGTAATTCAGTGCCAAAGTGTTGGGACCTCAGCATTAGTTCCAGTTATGGAGGTTTCTCACTGATCCAGTCCCACTTAACCCAGTTTCACTGTATATACTTAAGTACAGTGGCGTAGTTTGGCTTAAACGGGCCCTGTGCCAAAACGTGTTGGCCTAAAGGCTCTTCATTTAAAAGTTTTTATAAAAGAAACAAAAATGGTCGAATTGAATTGAAATAATTATATATTGATTTGATTGATGTACTTATACTTACTATTATTAGCTAAATACGATATTTTTTTAAGAACATATCTAGAAAATTGAGCCTAATTCACCGTCTTTTATGGGTAACATCCTGGCTATATTACCTCGCCGGTTCACAGTCATAGATCACCCCTGTGCCATCAGTCCTCTTAACATAATAATGAGTTAGTTCGAGTAGTAAACAGGTAAAAATTTAAAATTAGAGATATCTTACAACATGTCAAGGCCGCCTAGAATTCGAGCGTCCCAAGGTATGACGTCAGAATTATTTTAAGTAGTTAAATAGCGTACTAATTATTTTTAAAATCAAAATTATTTATACTGTGATGTTCTAAAAGTGTGAGGATAACAAGGTATTTTAAAGCTTTTTTATATGAAAATTGTTATAATAAGATAATAATAATAATCTTTATTTACCAGAATGTAGAACAAAAGTTGTTTACAATGATAAATTGATATTCTATACATTATACCATTTTTATGGTGTGCCAAAAACAGTAATAGTTGTAAATTCATGTTCCCTGAATATTACGACGGGCAGACGCTATAGTCCCCCAGACTCCAAGTACCACTAGCAGCTCACCTATATAGCCCGTTACTTTTTGTTCTCATTTCCCACAATAGTCCTACACTGGCCGGGCTTGTACTTGGGTGCATTAGTATATAGTTTAGACAGGGATAATCGCCGGTCACTGTCACGCCACATTTACATTAAATTTGTCATAGGGCCTCTACGTGTTGGCCTTGCCATGGCCCCACGCAAGCCCTCCAAAAGTCCGGGCCATTTCTATGGCCTGTGGTCTTGAGAGACATACATATAATTGTAAAATAATTTAATATTTCTCATTTATATTATTCGAAAAATCCGTCTTCTTTATCATAGTATTTTTACCTATTTTTACAATCGCTTAACGGAATTATTTATTAATATTTAATTATTTTCAATATTATTATTCCCGTAGATGTATATATATTATCTATAATTAATTTTTAAATAATATACTATGTCAATCCGCTAATTCTTGTCATGTCAATACGTATAAATTAAATTAATATTATAAAGAGTATTTATGTATCCATTGCCTTTTTCCTGCACAGCCTATACGTCGCCTGATTCAAATTTGTTTTTGATTTAGGTGCCTGGAAGAGATCGTTTGAGCATAAGGCCGCCTATTGTATTGCCTACAAAATATTTTAAATATGCTCTATTTTTGTAATTGTATGTTTTGGTGTGCAATAAAGTGTTATCTCTCTCTCTCTAATATTATTAAATAAAAGTAAATTATATCACATTTGTACTCATGTTTCAGATATTATTGTAAAATTTGTCATCTATCCAATTAAATATGATATCACTATCATTGCAAATTCTTACCTGACCACACACGGCTGAGTTAATACATTAAGCAAAGACATGTCTTACCTATTGTTGTGTCAGTATGCCTGTACCGTGTGAATTGCAGGTTATTGACACTGAGTTACTGTAAAAACTAAATCGCATTCGGTCGTGTTAATCTACTTCTTAGATGCGATCTTGAGTCAACCGGAACGGTTCATCCTCAGATTAAAATTAACTGAATTTATTTGCTTAAATCGACTAAGTGAATAAAACGATTTTTTAATTACAAACATATCATAGTTCTATTAAATCTATGAATTTGAATTAATTTTGAATAAACCCGTTCTATAACTTACCAACCGTTCATTTGTCTTACTATCGGTTTAATTTTGACATAAGTTCCAAATAAATAATATGAAAATTCGGCCCATGGTAAGATAAATGAATGAATAGTGAGATATAAGAACCGGCCATAAATTATTACATGATTCACAATTGAACCCGGTAGATGCCGTTGCAATCGGGTTCTTAATTTTATTTCGTCTGGGCAGGGCGATGTCTGCCGGGACCTTTAGTCTATATATATAAAAATCTATTGCTGTTCGTAAGTCTCGCTAAAACTCGAGAAAGCCTGGACTGATTTGGCTGTATATATCACTAGGAAGGCATTTTTATATAACCATCATCATATTATTATTTAAGCACAAAAAATAATCGTCAACTGAATAATATACTTGTTTAAGGAGGAATGCTTTAACATTACGCTTAAAAGGTTGCATTTTGTATATATTTAGCTTAAGGTCAGTAGGTAGTTTATTGAAAATTTCAATAGTCTGATACATGATACTGGGCTATACAACATTTAAAGATGGCATTATTTTATTTTTGAAATATTTCCTTCGTGTAGCTTCTCTAATTTCTCTTTCTTCCTTCGTCTCAAACGGTGTAATATTTTTTGCGAGATAAGTGAGGATAACCAGTATATAAATACGAAAGAAAAGAAGTATATTTATTGATTCTGAGGGAACCAATTTTGCCGGGCAGCTAGTAATATTATAAAAGATGGATAACCTACTCTAGAGTCCAAACAGTCGTGAGTTACAAGTCACGTGTTACTAGCAGCATTGCATATCTATATTGTGCAGTTATGAATGTGTAAGGAAGTATGTTTCCATGAGAACAATACATCTAAATAGATTTACAGAATTTTCTATAATAGAGTCCCATTGTATAAGAGTAGTGAACCGTGCTGTGCGCTGAGTATTTTCATCTAGACGCAATTGTTGCAGTGAAAGGAGGTCCGTGATGTGGTCACGTTTTATTTATTATTTAATTTCAGATAACTGCTGGATTTCATTTCATGCAAATAGACTAATGCGACAGAATGGCATTTCTTTGGAAATTAAATATAATTTTTATAGATTGGTTTTTAATAAGTACCCAAAACAGCATTCCACGTGTAAATATTGGGATTATATTCCGTGGAAACTTATTTCTTTTTTTAGTATAGCTTGACAATATATCTTGCAAAATGTTTACTTCTCTTCTATTATCGAAAACATACCTATTTTAATAGTAATTATTTCATTCATAAAGCTACGAGAAAGAAATAAATGGGTACCTTTATAAATTCCTAACATCATTATTTTAAATACGTTAAGCAAAAACTTTGTACCCCTTTTTCGAAAATTGCGCGAAAGGAGGAGTATGAAATTTCGGACAATTACAGTTTATATAGAGAGTGCAGAATGCTAATATTTAATAAAAAATATGCATAAAAATACATTAAATCACTAAACAAAACATTACACACACTACCGTGTATTTGACACACACATATATACTATTTTGTTTATTGTTAAAGTCAAATTAACAGTGTAGCCTTGACGAAATCTGTGATCAAAGAAGTATAGTCTTTGACATCAGAACCTTAACAATGTCCTAACTTATAATTTAAATTAATTATGGTCGAATTTCGACCACTGGGCGACCACTAGTCTATATAAGTAATTAATGAGGTCCGGAAGATTGTCTTCTACTACTATACCATACCTACTATAATATATATTATGTTTTTCAATACAATTACTAACTCGTCGTGCCCCTCCACTTCGTTCACTCGGAACTTTATATTCATAACTAGCTACCTGCGACTTCGTCCTCGTGTTTTTTTGGCGGTACCCTAATTTAAAAAATAGACTAAGTTACTCCTTATAACATAAGCTATCTGCAATGAAAGCCCTGTTAAAATTGGTCTGCCGTTTTAGAGATTAGCCGGAACAAACAGAGAGACAAAAATTGAAAAAAAAAATGATTTTTTATATAATTTCCGTATAATTATAACTTTCATATTGATAATTGAGTACAAATTCAAAATATGTATATCTGTTGTTAAGCTTAAAAAAGCTACATATGAGAAATCATTCTCTAAACTAAATACGCACAAAGATTTCATGTCATGCAAATTTTAACCAAGGATCAGCCATTTTGTCGATTCCGATATTTATTGGTTTCCTAGCAAAAAGTACAATTGACGGTATCCGGGTGTGACTAAATTCTTTTAGTGATGACATCAGAGCTTAACTATTTCAGAATATTTTATTTTTCTTTTGTAGCGTCTAAAAGTCTATTTTATTGAACTGTTTTAGAGATACATATTATCTATTGTTTTCTACATATATAAATACATATCTATAAGTAGCATCTACTTTGGGATGCCTACGCCCAGCAGTGAACTGTGATTGGCTGACGAAGGTATAATATATTTATTCTAAAGTTGTTTTCATGTCTAAAGTTAAGGTGTTGTTGCAGTTTGAACCAACATTACAATAATTTCACTATTATATTCTACTTTAAAAAAAAATGACTGTACGATTTTTGATCGGCAAGTAAAGCTTGTTTTTGATCTCAAGCAAAAAAGCAGTAGCCAAATTGAACATAAAAAATATCACAGCAAAATGTGGCCATTCGAGTTTCATAATATCCACTACATTCTAGACATTTTCTAACGCCCCTGTTACACTTAGGATAATATCAGTGCTAGTAACTGTATCACGCAGATGTAGCCAAAGCTTAATGTGTTACTTGAGATTGCGGTTTGTTAATGACGGTAAAACATTGACTGATAACGTATGTACAAGGGTGACTTTTTTCGATTATATTCTTTTCTCGGTTTCTTTTTCCACCCAAAATTTTGTTGTATATGTTGGTAAATCCCTGAAAGTTACAGCCCTTTATATTAATTTTAAGTACTTTCCCCAAGCGTAAAAAGATTTTCCACATAAAATATACGTAACTCAAGTTTTTTTAAATTGCTATAACTCAGGCGCATTTTATGGTATCGTATTGGGCTTTGTCGCGATTTATTTAGAATTAAACAATCTTTAATGGTGTCTACTGCGACGAAACTGTAACATATACTGGTAAGTTGGTACACGTCACTGAAGTCGATTTTCACCTAAAATTCTACTATTTCTGCTGTTATACGCAATGGACTGAAAAATGTAATAAAAAAATTATTGGGTGTTTAATTTCCTACAAGAAAGTCTCACAGATCTAATTGCTTAGACCAATATTTTCTGAATTTTTAAGTTTAAGTCATTAGTGGTATACATTTTTTATGGTTTATCGAATGAAAATGGCCTGGTCTAGAGTATACCATAATAACCTTGACTTGTGTTCCAGCATTAGTGGCTAGGTTCCAGTCTCCTTTAGAGAGCGGCGGCAGATTGGTAACACCTTTGGTGTTACAAATGTCCATAGGCGATGGCAACTGCTTTCCATCAGATGGGCCGTCTGCCAATATGCTGAACTCGTGCAATAATGTTTATTTTGTTAAAACGTTATTTTTACGCTTTAAGTAAGCCGCATTCGGCCAAAGTCACTAACACTGTTGCAGGGGCATAAGAAAGTACTGTTAAATAAATGAACTAAACAAAACGTTTTTAGATAGGAAGATTTTCACACGTACAAACTATTTTAGTGTTATTGATCAAAAATATTAGAGAGGTCAGTTGAATGATGATTGATAGTCTGTGGTATGATTAATAAAATAAATTGATGTTTGTGTTCCGGTGCATTTACATATAATTGGTATTAATAGGGATATGGACATATTATGTTATAACAAATTTTAACGTCATTGACATATAAAAAATATTTAAAATAACATCTTATATACATGAATTATAAATTTCCGGTTTAATTTAATACTTTTTGCGATATATTAGTTTTCCTCCATTTTGGCGGCAAAGACTTGTAAAGCAAATTGAAAAAGCTATTACACCAATCTGGCTAGACACGCAAAGCGTGCTAAGACAGAATTAAACAATAAAATGAAAAACATTTATTAGTACACATTATTAACGAGTTTATACAATTAGCTAGGGATTAGCTAAGTAGGTAGTTTATTATCATTTTACAGATAATGTATAAGATTTGGCCAATTTCAGGAATAACCAGACCAGAGCTAATTATTCGAAGACAGGAAATACTTAAATTATGTAAAAAGATGATTCATGAGTAATTAGATTACATTAGATAAATAAGTCAGGTAAATCCTAATGTAATGTAGCTTTTATAAAATACGAGGAAAACCAGAATGTGATTCAAAAACCACTGGCATTAAATAAAACCTCAAAAGGATTAAACTTATTATTACATTGGTTTTTCCTGATCTTGAATTTAGTCATTGGTTTTAATCATAGATAGTGAATTTACTAAATGGAGTAATAATGTAACGTAGGAAGTCTTCAATGATGCTTCATTCCTTTTCCTTGAAATATTCGTAGTCACAGATTTCGCCAAGGCTACTGTCAATTTGACTTAAATAATAAATAAAAGAGTATATATGTGTGTGTGTATGGCAAATTCATGGTAGTGTGTGTAATGCAGTTTTTTTAAATTAATTTAATGTATTTTTATGCATATTTTTTTATTATAAATATTAGCATTCTGCACTCCTCTATAGTATAAACTATAAGTGCGCTAAATTTCATACTCCTCCATCCGGGCAATTTCGTAAAAAGGGGTAGGTACTAAGTTTTTGCTGTGTTTTTACTTCACATACATAGATAATATAACGACATCATAGAACACAATAGTAAGCTGATTATCAATTAAATTGTTTATTTGTATGTTACTATTAAATATCCTGTTATTCATATATATGTATTCACTCCTAATTTTCCAACTAAAATCTAAAATCTAGAAGACTCAATCTCTAAATAGTTTTGGTATCTAAAGAAATAACTGCTCTAGCAATGAACTGGCTACACGATCTATTCTCGATTGTATGCAGATTGCAGATTCCAACCATTGCCAGTGTCGCAACAGTTTGATCGGAATTGGTCAATATCGCAATACTCTGTGACTGCAATGAACCGTATCGTGAATCCCAGATTGAGCTACGCGGCCACTTGACGCCAATTTGTATGTTTACAAACACGAGGCTGATGCAAATTTACACCTGTGGCCTTGGGGTATACGCGAGGCTTTTGTAGATTTTCATTCGTTGTCAACTGTTGGCAGAATTTGTAACAGAATGATAATAAGCTTTCTGGGTTTGATTTTTTTAAAATAAATTTTCCAATATTATTAAATTCATACACGTAAACCGTATAAGACTGTGGCGCAGAAACCTCATGGGTTTACTTGTGTCGCAGAGTCGAATAAAATACGTAAAGTTACGATTAATAATGATATTTTGAAAATGTATTGACGCAATATTAATGTTATATCAAATATAGTAGCAGAGGCGAGGTATTTTTATCTTTTTATCTTATCTTCTGATATGGTAATAATAAGCGAACTTATTAAACTTATATTTTAATGAAGTACAGTGAAACATGGTTAAGTGGGACCTGGATAATTGAGAAACCTCTATAAGAGGAATTCATGCTGAGTTCCCAACACTTTGGCATTGAATTAACCCTGTTAGTGGGACGAAGCCAACCTCTATATCTGGGATTCGTTCTTTCGATTTATCGTCATAGTAAGGTACCTCTATACCTGAGACAGCGAGTGAATTTTATATGCATAGATCTCTGTAACTGAGATAACATCGTTTTTTTGTTTACTTACTTATTCTTATTCTAGACGCAAATTCTGACTTCTATTAATGGAACCCTCTGTAAATGAGACAGATATTTATTTATACCTGGATATCTGAGACAATCGGTAAGTGGAATATCTCTATAAGTGAAACCACATTGCAGGTCCCTTGATGTCTCACCAGGTTTCACTGTATAATTATTAATACTGCGTATTGCATTTATATGTTTATGTTTTATGTTTTATAATATTAGTCACGGCAAAATAAATACCGGTTTGACCTTTGACTCATACGGCATAGTAATTTTTATTCATAGATGTTTGACTCTCGTCAGCTGATTCAACCTTAGCTCTTTCTCATAGCGTTAAGTGCGTGGGATCCCAAACAATGCTAGCAGGGCTATAATCCTACCTTTGTCCTTGATGAGCAGATTTATCCTTTACTACGAAGCTTTTGTGATTATAATTAGTACGCCATTAGTTATTGAGACTTCATATGCCTGTAAATATATTCAAAGTCTGTTTCACATGTATCTTTTAGAGGACAACGAAAAGAAACTTAAGCAGGCCTGCCAATACCTTTTTTTCAAGTCTATATGATGCAAAGAATTTGCGTTTATATAATTTTGTAATCGTGTAATAATTAATACCGTTCCAAATATCATATTAAGATCGAAGTAATTATAAAATATTGTTCCTAGTATAAATGGCGCTCTGTTGTTCGTGCCTACCCCGAAAGGGACCTGGCGTGAAGTATGTATGTATGCTAGTATAGTAGTATAATGAATACTTTTGACATTCTCTGTGGTTGAAAGGAAAAGCCTAAGTAGCAAAGTACTGAGTGCGAACTTATTTAGCAAATTGCGGCACGCAAATTTGTTTTTAGATATATTTCTTATTTATTATTTGTTTGTTTATTCAGAAATAAACATTTTTTCTTTCTTTCTTTCCATTGTTTACTGTGGTCAGGGTGTCTGGGATCAGTCACAGAATGATCATTGTATATACATTGTACATAACACAAACGTAATTTGCTTAGCTTGGGGATATGCAATGTGTGTGTTTGTTTGCAGGTTATTAAAAAATATGTTTAATGCAATGTTTAATAATTTATTAGACCTTGCTTACACCACTAATCAATTAAAGTTTGCTGATCTACAGACAAAATGTTAACAATAATTCTCATTTGCATGATTGAGTGACTCAGAACATGCGTTACGCCTCTCTCTTGGGCAAACCAACCTTGGGCCAGGATTTGGTATTTCGTTAAGAATTTCAAGCATTTCCCTTGACAAGCGTGTGTGTGTTAACTATCACTATCCGCTTTAAAGTCATTATTATAAGGCAACCACTTATTATTCTTGTTAGTTATTTATATTAATTGAATAAGTGGTACAGGTAATTGAGCGTAGTATATTAACTTAATGAATGACGCCTATATGAAGAAGATATAGTTTGTTACAACCTAGGCACCGGCAAAGACAAATTCCACGTACAGATCTGTAGAAGCACATTTTTATTACCTGTCGGCATTTGAACTAATTGTAATCCTTTTATGATCGTCTTTTTTGTTCACTTATTTATTGGCTTACGTTTATAATTAGAGTGGAGAATAGCCTATTGTACTCGCTCATTAGTATCATTAGCCAGGTGTTGCGGATTTTTTTGCATTTGTGAAATATAAAACGACGGCCTGACGGAGAGAAGGGGGCGGCTGTTGAGCGACGATTACGATACGGGCGTGAGGTGTGTACATTCGGGAATCTAATAGAGACGACTTTGCCCGTTTTATTGAATTGTGACCTTTGCATTACGTTTGGATTTGTTGTGTTCGGTTATATTTGTACCTGGGTTATACGTGTTTGTATAGTTCTAATAAACTCTATAATAACTCTAACGGAATTTTAATTCGAGTCTGCTATCTCGTAACAGTATTAAACAATTATATTATATAAGTAAGTTTCATTAATAAGTTTTTATCGTTGAAGTATAAGTAGCAGACAGTGTGCTACCGGCCTCGAGGAATTTGGACCAAGCGTGGTAGTCGTCAATACGAGCGAAAGCCTTACGACCTAGCTGTGGGATGTTTTATCGTCCTTTACGACAGATTACCTGGCCGCAGATTGTGTTTTTAAGATACAAACGGGATGAAAACGAAAACTCGCAACCAATTTATAATCTGATTTGTCAATTTTCAGGACTTGTCTCTTAAGCAGAGCACTTGACATATTTATTAGTTGCTTGAATAACAAAGAATTTCATTATTGTTTCTAAACATGTTGAGATACTAACTGAGTAGACATGTACAGGTAATTTAGCTTCGAGACGAGTTTGCATTTGTAGTGGTGTATGATGATGATGATTTAGGGCATTGCCCTAAGCGGTCAATGAGATCTCGAATCTTGATGCCAACAGTTTAAAGGATATCAATCTTCTTGTCTTAATTTTATTGTAATCTTAATCAAAGCCTTCAAACTCGTAAGCCGTCAAATCAAAGATGGTGTTATGTGGGTGGAATGTAGTTCAACTAGTGTCGCAACTATCGCCCCCACAGCCGTAGTGTCGTGACACCGGCCGACCTCGCGCCGGCTTTGACTCAAGAATCGTGCACCAGCATTAAACAGAAATATAACGTGCCTACCAATGGATTCGATTACACAAAGAGGGAACAAATGTAGACAGTAAAGATATATACTTTGATTATACAATTTGCAGACTACGACAGAGAAGCGTCGCCGGCTTGTAACAATATTATGAAATCGATTACGATTTATATAATAAAAGCCCGTAATTCCCACTGTTGGGTTCAGGCTAACACATATTGGGGGAATGGGTAGTATACCCCTCACTTTTGCCTCGAGGTACAGTTTTCATCACGATGATATCTTACGCCGTCAGTACGTGGTAATTATTACAATATACACATTCACTCAAAAACTACAACCCTACGCAAAAGTTTGCCGATAGCTCATAATGTCACGCATCGATAGCCAGTAGGGTTGACAAAAAAGGTTACATAAATAGTTGTTGCAAAATTATTATTGTATATACTTTACATAAGTATATACAATAATAGTAAGTAGATAGACAGATAACACATTATTACTCACCCAAAAAAAAAAAACAAAAACAAAATGCACAAAAATAATAATCCTTGGCAAAACAACAGGCGGCAAGCTTTAAAGAAATTCTTAACTGATCTGGCGATGTAGGTGGAGCAGAAAAATGATAGGACTGTACAATTTAAATATACATACGAGTACTTACACTACTACTTACTTTAAATTTAATACATGTATAAATTATTAGTAATATATAATATATGTACCTACGTGTCGTGCCTACCCCGCAAGGGACCTATCGTGAAGTTATGTATGTATATAATATACGTATTTGCAAAATAATCTAAATAAATAAATTTATATTTGTTAACATTGTATGTGACAATAACATACATAATACATTATTTATTATTATATATACAGTAATAAATAATTAAATGTTTAATATATTAGACATATTTATTTAAAGATAGATAGCACTTTTAAGGGAGTTCCGAAATATAAAATTAAGGTAATGTTTTGGCCTCTCTGGCAGTAAGTAGTCATCGGCAAACTTTTGCGCGTTTTATAGTGGTGAATCCTTTCCGATTAAAACTCTAATTCCCGTCTCTTTTGAAATATGAGTTTCAAAGTCTCTCTAGTCTCATGCAACATGAGTTTCGTGAGATTCGAGTGTTCCCACTAAGCCACTAAGCTACAAAGTCTTATTTATATATATATATATATATATATATATATATATATATATTCACAGACACAATTACAGCGTGATTAAAGGCCTGGTCTATTTTTAGGGCAGCGCATTAGCGTTGCTAATCATTAGGAAAAACGCCAACGTTTTTGGAACATTTCCATCAGACGGCGATTTGAAAGTCATTATATGTAATTTTTACTATTATACATGGTTACGTTTAATTTTAATTTCTATATATAATATAGTTTATTTTTAGTGTCTAATTTTGTTTTAATTTAGACATGATTTAATTTTAACATTTAATTAGAGAGCTGAACTTTGTTTTTTCGCATCGTCTCTTCATTACTTTGTACGTTATACAGACCGTGAAATTTCATATACGTAAACCCAGAATTGCTGACAAAAAATGATTGTGTATATCGTAGATGGGAGTGGTCGTAGGGTACCTGCCGTATTTGCCAAAACAAAACCTTAAAAACAGACAATATTTGACTTAGAATATATGCAATGCAATGCAATATGCAAATATCCGGTGTAACCGGTTATGCAATATAAGCTAATTCAACAAAATGAAATAGGTACATTTGTGCAGTGCTGTTCAACCTTTTTCATGGCACGACCCCCCTTAGTATGTTAAGATATTTTGCGACTCCCTATGCTCCGCTGTTTCTAGCTTGCATATTATTATATGATCCAATATATATAATATAGTTATCAACTCGTTGGCTTTTCCCTGGTGTTGTAAATATCTATGGGTGATGGTAACCATTTTCCATTGGGTGGGCCGTCAGCCTGTTTGCCAATTCGCAATATTTATTTTGTACAAATGTTAGTAATTAGACAACGGTTATATTTACAACATTAAAACAGATACTTTTTGTATTTTATTTCGTTTCTATCAACCTACTAATCTATATATTAATAGTGACGCAAAAACTTTGTACCCCTTTTTACGAAAATTGCGCGGACGGAGGAGTTTGAAATTTTGCAAACTTATAGTTTATGTGGAGAATGCTAATTTTTTTAAACTATGCATAAAAAATACATTAAATCAATTAAAAAAAACATTGCACACACTACCATGTATTTGACACACATACGCATATATATTCTTTTGTTTCGTAACCTTTGCGAAGTCTGTGATAATCTTTATCATTAATTATTATGGTCGAATTTCAACCACGGGCGACCACTAGTATACAATATAATATTTTCTTAATTCAAATATATTTTTGAGCTTTTTTTACTTAAGCTTCGCGACGCCTTATATGCTTATAGGCCCTTATAGGCTTTGGGATGCTCCAGGGGGTCACGAGCCGTACTTTGACAAACACTACACACCACACATTAGTGGTTAACATTTGATGTCCTGTTAATTGCAGCGCAATTTAAGATTTTCTTTGCACATGTTAATGACTATTTGGCTCAGAATAATAACTGTAGCTATAAATGCCGTAATAAAATAGTAAATGAGCGAATGTTAGTGGCCTGCCACCCATTTTACTATGATGGCAGTAAGACAGAAACTTTCACGTAAGTGTAGTGTACTGAAACATTAGCTTTTACGCCAGCGTCCACATCTGTACTTTTTATGGCCGATTCTTATATTTTACAATTCATTCACTTGCCACTGGTAAAAATTGACGTCACTTTGGAGCTAATGTAAAATTTTAACCTGTATGTAGTAAGACATAGGACGGTTATTAAAATATACGATTTAATCATTGTTTCACAAATTATCGAATTGTGAAAATTTTATAAAATTAATGAAATTATTAATTTAAATTTAATTTAATAATTGCCCTATTTAATTTTCCAGCTTAGACGAAAATTCATATTCATACAGTTCGAATATAGACCATGTTTCCTGAAAAGTGCAATCCGGGTATCTTTAAGTCTTGTCTGATTATCTAGGTAAAATTGCTCCATATTCCACCGCATCATCCTCCGAAAAGGTGTCGTCGTGGTTTAACGCAAACCTATTTATCTATTTATTTATCATAAAAAAAAATTCGCCATAATCGGCCTGTTTCACAATAAGGTATTGTTACAAGTCGAGAGACTCGTATTAAAATGCCGTTAGAATTACTATAGAGTTTATGAGAACCATCCAAACACGGATAACACAGGTACAAGTATAACCGAACACGACAAGTCCAAACGTAATGCAGAAGGTCGTAATTCAATAAAACGCGCAAAGTCCGTCACTTATTCGATTCTCGATTGTAGTACATACGTCTCACTTCGCTCGTGGTTATCGCTCGACTAACTCCTTCCTCAATCGGGCCAGTGCTTTATACTGTACAGATGCAACATGTGCCCCCAGCCGCGTGAAAAAATCCTAGAATCAGCTTATACTTTAAATCCGTAACACCTGGCGAATGATCACAATACAACAATAGGCCGTATGCCAATAAGTTAACAAAAGAAGACGAATATAAAATTAGTTCAAATGCCGACAGGTAATAAATGTCCTTTGTTTTCTTTATTATAAGGTTTATATGATTTTGCTTTGTTTGTCGGGATCTGAGTTGTAACAATTTTTTACACATTTCATATAAATACCAGAAGAGTGTAAATAAAAAAACATGTCTAAACAGCTCACTTGATCCTACCTTTAAAATTTCAAGACAAAAGCAATTTCAATTACCGTTCAAACGACAATCACGTCGAAGAACTGCAATGGAATTGATCAAAATGATATAGGTGTCAATGCTTCATTTCATATAACTCTAATGCCTACGATAAGTGACTCTTAAGTTTTGAACAAAAATCATTGCGCACTAAAATTATATACAGTAATGATGATTGATCATCGCCGTCCATAATATTGCCGCCGGAGTCACGTACTCGGAAATGGTTCCGTGGCCGTTGTTGTTTTGTGTCTAACTGTAAAATGGCCAGCGAGGCGATGACCAAGTGTCGACGGTGACAGCTTGTCTCAGGGATGTCATGTTTCACTAACAAAAAATACTTAGTAACTAAAATTTAATAAATTTCGCCGACCAAGGATAAATAGAATATGTTGATAAATGGTCAATTCTTCTTTACAAGCTTTTATTTAATTTGCAATGGATGTACCTATGTATGTAAGTATGTATGCAAGTTAGGGTGGAATCTTGCAAGTTAAATTTGACCAACTTCCCGGTTTCCGATTGAGCTGAAATTTTACAAGAATATGTATGTCACGTGACAATGCAATAGTATGGTACCATGGAGCTGATCTAATGATGGAGTCGGAAGGTGGCCATAGGACTACTCTATTAAACAAGATAGACCGTCGTGTTTGGGCTCGTTTTACTTGTCTTGGGTAGCACTCTGTTTTACATGATATCAAGGATCTTAAAGGCTTGTATTTAAAAACCTTTTTAATAAACAAGTTATTTTACACCATGAGTGCTACAGACAGGCAGACCTACCTGATGGAAAGCGGTTACCGTCGCCTATGACCATTTACATCACCAAAGGTGCTACAAATCGCTGTGTTCTCTTAAAGGAGCCTGGAACCTAGCCACTAACGCTCAAACACAGCTCAAGGTTGTTATGGCGGCACACTTTAGACCAGGGGAGGTAGCCATTCAGCCATAATACACATACATACATACATAACTTCACGCGAGGTCCCTTGCGGGGTAGGCACGAACAACACAGTGCTATTTAGGCTTATTCTTACACATCTCACTTGCTTCTTTGACATTCACAGCTCTTGTCATAGCCATAATATGCATTATATAATCTATATAATCTCATAATATAATCATGCATAATATTAATATCACATATTTTTCTTAGGGTTTCGTAGCCATTTTTGCGAAGATGTAAATTTCGATATGTTTTCGACAAGTTCGTCCATATATAAATAAAATCTTTAACTATAATAAAACTACGTTTTAACGGTTTTAAGCACGGTAATTTATTTTATTTAGGTTTATCCGACGTTTCGGCCGCTTTTCAGTTGCCGTGGTCACGGAAGACAAAGATGACATTTGTCAAACGTGTATTGTCAAAGTTTTTATTCAGCCTACCGCCAACTTGTTCATTTTAATTATTCAGTTTTAATTTTGTTTATGGATATTATTTACTCTATGGGAGCCTAATCTAATTTACCACTTTACAATTTAATTTATGTGTACAAGTCGCGAAAACTTAAGAAAATATTAAAATCTTTAACTTCTACAGTTAAGACTGGAAAATTTTAAAAATTCCAAGCTAGATATGTTTGTATGTATGTATACAGTTTTGCTATATTTAATTTTTTAAGGTTCGTCACTTTATCAGAACCCTACTCTTTGCGTGTATACACATGTACTGGATTATTTGGCGATTTTATATTCTACAGAGGTAAACGAACTTCGGCGTGTGTATACACTGTACGTGGGTGTTCACAACACAGGTCTTGCTTATTCAGAAAATGGCCAATCAGTTTTATTAGGTATCATCAACGTTTAAGTACCTGCGTACCTAATTATTGGTTTACTATATACATTTTATAACACGTTTGTTATAATCATAACATTTAACGCGGCTAATCCCTACTTGTTACGAGCGAATCAACTTACAATACCTAATTAAATTATTTAAGTACGGAGTAAATCGTCATAAAGAAAATCGTAATAATACCTGTCATTATCTTTCTTTTGTTAATTATAGAATAGACTATACTTTATTGCATAATATTAAGATACAAATTAAGAAGTTTAAGTACAGAAGATAATAGGCGATCTTATCACTAAAAGCAATTTCTTCCTTAAGATGGATTAGAGACAATTGTGTAACATGTGGGTTTTGCAATATAAATAGAATGAAAAATTATATAAGATTTAATTATAGTTATATATTCAAATGATTTATCTCTAGGTTTTATATAAATAAATGTTGTTTGACGCTAATGTCGCTTGTCTACAGATAACTTATGCGGTGAAGCTGCCATTTCTCTAACACGGGAGTACCGAGCTCAGCTGTGGGACGATTAAGAACTGATATTATCTATTATTATTTTGTTAATCTCCTCCATTCTAACAAACTTGATAAGGTTGTCAGGGTCTTTTTTATCTTTTACGTTTTTATATATAAAAACTATTAATTAATTTTTCCTATTTTCTATTGTTACTACTATATTACTATACTATTTTATTTTACTATTTTACCTACATGTTTAGTTAGTACAATATTTTTCTGTTGCTGTTTTTCTTTACATTTCCTTCTTTCATGTCATTGTTTATATTATTACTTATTATATTTCTTACTTTATTTGTTACTCTAATTACTATTTAATATATTACTTTTCCTATCACTATTTTAACACTATTTTGAATTCCTTATTTATTTACACTTAATTTAACTCCTTATCATATATAAATATAATATGTATTCAGTTTGAGTTGTATGTATCTTTATTTCTTTTTATTACAAATTCTAACATTTTTATACATTATTTTATAAACTGTTTATAGTGTCTTTTGGCCCTCAGATCTTCTATGTTTTGATTCGTAACGGGAATCTTCGTTCTGCTTTCAAAGTCATGCCTAAGGCGGGCGTGCATCGGGCAAGAAATTATTATGTGATATTATTATTTATTAGATAAGCCCGACTGTATGGCTACCACCTCTAATCTAGAGTAAGCCGCCATAATAACTTTGAGTTGTGTTCCGGCATTTCCGGCATCAGAAGTCAGGTTCCAGTTTCTCCTTCGAGGCCGGCAGGACCTCTGGTATTGCTAATGTCCATAGACGACAGTAACCACTTTCCATCACAGTCAGGCCGTTAGCCTGTCATCTGTGCTTCAGCAATAAAAAAAATACTCTAATAAGTTTGCATGCAACTAAGTCATTGATGGATTTTGTGCAATAGTGCACATTTTGTTAGACGAAGACTGTAAATGATCGTTTATTAATTACTAGCTTCTGCCCGCGACTTCTGCGCGTAGAATAGTAAAAAAGCAAGTAAGTTAAAAAAGAGACCCCGATTTTGAAACATTCTTCATCGGTGCTCCGCTCCTATTGGCCTTAACGTAATGATATACTGATATATATTATCAGGTATTTAGATATATAGGTAAATAGCAGATTCCTCGATAAATGGCTATCTAATACTGTAATAATTTTTTAAATCAGACCAGTAATTCCTAAGATTAGCGCGTTCAAGCAAACAAACAAACTCTTCAGCTTTAGTTTAGCTTTTTTTTCAGCTTTTAGTATAAGATGTCAGATTTATGCTTGGAGCTAATTTCATAATACGTTTACTGTATGGTTAATAATAATTATGAATAAAATATAAGCTAAGTAAGTCAACAATGTTTTGCTAGATCTTTTTGTTATGAAATCACCGAGGTTTGAAGTTACCTAAGTTAATTGCACCTGATCTATTTTGCTTATTTGTTATTGTATGTGTTTACCATTAATTAATTAAAATAAATTAAATAAAATTGAGGATAATATCGTCTATGTTATATTGCACAGTTTTTGTTTCGATTTCCGGCAGAGTAAATTTCATAAATGAATTTTCATTTATCTACTTTAATATTGCTGTTTTTAATTACATTACTTGTATAAAGTATAAGATTGTACGCTCGTACAAAATCTGTAAAAAGTATTGCAGTTCTTTTGAAAGTCTGCTCATTTATTTTCTTATAAGGTTTATATGATTTAGATACAACAATCGATAATAATCATAAGAGTGTAAATTTAATCGATATATGTAATTTAAAACTTATTGAAGGAAGTAGGAAATGCAATCAATTTTTTCTCTTTTAAGACAATAAGTATGATATCATTACGTCATTCCGTGCTTAGTATCCCGGAACATTGTTCATTGTGTAGTTTCTGCAATTTAAAAGTAGCCTGTTCTAGATGAGAGCAAGGTCGAGCAACCGCGTTCCGATCTAATTATGAAATGTATATCGAGTTAGCACGTTCGTGACAAAGTCATAATCGAGTAGAATGTAACTGGTTTGAAATAATGACTATTTGAACATATTCGCTAAGACCCTTTACATTATGTAATATAGGATCCATAATTGAGGATGGGCTGGGTCTAATAAAAGATTTTACTCTCCTTTTTTATTACATTACATTGTATAAACTTTAAAATAATTTTCTTTTTTTAATTGTTTAACAAACGAGATGTTCGGAAGTGGGCGCTAGCAACTGCAACACAATGTTATACTACAGCAGTTGTTTGCCATACTTAATTGTTTTTGTACATCGTGTTAAAGGTTTCGAAAAAATATTTAAAAATAAAATATATGTGCAAAACCTTATATGTAAAATCGATGTGCGATTGCCCTTATTTCCTATTAATAGAAAATTTCAATTTTTATACTTTTATACGCTACACCACTTTAAATCGCTAGCATAAAGTTCAAAATTTAACGCTCTGTTACGCACAATTTCCTCTGATCTTCGTATAAAACAATATCTGCCTTAAGTGCGGTACGGATAGAGTTAATTCATTTGAAATCTTTTAAGTTTTATTTTAATTGAAAATTAATACTAACGGGTAAAGAGAAATGTGTTTTATTTTGAGGAAAATAAGGTTGACTTTTATCTGTTTATCTCTTTTAGTGTCGCTTTTACGTCTCATCGAGTTTCAAAGCACAACGATTCTAAACAAGTTTCACTTCAAAAAACAACAAAAACCAAAAAATATTCAAATTTCGAACTCATTAATTTTTTTTACAAAAAAACGAATTTTGATCAGAAAGCGCTGCATGAAGTTTGATCACTCAGAATCATCAAAATTTCTTTGTGTTAAAATTTTCATGTCAATGATCAATTCGGTTGTCCTATTTTGAGTATTAGTAACAGGATCGACTGGCATTACGAAATCTTTTTTGTGTATGATGTTTTTGTAATAACTGTATATTTTTTGAAAATCTGTTAATGGGGATTAAAATTTCACATTATGGATAGACCTAAGACCATTTCTAAGGTACTTCTTTTTACTGCCGTACTTCCAGCTAGCTGTATATCAAAGACCTTCGAGTTTTGTAGGAGGAAGTCTAGATTGAGTTTGGCATGTTATTAAGTTCATAGCAAGTTTCGTTGGTCGCCATCCTGTCAGACAACCATACATATAGTTTAATGCGATGCCACTGTCACAAGCAAAGAATTTGGGCGCGGTACCCGCTACGCCTTCTCAACTAAGCTGACACAATGGTTGAATGCATATTTCGGATGTAATACTAAAGGAATGATAATTGAGATGAAATAATTTTGACCTTTGAAGGGCTTGGTTTCCGATAGGTTCAGCAATGTAAGGTTTATGTCATAACATTCTAAATGCGATTATGAATAACAAATCTTAACGAGCCTATAAACCTCGTATAACTATTATTCGACATCGGATTATAATTATTATAATTGCAAAATGTATATGCTAATATTTACTAAAAATCGTCAAATGTGCACGAAATAATATGTACCATTGAACCTTAATTATTTGTTTATGTTTAAGTCATAGAATACTGAATGGTATTATGAATTATACTTTTTTAACGAAGCTATAAGCATCGTGTAACTATTATTCGACATCGGATTATATGTACTAAAAATGGTCAAATCATCATCATCATCCGAGCGTTAAATCCCGGTTGCGTTCGGAGCGATCACTTCGACGCCCAGGGTCCGCTTTCCTACTTTTTCTTCTCCACTTCGCGCGATCTTCGGCATCCCTTGTGTTGAGACCGTTGGTACGCATGTCATGCCTCACAACGTCAAGCCAGCATTTCTTGTGCCTACCCCTTCGACCGGGACCTGGCGGAGGCGGCATGGCTAGACATTTGTTCCCCACGTAACTAGCCGGTTTCCGTAAAACGTGGCCGTACCAGCGCAAGCGACTCTCCTGCAGTTTGTCTGCTATGTCACGGACGTGAAGGCTGCCGCGGATGCGGGAGTTCCTGACACGATCCTCTCGCGTGACTCCACACATCCACCGAAGCATATTCATTTCCATGACACGCAGCTCCTGCTTGTGTCGCTCAAGTACAGGCCACGCTTCACTGCCATATAAAAGAACAGGTCTAATAATGGATTTATAGACCTGTCCTTTTAGCTTAACCGGCATTTTGGAGTCGCAAATGGCACCTGTCACCTCACGCCACTTGGCCCAAGCTGCTGATATTCGAGCCTTGACGTCATGGTCGATGTCCCCGGACGCGCTGAGTAAAATCCCAGGTACTTAAACTGGTCCGTGCGCTCGGCCGTGTCTTCGCCTATGCGCACGGACGTGGGATCCGTAACGTTGCAAGCCAAGTACTCTGTCTTCGCCACACTTAGTTTTAGACCGCCGTTCTCAAACGACTCCTTCCACGCATTCACACGTCGCACCAGGCGGGCCCTATCCGCATCTGCCAGCGCGATGTCTTCCGCATACACAACAACCATGGTGGTTGCTCATGTCGGTCTCTGATGTTGTTGGACACTTCGTCCAATATCACGCTGAACAGAAACGGACTGAGGACAGATCCCTGGTGCACTCCGACGGTTATAGGGAATGGTGTAGTGTCCCCAACAGCGGTCCGAACTATGGAATCGGAATCACGGTACATGTCTCGAATAATATCAATATAGGTTTCAGGCACCCCTTCGACCTCAGTGCCCACCAGATCATCACTAAATCAAATGTCACTATTTAATGCCAATTTCGTTTTTATAAATGTTTATTTTTGCAAATGATTTAATTGAAATTCTTGTTAAAATATATAAGAACATATTTTGTTAAAACTTCTATAGCAATCTTATTGTGTTTTACCTTTTAATATAAATTGAAGATTGGCACCATTTCTGGGGAAATAAATTATAGGCAGGGTTGAATTTGTACTGTTGGCATAATATAAGAATTAAATTTCACAATTGTTTGTGTAATTAATGTACTTGTATGTACAACGCTCCTACGGCTCGCTACCAAAATAAGTACGATCGGCAAAAATGTACTAAGTTATGCGATAATTAAAAGTTATTATAATCTGGTGTCTAACTATTATGAATAAGGGGATATAAGTTACTAGGACTGACATATTTATTTACGTAAGTGTATTTTATAATATTTGATTTACATATATCGTATTAATTATTATTTATTAATGTATCTATGTATATTATATCACGTATTACATATATTTATATGATACTGATTCAGTAGTGAGAATAATGTAAAATACCTCTGTTCTTATCAAATGTTTTGTCCATTCAAAGGTTGTCAGGATGAAATCGCTAAAAGCGTTAAGATCGCCCATTGTATTGTAATATTTCTGTTAAATGTATCATTAAAACACAATAAAACATATTCGTTCGTTCATATTTGATAGGACCCATAATGTTTTAACTTTTGAAAGACGACATAGATATTTAAATTCAACAAACAGACAACCAGTATCGTGAGCGCTTGTGTGGACGGTATCGCCGACGCGGTGCCACCTCGCTGCTATTCTGTGAATTTCGATATATCTGCGAACAAAAAATGCGGCGGCGAGGCGGTAGTTGATGACGGGGCGGTGTGGCGGCAGCGCGGTGGCGGTATTGTGTACACACTACGCAGGCGCTAAAGGAGTTGTGTTTGTGTATTTAAGTAAACATCAGTATTATGCACCGTATGTTATATAATTATTAAATGTAGCTAATACACATGGTGAATTAGGAACTTTTCAGTCACTTTTTGTTGATCATCATCATTCCTACTGTGTATATTTAAAACCTGTTGTATTGGATACTTACATTATAATATTTTTATAAGTCTCCCCTAATTATGTTGTAAAGAGTTACGGAATAAACAAAATGTCTACTATATAGCATGTCCATATTAATGAATGCTCTAACTGAAATTGTTTTTACATAACACGTGTAAAAATAAACCGGAATATGCATTCAATGTTGTTGCATAAGGAAACACGGTGAATTCACAACTTTTACTTGACAATGAATACGTTCAGTTTTTGGCTGACCTCGTACTGTAGTTGATCGATTGAATAGGGTTAGTCGAATCAAAACATAGTCAATTTATATTGTATTCGATTTGTGACGAATTATTTAACCTTCACAAATCATCATATCATTTTCAAACAGTCCAGCCATCTCTTTTTTTAACTATTATTGCCTTTGTACTCATCAATCTTACAGTTTAACATTTTTTTCGTCACGTGACTTTCAGTCCTCTTCATTATTTTCATACTACCGTAGTCTTCTTCCTCTCAATTTTTCAGGCATAGATGCAATTTTTAAAAATCCCCTAATGTACTCATCTCCCTCCTTATACATTCTTGTAACACCGAACATCCATCTCAACATTTTACCTCAGCTGTATGGAGACGTTTGTGGTCTATTATTTTCGTGGCCCGACATTCGGACCCATATAACACGATAGATTTATATATCAGAACTTTTAGTTTCAAGAGCATTATTTTGTCCCATGTCACATGTCTCCACACTAGCCATGCTACATTTATTCCTCACAAACAATAACTATGTAAATAATATATAATAAGTAATTGCTTTCGATGGTGTTTGAGAATGAAATGAAATTTTTATAGGTATATTAGAAATATTGTATTTTATTTTAATTACGCCTTACCAGTTTAGTAGTAGTGGTCCAGTGGCTAAGGCATTTATGACATTTGTATCTTATCCCATTGACATGGGAACAAAAAGCGGCAAACAGTACACGCGTATTATTTGTAGTAATTATACGATCAATAACTCATGAAATCTATCTTTAATGATCGTCTTGTATCGCTTGTCGCTTACTGAACCCTATACGACCATCGTGCCATGATTGCTATGCAATTACAAAAGAAAACATGAGAAGAAACTTGCACAATAATTGGAATGCGCCAATATGCCTGGCTGGAACAGAAGTGGTGTGAACTCTATCCAATGTCCATTCGCATATATCGAAGCCCGATCTCATCGGAGGGACTTAATGCTCTTATACTGTAAATGCTGAAGGAGAATTGTGTGTCAAAGGAGATATTATGTTAAACAGCAGTATTTTGCGTTTTTCCATGTTATCATTATGTCGGAAGTTCAGACATTACTTATATTTTACCGTTACGCTAGAGAGAGTTAAAATTAAATTATGCGGCCAAGGTGTGCTTTTAAGTAAATTACTGACGATTATGAATTACTCAAGAAAATTTTGTAGGGGTAGCAAGATTGTCTCTGTCATCATCTCTGCGTGTTAAGCACTTTACTATTTTTTCTTCTACACTTCGCACGGTCTTCGGCAATGTCTATTGTGAGAAAACTGGCATTTACGACTTTATCATCCTTCACGATATTACGATAAGCGAACATTTCTGGGGTTTACCACTTGTACCGGGTCCTGGTCGAGGTGCCATAATAAGACAATTGTTTCCCGCATAACTTGCTAGAAAGCGTACATACCAACGTAGGTGACCTCTTGCTCTCTATGTATTTGAAATACATATATCTACGTAGATAATCTTCCACGTGTTTCATCATTTATCCAGTCAAGTAGAGATTAATTCTAGACAAAATTAAATTTAAGATGTCCTTTGGCGATATGCTGCGACTACCTTAGGAGAGGACTTGCAAGCATAGCTTGCTATGAGTCGGCAACCGGTACTCCAACTTTGGATAAATGGTTCCCGCTGACACAGGTCTATTCCAAGCAGTGGACTTCGATAGGCTAATCATCGCCATTCTTTGCGAACCTAAAAGATTCTTCTCTTGTTACGTCAATGGCAGGGACAATTTGCGATTAGCCGACAATTGTATCGACACATTGAGACAGACCTATGCTAAGCATTGACCTTAGTAGGTTAATTAGCAGCGTTTTTTGTCATACCAAATAACTTTTTCAAATAACTCTTTTGCTCATTGAGGGATTTTTTGTTGATTGGTCAGCTTGTTGGTCGGTGTTGTTATGTCCAAATTCTTTGTGACAGCCCTATAGATCAGTTCGACAGATCGATCGCCTGTCGTAGTCTGGATATGCGCACGCGATGATAACCGTTACTTCCGCTGTAACCGGATATATAGAATAATTCCAACGGTTTCTTATAACGTTAACCGCAAGTTTATCGAAGTCTTTTGTGAATTACTGAATTATTTTAATTAATGACCATTTGAACTGAATATTGACATTGATTGTGTAGTCTCCTTACATATACCGTCTTTTTATTTCACTATTTAAGTTTCAGAACGAGAACTTAAATCTTTTCAATTCAGGACATGTTACCTCTTTTATTTGATTATTTTTATGTACATTTTGTTATAAATATATAACTTTCTTTCTTTCCAGCATTGGTTTATATTTTTCAAGTTTGGAACATTTACTTCAAAAAATCTCATAATATTTGAATTCTTCAATTAATTTTATATTACGTATTTATACTCGTAAGGTTATCATCCAATGTGGCTTGCCTGTAATTGGGGACCGTTCGCTGTTGATAAGAATTCGTGACGTATATTATGATCTACGATTATTGTAATTTTATAACACTTGTATAAATTTAAATAAGCTCTCATCGCTAAATTTGGTTTTACGACGCAGTATTTTACAAATAAATCTTTTAAATATAATATCCAAATATAACACCAGACTACTTTCGCTGTCGTTATGTTCTTATGTATTTTTCCAGTCGATCGTGTTCGTTTGTTTACTGTTGTGTAGAAATCGAGAGTGAGGTGTGGGCGCCCCCACCCGGCCCTGAATACCAGAACGCATTGATGTTGTGACAAAACGAATCGCTGTTATATTAATTCAAAGCGGTATTATATAATTAGGCCATATCATGCCATACAGTTCATTAAGGACGATAGGGTCAAGATAATGAGTCTGGTGAGCAATGGCCGTGACGTCTGCAACTGGCTGAATTTACTTCCTTGCAAGAAAATTAAACAATGCACGTTTTATTCTTAAACCACTAGACTTACGACAAATAAAACAAGACATTACAGCAACATTACATTGCATTTTTATTTTATTTTATTATTATTAATCAACAGTTTTGTACATTTAATCAGTTACTAGACTTATGACTAAGGTTTACAATGCGATGTAAAAACTAATTACAGGTGAACACAGCTTGCAGTTTAATTTCTTTACTATTAAACTCTAATAATAACAATAGTAAAAATGTGTAAGGTAGGTAGGTATTAGTCTGTCCGTCAGTCTATGTCTAATTAGTGTCTTTTGTCTAAATACTCTAAACGAATCTTTTTATAAAATGAATTTGTGGAGTCAAAGAAATGTCAGTAACATCACTGCTACTGTTGAGAATTCTACATATTCTAGAGATAGGGGAGTTAGCACCTAGTACTGTTGTTCTTAATGGGGGAAAGAGGGGGGTTATAGGTTGTCGCGGGGGTTTCGAAGGGACTCTTAGGCAATTGGCTCAAAAATGAAGGGAAATCTATGTTATTATGAAACAACTTATAAGTAAACATGGCAACTAAAATAATTCTACGTGTATCCCGGGAATCGATTTTGAAACAAATTTATCTTTTCTGGTATGATGTTCCATTTTGATTTTTTAGAATTTTATTTATCTGGTTCTATGGCGTACATGTATCTCAGTGTTCGTTTGAACTTTATATCTCCATGGTTTTTATTAATGCAAACCTTATCATGAATATTGGTTTTAGGGATCCGTAGCTTTTACTAAAAGTTGACGCTTTGTAAAATCATCATCATCCGTTCATCTTTACGTATTTGTGTCAGTACATTTTCTTAGAAGCTACTGGGTTATATGAATTAAATGTGACAGGCACATGTATTCTACATGCCGCTTAACAGTGGTGTAGTGAAACCGCGAAAATTTTAAATGTTCCTCACAGATATAACTGAGGGTTTTGAAAAATATTTTTGCGTACTATATAGGCGTGTGGTGCTGTAACTGATATTTTGAAAAAGCAAAATGATGGTTTATTAAAAGTATTTATATACTTAAATGGCTTGGGATATATCAATATTGAAAGTCATTAAGTATATCGCGAATACGCGTAAGCGAATATGATGTGCCAAATTCAGAAACTTTATGAAGTGGAGAACCGAAAAATTCTTTCCAGGTATATTAGTTTTGAGCCTAATTGTATGGAATGCGCTGATCGAAAATAAGACAAAAGACTGTTGGCCTGGCTGATATTAAAAAAATCGTTGAAAAGTCTGCTTAAAAGAGTATCAGAAGAAAAAAAGGAAACACAAATTTGGACATAACTCTGTAAATTGGCCTCTACTACCAACCAGAGCTTATTATTTATAGATTTTAATGACCTTATCACTGTAATTGCTTTTGCCTTGTCAGACCACAAATTCAATGTCATTAGGCCAGTAATGGCATTCGGTATCCTGTCAAAAGATCATTCAACTTGTAATTATTTCATAATTTTGTTCGTATCATGACTATATGATGAATGCTTGAGTTCAGCTGCAACGCAACGACGTGTGTACATTATGGAATACAAGGGAAACATAATATGTATGAACATACTTTGCTTTTCCTACGAGAAAAAGTGAATATCATTTTGTGTTTAAAGTCTGTTTCAAATAAGACGACATGGTTGACACATAAAACGTAACTTGCAGCGTAATCGTGAACTTTCTTACAAAATAAATTATTATCTAAAATAATATAAAATTCTAAATATACCGTGTCTGTACATTGAAGACAATTAAAAAAAAACAAATACAATAAGCTATATAAACGATGCGAGAATATTTTTTTATTTCTTATCAGTTAGTCGGTTTGTCTGATGTGCGGGTGCGGATTCACGTGGATTACTGGGCCGATTTCGATGCGGTTTTTGGCAGGTCCCCAGTAAATTCGTAGAGTTAAAATCTGCGCTAATTTTTATCCTGGGAATCCTGCGGGTTTTTATGGGTTTTTAAAATTGCCAGATTATAGAAAATAAACGTATTCCAATACGATTTTCGCATTGATCGATTCGCAAATCTTATAAAATAAAATGTGTGATCTTTTTTAACCCGGGAAACCCACGGAAATGTCCTAGGAGCGGTTTAAAGTTTTTCGGGTGCATAAAATACAGTTCTCATTAAAACTAGGTACTAGATAAGATACTTTGTATCCCGGGAATCCCGCGAGAATTTCAAGACAAGTGTGGCAGTTGCAGGCTCATCCCATACAAATTTTAATTATAAAAACATTATAATATTTTAATTAATATACTAAACGTATTAATTCACAACAAAAAAATATATTTAATGCTGTTACTATTTAATAAAAATCTTATATTTCTCAATTTACGTAATTTGTCCAATACCGTCTTATTTGAATACCTACTTTAATATCAAACTTTGTGTTTTTAACCAACTAATTGTAAAACACGTAAGCATTGCTAATTGGAGTAATTGTGTGTGCGTGTGTTGCACCAAAATGAAAGTAAAAATGTATCAATACAATACAATATTTCAGTACCGTACTTTGTACGTTTACAAAATATGCATATTTTTATATTAATTTATTTAAAGGTTATTGTAAAATTTAATAAGTTAATAAAATTACTGTTTTAATTTATAAAATGTATATATATTGAAATTTGTTGAGCTGTTGCAGAACTTATACAAGAAAAAAGTAATATAGGCTAACAGTAAAAAGACAGTCACCTGTAATGTAACACCGTATTAATAACAGTTTTCATTTAATCGATATAGATGTTTACTACTACAGAAAGATAACTGGATTATAAATCGTTCTTATTATATTTTATATCCAATTGAAAGGAATGTTCCGAATATTATAACGGTCTCAATTTCACTATAAATTCTAATCAAAGTAAAGCCTTACAACGTTCACAACTATTCCGCTTCTAAGACGAATATTCCGACGGTTGTTTATGAGACAGTCATTGAACTATGGGTTAGTCTGCAGATAATATGAATTACAAATTATTATTTAATGTCCCTGCTTTATCTGGGATAATGTTAGTGTTGATGTCACGCAGATGTTTTATTTAATTTAACATGAGGAGCAGCAGACACGCACTCCCACCACCTGCTGTGCCCACCTTAATTAATTAATTAAATTTCATTAATTAAAATTAGGTAATTTTAATTAATTAATTAATTTTAATAATTAATTTTAATAAATTAAATTTAATAATTAAATTTAAACCCCTTACACAAATAAGGGATAAATGCGTTATTTGAGATACGATATTGTTATTAATTGTTAATGACGTTAAACATTGACAGATAACGTCTGTTTATACAAATGTAGCTATTCATTATCGGCGTTATTTTTAACCTTTAATATAGATATAGGAAGAGTCTTAACGAATGTTTACCTGGCAATACCTTTTTACGTACTACAGTACGTAATACGGTTTTACTTAATAAATATGATATATACAAACTTATTCAAGTTATATTTTAAACGAAATTGATTTTAAAAGGAGAAATTAAAAAGTGGTCACTGCCCGTGTCCGATAAATTGCGCTTTCTTGTTTAATGAGATATTATTGTGAGAATATTTATTTTACGTTTATACCTACAATATACACTTTATTAGGGTCTCCACACGAGTGCACTTGCGTAATTTGTGTTTGAACTTCAGACCAGAAGAGTTTAAGAACGTCAAGAAAACGACGAGGTTTTTGACAACTTTTTTTAAGTTTTGTATTCTGCTGGTGAAATATTCAAGTCCTAAAAATTAATCAGGTACCCTCTGAGTTTTAATTATGAAGTGGAAATTTCCGATGAAAGAAATGAAATTGTAGAGCTTTTAAAATACCTACAGAAAATTGTTTTGGACAACATCCATTGATTTATTTCTGTGATATGGCGTATTTTCAATTTGTTATTAAATGATACAAACAGTGAAATTCAACACCTTTACGAAAAAGTTCATAGTTCGTGTACTGACAGCACTTGACCGATTTTTTAATCTGTCCAACAACAAAGAAGTTGCACAACCTATTCCACAATTTTAAAATTGCAGGAAGCATGTTATTTCTCTATTTTCTTTATTTAAGTTGGCAAATGAACATAATCACTTAGCAATGCGTACATAGGATCGGTCAAATTGATTGTATAATATATTTGTCTGAATGCTCTCACAAAATGGTGACGTAACGCAAGTGAACTTTCTACACATGATCGACAGGTATGAGTTTGGATTTGCTTTAGAGATTTAAGATGCTTTATTGGGGACAAATTACGGAATTCATGTTACTTAATACGTAGTCATTTGAATTTGTTATCCATATGAAGTATTGACATAGATTGTCCAATACTTGTCATTATGATGGTGAATTTAGAAGAATTATGTTTGTATTAAAATATTGGTGTATATGTGCCAAGTATTTGGGTAATATAAAGTGGTTTTCGATTGATTTATGTATGCGTAGTAGTATACGTATTTATATGTGCGTGTGTGTGTGTGTGTGACATGACAAGTTTTTAATCTAATGTATGTACTGTTACAATTAACATGATTTGGTGGTGTAGGGATCTCAAGATAAATGCACATCGAGATTACCGATGAGTGAAAACGGCAAACCCCGTAAAACCCGAAAACCGGGATGATATTGTCGAGGCTGGCATGACGCGATCTTCTTCCTGCACTTCAAACATAACCCGTGATGTCCAACTCAGTCTACCATAACTCCATACTGTCAGTGATGTAGCACGCAACATAGCGCCCCCAGGCGTAAACTCGCGGCTAATCGGCTAATAATTTCGTTCTAGTTCTAGTATTAAATTCGTTATATGATTCGACCACCAGACGTCGCAGATGGCCATCTACAGCCCGAGATGGCCATCGAAAGTCGTAGACTGGCCAACCATGCCGCAGACGGAGCCAACACTCAGCTCGTGATGGCCACCGAATGCCGCAGATTGGCCGCCGCGAACCGCCAACATACCCCTTATGTGTCTGGCGGCTCTCGTACCACGTCTCTGGGCAGTAGTTGCCCCCTGCGAATTGGACCGGGGCAAAGAGTAAATATTTATTGCCCATTAAAAAAAACAAAAAAAAAGATTTGATTCCCCTAGGTCTACCCCAGGTATTATTTTCTCGTTCACACTTAACATTTTAGTGTAAGCATTTTAAATAAAATTTAACAAACTCATAAAAGCGTGTAAAAGATGAAATCTGATATGAATTGCAATAAAATTACTGCATGTATGAGCGATATAGACGAGTAATTATAACCTTCAAATTGATAAATGCGGATCATTTCTGCAAATATTATGATAGTTATATAACAAATTGCATGTAATTACGTAATCCCAGAGCATTTACACTCGTCTTGGAAGATAAACATATACATTTGGTGCATTTGAAGCGACTACTGAGTCGTATGAATGTGTTTTTTGAGATTTATTGCTTGTGTCGGAGGTATGGCTGTGAAATGTTTCAGTAAAAGTTAGCTTGTTGCTGTTAATAGATGATGTAAGACCGCTTTCGCTTATTTGTGTCGTTGAATTGAATGGTGGTTTGAAATTCTGTTCCTTTTTTTCTAAAGTACAGCATATAGCTTAACAGCCCTCTCTCTTTTCTTTCACCTTCTCCCAAGTATTTGGGGTCGGCATAATAGGTATGTCTTATTTTTTTATTTGGGGGTCTATTCCTTCCTTACTTCTATATTGACATACGTCATCTGTCACACCAAAAATCATCATCTTAGCTGGGTAGCAACCTAACTGATGGAAAGTATCGACTGTTGCCTGTCGATATTTGGAACTATAATATTATAAAAGTGTGGACTTTTGTTTTTTATATTTTTTGTGTTCGTCTGTTTTTTCGGGATTCACGTGAATACTACTGGGCCGATTTCGTTGCGGTTTTTACTGTTCGATGGCAAATTTTCTGACTTAAAATCTGGGGTACTTTATCCCGCGGAGTTTAAGATTAGAGTGTATTTATTACCTTATTCAAATAAGACTAACTAGAACGTGGTCGAAGTCCAAGATGGTAGGATATCTGCTCGTCTAGATGACTACCACCCCTGGTCTAGAGTATGCCGCTATAACAAACTTGAGTTGTGTTCCGGCGTTAGTGGTCAGATTCTAGTCTCCATAAGAGAGCAGCAGCGCATTTGTACTTTTGGTGTTGTAAATGTTCATAAAGGAACCTCAACTTATGGGAAGAATAACATATATTTTTGTGCCTTTAAACTTGTGGTATTCTAATGGCTAGCGCACGTGTCTCTAACTCAAAGAGCGCGGGTTTGGTCCTGGCTGGAACGCATGCACCATGCACCATTTACAATTACCATGTGCTAGCAACGGTGAAGGAAAACATCATGGTGCGACCTGCACATCGAGATAACCGATGTGTCAAACCTGCCAAGGCACCCTAGACAGGCGTGGGGGTATATTGTCCGTTCTCCGTATAGCGGGAGGCCCGAGCCCAGCAGTGGGATAAACATGGGTTGTTATTATTGTATGCCTTTATAGATTCGCGTTTGACCTTTGTCTCATCTGGTAATGAGTGATGATGAGGTCTAGATGGAGCATCCTTACCTAGAAGATGCCTATCCACTCGTGACTTGAAGACTCTTAAATTGTATTCAGACAATATTGCATTCTTCGGCAGTGCGCACCAGAAAAGAAGAACCAAAGCGCTTCATTCCGTTTGTTGCTGTTTTCACCTTGTAACTGTTGTGTTAACCGATGCGAAGGTTTTCCAGTGGTAAAACGGGGATCGAGAAATTAGATCGTGCAGCTCTAAGGAGCACTCTTGAAGAATATAATATCTTATTTATTTTATTATCAAATTTTATATTATAGAATATTGATATAGATTACGAATGCTAATTTCGATATAAACGAGGATATCACGAGTTTTCTTCACGACTGGCACTTACAAACTGTTTGCGATTTCACTAACATAACCACTCTCGCAATAACCCCTAAATTACATTTATACATTGTGAAACTTGCTAAGTACGAATTCACGTATGAGAAATATATAAGATGTCATGAGTATTTATGTAATATAAGCAAAAAGCTTTGAAAAAAACTTAATATTGTGCTACGCACTCTCATGGATAAATTTAATATTTTTTATTAAGTGGGATAAATTTTAGCTATTTGAGAACCATGAGTTATCTACGAAGTCGAGTCGTGAAGGCGAACGCACCTACCTATCACCTGCACGAGACCGTCTTAATGATGTGGGCATGAAACCTGGCCAGGAAGAATGCACGGCTTAGCTAGTATTTAAAATTAAATTGTTTTTGTTCCAGCTAAGTCCTGCTGAAGAACATTTTTGAGAAAAAATAAAATGTTAATACATCATACATTTTACTCTTACATGTTTACTTATCCAATAAATGTTCATGTCCGGTCTCTAAAATATCTATAAATAGCTATACCCGGCAGACGTTGTCTTGCTCTTAAAAAATTAAAATCTAGAAACCAAATTAGAATAGAATTGCAGCGTCATCAACCGAGTCCAATTGTTAATTTAAACCATTCTCGAATTTACTTGAAAAAACAGAAAAAATCATTAAAATCGGTCCCACTGTTAAAGAGGTGTCCAGCGGCGCCACCGGGTCGCCGGGTCCAATTCTAAACCATTCCGGGATCCACTTGAACACACACAAAAATAATTCACATAGATCAGGCGAATGAAAATGAGTTTAAATCCAGTCACCATTGCCAATTCGGCAGGGTAACAAATTACTGGGCTACACTGATGTTTTGTAATGACAATTCCAAAAACACAAAAATTATAAAAAATGGTCCAGCCGTTCTTTATATAATTATGTATGTTTAATGTATATAAATATATTTATATCAAGAAGCCAGAACGGAAACAAGCAAATACCTACACAAACTATTTCTTCCGTTTACAGGAAATAATAAATATTTTTTAATGTATGTATGTCAATAAGTATTACATTAAATAAAGCAGCTTTGGGCTCGTAGTAGGTAATTTGTGACATTGAAACGTTGTCAAGCTGAAAAGACAAGTTTACATAAATTCGTCACCCGACACAATCAGTAACGCAGATATTCGGAATGCAACCAAGATTTAACACTATAACAGCAATACCATGGTAATAAAAGTACGTGATAGTCTAAAGCAAATAAACTATTTGAATGTCTTTGTGTTCACAGAAGATGAACTGCAGTGTTAAAATAAGACTGAATTACTGTACAGCATTGAATTATATTAGGTGTTATTCTGGTTAAAAATAATTTGAGAACTATTAATTTTGTTAATCATTTCATTGTCATAATTATTCCGCATGAGTTAGTATAACAATGTACTGTCGTAAAACATTAATGAGTTGTGTAATAGCTTAATAAGCTAAAGAATGTGTGGGAATTCAAAAAGATTCTCATTCATGAGCGGCCTGCAGGGCACCTGTAACTAAATTATTTAACTTTTGACACGCGTTGCATAATCGTAACTAATAGTAAACAGCGTTTATTTACGAACTACTAACGGAAAAGTTTCACGATTGATTTATGAAAATTATGACTGAATTTTTTACAATATTTATACTTGTATGTTACAGTGAGGAGGTGTTCGCGTAAATATCGGGTCATAGGGAATCTATCCCGTTTTCCTGCAAATATTGTATAACATGTTTCATATATAAAATCCTTCGGTGCGTGTGTATGTGACTGAACGTCCTCCTAAACGTCTTATCCGAAGTAACGAAGTAAAGAGGCGACAAAACAACCAGCCAGGGGGTAGGGCATTTACCCGACTGGATAGCTACCACCCCTGGTCTAAAGTATGTCGCCATAACGACTTTAAGTTGTGTTCCTCCATTAGTGACCAGGTTCCAGTCTCCCTTAAGAGAGCGGCAGCGCATATGTAGCACCTTTGGTGTCGCAAATGTCCATAGGCGATGGTAACCGCTTTCAATCAAGTGGGCCGTCTGCTGCTGAACCTAATAAAATAAAAATGGTGGATTCGAGAATGGTTTAGATTCGCAATTGAACCCGGTAGATGACGCTGTAATAGAGTTCTAAATTTTATTTCTTCAGGCCAGAAGAAGGTCTGCCAGGACAGCTGATATCTTTAAAAAAAACCAAATATTTTAGTTTCTTCATCTTATGCTACTATCGGTCAACATTATTTACTAGTCTTCCGAACAGAGCATATACTAGACAGCCTGTCTATTAGCGCTGTTAGCTACATTTCTGGGAAAGCAGCTTAGCCGTATAAGGTTATAAGCATTACAACTTTCTGATGTCCCCATGTCTACTACAGCGCGATCAACTTTTTATAACACGAAGTATTGATGCTGATTAAGATTTATCGATCGATACAAATTGATAGGAATGTTAAAAATTTTGCTCAGCAACTTTCACATATTTTCATAATAAATATAATATATTTATTATGATGGAATTTAAATTACGTGACATGGCGAATAAACCTGAATAAGGTCGCCTGAGACGAGATGAAGCAATGATAGTTTTTTTTCTTTTTGTGATGCTCTAATGAAAATTCTCTGACCATCTAAACTGTCAGAGAATTTTTGTTAATTTTATTTCTGTTTTTGCTGTTTCCTTGTACTTGCGTATATTTGTTAATTTTTATTGTCTTCTTTTTCATATTTTAAATTTTATCATTCCCTTCCTTAATATTTATGTTCATCGTCATAACACGATGTGGGACTCGCTCTCAAGCTTGCCTCCTTCGTACACTCCGTCGTACTCACAGAACTCAACATATGTTAGGACGATTTGTGTCTACAAGCTTGTATTTGTCTCTAACTGTATTTACCCAAATACAGTTAGAGAGGAAAAGCTTAGTTGTCGTAGCCTGCATCTTTATGTATTTCTGATTTCATTCGCTAACAATATTTATCTGCCTCTTGGCGAATGAAATCCGACACTTGTCATAGTTAATGCAACACTATATGCTGGTCGGACGACTAGATAGCGTAGAAATGCCTCCATAAGCTTTATCAACGATACTTCTATGGGCTTGAATGATATAGCTGAACATCGTAAAATAGGACAATAAAGCCTTCAGAAAACAGCATGTACTGTGGATGTTTTACATTAATATCTACAACAATTAAATTACTTGTAGATATAACAACATTCATGATCATCGGTTCATTCATAAGGTAGCGAAGAAGGAAAAAGGTAACTTCCACTTTTAATCAATCAATCAATAAACAACTCTTTATTATGCACTTATACAGAAAAGAACTTACAGACTAAAACTATGTCTCATTATGCACTAAGGGCGTTCTTATCGCTAACAAGCGATGTCTCCCAGACAACCCCAGGAATTAATTGCGAATATAATGATGATGGTGGTATACACAATGCATAGTACAATTTCTTACATTCTAGTAATAAATATATAAATGTATATATACGGATGTTCTATAAATTAAATAGATAATTTTAAATATTGGTTTACACAATTTATGATTTGTTTTCAAGTAAATTAGCGGGATTTCAGTCCACAGAACAAAATACTTTCAATATTTTAAATTATATACTCTTACTGCAAACACATATTTCCTTTTTGCAAACGAATACTGCAACTATTAAACGGTTTAACTGCAAGTATTTTTCAATATGTTTAAAATATTAACGTTGGTTTCGTAATGATTAATGATTTTTAAGATTTTAATTGCAAATGCAATATGTTATATTGCATTTGCAATTAAAATCTTAAAAAATATGTAGAAACTCGAACTGTTACGTCAGTTTAATTTCATTTATGACGTATCTAATTATTTCAGTGTGTGCGACAGCATAGTTTGTTGACGTGCAATATTTGCATTTTGAAATTGTTTACTTTTGGGAAATATTTGCAATCTAGCAAGTTATTTCATTGGCTAATACTTTACAAAGCAAATTATGCAACAATGTGAGCGTATCAAAAATATACTTTTCTGATTATAAAATCAATTTATTTGCTTTGTTATATATTCTTATTATCATTTAACGTATGTATTTATTATAATGCTGCACAGTTTCTACTTTTGTATGAAACTCAAGTGACTGGTGTGATTTGTGAAAGAGTTAAGCATCAGGAACAGAATTGTAAATACGTCATTATACCTGTTTTTTTGTGTTGCAGTAAAGCGAGGGAGTACTTGAGCGACATAAACAGAAGCTGAGATTCATGGAGATGAATGTGTAGGTAAATTTGTGAAGTAACATGAAAGGACTGCTTTAAGAAGTTCCATGTCCAAATAACTTTCTTTTCTGTCAAAAAGGACACAAAGTACAGGAGAGTTGATTAAGCTGGTACAGACGCACAATATGCTATTTGTATAAGTATTTAGCTATGACATTTCTGTAGCGAAGTGGACCTAGGCTTCGAAGCTAAGTCTTAGGATGCCATATTGTATTTTACGTTCATTGATGGTGATCATAGCCGTCTATTGGTGTAGCAGCAGTGTACTAATCAAGAGATGGCGTTATACGAAAACATATATATTATGTAGGCACATCGTATCGTCTCGTCTGGTCTTATGAGGTGGAGGAGCATTCGTCTCGCTTTTTTACTCCTTTACGGGTTTGCAACTCGTAGAACACTTAGTGTCACGAATTTTAACAAAAATCAAACTGCTATGAACTCTTGTTGTGAACGTGTTAGTTCCACATATACTTAATTTTTTAAAGATTTGTGGAAGGAGCAATCGTGTGTGATTAACAGCTCAGATTTGAACATTTTATCTATGACTGTGTGCGGCGCAATATATGCGATGTTACAATTTGTAATATTATAATAATTGTAGTAGCTTATATAAGGTCCTTAATAATCATACTGTGGCATCTTATAACGTGTAACATGTGCAGATAAATTGATTGAGTGCATTTTTACATATATATATATATATATATATATAGACGTTTAATGCTTTCGGTGACTGACCAGTTTTAGAGGAAGGAAGGAATCATCATTTATTAACAAACCATTTATGACTACACATTTTTTAATTCATGCCTGTTTAGGTACTAAAGATGAGACCTTTGTGTAGAAAATAAGGAAAGTTTTAAAAACAAAATATTTATTAACTTGACCCTTTAAGTAGTGTTCAACGAACTAATTGGCCGATTTGCCAAGCTCTTGCGAAGTTCTTTGAACGTAAGTTATTTGGGAAATTTAATAAGCAGGTATTTTTTTGATTTCACATTTTTTTTATTGAGTATAATCGGTAAAAAACTGTTTTTATACGAAATTTTTCATGTAATGGTTAGCTAATGAAAGTGTTAATAAAGAACACACTATTTAAGTTGTGTTTAAGTGAATTGGGTAGAAGTTTACACTTCTTGATTATATTGATTAAAGAAATTGTGTTTTTTTTTAGTAAGATGAGTTATTTTGAAATAGTAAAGACTTATGTATGTCTTTTATGTGGTAAATCTAAGTTTGAATACTTATATTAGAATCAAATTAATAATTTTATTATTATTATTAATTACTTTTCAACTATGTCATAGAACCATAAATGTGAAAGCATTGCTGTTTTCTAAAATTGAGATAAAAGGCTTAATTTATAGCACAATATTCAGTTTAGTTAAGTATTAAGTTTCTAAAATGTACTTGTATCTTCTGAACCCTAAAATAATAGTATCAAGAGTCGATTCACAAAGTGTCTACGAGTTATCGAAATTGAGCTAGAGACACCGAAATATTAGTAATACCCAATCTATCCAACACAGTATTTTTAATAAGATCCGGTCCATCCAAAGGTTTAGAACAGATTGCTATAAGCAATAAGGCGTCCATTGTATATAATGCCTTATTGCAGTATTGGAGATAAACAAAGTGTGTTACTTTTATATTACGAGTATGTTGGCGTATAAGACGTGTGCAGAAGATTTGCCGATGGTCGCCCTCCCGCTTCCTACGTTTGGGTCGGGGGCTTATCTAAGTAGTACTAAGACTAAGACCGTGGGACGCGGCGGATGCGGGAAGGGTTTTCATCGGCAAAGCTTTTGCGCACCGCGACTCTTGTGTTGTTCATACAATATCTAAACTTAGTCATTTCAAAGGCTGATAACATTAATAGCTTTCAGAAGCACGAAGATTATTTAATGTCTAAGTAAACAAAAAGCTACGCCTTGAAGTATTGCTGTGATTATAGGCTCGATTGAGTCTATGTAGCAGCGAGAGTTGGGATTATGTAAAGTGGGAACAGGTTAGACGGCATTAACTGGGTCGGCGAGCTTTCCTCATGCAGGTCCATGCCCTCGCCTGGAATACTGGGCTACGCCATTTTATATTGATAGTTTTGATTATCAATTAGTTTTGAATATCGAGAATTTTCGTTTATTTTATAGGATCCTTTAAATAGTTATATGGATTTCATTTCGTGCAAGGCCACGTGTTAAGAAACAAAATAATAAAATTTGAAGTATTTCATAGTTTTTTTACATCTCTCAAGGAGTTTTTGGTGGGCACTGAACGTTGTAAAGTGAAGCTGTATTTGAAAATATGTGTAAAATCACTCCTCAATGAACAATAGTTGTAAGGTAACGATAGTTTTTGAATAGTTCTTATGTGTTCTTGTAAAAAATCTTTTACTCTTTTGAGTTATCACGAGACCTCTGTTTAGACGCTATAATTCGGTAGAGCTAAAGGAAGACTACGAGTATTTAATACATCCGAAGATTATGTATGTATGCTGTGTGGACTATACTCCTTTGTCTGTTTTTATGGCGAATTGTACTACTACATCCTTTACAAGGGTATTTAATGGATGTGAAAAATTACAAAGAAGCTTAGAATTATTGAACATTATTCTCGTTGGATTAAATTAAGTTATTCTTAGAAAAACGATTGCAAAGGGGTAACTGTAAACGCGCTTTCTGTTAACATAAAGGAACTTAATAAGACACTGGATATACATTTTCGTTAACGTATTTATATTGGATACAATCACATAAAATTAAAGGTTTATACTGGTTACCGGCACACCCTATACTTTCCCCATATATCCTATAGTAAGTACAAATTTATTAAGGCACACATATACTATTCCGAAAGTAATTGTACAGTAATTCGTGAGGTGAATTGTGTAGAACGAATAGCCTTAGTTATATAGTGGCCGCTATTTGTAAATCATAGTAAATTGAAAACATAATAAATAAATTTTAGAATAAAGTTTTTTTTAATACATTGCAAATATAATATTAATCAATTACAATATTTACTAATACTGCAAACTAAGGTGGTTATAATTATTCTTTTATAGCAAGCAGACCACGTGGTTATAGGCCTTATTGTAACAAGACCAAGCATAGAATATGTAACTAAGTTTGATTTGATTAATTTTTCACAATCCAGCCTTAGTCAAATTGGTTTTGGATGAAATCTAAAGTATACACTCCTTTATATGCTATTTAATCATTTGTAGCAATGTCTTGTGTTTTACTTCCGTAAATGTTTCACCGGATGCATGTTTGTGCACATGAGTTTCGTTACGTATAAATCTAGTGTTACTTTAACTTGAAATAGCATTCAAGTTTTGAAGACCACACGCAGCTATTGACGTCATCATGAGAATCGAGTACTGACGGCTTGTAAAACCCTTGAGCTTTTCAACTTGCTTCAATAAATGTTTAAACTTGTTTAGAGCTTTTATATTTCTTACCACGTTCGAAATATAACTTGTTTTTAAGAAAAAAATAGTATCATACTTACTTTTTATAACGTGTTTAGCAGCAACTAATATAAATAAACATGTCTAGATTATTGGTTTTTCATAATCCTAAGTAATAAATACAGTTCAAGATTTTTTTATTACGGTCTTCAAAATCTCTCCTGAAGTTGGGAAGTCCATGTGCAAGTAGAAGGATTTTCAGAGGCTATTGATATTAGACGTATCATCTATACTAATATTATAAAGAGGTAAAGTTTGTGACATTGTAGGGGTAATCTCTGGATCTACTAAACCGATTTTGAAAATTCTTTCACCAATGGAAAGGTACATTATTCCTGAGTGACATACGGTTTGTGTTGTTTGGGTGTTGTATTTGATTGTGATTAATAATAAGTATTTTTTTCTGATGCACAGCATAGTGGGCACGGGTCAGCTAGTTCTAAATAAATATTGAAATATTTATGAAACAGAAATGCTTTGTATATGTAGGCATATAACCGCTCCTTTAATTCAGAGAGGAAGGAAGCAATAAGCACGCCTGACTGGTTTTAAAACAAATACTAAGGACGCATATGGGCGCTACACATCCTTCCGCAAATCCCTTAAACAATTCTTACGACATGGATACAGAGCGACATATACATCCTGAGATAAATTTACAAATTGTTCAACATTGGACTATTAACTTTAATTGTGTAATTGTTTGTCTTTGTTGTACTTAGCACAGAAAACATTAATCAATACAACTTAAGGTATTAAGTTTTAGATGCAAATATTTTCTAAATGGATTTAGATGTGCTGCTGGGGAGTGTTTGCCGCTTCTTCTGGTTTTAACAGCTATAACACTTTTCGAAACAGTATACATAGAAAGAAGTACCTAGACTGAATTTAAACCTTATATGTATGGCCTTCAAAAAATGTTCTCCGGTAGACATATTTGAATAACTAATCTCTCTTTTCTTTCACCATATCCCAATTGATTGGGGTCGGCACGTCTTTTCCTTCCACAGTCCTCTATTCTGACATACATCTTCTGTCACACCACAAATCATCAAATCATCATTCACGCAATCCATCCATCTTTTGTTGGTCTACCTTTACATCTGTACTCATCCAGCTTGTTGTTTGACATTCTTTTGTCAAGTGACTTTCAGCCCTCGTCATTATATCAACCCATACCAACTTAGTCTTCCTCCTCTCAATTCTTCAGTCACGGTTGCAAATTTCAAAGATCCCCTTATGTACTCATTTATTAAATTATTTGAATAAGTAATGTTTAATATGAATTCAGTAACATATTACTAAATATTCGTGTAAGGGGTTAAATGATAGTCATATTAGTTTCATCGTATTAAATGGAAATACACTGTCTCTGCCAACTGTGTAGGAAATCGACGTGATAATAATAACTAAAATACACCTATTCGCGTAAACCATTGACACAAATATATGGCTGCCAGTACTCCTTACAATCTTCATAGAGAAAATCAGAAACTCGTATCTACACACAATACATACACAAGAATATCTAACGTACCAATGAGGGTGCACAAGTGATGGTTGTAATAATTCATTGCATTTCAAACAATGAGAATGAGAATTAACCAAGGATTAATCAATCGACAAATATGTCAAAATAAAACCTAAATGACCTTACATTGCCATATTTCTATCAAATGAAATTTCATATCATTTGAACTGTATTGAATATTTTAATTTCTGTAAGAGATAGATAAAATTTGGCCCCTAATTGGCTGCCCTGATAATTGCTCCAGCCTGCTCAGCTTCTTGGTAAATGTCCCAGGTGATTCTCCCGCGTCCAACCGCGGGCGTCATAGGGGGCAAACACGTGTTCTTTAACAATATTATAGGTTTTTTAAAATCTTTTCGTTTCATCCGTATTGATTACAATAATGAGCGCTAATCAGTTAATTTAAGTCCATGAATGATCCGGCAATAGTTTTAAACTAGCCTGCTTGCGGCTAATGATTTGCTCCAACACTGATCGAGAGGATTAGTTAAACTAAAGGTTGGTAACAACTGTTTAATATGTAACAACGGAAAACATGTTTAGATTTTTAAATTTGGAAATCGTTAGTGCTGTCATGTCCGTGACGAGCCATGACCTTGACTATGTATATACAAGGTCACTAATGACATTACATTATGGAACCACCGGAACAGCACTATCACAATGTCAAGCCGCCATGACATTTTCCCTACGTAATTGCGCGGGAAAACGAGAGATGTCAACGTAATTTATGCTCGATTGTATCAATGTAATGTTATTTATGTTTTACGATGTAAAATTGTTAGTGTCGTCAAAGGAAGATTAAAAAGAAATAAAATTCATAAGAATTATACATAATACATGGTATTCAACAATTACCACGCAGATTTATTAAATGTTGATTTATCATTGTTCTTGATAATTATTAAAATCTTTTATAGATAACGATGAACATGAAGTTAATCGATAAAAACATAGAGAAAATAATACAAAAGCGATGAATATAATTATGCATACAGGCAACATTTTTAAAACAATTAACTGGTGTACTTTAAGTAAAATAGATAAGTCTGCACGCGTATCTGTTTAAAAAATATATATTTATATAAACCAAATGTCTATTATTATGAATTATTTTTAGTGAAACTTAGCTAATATGTGTATTAATTAAGCATTCTTATATTATAAGAATGGTCATTATTGTATGTCTACCAAATAAATATTTTTTTAATAGCTGGAGTATAGCAGACAGGTAGACGGCCCACCTGATGGAAAGCGGTTACCGTCGCCTATGGACGTTTGCAACACCAATAATGTCATCAACGCGCTGCCGGCCTCGAAGAAATTTTATGAGACCCTTTTTAAAAACCCCCAGATTGCATTGGGAAAACCACGGCTGGGAGCTCATTCCAAATCCCCACGGTGCGCAAGAGGAGGAGGAGAACCGTTGTGTACAAGAGCGAAGCGGCTCAAGGAATGGGGATGAACGCCCAACCGATGACGTGTGGTAGTAAAAAGAAGAGGAAGGCACGCTTCTTAACAGTTCCTTGGAACACCCCATTGTATTATATGTATTTATAAAAGGTAGAGTATATATCCTAACTTCTTTATTGACTACTACATTATAACAAAATAAGACAATTATTTTAGCTCTAGGTATAAGGAGAATTTCAAACAACTTTTTTAAAATGTTTGCTATAGGCAAACTGGCATATGGGTCCACTTGATGGTAAGTGGCTGCCATCTGTAAAGATGCGTTGCCTACCTCGTTGAGACTTTAAAAATGTGTTCACGCCCTTTTTGAAGAGCCCCATATTGTAGCGCTCTGGGAAAAGTGCGGAAGGGAGCTCATTCCACAGCTTGCTCATGTATGGCATAAAATTATAGTTCTTCGTTGACATCTGACACTTACTATTTAATATTAAGACAGTCTATGTATACAAGAGTAGGCTTGTGTGGTCGTGCTTTAAATTAAAACTAAAGACTCGTGTAGACAAACTTAAAATGTTTAACATTCTTAGCCTTGAGTAAAATTTAACGTTTCAAGCAAATTTATATAAATGTATCATTGATTTTTTTTAAATGTTTAGACAAATTACGTTTGCATCATTTGTAATGTCGCAATAATTGTAGGCATGTATAAAGATGATTACACATGTACTTAAACAATGATTGTTAGATTAACTTGACCACGAAGGTAACATTTTTAAACAAGCTAATGTGTGCTGCTTGTAATGCATTGGTTATGTGCATTGACCTTAACGTATTTTTTCAAACCATGATTACCTATTTATTTTTCTCAAAGCTAAAACAATAGATAGTTAATATTTTGTATGAAATTTACGTTTATGTTTCGTAATACAAATCTTCCGTAAGCGTGCATCGCAATCGATTAATTAAGAAAATAATTGATTACTTTTCAATTATTCATTTTTGTAATTTCATCAATATTTTAATAGTTTTACAGACAATCTTCAAATGATGAAAGTAATAATTTCTTAAATAGTTAAATCTAATCGTTTTTCAACAGAAAATATAAAAACTTAACAGATAACATATGGAATATTAGTTTAGTAGTGGTTTATAAATAATATTAATTAAGTAATCTATTTTTGAAAATCAAATTTAATTATATTTTGCTTATGAAGGGTTTAGATAAAATTAAAATATATTAAGTATTCAGTTATACAATTAAATACTTTATTGGAAGTGAGAAATAAAATTTATTGCAAAATAAAATATTGTATAAGTCTGTTCCCTGTTTATACAATAGTTATGGGAATAGTTAGTATTTCAAATTTTACGAAATATAAGTAGATACTCTGAAACATGAACTCACAAATCTAATGTTCCCAACCTGAATCAAATTACGCGCTTACTATGAATATACCAACAATAGACCTCAATGCTGTCTTTAGTGATACTTGAAAAGGATTTTTAAAGTTCCTACAGTGTATAGGTATTAAAGAATGACATATTATGAGTGTGACTAAGTGTGACATATTATGTATAGCGTCATAATTAATTTCCTCTTCCGTTTACATATAGACTAGCTTCTGCCCACGACTGCGTCTGCGTGGAATAGTTAAAAGAAATAGTAGGTTAAAAAAAACCCCGATTTCGAAACAGTCTTTATTGGTGTCCGCTCCTATTATTCTTAGCGTGATGATATATAACCTATAGCCTCCCTCGATAAATGGGCTATCTAACATTGAAATAATTTTTCAAATCAGAACAGCAGTTCCTGAGATTAGCGTGTTCAAGCAAACAAAGAAAGAAACTCTTCAGCTGTATATATTGGTATAATATAAGCTTATTAAAAGTTAGTCAACATTTTATATTTGGTAACATACTTTTGGACCAAATCAAAAATTGAAAGTCTAGATAAATAGATAGGTAACTCTTTATTTTACACCCATACAAAAAAATACACACAGAGTACGGTCTTATTCACATTAATTTTTTTTAGATTAATTTGTAGGGTTCTTTAGGATTCTTAAAGAAACCTAAAAAACTTGCTCTAACTCAATATGAATACGACCGAAATAGTTTAGTTTAAATGGTTTTTTCCTAATCTCATATTTAAACAGCGCATCAGAACGAAATCGATAAGTTTCACAGATGTTTTATGTGTGAAATCACGATGAATCGATATTTGCGATATGTATCGAATAAAATGAAACTAATCATCAAGAAAACACAAAGTAATGGGATTGTTATTCCTAATATATTTTTTGTTATTATATTAAAAATTTAAAACTTACCAAGACTAAAACAGCCGGTGAGTTGACCGCGGTCCAATGAATCCGTGGTATAATGAACACTACACTTTAGTCGATTATCGATTACTTAGTCGATATTAATTAATATCACCAGTTTATCGTTTTGTTACGCGCGATAAATATCGATTCACTTATTTTAATGCCCTCTTACATTTTCCATTCAAAGTCAAATGGATAATTCACTATCTGAAACAAATATAAAAATATATATTATTAACTCATTATATTTAAGACAGTGTGATGATTTGGTAGTCTTTGTCTGTTTTTTACGTTAAGGCGAAGCAATCTATTACTCTTTCACTATATAGAAAGTAGGTACTGGTGGGTCGCATAGTATGCGAATTTTTATGGTCAATATATAATTATAAAAATGAAAGAAAGAAAAAATGTATTTACGTACACAAAGCATACGATATGACAAATAATATTTCAATGTATTGTGTCATATATATATATGTCGGAGAAGGCCTCGTTCTCACGACATCTCCTTTAGTTATTGCACGTTAAGTGGGCGTCATCAGGGTAAAATGCGAGCATAAAACACGGTAGCCATGGTTTATACACTTTTAATTTAGATTTAAAAGACATTTTAACATAGCTTAGACCGAGCAGCGGGTTCAGGGCACCGCTCATACTTCCAACTTAACAGCGTTATAAGAGACAGAATGCGTTTTTAGATCGATTTCTCAATCATTTTTACAGTATTTATACACACTTTATTGCGGTGAAAAAAATATATGTCAATCTTGATCATATTTCTGACGTAAACTTTGTACTCGGAACGCATTTGCGATAAATTTTCTCGATAGAAAATAATTGCAAAGTAACCTCTAAACGAGTTATTCAATCTTCGTTTTTGTTATTACTGTTAATCTTACATCGATAAAATAAATAACAGTAACATATCATATTATAACAAATACAATTATAGAGTTTTATTCGGTTACTTAACTTAATTTGGAAGTAATTAATTATTTTATTAAAAATGATTGCAAAAATCCCGCCTGCCGGTCCCAATGTATGGAATTTGTTAGATCGCTTTAGAGCGTCGGCTAATACGGACGCGCTGCTCTTCTCCACGACCGCTATTAAAAAATAATTTTAAATAAACGAAGGAGCAATAATAACAAGAATTTTGAAGCGGTCGCGCTATACTTATTTGGCTTATACGGTAGAGGTTTGGTCTAAATCACTAGCTGTGTGGGTTCGAACCCTACTAGTTTCACTTGATCCAGAAGATTTTTTTTATAAGAAAGTTGATAAAATGCTCTTTTTCTCTTCCTAAATAATTTTATAAAATGCCATAAAAATACTTTTCAAAATTTTTGTATTTCATTTCATTTGGACTTTTATGCTATTGACAATAAAAATTTTACCTTATCGGTAACATTAAAATTCTAAAGCGCCATCTATGTTTATCAATAGAAATGACGTAGACACATGGATAGTTAGAAATATGAAGTTTCGTTGTTCAAGTTGAGTGCTCGCTCCATTTTCCTTTTCTAACAATTTTTTTTATTTAGCCCTATTATGTTTTTAACACGCTTTTATTAGCTTCACCTGTATGTATGTATGTATGTTTGTAACCTTCCCTTTTGAGCTCGATTTTGTCCTACTTTTAATGATCAGATTTAATTCAAAGTTTGAACACCTGTCAAAGGTCGATGACAATGCAATAATATGGTACCATGGAGCTGATCTGATGATGGAGTCGGAAGGTGGCCATAAGAACTCCTGTACTAAACAAGATAGACCTGTCGTGTTTGGGCTCGTATGTTTATATCACGAGACAATGCAATAATATTGTACCATGGAGCTGATCTGATGATGGAGTCGGAAGGTGGCCATAGGAACTCCTGTACTAAACAAGATAGACCCGTCGTGTTTGGGCTCGTATGTTTATATCGCGTGACAATGCAATAATATGGTACCATGGAGCTGATCTGATGATGGAGTCGGAAGGTGGCTATAGGAACTCCTTTACTAAACAAGATAAACGCGTCGTGTTTGGGCTTGTTTTACTTGTCTTAGTTAGCACTCTGCTGCTACATGATATGCAGAATCTCAAAAGCTTATATTTAAAAATTTAATTTAAAAAAACATTAACATTTAAAAAATAACAACTAAAAATGAAAAATAAATAATAGTTTAAAAAAAGGCGCTCTTTAAGATTTTAAAGAAGAAAAAGCGCATTGAATACACCCCACGCTTTTTTTAAGACCCCATTCATCAGAAACCAAATTTAGTAAATTTTATTTTCTGTTTTTAGTTGGATTTCTTATGAAAGCGTGTTTTTTTTAAAACTATTATATATATATCTATTATTATTTATTTTATAGTTCTTATCTATACAGATAAATAAAAGTGAAGTGCCCGTTTGAAATCTCAAAATAAAATCTAATAAAATCGGACCAGGAGTTTCCGAAAATGCTATTTATAGAATTTTTGTCTGTCTGTCTGTGTGTCTGGATGTTCCGGCTAATCTCTGACACATGGATCGATTTTGACGTAATTTTCATTGGCAGATAGCTGATGTTATAAGAAGTAACTTAGGCTACGTTTTTAGGGTTCCACGAAAAAAATCCACAAGTATATTTGTCTCACTGTTTGTTATCCTTTTATGGAAAGACTATTGAGCCGATTTGGCTGAAACTGAGTACATATGTTATGTTAATACCGAGGGTGGCCAAGAACTACTTTTTATCCCGAAAAATGAGATTTCCGAGATGAAAATATATTTAGCCGAACGGGTCTAAATGATCAAACGGCTGAATGGCCCAAATGGTCGAATTGACCGAAATTACTGAAATGGCTGGAATGGCCCAAATGACCGCAATCGCTAAAATGGCCGAAATAGCTGAAATGGCCGAAATGGATGAAGTGGCCCAAATGACCGAAATGGCCCAAATGGCCGAAATGACTAATATGACTCAAATGGCCGAAACAGCTGAATTCACTGAAAAGGCCGAAATGTGTGAAATGGCTGAAATGGCCCAAATGACCGCAATGTCTGAAATGGCCCAAATAACCGCAATGGCTGAAATGGCCCAAATTACCGAAATGGCTGAAATGGGCGAAATGACTGAAATGGCCCAAATGGCCGAAATAGCTGAATTGACTGTAAAGGCCGAAATGTGTGAAATGGCTGAAATGGCCCAAATGACCGAAATGGCAGAAATGGGCGAAATGTCCGAAATGTCCGAAATTACCTAAATGGCCGAGATGGCCCAAATTGCCGAAATGACCAAAATGGCCTAAATGACCGAAATGGCTGAAATGGCCCAAATTGGCGAAATGACTGAAATGGCTGAAATGGCCCAAATGGTTGAAATGACTGAAATGGCCCAAATGACCGAAATGACCCAAATGACCGAAATGGCCGAAATGACTAAAATGACTCAAATGGCCGAAACAGCTGAATTGACTGAAAAGGCCGAAATGTGTGAAATGGCTGAAATGGCCCAAATGACCGAAATGTCTGGAATGGCCCAAATAACCGCAATGGCTGAAATGGCCCAAATTACCGAAATGGCCGTAATGTGTGAAATGGCCCAAATGACCGAAATGACCAAAATGGCCTAAATGACCGAAATAGCTGAAATGGCCCAAATGGCCGAAATGGCTGAATTGACTGAAGTGGCTGAAATGGCCCTAATGTTTGAAATTACTGAAACTGCCGAAATGGCCGAAAAAGCCAAACTGACTGAAATGACCCAAATGGCTGAAATGGCCCAAATGACCGAAATGACCAAAATGACCCAAATGACCAAAATGGCCCAAATGACCGAAATGGCTGAAATGGCCCAAATTGGCGAAATGACTGAAATGGCTGAAATGGCCCAAATGGTTGAAATGACTGACATGGCCCAAATGATCGAAATGACCCAAATGACCGAAATGGCCCAAATGGCCGAAATAGCCAAACTGACTGAAATGACCCAAAAGGCTGGAATGGCCCAAATGACCGAAATTACCAAAATGACCCAAATGACCGAAATGGCCCAAATGGCTGAAATGGCCGAAATGGCCCAAATGGCTGAAATGGTTGAAATGACTGAAATGGCCGTAATGACCGAAATGGCCTAGATGGCCAAAATTACTGAAATGGCCCAAATGGCTGAAATGACCGAAGTGGCTGAAATAGCCAAAATGGCCGAAATGACCAAAATGACCGAAATTACCAAAATGACCCAAATGACCGAAATGGCCCAAATGGCTGAAATGGCCGAAATGGCCCAAATGGCTGAAATGACTGAAATGGCCGTAATGACCGAAATGGCCTAGATGGCCAAAATTACTGAAATGGCCCAAATGGCTGAAATGACCGAAGTGGCTGAAATAGCCAAAATGGCCGAAATGACCAAAATGGCCAAAATAGCCGAAATGGCCGAAATGGCCAAAATGGCCTAAAAGGCCCAAATAGCCGAAATGACCGAAATGGCCTAAATTCCCAAAATGACCCAAATGGCTGAACTGACCGAAATGGCTCAAATGGCTGAAATGACCGAAATGGCTGAAATGCCCGAAATGACCGAAATGGCCTAAATGACTGAAATGGCTCAAATGGCTGAAATGACCGAAATGGCTGAAATAGCCAAAATGGCCGAAATGGCCCAAATTGCTGAATTGACCGAAATGGCCGAAATAACCGTAACGGTCTAAATGGCCAAAATGACAGAAATGGCCCAAATCGCTCAAATGACCGAAATGGCTGAAACGGCTGAAATGGCCCAAATGACCGAAATAGCTGAAATTGCCCAAATCGCCAATATAGCTGAATTGACTGAAATGGCTAAAATGGCCGAAATGGTTCAAATGGCCCCAATGACCGAAATGGCCAAAATGACTGAAATGGCTGAAATGACCGAAATGGCTGAAATGGCCCAAATGGTCGAAATGACGAATATGGCCGAAATGGCCGAAATTGCCCAAATGGCCGAAATGGCTGAAATGGCCCAAATGGTTGAAACGACTGAAATGGCTGAAATGGCCGAAATGGCCTAAATTACTGAAATGGCCCAAATGGCTGAAATGGCCGAAATGGCCCAAATGCCCTAAATGAACGAAAAGGCTTAAATGGATGAAATGACCGAAATGGCTAAAATGGCTGAAATGACTGAAATGGCTGATATGGCTAATATGGCCCAAATGGTCGAAATGGCTGAAATGGCCCAAATGGCTGAAATGACTGCAATGGCCCAAATGACCGAAATGGCTGAAATGGCCCAAATGGCTGAAATGGCTGGAATGAATGAAATGGCTGTAATAGCTCAAATCGCCGAAATGACCGAAATGGCTGAAATGGCTGAATTGACTGAAATGGTAAATCATAAAAACCTGTTCTCCTTTCTGAGATAACCTTTATATAAATCTATCCCACTATCCGGGTTGAAAAGTATCCCTTGTCCACTGTCATTATTAAAATTACATATATACCGAATTTTAGCCAAATCAGTGTATTAGTTTTTCTGTAAAAGCATAACAAATAGAGAGACAAATACATTTTTATCCGGGAAACTATCCCATTTTTCGAGATAAAAATCATCATAATATATATTCATCCTCGGCATCAAAAATATATAGTTTATTATTATTATTATAAAGTTTTTTTTTATAAATTTTTTTAGTATTATTATTATCTGTATATCTTTCAAGACCACGGGCCATAAAAATGGCCCGGACTTTTGGAGGGCTTGCGTGGGGCCACGGGGAGGCCGACACGTAAAGGCCTCTTGACAAATTTAATCTAAATGTGGCGTGACACTGACCGGCGATTATCCCTCTCTACACCATACAATAATGCACCCATGGACAAGCCCCGGCCAGTGTAGGACTATTGTGGGAAATGAGAAGAGAAAGTACCGGGCTATTGGGGTGAACTGTTAGTGGTACTAGGGCTCTGGGAATATGTGCATAATCCCCATCCGGTAGTTTTTCCATAAATGCATAACCAATAAAAAGACAAATATATTTTTATCCCGGAAACTATTCCATTTTTCAGGATAAAAAGCATCCTATGTTCAGTTTCGGCACCGAATCAAATCAAATCAAATTTATTTGTTTAAAACATGGTCAAACAGTTGGTATATATGTCACAATGTACACATGTTTTGCTCCCATAGGAGCATACAAATGTTTCTAATAAATTTAATTAAATTATATAATATTAAATGGATCATAATTATGAAATAAAATACTGATAAATGTCAAACAATAATACTAATAATAATAATAGTAGTAATAATAATAATAACATTCATAAGTCAAGGGAATTATTTATGTACAATTGAGGAATTCGTCCACCGAGTAAAACATTCTATTTAAAAGCCATTCCTTTAGTTGATTTTTAAATTTATTAATCCTGAACTCTTTTATGTGCATTGGAATTTTATTATAGACTTTAATGCACATGTTATAGCAGTTTCTGGTAAAGAGGGTTGTTTTTGGTGCCACATTTAAAACCAGTCGTTCACTATTTCTAGTATTGTTTGGATAGAGGTCTTTAGCCGTCGTAAAAATTGTTAAATTGTTTCTGACAAATAAACATATTTCATAAATATACAAACATGGCAGTGGTAAAATTTGTAGATTTTTAAAATGAGGCTTACAAGAATCATAAAATCGGATACCTACAATAGCTCGGATGCATTTTTTTGAGCTACAAATGCTCTATTTATGTCTGTAAAATATATATATGTATATATATAATGAATTTCAGCCAAATCGGTATAGTAGTTTTTCCATGAAAACGGAACAAACAGAGAGACAGTTACTTTCGCATTTTAAATATTAATAGGGATAATAGGGAAGGAATAATATGAAAAAAAATTAATAATGAAATTATTTAATAAAATTTACCTATCTAAAAAGTTGCTGGAAAAATAAAAATACGTACAGCTTGATGAGGATTCGAACCCTGCACTTCCTAGTTACTACTGAGCATGGTAAGCCGTTGGGCTAAAGACGCTTAGGAAGGTGTGACAAAATATCAATACCCATTACGCATACAAACAGTCTATCTCACTTTAGGACAGTTTGTCTCGCTCTCGTGAGCCTTAAAATGAAATAAATTGAATCAAGTCAATCAAGCGGTGCGCGTCGGTATGATCAATTGCAATATTTCGCCACGCTCGAAGTTTTATTTGGCGCTGTTCCATCGAAGTAAATGTTAGCCGTGCGGGGTTGATTTCATGAAATGCCGATTTGAATTAGGCGTACATAGCCTCTTAAATACTTTCTTTAAAATACTCCATGGTCCAACTCGACCTGTTGCCATCAACCAAATGTGTCACAAAAACTCCTCAGTCTACCGAAGCAGATACTACCAAAGTATAGAGGGCGTCTGACCCCGCTCCGTTATATGCTCTGCTCTGATAGGTCGTTTATTAAATCACAATATTCACAACTTTTATTAGATTCGAACGATCTCTCAGTTATAGAAACATTTAAGACATCAAACCAAATTAAATTAACAATTTTAGAAGCAATCAAAATGCAAACAAATAATATTGTGCGTTATACATCAAAATAATAATGCATCCAATTATAGCTTCCCTCCGACACATATATATATATATATATATATATATATATATATATATATATATATATATATATATATATATATATATGTATTTTTCAATGTATTTTATTTAGATTTATTTTAATTTATTATTATGTATCCATATATGTATAATATGTGTGTAAGTATATACTTATTTCACTTATGTATATATTTATTGCATTTTTAAACTTTAGTTCGCTCGTGTGCTCACAAGTAAATTCAGAGAAACCTGTTATTAGCCCTACATTATAAGTAATTTTTGTTATTGTTTGTATTATTGATATGTGCTGTGGGTTTTTTTTTCAATTAATAAATAAAATACACATCTTAATATATAAAATTCTCGTGTCACAGTTTTTGTTGCCATACTCCTCCGAAACGACTGGACCGATTCTCATGAAATTTTGTGTGCACATTGGGTAGGTCTGAGAATCGGCCAACATCTATTTTTCATCCCCCTAAATGTTAGGGGTAGTCCACCCCTAATTTTTTATTATTATTTTTTAGACAAAATTTTTAATTTCTATTTTTTTATGATACAACATACAAAAATACATACAACCCTAGATTTTCAACCCTCTACGATCAACCCCTATTTTTTACCGGGCAGGACGACGTCTGCCGGGACAGCTAGTATAGGTATAGATTTAAAAAAATATGGTTTACGCAAAAACAAGTTTCACAGTTCGCAATCAACAAGGTTGACAGCTCAGCGTTACTGTACCGGAATTAAAACTTTCCAGCATAACCTTGATTTTCAGTGCCAGGCTCGTGGACTAAATTTACGCATATAGTCTAATAATATAACATGAAATGAAACATTGTAGATAAACACTAAACAGCATAAGAGTGCCTTTCCGCCAGAGATGTGCTATGCAACGTTTCTATGGATGCGTTTGATATCCACCAATCATATTTATTGGTCTTCACAGCATCGTACTGGTCGAATCTGATTCAACTAAGCAACGTTCTTTATATGGAAGGATGCGTGCTTTCCCTATTGCCGATACGTCGCATAGTTTGAGCTGCGCATCTCCCTCGCACAGAGCTACCTTGCGGCAGCGCATATTCGCAGCATATCTTACTCGGTCCGCTACATAGCTTAGCTTTTACATCTTCGTAGCATAGCTGCATAGCAGATCTCTGGTGGAAAGGCACCTTTATGCAGCTAAATCGGAAAGACCAAGCTCTGTGCGAACTATAAATTTATTTCGACATTGCAATAAGAAAAATCTGATATAATATTTATAATATTCACATTGTATTTTATAAGAAAAAAAACTAGTCATAATTGTCCAGACTGAACTACAGAAAACTACTTATTAGTCAGTAACTCATAGTCACTTTAAATGTTAAGTTTGTATACACCTTAGTGTGCGCTAAATTTTATCGGTCTTATTCATGTTGAGTTAGAGTAGTTTGTAAGCTTCTTTAAGGATCTTAAAGACCGTAACGCTTTTATCTTAACAACAGATGTGTGTGTTATAAAAGTTTTTCATATATATATATATATATACTAAATTCTTGAGTAGCTTTTGGCAGCTATATAGGAGAGGTCATAAAATATGGCGCGGACTAGATATCTAATTCATGACACACAAAATTCTAATCGGTTGTACTCAACGGTTATTAACTAAAGAAATATGCATCTTATCTAACTACGTCTTTTGTACGTGAGATACCTGTTTTTAATGTTTCTGGATAACATTATAACTATTAACTTATGATGTTATGACTATCGCTTAAGTTATTTCAAGTTAGTCACTTATTAGTTGATTCATAATATATCTATTAAAGGATAGTTTTCTGAGGTTTTGTGCTCTTTCAAGTTGGGTTATATATAACCCCATCTACCCTCTGGATACTCAAGTGCCTATTAACCGATCTTCCCGATTTGTTTGTACGAGGTAGTAATAATGTATAGTATAATTTCTAAATTGTTATCTGATTGCTGATTTCTGAGGTTAATTCATAATATGTAGTTGGCAATAGATTTGGGTTGATTTGAGAATGAAAAATCAAAATATTGTCTTGTGTTGAAACGGGAATAGAAATTAATTTGAGAAAAATATATTAATGAGATGTCATGGGTTGAATCGGGAATAACCCAAAGTAACTTTTGACATATTTTTTAAATAACTAAAATATGTGCTTTCTTTTAACAATCGTTTAGGAAAGGAATAATATTAATTGAATTGAAATGAAATACGTAACTGTTAGCAAATATTCGCGAGAAAGATACTTGGTAGAGTTCAAAGTATGATTGCGAGTAATAAAGACATCTGAACATCGATACCTAACACAAACAATACTGGATTTTCCAAATTACATGAAGGACATTTATAAATAAATGTATATTGAAGAAGTCAATAAGTTTATCCTGCATGTTATTGACAAAGGCCTCGCTCTAATCATTCGTAAAGCGAACGATAAACATGATGATCACGATCCTGTTAGATGGTTCTATTATCAAGGTTATTGTATCACTTCAACTTTTATTATGTAGCTTTGTGTTTGCTTTGAATGTCTGCTTTTAAAAGTTACACATAATTGATCTATTCTTAAGAACGTCTTGTGTTAAGTTCGCTGGCTGTTGTGAGCTCACGGTTCTATACCATTCATTTTAATAATTTATTCTAATTGATATAACAGTGTTTAAGACGAAACAACTTTTCGTTGGTAATTACTGATCAATAATTTACCAATTTAATTTTACTCACAGATAATTCTTCTTTAACTTTTATTAATATTTAAATGCGGAAGTAACTCTGTTTGTCGGCTATGCTTTTACGTTAAAATTATTGTAGCAATTTGGATGAAATTAATAATAAAACTAAAACTAGGGAATTATGGGAGATCAATAACTTCTCAAGTTTATAAATATAAACATTTATCAGCTATAAAAATGTGATATTAACTCGGTCTGTCTATCTGTTAAACTGGAAATGGGATAGTTTGTGTCTTGCGATATAAAATAAAGTGTTCCGGGGGCCAATAGCACAAACATAAAAAATCAATACAATATAACCGGTATTAATGTTTGCTCTTTAAACTAGAGGTTTTGATCCGCTGCGCAGCCGCGGGGAACATCAGTCAGTCAACATGTTTTACTTCAAAATAAACTTCTTCAGTATCACTTTCAATTTTTCACTGTTTTAACCGACTTCACAAAATGAGGACTTTCTCAATTCGTCTGTATGTTGATTTTTTGTATGTTAGTCGATTTCTCCGCCAATTGTGAACCAATTTTCAATATTTTTCTTTTAATCGAAAGCCTATATATAGCCTCTGAGATGCTTAATTTTATTATTATTTTGTATGTCTTTCAAGACCACGGCCCATAAAAATGGCCCGGACTTTTGCGTGGGGCCATGGGGAGGCCACCCTTGACAAATTTAATGTTAATATGTGGCGTGACACTGACCGGCGATTATCCCTGTCTACACCATATAATGGTGCACCCAAGGACAAGCCCCGGCCAGTGTAGGACTATTGTAGGAAATGAGGACAAAAATACCGTGCTATTGGGGTGAACTGTTAGTGGTACTAGCGGTCTGGGAATACGGGGCGTCTGCCCGTCACAATGTTCAGGGAACATGGAAAAATGTGCAGACGGTGACTCGCCACTCCCTGCATGGGCCCCTAAAAATGCCATAAAAGACAGGGGCAACATGGGTGTGAGTGGCTAAGGGGTGTAGAGAGGTGGGCTGCAGGTTCACCGAAGCTACTTCAGACGTGATGCCATTTATCACTTCCACTCCTGGAGCTTGAGCCTTAGCTCTAGCGATCTCCACTCCGTGCCGGCTGGTTAAGGCAAGCACGGAGGTGGGGGCCTTGTCTTGGCCCCCGGAATCAGGTACGAGGTGTCGCCTTATTATTATTATTATTAAGCATGTTATGCGATTTCTCCGTCAATTGTGGACCGATTTTATACTATAGTTTTTGAAAACGTTATATTTTATTTATGTAAATTCATTGGTTAGATTAGAGTCATCCGAGATTATGTCAAATAAAATATACAATAATAGTATGTATTAATTAAGCTCGATAATACGTAGTTTAAACTTGTGACTCTGTAGTCACAAGCTGCTTCGTAATTTATGATATGAATATATTAAATCTTACAATTTGCAGTTTTGTACATCACGATAGGTACAAGGAGCGATACAAAGATACCGTTAGTGGTTGTGCTTATTTCACTTGCTTATACTACATCAAAGGTTAGACATAATGCTCGTGGGTGAAGGGAATCTAGACTTGCAAGGCGCTATGTACCTACGTTTTATATGTACCCGTTACACACGGTATATTTGGATTGTGTGTTTCTGCATATTCATGTATATATTGAAACAACCTTTAAGCATTACAAAGTGTGTGTGTATCATCTAAATCAGTAGACAAATAAAAACTTCTGTGAATTTTAAAATTAAGTAATATTAAGATAAGATATTGTGCGTAGATAAATCTTGTTCGGGTTTTTACATTCAATAACATACTCACATATGTTTAATAATACAGGATAATGTTTTTTGCTGTACAGATGAGATTTTTGCACCTTGAGTTGTATTTATTTATTATATGTCTTTAAATAAAATTTGTCCGTTCGTGTATATGTCACTGAACTTCTTCTTAACTCCTGGATCGATTTTGATGTATTTTTTTTTGTGTCTGTTCAAGTAGATTCTAGAATAGTTTAGATTCACACTGAGATCCGGTAGATGGTGCTAGAATAGATTTTTATTTTTCAGACCAGGACAATGTTTGCCGGGCCCGCTATTATAGATAGATATCACTATATTTTACACCAATAAAAAATGTATTAAAATACTACAATTATATCTAGTTATGTACAAAGGGCAGTCTTATCGCTAAAAAGCGATCTCTTCCAGACAACCTCAGGTATGAATTGAAATGATAATAGCGATGAGCGGTATACGTAATTTATATATGCAGAAATTTTATATATTACATATATACATACTTAATGTACATACTATACATACATAGATTAACTAAATTTCATATACCAACGACAGATAGTATTTTTTGAGCATACATTTAATTATCGGTAGCAATTTTCTTGTCTGATAGCAAGAGAAAGCGTGTTCCAAAGCTGTATAGTCTATATACTACACAGAGAGACTTGACGCGTCTGGCGTCGCTACTTTGGCAGCGACCCATCCTCCAGCCACTAGCATGTCAGTTGGCACAGCGGCTGCACTACAAGACGCCCTAAAACGCAGCAAATTCAAGCCATCGGAAATGGATACATATTTGTAGCTTTTGAGGTCGAGGCCCTGAGACTGTTGTTGGTTTCAGGCGCACAAGCTTTATCGAAACATAGCCCAACTTTTGGTAGGTGTCTCACGTGACCAAAGACTTGCATATTCCTCGGGCAACGCGTTAGCCTTTGCACTCAACAAGGTAACGTGGCCAGTATTTTGGGGACGGTAATTACAGTTTACTTTTAGTTTAATTTATTGAAAGAAAATATTGATGATAAGTTTTTTACCAATTTTGGTTCACATTATTGTGAACATATTATGGTCTTTAAAAATCAAAAGCTCTAATAAATGCCATTGTTTAAGCTATATTTTTCAATTGAAGAGCTACAAGTAAGTCTGATTTTTGAATTTAATCTGTTGCGTTAGTTTCTTTCAACTGATGGTAATACTGATACGTGGTCATCATTATTTTATAGATTACCGGTTTCGTTGATCCAGCCATACCACGGGTGGTCAACATTATGTCTATTTATAGAGATTATTGTAATTTCAAATCTTGTATGAATATAATACGACTATGGAACGTTGCTACCTCTAATAGGATAAAATCGTTTTTATGCAGATGCCTGTAGATATATACATATAAATAGTCACGAAAAGATTATCTAATAGAAGCATGTACGCTTAAAAAATCATAAGTGTTTAGCGATTGTATTACGTATTGAATTGAGTGGTCTTCAAATGCAAATATATTTATCAAGCATGCGCAATGGAAATGTTTGGAATAATCTTACATCTCATTAACATGGTGATTTCATACTTACAATCACTTAGTCGTTAACGTCGTTGGCATATCTACGTGTAATTAGAGTTAACGACGATAGGGGACATGGTTTAGTTTTAAGGTATACTCAAATAGTGGTTTTGTTTAGTTGCTCACGTATATGTTTAATGTAATATTTATGTGAACTTTTGTTACAAATGTCGTGTGGAGTGAAATCTTAATATTATAAACTAGCTTCTTCCGCGACTTCGTTCGAATAGTTAAAAAAAAGTAAATAAAAAAAACCCCGATTTTGAAATATTCTTGATTGGTGCTCCGCTCCTATTGGTCTTAGCGTGATGATATATAGTCTATAGCATTCTATACTGAAAGATTTTTCAAATCAGACCATTAGTAGTTCCTGAGATTTAGCACGTTCAAGCAAACAAACTCTTTAGCTTTACATATTATAATAATAATAATATAATAATGTCAGCCCATAAATGTCCCACTGCTGGGCTCGGGCCTGCCATTATAGGGGGGAACGGACAGTATACCCGCCACGCTTGTCCAAGGCGGCTTGGCAGGTTTGACACATCGGTTATCTCGATGTGCAGGTTGCATCACGATGTTTTCCTTCACCGTTGTTAGCACGTGGTAATTGTAACAATATGCACATTAGATCTCAAATAAAAATCATCAAATCAAAACTGACTAAGAGGTGCATGCGTTCTGGTCAGGATCGAACCCGCGTCCTTCGATTCGGGGGCGCGTGCGCTAGCCATTACGCTACCACGACTTATAAGATTTAAATTTTAAAAACACTTTTACAAATCTATTAAATTTTTGACTGTGTTCTATTCTTTCCATATTATTATTATTCATAAGTGTAACAAGCTTAGTTTGAAAATATACAATGAATATGTGTTTATGTTCTTATAGTTTACAAAAAAAATCTGCTGTGTATACTTGCAGTTTTGCAGTTGCAACAGACTATAGATGTCGAATTTAAGTTATATTACGTTTACTTTATTATACTGTATGTCTTTATTTTTTCAAGATTATATATTTTTATTAAATATCACTGAATATGTTCTGTTATGTACAAACAACGAAAATTAAACAATTAAAAACATTTCCACATTTTTTTCCTTAAGCAGTCATTTAAATTTTGTTTGTTAGATTGCTTTGCTAGATCTTTTTCTTCTATAGTATACTATACTATTATTTTATATAAAGTAATTTAAGCAATGCAGTTGTGTGTGCATGAGGTCCAATGTGCAGAGAGGCGTGACGCCCTAGTAACAGAGGTATAACAGAAATGCAAGGCAAACATTCGTTAACTGGATATACTAATCCATTAAAATTGCTCATGCCTCATAACTGTTACCGCTGTAAGAATACATACTGTTTACTTGATTATTACATTAGTGTACGCATTTGAAATTCAATTAACCTGTTATGACTTTTATTCTCACACAAAGATTTGTATAACTATGCAGTATACACTTATAATAGGAAATTGAAACTTTGTCTACATTCTTGCTTATTATGCAAACCAACTTAAATTGTTAGTTTTATGAAAAAGATGCTCTAGATTTCGAAAATCTCGTTATCTAATTTGATTATATTTGATTTTCAAAAGAATTTCTTGATGTTTTTTTTTGTGAAATCACTTAGCACTTTGCTTAAATTGTAGAAACTCATTTACCACTTATGTAATGACTTTAGCTATAATGATGTTAATCCAAACATTCGTATGTAACTAATGTACACAAAGCAAGGTCGAAACAACACAGAGCTTTGTTACGTCACGGTATCCAAAAGCACTCTCTTGTGTTAAAGTTTATATTTAAATGTCAAATTTACGAATAGTCGTCGTCCTTGTGATAAATAGTTGACCCACTGGTTCCCCTTATTGGGCACCTGCGACTACTAACCGAAAGAACAACAGGCTTACGCAATTTTAATATCGACACACGAACTCACACTTTGTATATGCCCAAGCCAGTAGCGGATTTACGAATAGGCTAAGCAGGCTGGAGCCTAGGCAGATTTTGGAGGGGCGGCAAATATGAGTGCAATATTTTAATTGTCTTACAGAAATTATGTCTCACTTAAATTCTAAGACTTAATAAGATAGTTCTTATGAAGTCCACACAAACAATTCAATATGTAATGTTTCAACATTCAGATAAAAATTTTCTACAGTTTGAGTATCTAGTCGCTTTTGATGGTTACGGTAGAAACCAATCCATCGATCCATGATCCATCCATGCTTCACAATCTGCAAATTACGAGAAGATAAGATTGTGTAGTTAAGACGGTAGTGCACAACTAATCATAAAGTTATATTAACAAAAAAGTAATTAATAGGATTATGAACAAGGGTATCGATATGTACAGGTTGTTATTGGCGGTAAAATTTGAATAGCCTACAAATATCTAAATCCGCCCCTGGTCCAAGCTAAGCAATTTACGCCTGTATATCAGGTAATAAATATACAATGCACAACCCTGGGGCCTATCCCAGACACTCAGATGATAAGAATCAGCATTGCTAGACATCCCGAGTTTGGCGGACGTCCCGATTTTTAAATCGAAATTAAAAGTCCCGTGTGGGACAGGGTCAGTCCCGCGTTCGAGGATAACTCGATCGTGCGTGTAGCGTGCTGAGGAAGCGGAATTACTGATCCAGTTTAATCTACAGCTGTCCTGTGAAGAGTTATTCATCTTTATTAAACAGAAAAAGGATACCTTAAAAAAAGTTAAATCTTAAGAGAAATATAATGAATTAGTCATTCTTAAAAATAAAATAAAAAGGTAAATATTCAAAAACTTGATAATATACGTTTTTTTTTACCATGGCCCGCTTTCGACGAAAGAATCCCGCTTTCCTCACTCATAAAGCAAATTCCCGACATAGCAAAAAATATCTGGCAACGTTGATAGGAATTGACGGACAGTATAGTTAAAAATTTGCCATCCAATGCTAGAGTCCGCGCCACAATAGAAGTTCCATGGAATACAAAAGAACTAAAAGTAACGACTGCACTATTTGATGGAATTATGTTTTTTTTGATCGGGAAATAAATTTCCAGCTTTAATATGGAATATTTTATATTGACTACCTACTAACTACTTCTATCTGTGCACTAAGAGAATGGAGAAAGAATACTCATTCCTGTGGCCAGGCGGTCTGTCCTAAGAGTCGTTAAAACAACCTACAGCTAGGTGGTAGGGTATTTGCCTGTCGGGATGGCTTCTACCCCTGGTCTAGAGCTCAGCAATAGTGACCAGGTTCCAGCCTCATCTAAGATTCCGGCAGCACATTGGTAGCTCATATAGTGTTGCAAATGTTCATAGGCGACGGCAACCATTTTCCATCACAAGTGGGCCATCAGCCTGTCTGCCGTATTCCAGCAATAAAAATAACGAACGTGTTCGCCTCGGGACGCCCGACAGAAGTGATAACTTAAACTAATATAAGTTGAATTACTTAATATTGAAATTGTTTAACTTGAGAAAAGATTAGGTTATTACCTAAATTTTATGTATATTATAATATGATAATGTATGGAAAGGTTATTTATAAAATCTTTTATTGGTTATAAAATATATTTTACTCTTAGTTACAATTCTTGAATATGTACTGTAGAATTTTGTGTATGTACATTTTTAGTATATATGTATGTCTTTCAAGACCACGGGCCATAAAAATGGCCCGGACTTTTGGAGGGCTTGCGTGGGGCCATGGGGAGGCCAACGCGTAGAGGCCCCTTGACAAATTTAACGTAAATATGTGGCGTGACACTGACCGGCGATCATCCCTGTCTACACAATATAATAATGCAATTATTAGTATCATTATTAAGTTTTTTAGTTTTATTACCGAAATACGGCTAGACGGCTACCGCTACCGCTGCCGTACGCGTGAGAGAAAGGGATGCCAGACAGACTGGTGCCGTAACGCGTTACGTAACGAAGCGGTTTACCCTCCTAAAAAGTTATCACTTCAAAAACCTGTATCGATTTACGGATTGATAAATAATTACGTAGACGGGATTAATTACGGAGATTGCAGCGCCGTGTCTGTGGGACTTCTTTGGTGGCACGGACTCTAGTTTAAATATTTGATAAAAAATAAAATGTTTTCATTCACTCACTTATTTATTCATCGCAGGTATCAAGACGGGCAAAGGCTTAGAACACTTAACCACAGAGGTCATCAAATTATCTGATTCAACAAAGAAGGATTTTACGCGTGATTCAGCCTGTAGGTATCCAACACCTAAAAGTAATTAATAAAATAAACAAGTCCGTGGCAGCCCTCGCATATTGAAGAGTTTCATAGACGTGGTAAGCGTTCGTCTATTTCATTCTTTAACTATGGAGCCCCTAAAAATATTTCACTAGTAGATAACGGGTCTTGTTTAAAGCCTTTGGGCGATAAATGTATTTTGTTAAATTTAACACCTTGTATTTTTTAAGAATTTTCCATCTTGTAATACAACTTATCTTTTGCGACTCTGAAAAAAATATTTCGTCACCTATTCACTTAAATATAAAAATCATAAATATATGTCGTAATAATTCTTAAAAACTTGCTTTACGATACCTACTCAACTCAACATTTCAAATTCAAATATTTTTATTCAAAATAAGTTCTACTGGAGAAAACTTTTTGAAGGTCATAAATATAGGTTAATATTTAATTTTACTTCGTAGTCTATGTACACCGCTTCGTAACGTGTTATTGCTGTTAAGGAGACGGAGCGGCAAGAAACTCCCCAGCAACACGTCTAGCTGAAAATTGATTTTCTTTACATTTCTTGTTCAATTTATATTTCAAGTTCTATTATTTAATTATTAATTCCTCTGTTCTCCTAGGAAACCGGGTTGTCTGGAAGACACCGCTTTAAGCGATAAGACCGCCCATTGTTCTAATAAAACTGTATTCGTATATTTTTCTAGGTTTAAGCTATGATGAACAATAAAGAGTTTACATTAATTCATTCATGCATTTAAAAAAAGTAACACAAATATTTGTATACCAAATTTTTAGTTATTAATTTAATTTTACATACATACATACATACATAACTTCACGCCAGGTCCCTTGCGAGGTAGGCACGAACAACAGAGCGCCATACAGGCTCATTCTTACACACCTCACTTGCTTCTTTGACATTCATAGCTCTTGTCATGCACGCTCGTCTGTTCTTAAGGCTCCTGACATCACCTTCTGCTAATACATGATCAATTTGATCATGGAAGGTGTGTCGTGGCCTTCCGCGACTTCTGCATCCATCCACTTTTGAATTGAATATCTGTTTAGTCATTCTTTCATCATACATTCTTTCCACATCTTTTCCAATTTAATTTTATTACTCATATTATACGACTGAACTCTTATATTTTGTTTTGAGGAATCCTAATTATTGCTAATCGTAAATATTATAAATTGCATATTAATTTTTATCTAGACATTATTAGTTTTAAATTCTATTAATAAATAAATAAAAACATAAATAAAATTAAATTAAATAAAAAAAAAATTAAATAAAAAATTTAAATAAATTTTTTTATTGTAAGCTACATATGTGGTAGGATACAGTGATACCTAAATTGTTATTATTATGGACATCATATTCAAACCTGTATACACAAAATAAATTACCTTGACTTTGTCCATATCTGAGGAATTTTTAATTACCTTAAGACTCGATTACACGTGCTTTATTATTATAAAATAGGCTTGTGTATTGTAATATTATTATGCAATTAAATTGTAGGAAATGATTCTAGTGTGGACAAGACGTGTAAACTTTGTATAGCGTTCTGATTTCTCGGTTTCGCGGGATCGTGCCATATCTCGCATGTGCTCAACATTGACTGCTGTGTTGTAATGATAGAAATATGAATTATTAAGAGTAATGTAATTGTAATTAGCGAGCCTTTACCGCATGTGACGTTTGTACATTGTACAGTATTGTTACATACTGACTATGTAGGGTACAGGTAAGGAGGACCATCTAGTATGGGGGATCAGTTGAAAACTGTCCGATTGTAAACAGCAAATTATGGTTCGAAAACTCGTCAAAATAGCGCTAGTGTAGGAAAGGAAATGATATGAATTTAGCGGTTATAAACGAAGTGAAGTTATAAAGAGGAAGTCTTTCGTTCCTTATTTAATCTAGTATCCTACTCTAATTATTTGTGGCGCTATTTTTAAATACTTTCCAGTTGCTATTGTGGCGCCATCTTAATTTGCTGCCCTTCAGTGGACACTTTTTAATATACTGAGATGGTTTTCCTTACCTCTAGCCTCCATGATATTGACAAAGAAATGCGCACCTGGTTTATTACTTTTCCCGGATTTGAACTTCTTTTGTTTACTTTGTTTTTAACATTTGCAATTAGACAATAGCCTATTGTTTTTTTTTGTTTATGACCATTTGCGGGAATAATTAACCAGGTGTGCAGATTACGTTTTCTTGGAAAGATTCAGTCCACGCAGTCGTTTGTTGTTTTGTATAGTTTATTATAAAACAATGCCCGAACGAATTACAGTCAAGCGAGGATAACGATACGAGCAAGGCATTCGACGAGCAATATAGTGACGGACTTTGTACGTGTTATTGCGTCGTGTAGTTTGTACTTTGTGTCTAATTATATTTGTACCTATGTTATACGTGTTTGTATACTTCTAATAAATTCTAAAGTAATTCCAACGGCATGTTAATTCGAGTCCTGCGTAACTCGTAACAGTATATTTTTTGTTACAAAATTTGTTTTAAAGTATTATTTTGTTCTAATACTTTCAGTTTTAGATTCAGTAGGGTCTAATCTTTCTAAAAAGCTTTAAAAAAAATAACAGTTATCAACCTATAGAAGAGGAATGGCGGTCAAAACTTATTTTAAAATAAAAATGATTACTAGAATATGGAACATTGTTTTACTACAATGGATCCTAGCCCGTTTACATACTATATATTTGTATATACTCGGTGTAGCATTTATATTGCATGTATTGAAATGTAGATTATTCATAAAGTATAATAAATGCGTAATATGTCGACACATTAATTTAATAATTTATTATAGGGAAATAAAAATAATTGTGAGGACAACTGGTATCGGCGCGTATAAATTGTTGTATGGTATGGTATGGTACTATTTTTATTTAAATTTACAAACGAGACTGTATAATCTGATCGTTTTTACATTTGAATAATCATTTGGCTTTATCTATATAGTGATTTAGATTGGGTATTTGGGAGATTGGAAAAATATATTGGAGAATGCATTTATTGAATTTGCTTTTACTTAGGGGGAGCTTTTCAAAATACCAGGCTAGTTACAAGGGGGAGGGGAGCGCAGGTTTTCGTCACGTAGTGACGTTAACCTGTACCTGCGTTTTATCAAGCTATATCCAAAATTATTTTATTTTTTTACTCTCTGTTTGTTGAAAAAATGTAAAAAATGGGTCATCTAGTATGAATACGTTTCCTTATAAGTGTGTGTTTAAGGTGGCTTTTCGTGTGTATGTGTACACATACTTTCCATACAGAGAACGAAGATTGAATATTTTATCATCTAGAAATGAAATATTTGGCGCGACACATGGATTTAATGAACTAACAACAATCATTCTGGTATGGTTAATAAAGTATTTTTTTGTGTTTTGTAGGTTTACAGTTTTTTTTGATGTTGTCAGATTCCTCCTCATGTCCATGACCGTTTATTATTCTTATATCATGTTAATAAACGTGACATACGAATTTAATACGTTACGAAGTTCAAGGTGATCAAGGATTGTATAAATAACTTAAATTAATTTTTTGAATGAATAAAACTGAACAATGCCTCGAATAGTTGTCAAGTGGCTCAATTAAAACTGCGAAACGGATTTAAACGCAATGAAGGCTATGTACACGAAAGGTGAACTGCACAAAGGTTCACTTTATATTAAATAGGGGTGTACCACGTGGTTCAGTAAGCACACAGTACATAAGAATATAGTGGGATAATTAAGTAAAAGTACATTTTGCTTTCTCAGTAAATCTAATAAACAAAGGTTGGCGAGTCCACCTAATAAACATTATATTGTTATTGGTAAGCATTAGAAAATCTAGATGTTTATAAAAAGTTATGGATACAATAAAACTTCAACTGTAATTATAATCAAAGGTATACATAATCTAAATACACGATATTTTCAGTATATTTTTCAATAATATAATAAATCTGTTGACGAATTAAGTTTGTACAATGACTTTAAGAAGAGAATAATAAATAGAGGGTTAATTCAGACCAGGCAATTTTAAAAATACAAATTTTTCTTTGTATGTTTGTTCAATCATAACGTGAAAACTTCTGAACGGATTTGAATGAAACATAACGCAGAGCCAGCTTATATCCCGGGTTAGCTTATATCACTTAAAATACTTTTTATCCAGGTAATTGGCAATTTTTCCATAGGATATACGAATACGATATATGAATAGCGTTGTGCTCCTGCTTTTTTGGTGCCAGCACGGCTGTTACAAATTAAGGGCAAACGTCCTCATAGCAACGCGCATGTAGTTTCACTGGCAAAGTTTTGAAATAAAAAATCGTTTACCACGCTTTTGAGTTCAATTATCACACTGAGAGTCCTTTAGTAATGCGGAAGTGTTACATCTGAACTTCATACACTGTGGTTAAGTAGGCGGTGAAGGCAATGTGCTTTCGGTTGTTGGTTTTATTATTTTTATACTCATATTTTGCCTTGGTACTAAGCGACACCAGTCAGCGGTCATTGGTTGGCTTTTTTATATTTTAAATTTTAGTTTTATAATTCTACCACACTCACGATGCTTATGGAAATAATATTTATAATTATGATTTGACAATTATCTCAAAGTAATTATCTAAAATATAGAATATTTTATTAAAATTGTTTTAACTTATTTTTGTTAATACGCGTGTGGCTATTTTTATTTCGTATCGCAAATCGACTCGTACTGGGTGGATTTCTATTTTTTTATAGCCTGACGCAGGCAAACAATCAGGCGACCCACCTGATGGGAAGTGGTTACCGTCGCCTATGGACGTTTGCAACACCAGGGTGTTTCCAACGCGTTGTCGACCGCTAAGAAATTTTATAACGCCCTTCTTAAAGAACCCCATGTCATACCGCAAAGAGAAAACCGCAGCGGGAAGTTCCCTCCAGATCATTATTGTACACAGAATAATTAATATTTATAACATAAATATTCTCGCGTGCTTTTTCGTGCGTATAGGTTAGTTTTTCTATATTTTTTTTAAATTAACAGCTTATTAATAATAATACGTCGTTGCGGCGTTTCTTGTGCCGTGTCAACTCTACGTTAATTTGTCTTTCATCGACTTATGTAAAAAGGAAAGCGATATTCCAAGTATTCGGACCGGTTGATTATTGCACAATTGGGCGTTGCAATTTGCAGTGTTACAAGTGCTCGATCGTTTTTTAAGTTTCACGGAAGCTACAGAGCGTCTTGACCATATTGTGTGACCACTGTGATGCAAACACCCCCCTTTAGCAGTTCCAAAAAATAAAATTAGTAAAACGATATAGTCCGTAAATTTCAATAAGCATTTAATTATGTTTTCAATGATCGAACGTAGCGTAGGACACTCGCCAGCCCGATAGACTGACGACCTGCGCAAGATCGCCGGCAGGGTCTGGATGAAGAAGACTGGAGACACATATGTGGCGCATACTTGGGGAGGCCTACGTCCGGCAGTGGACTGAGATTAGCTGAAGAAGAAGAAGATCGAGTTGAGGTAATAATTTTCAAAATTAGCCGTTTATGCATGGCAATTGTGTGTAGGTGATGACCGGCTTGGGCCCCCTAGGTCTCAGCCCCCAGGTGTCATTCACTCTATACACCCTAAGGTTCTGCTAAAGGGAACAATGAAGACAAGAAAGAACGATGAAGAGTTTGTTTCCGTTATCTCGGTTATCTCATTATCGATATCCGTTATCTTTATGTTTTAAAATGACAGTAAATATATTATATTTAGACCTTCGATACTTCTTAAAATATTATATTATTCCCAATATTAAATTAAATATTTTAAAAGAAACTTTATTATTACGAGATTTTTTTGTCGCAAAACAATGATTGCAAACAATTGGTCAAGTTTTCAATCGAAACTAATTGAAAGCACGAAATTTTCAGGTAAATAAAAAAAAATGTTGCAAATAAGTGTTCGATCGGCGTGGTAGTGGATGCAATGCGAAAGTAAGCGGCGTACAAACCGGTCGCACGAAGGCCGACCGGCGAACGCTTTTGTCTAATGCCACCGTATATATCACGAGCGGAAGCGAACGATTCACGCCGGGCTTATATTACTATTCGTCAATATTTGTCTCACTACTGTTAAAATTTGACAAACTACAATCTATTTGTTTATACGTGGCAGAGCTAAAGAAATATATACATAGCAGCTCGCTTCAACCTCTTATATCATATTTTGTATAAATTATCTTGCTAAGCTTGTAAAGAATTTATGGAGATATGTTGCAGCAATTACAGCATAACAATTTTTAGCTAGACGTGTTGCTGGGGAGTTTCTTGTCGCTTCTTCTCCTTAACAGCAATGACACGTTGTGAAGAGTTGTACATAGACTAGAAAGTAAAGTTAAATTTTAACCTACATGTATGACCTTCGAAAAATGTTCTCCAGTGGAACTTATTTTGGATAAAAACTTTTGAATTTGATAATAAAACGTAGTTTTATTATGTGTAAAAGTCGCGAAAACTTAAGAAAATATTTTTGAATTTGATTTGAATATATAGATACCACGTTCTGTTTTTGTAATTGAATATTTTGGGGTGCACTAAAGTATTATCTCTCTCTCTCTCTCTCTCGTAGAATATTGGCATAAAAAGGTGAGCTTTGAGCTAATCCTGTTACGGGCCATGAGTTCCATTCACCCACTTCACGCTTCCCCTTGTTTTCCTTTTTTTTTACAAAAGGAAACTCGAATGAGGGCCATCAGTTGCACGTAGAGGGATAATTGCGGCAGGTGTGTGGGTTTCGCCAGGTTAGGGTGGCATTAACACCTCTAGGTAGAACTTAAGATGCTATTTTCACACCAGCTACTACCCCTCGGTATTCCGTAATTCGCCGTTAATGCCGGTCACGGGCATGTGGCCTAACCCCTCCGCTGGCCCAGGCAGGTGGTGGCCCATCAGCCTCATCCACTGCCGGAGAACTACTTTTTTCCCCTGGCATCTTCATACTCTCATTGCGTGGGGCGGTCTGTAACGCGCCCCACGTGAGGAGAGGTGAGCGCGTGCGGGATAGTTTGCGTCCCATCACGACGGCATATCGGTGTGTGGGGAACATTTTCCCCGGGGATATACCCGTGTCACCCGCTTGCTCCTGGCGGGACAGGAGCAACCGTGCGCTCGCGCTCCCACTCCGCTTCCGCCACATAATACAGCAATGTGCTGGCTAGAATAGAAAATATTATTCATTCGGTAAACCAAAAGACTGGGTTGTTTTTGTACAGAATGTTCTATCTATCTAATTAAACTACAAATTGCGCCGGTCATGTGCCTTTGGACGCATTCAATGCTTACCCATTGACTGATTTCGTATGTAATGTAATGTTGAATATAACGTGCGTTAGCCTATTAAAAATATAATAATTTTCATCATTTCCATATTGAATGAAAATGAGGTGAGGTTTAATTAAAGTATGCAAAATAACATTTTGCTTTAAAAACCACCCTTTCTCTTGATTTGCTCTATGATATTCTTTCACAGATATTGCTTATAAGCTACTCTATGATTCGGTATAATGCTGAAGGCCCACTTGAACTATTCAGCCTGTATATGTATAAATTCGGTAGGTATGAGTACGTTAGTATGGAGTGCGGTATGGCTGGACTTGTATAGCGAGGTTGTTTGTGGCGCATCCAATTTTATTTTAGTGATATTGGCCGTGAAACTATCAAGGTCCGTTAATTTAATGGCCTACCCATTGATTTGCTTAGGCAATGAAATTCGAATGATTTTGTCAGATTGAAAAGATTATGTTGATGTTTATTCAATTCAAAACACTACGAAGTTGTAATTTATATTGATGAAATTCCACATTTTGTTTTGACTAAATATTTTTTAGGTCACATTATAAAATTTTGCGATTAATATAAAATACATAAAAATAACTATTTTTTTATAAAGATAATTTAATCGTAATTTAATTAAAACTCAAAATTAAAATAAGACGCCTCGTGTATTCGGAAACAATAATATGTGACAATTTTGAAATTTCTAGTAGCAATTTGCACACGAGTGTTATTTTAAGATTAATCTATCTCAATGGCCCGATAGTTTAACATTTAAGTATTTTAGAAGCTGCTAATGCCTTTTTTCTCATATCAAATCGTCAACTCGACAAACTATTTTTATAACACTCATAACTGAATCGCTTATGACTTGTACTATAACCAAAATGCAGAAATGCTTGTGCAAAAAATGCATACTGCACCACTCCTGCTGATTCCTAAAGTAAGCCTTCTCACTCTTTTCGTCAGATATTGTATGCTGCTATCCTTTTCATACATGTAGCCCGTGACGAAAGCGAAGAGCGGTTCACAAAATGTTGGTCCACATGAGTAATGTTTTAAATAATGTAAGCATAAATGTGAAAACTTGTTTGCTACTATAATTTGACTTTATAATATTAGCAAAACAGCTTTATGTTTTGTGTTGTAAATTTGACAATTTATTAGTGACTCTATTATTGAGTTGTGTCAGATTGAATAGATTCAACCAATATTGGTAAAACTATATTGATGGTAAATAGTGTAATTAATAAATTTACTCTTGAGTTGTATCAATAACAAATGTGGGTGTTAATTTGTTATAAGATTTTTTATATTTGTTCTTTCTATACTAGTTTTAATATTTAAAATTTTGAAGTAAAAGCAAAATTGACATCGAAATTTGCCAAAATATGAAATTATTTTTAAAGTACAATATGAATTATATAAAAGTAAAATATGAATTATTTTTAAAAGTAAATTATTTTTTTATTTTATATAATATTTTTTTTTTTTTAAATATGAAATTATATTTTAAGATCTAAGAATATCTTCTTTGTAGCTGAATGTTTCATATAGAAAATTCGAATTTAAATGAAAATCTTTTTATATAACGTGCGTAGAAGATTTGCTGATGACAACCCCTCCCGCCTCCCACAACCGAGACCCGCGGTCGTCTAGATCCTAGTACTACTTAGACAAGTCCCGGTTCCAGTCGCAGGAAGCGAGAGGGGCGACCATCAGCATACCTTCTGCGCACTTTTTCTAGCTCCGTTCGTGATACAAGCTTTATCGATACGGGAAGCTACAGTGCAGGGGTGCGGATTCAACGTAAATTTGATGTAAAATTCACTATACAAGTTAATTCAAAGATCACTCTGCTGTGTAATAAAAAAAATTAACGACCACTTTATATACCGTTTTCTACCCAGTAGAGTATTAGACGATTACTTATTTAAATCAAACGTTTGAGTGAGCGTCTAAAAGAAGCCTAACAGGTTTTAACTAAGTCATAAATTTAGATTTTGAATAACGCACAAGCGCGCAAAAATACAACACGGATATGAGGAATGTTATGAGGTATTATTGTTGAATAGAATTATTTAATATATATAATTCAATTTCATTAGGATTATTATTAATTCATTAGTAGATCGTATTGATTGTGGGTAATATAAATATATATATATTACCTACACACTACATATATAAAAGTTAAAGTTGAAGTGCTTATATGTTACTTAGCTTATAAAGATAAGTAACACTATGGTTTACCGAAATAAAAAATTACAATAATAATAATAAATTATATAATTACAACATTTTAAGCAAACAATAGGCGGCCTTATCGCTTATTGTCTTCTAGGCAACTTAACTTAAAGGACATTCTTAGCTAATCTGACTGTGTTCAAACACATATAATACTTATATTTCACCTGATGACGTAATTTGGGAAACTTGCAGATATGTTTGGTACGATTGGTACATCTAATAATACTAGAAAAATTATCATTCCCCGTATCCACACAGTCATTAAATAACCTACCCAGAATACCCCAGTAGTAAAAACTTATTTCCCTAATATAAGTAGTAGAGGCACAAACTAGTAATAGTAAGAAATGTTATTTTTTATTTTAATAAAGTACAATATAAAACATAAAAATATAAAAAGAAAACGAAAATCTCTGTCTTGGACAATGACAGAGAAGCCCGGGTCTATTATAAAAAATAGAAAATTACAAAAACTAGAAAATGATAAACCTTTAAAAAACAACTATCTGGAATATATTGTATGGACGATGGAGAAAACGATGCATTTTTTAATGTCTTGTATAATAAGATACACGAAAATCTCAATTATTACAAGCTTTTACTTAACTTGCAATGGATGTACCTATTATATATGTATGTATGTAAGTTCGGGTGGAATTTTGCAAGTTAAATTTAACCAACTTCCCGGTTTCCGATTGAGCTCAAATTTTGCACGCATATGTACGCTCTAGACAATGCAATAATATGGAGCTGATCTGATGATGGAGTCGGAAGGTGTCTATAGGGACTCCTGTACTAAACAAGAAATGCCCGTCCTGTTTAGGCTCCTTTTACTCGTCTCGGCTAGCACTCAGCTTCATGATATCCATAATCTTAAAAGCTTGTATTAAAAAACCTTTTTTAAAAACAACTTATTCTTGTCTTAATTTGTATGTGGTGCGGTGCTGACCCACCGCGTACTTGAGTTTATTAGAAGTTATTTCATTATTCCATTCTAAAACGTTTTTCCACTTTAAAGTAACGGAATTTTTTGCTTTTTTCAAAAACATTGAGAACTTACATTAATTAGCCGTAAGTATTATTCAACACGGTCTGTTTAAAAACAACGAAATGCGTTTTGAAAAGGTCGTTTAAAGTGCTGATGTAACTGTTCGTTTTGAACACGAAGCCAACAACAACAATGGGTCTGAAGATCTGAGCCGTTTTATAACATCCGCGCGTTAATTACTTTCAAGTTCGCAAATGAAACTGCCGAAGATTCTATTAAGATAGCTCAGTTGTATTGTTGAGAATCCAGAACTCTTATACACTCGTATGCCAAACTAACTCTGTTTTACATTTTATTTTATCGTTGTTCTTAAGGGCTCGCACAAAACGAATATTCGATGCGATTTTGTTACCACACAATCTCTATATCTTGATGAATCATGCGCACTACGGAATTCCTGATATGACTCAAAAAAGAACTGCGATTTTTTTCCACAATATTTGTCGTACAGCCATGAACTCTAGAGACGCAACACAGTTCCCTAGCGGATTTAAATTCTGTAGATTACTATAAGTTTGTGGAGCGCTAGGCTAAGACTGTTCCATTACAAAAAGTGGGTTAGACGGTTTACTGCGATCAAAGTATTGCTCCACAACCTACTGAAGAAACCACAGTTCAATCTGTGCTTGATATTTTATTTATGTACTAGGATATGGCTGGGCCTTCGTCTACGACTTGAAATTCTTGCGGGATTCCCCGGATATAAAGGGCCTTACTTATAATAATTTCGTTAAGAAAGGATTAACAATCTCTTAAATAAGAGCCTCTTAAGCCCCAAATCAATGGCTGTTTCGAATAAAACTTGGCATTTTGTCTCTTAGCAGTTAATTAAACTACCTCTCGATGTTGGTTACTTGTGACAGTTATTTATGAGTTACTTTACCACCACCTCATACCCTTAAGAGGAGTTTATGGGTAAGATTGTCGTTAATCAATTGCTGAGCAGTTTCTTAAAATTTTACAAACGATTATAAGTAAGGCCAAAGGTATCACAGTATATAAAAAATAACGTAAACTATCGTTTTAGTGGAAACTGTGCCGGAATAAGCTAATTTTTATGCATGCGAACTACTTCAAACTGCTTCCAGGTAAATTCCCGGGATAAAAATTAGCGCAGATTTTAAGTCCAAGAATTGGCTTTCGATCTGCGAAAATTGCATCGAAATCGGCCTCGTTTAGTTTTAACTTGAATCGCGAACAAATAGAAAAATTAAAAATCGTGTTCTCCGTCGTTTATATAGTCTATTCCAGTTGATTTTTTAAATAGCTTCACTGTACTGATACGGCATGCTTAGAATTTTATGATATTATTTCTCATTGTTACTGAAGCCTTGCGCATTACGAATATTCTATGCGATTTTCTTCCCACAAAATCATATATGAACCTTCATAAACTCATTTATTCGTAACTATGTTACACGTCAGGGTTATATATATTATTACAAAATCTTTAGTTAATTGTTTGTCGTCAATCTTTGTAATCCATAAATTCCTTCAAGCTATAGAAGGTGTGCTCGATTAGCCACTTCTTTAGCCGACAAGTGAATGCGTTTAAACTGCCGGAAAGTGTGATTTTGTCCGGTAGTTTATTTATATAGTCGGCATAACATGTGTTAGCGTGTTAGATTTTTCCAATCGCCTCTGCATCGGTGCAATCCTATCTCTATTCCGAGTCCGATGTGAATGTATGTCGCTATGCTTTGCATACATGGACTCATTGACTCTGACGTATAGGGCTACTTGAAGTACCAATATACACGGTAGGGTGAGAATTCGTAACGTTTTGAAATGGGGTCTGGCTGATTCCCTATTAGGTAAACCTAAAATAGCACGCACGGCCCTTTTCTGCATGCGAAACATAGAAACATTCATAGAAACATAAGCACTACGGAATGTATTCCCCATCGGATTTAAATTACTAATGCGATTTTTTTCCGCAATGAACATCATCATGAACTTGATGATTTAAATTATGTAGACTACTAGCAGTAAGCAGTGTCTATAGCAGTGTAAGCAAAAAATCCTAAAATGTTATCTATAATCTTTTATAGATATTTTTTTAAGAATAACTGCTGTACCAACAGAAACGGCTATCAGACTTGTCATTATTGTATATAGAGGCAGAAAATCTAAAAAAACTGTACGATTTGACTTATTTATCAAATCGTACAGTTTTTGCTAAAAAAAAGGCTAGAAAAGTGTATCTTTGATTTGAATTGTTTGTCTTACTTAGCTTCTAGGAGCATTAAGTAATAACTTATTTCACTTATTATTATTTATTCACTGTGTACTTAAGAGGAAAATAAAGAATTATGTTACTTATAATAAATATATTATTATTTAAATTCAATTCGAGCATATTTTGTTTCTTTTATTTTAAAAAAATACGCTTCCTTTGGGCCCCCCACATTTTGATACAGGTCGCGTCTAAGACAAGCCACGCCACTAACTACTAGTTCGTGGACCGCTAGGCCTTAGGCTGTTCAATTATAAAGCGTGGGTTAGACGGTTCACTGACATCAAGGTGCTAAGTAGTCCAGAACTTAATGAAGAAAACGCTATTCAATCTGTGATTGATTTTTTATTTATTGGTCACAAATCATATTTACCTGAAACATCATGTAAGGTGAACATCATCATATTTATCATAAACACCGCCACAAACATAGAAATTTAAAAGGGTGGTTAATTATGCTGAGCGCAAACCTTATTTGCTGAAAATACGGAGAAAAAATTTTCAAAATATGCTCTCAGAATAAAAATGTATAAGAAATGTAATTACGTCATTATTTTTGCAAATAGTTTTTCTTTCTAATATATCTTATACTAATAAATAAATCTAAAGATTTTGCTTGTTAGATTGAACGCGCTAATTTCAGGAACTACTGGCCTGATTTGAAAAATTCTTTCAGTGTTAGATAGCCCATTTAACGAAGAAGGCTATAATAGGCTATATATCACGCTAAAACCAATAAGAGCGGAGCACCAGTGCAGAATGTTTCAAAATCGGGGGGTTTTGAAAACAAAGTCCACCCTGACGTCGTCACGGGCACAGCTAGTGAGTTAATATTTTTTTGGATTCTTCCATATATTAAAGAAAAAAATCTGTCTAATAATTTTCACTCAAATTAAAAATATTCTCAATGGCTCTTTAAAAACTTGTTTTGAATAAACATTATTTGTACAACATTCAACCTTTAGTGTTATCTGATTCTTGTGATTATAAAATGAGAAGAAAACGGGTGCAACAAAGTTTTCCATAGCGAATGGGAACTGGTTTATGGAGTTAAACGCCATGTGACCTTCACAATTTTTCGGTTATAAATTTATGTTCTTTTTTTCTTGTAGAACTTAAGTTTCTATTAGAACGAGCTATATTGTGAGGCCAATTGGGTGGCTCTATTATTTTATATTGATTGATTTGTTCTATGATCTCTTGGCGCGAACTCGAAGAGTGATAGCTGTGCAGTTTTGTAGAAAAGGTACATTATTGGTTAAAGTAAACAATAACTGTAGAATATTGATTAATTTTAAGTTATAAATTAGGTGCTAATTGTATATTAGGGATTTGTTCAAATAGAACAGAGTGAAAGCAATTACGTAATTAGAATAGAAATAAATTCTAAGTATAAAATAACTTTGTATGTCTTTAGAGGTCTTTTGGAGGACTTGCATGGGAAGAGAAGGGAAGGCCAACACGTAGAGGTCCCGTGACCAATTCAATGTAAATGTGGTGTGACACTGATCGTCGATTATCCCTGTCTACACCGTATAATAATGCACTAAAGGACAAGCACCGGCCAGCAAAGTCTAACGCAAAAAAATCGTCATAACTGGTACAAAAATAAAAAAGGCTGAGCCCCAATTCTGCTATTACAATATCGTCACAATATCCAACCACTGGCGTCATAATGTCTGTTTTCCCATACAAAAACCTAGGCCCTAAACATACATAAAATATTTATTTACACGACGAATTAGAACTTTTTTTTGAATTCGCTTACAAAAATGTGAGTTGCTAGGGTTTGCAATTGCACACTTAAATTGTTTAATTGAATATGTTAAACAATAAAACGAATATACTTCTAATTTTACAACCTGTATACATTATCTATATACATTCTTACATAAGCAATGCTGTTTCTCTTGTTTCGCGTCATTACTTCAAACGTGATGATTGGTCACGTAATGTTAGTATTTAATAATTAACAAAAACGTTTTTAATTAACAAGAAATCGTGTTCGATATTGACTTGGATATCGGGTGATAAGTGAATGAGGTTTCGCAATATGACTGGATCGCGCGGTAGTATCACATTTTAAGGTTTCAAATGTCGTTGGCTTGAAAATAAATTAAATCTTTTGTATTTGTAATAATTTCAGTTTCTAAGTAGCAGGAGTGTCATATTTGAAAACATAACTATTTTATTTCTACACAGACTGTATAGATTACTATTTTTACTATATATTTCATTTGAGGGTTAAACGCTGTATTATTGTCTAAATTACAATAAATGTTTATAATTTGACGGCACTTACACCTATAAGCGCCCTCAAATTATAAACAAAACTCAAAATTATACGGTAAATTAAAACTTAATACTTTCACACAAATAGTTATTGAACAAAATATTTTTACATACATACATACATACATAACTTCACGCCAGGTCCCTTGCGGGGTAGGCACGAACAACAGAGCGCCATTTAGGCTTATTCTTACACACCTCACTTGCTTCTTTGACATTCATAGTTCTTGTCATGCACGCTCGTCTGTTCTTAAGGCTCCTGACATCACCTTTGCTAGTACACGATCAATTTGATCATGGAAGGTGTGTAAAATATTTTTAATATTACAATTTATGTATATATTATATAATATAAAGCACGTTACATGTGTGGAAACTTATTTATTTAGTTAAAATACATTCTTTAAATATTAAACTATAAAGAAGCCTAATATAGACACATAAAACCATGCAAAGGTTCTTTCCACTATTTAAACTTATGTGGGGTGTGACCTTTCTACATAATTGCTAAAAACAAGAAAAATAACAAAAAGTAAAAATATATAAAACCCATTGTATGTGCCTATAATATCCGGGGGTGTAATATTTTTGTATGAGATTAAGATGCCAATAAAGATAAAAAAGGCAAAAAGAAAATAAAAAATGCAAAAATATAAAATACATGTAATTATATACATAACTTACTATTCTAAAAAACTGCGTAAGGAGAGTGATAATAATTAGTTAAAAAGAAAATCGCGGGTTGTTGTATCGACAACAGTGGATCGTCCCTGGGATCCACTGATCAAATTCTGACTTTTTGACAACGAGACCACGTCAGGAGTATACATCTTTTGAATACAAAAATATTCAAGATCGCTCCTCAAATCACGTAACAAATATACAAAAAAACCAATTGAATACCTCCTTTTTCAAATCGGTTATAAACTCACGAGCCTATTTCGTGTCTCCTGTTAACAATCTTTTAAAAAAGTTTAATAAAATTTGCAGTTACAGATGAAATAAAACTGGAGATATCAAAATTTTGTCGCTCCATAAAAGCTTTGTGACCGTTGAATACGTTTTGAACGTTGAGCCGTTCAAAGGAATTTGAGGTCAACCAGTCTTGCACATGGTATCCTTTTTGGTTAAGCCAACGAATAAACGTCTAAATCTTGTTCTTTTACGATAACAATTTTCTAAAGACTATTATGATTATTATACTGTATTGTATTTGCTGGATCTTCTTGGAAAAGTATGTTCTTAGAAGAGTTTTAACTGTTTAAATTATTACCAATAAACATGCCTCTTTCGCCAGGTGCCGGTAATAGGCGTAGGTATACGAAAGTCGTAGATATTGTAGAAGCTGGAAGACTAAAAACAAGAGATGCTTAAGTACTTGCAAAGAAGGGAAGAAAGAATTTGAAAGTGGATTCCATCCTTCGAAACGCATGCTGCAGAATCAACCGGTATATAATACCAAGATGTTGATGATATTAATATGTTGTTAGCTAAATCAGCTGCGTATGTCCAGAGTATAACCAAAAAAGTGTAAAAAAAAAATTTATACGGTTTTATATCAACTATTTTAGAGTCTACTAACACCTTTCATAAAAACACATATTATTTTTTATACCCGAACTGAAGCAGACAAGTTACTAACTGACATGATGAAAAGTGTATACAATTGTTTATGAATGTTATAACCACAAAAATGATTATTAAAGAGCTGCTTTTAATTTTTTTATCAAACTAAAGTTAAATGATAAATTGTAATCTTCTATAATGCAATATTAAAATAAACTACTATTAAATAAAAAATAGAATATTCTTAACCGTACTACTTGTTAAGAAAAAAATGTATGCCTGAAAATGGTGAAACATGTTCTCACCATAGCATAAGGTCCTGTATTCATGTGCATGTTTCATACAAGTAAAGATTATCATATTATTAAGTATTTCGGAAGTAATTTTATGACGCCTTTTTTAAAAACCTCCACATCGCAAGAGTACGGAAAAACGATGGTGTGGATGTTAGTATTAATTATTTTTTAAATATATATAGATATAAATCCATTATCGAAGTGTAACCATTTTTTTAAAGTAAACGTGAAGTATTATTGCAAATCTGCTTGTACCTTTAAAACTGCATTCGGCAATTCGTGATAGATGAGTATCGCTGAGGGCTTACTCTCAAATGTCTTTCATTTTCGTATTAGAACTTTTTCGCTTGTTTTTTTATATTTAAGTGCACTTTCCATTATATGTTCCAGTTATTTTTCTGTTATATGGACTAATTTATTGTAATTAAAAAAAAATACTTGTCCATTCTTCTACCTAAAATTACATTGACTCTTTCAGGCTGGTCGATTGATCAGCAAACGTCGAAAGGCGTTTGAGAGTACGCCTCAAAGACTTATCGCACTGATGCGATCTTTAGACTCCTGTTGCCGCAAAAGGTCGAAAGTTGCACGCCACAAACGAAGCAACTTTTCGTTGATATTTACTGATGAATAACTTTACTTTACTTAAAGAAATATTATATATATCCACGATAAGAGATGTAACATAGGTTCTTTCTTTAGTCTTTATTTATTTAAAGATTAGAAAAAAATCTCACAAATTAACTCCAAATTATTGAAATGAAACCATTTTACTCCTTCATTTTTTTTTATCAATACAAGAAAAAAATCTACATATTTATAGAAAAAGATAAATAATTTGATTTTTTATCAAATCTAGTTTATTTTATTCACGATAAAATAATAATGCATATGAAATACGACCGCATCTATAAAATCCCCGTTTTCGCTTCAAAAAGCCTCAAGGACGTTGGCGTTGCTACAAGCCTTAAGATACGTTTTGGATCGAAGGCATAGCTGCTATCTTACCCCGTGTCTACATTAAGCCCAATATCACAGCAGTAAGCAGGAAACTGGCAAGAAAAATGGGCTGCGCGAATTTGATATGTTCAAACTCAAATTTAAATTTATTTACTGCAATAAAGATATTTTAAAAGGTGTTATAATAATTATGTTTAATCACACATGTTCAACATATTTCGTTTACATACATGTATGTACATATTGGGCAATATACCTCACCACTTTTCGTGCTTGCTGCCGTAGAAGTGGACTTTGGGTATAACGTAAATGAAGCATTAAATAGAATATATTTTATTGTATATCATTAAGATACAATTCAAGATGTCTAGCTATAACTTAAGCTTTTTAAAACGTTACATAAAGTTATATTCTTATTTCATCGGTATTTGAATGTATAATGTAAATTAATGAATTAATATGAATATTAAAACGCGATTTACAAATGTTTGTATTCATTATTATAATTATAAAATCATTGCGATGTCTAATCACAATAATGTTTTTGCATGAATTAATAAATTATTTCTTAAAAGTTAAATCGGTTTGGTTACGCCATCGACTTGATACACGTTGAAATCTTTTATTGAGGCGATAAATTATTTAAATTGTATAACGTTTTTTCATATAAAACCAGTGATAAAAAACTTAGTAGAACCTGATATACGTTTATATCAACACTATTCATCATATATATATACTTTTTTGATGCCGCGTGTTAATTTATTATTTTCGTTAAGGATGAAATTAGTGGGTTAATTTTGGTCTACTTGCTTAAGGTTAGTATGCACTAGATACACTCTACTTTCAATGAATTACAGCCTTCACGTCTTCTTAGTATTTAAAGATAAAGCGGTTAAATATCAAATAAATTAAAATTAGTAATTGTATTTTTTTAAATATCAATCCAACATTGGGCTATGAGAATTTAATCTCAAACTAATTTTTATTGCTTTGTGAATACAATATATAAAAGGCAAAGGTACAAACCAAACAGTATCAGCATAGGACCAAAAACACTGGCACAAAACAATCCGAATTCAGGCAAAAAGTTCAGTTCTCACTGTCACTTCAATTAAGAAAAAAAAATTCTAAATTTGAATTTCGTCGGTTAACGTTCGATGTCGGCTGCGTGGTCCGCGGTGCGCGCGCGAGTGGCGCCCGGTCGCCGGCCGCGTCACGTGCGCCCGCCCACCTGTTAACCTGCCAACTTGGAAAGGTGACTTCACCCCTTGGTTTTTTTGTCTTCCGGACCCTTCACAACTGCAGTGTGACGGCATAGGAAGTTCTCGGTTCATAAGGGGTTTACATTGGAGGTCAAGTTTAAATATCGAATGCCATGACGTTATCAGGCTGACTCCCGTTTATTAATCGCGAATTTTAACCTCCTAGTGTGAAGGGTTGTTTCTTAATTAATTCTTTGAATATAGTAAAGCAACCTTGCCAAAATTCTAGGCAATAATTATGCTTATAGAAGATAGTTATACACAGGCAATATATTGTATAGCTACTTACCAGTATAAGTATAATCTTAAGAGCCTAAAGGTAAGGTACAAAACAATAAATTTAGAAAAAAAATCGTGTTTTAGTTTTGATAAACAGATTTTTTAGGTAACTTACTTAGAAAGACAATCAATTTGTAAGTATTTATTTATTTTCATTTAGATAGTCGTATTTAGGTGTGAAAAATATTTTTTTGTAACTAATATTACTTACATAAACGTTTGTGGTGTTAAACATCTACTTATCTATTACCTTAGAAACAATGCAATGAACTTTGCTTATCCTTTATAAAGTGCACAAAGTGGATAAACAAAGCAAAACTGAACGTTCTCTAAAATAGGTTTAATCCTTTCGAATCAATCGATTGGATTATGATAAAAAAGCAAGGTCAAGTATCAAATTAGATCAGATATCTCTATTATCTTAGACACGGAAAACAGTATTAATTTACACTTGATTTCTTTATGATTGATCTATTTTTGTATTCGCTGAATGAATGATTGACAGTATCAAATAGGTCTCTTGCAGTATGCAAATTAAGAAAAAATAAAACAAACACAATATTAAAAACGGCGGCCACCCAAATCTTTTAAAATAAATTAATTTATTTTATGCTCGTGCTTCATCTGGGATAATGTTAAAGTTATTAACTGTGGCCAAATGCTTCTTATATATATAGCGTTAAAAATAACGCTATTAACAAATAGCTACATTAATGTATATACATATGTTATCTGGCAATAATTAACGTAATTAAAACTAATAATAATATCGTATAACAAATAACGCGTTAAACCCGTTGACATATCTGCTTCAAATCGTCAATAGCCATAAAATTATCCCCGATGAAGCAGTTGCATTATGATAAGGATATTAAAGACAATATACTATATAGCAGAGCAGAGTAAGATAGTGTATTGGGTTTTTACTTGTTAGTAGAAACTTTCCGTCTGCCTGTATGTCAGACAATAAGAGTATCTATATATTAATACGTGAAGCAATAACACAGTAAAAACTTTGTACTCCTTTTTACGAAAATTGCGCAGACGGAGGAGTATGAAATTTCGTACACTTATAGTTTACATAGAGAAGGAGTGCAAAATGCTAATATTATACAAAGAAATATACATGAAAAAGTACATTAAATCCGTAAAAAAAACATTACACACACTACCATGTATTTGACACAAACACGCATATATACTCTTTGTTTATTTTTAAAGACAAATTAACAGTGTAGCCTTGGTAAAATCTGTGATTACAGAAGTTATAGTCTTTGACAACAGATCCTTAATTATGTTCAAACTTACAATTTAAATTAATTATTATTATGGTCGAATTTCAACCACAGGCAACCACTAGTTTTTTAATTATTTGAATGTATATTGTACTTTAAAGTATATGTAAATCTCAAATAACTACAGAATAATATTTTAAAATAATTTGCTTCACCAATGTAACGGACTCCGCGAATATTATAAGTGAACGATAACAATACTGCATGAAATAGCAGGTTGCGCGCTTCGCGAACGTTCAATGTGCTCTTCAATTTGTCTGGGTTGCGTGAACAAGCCTAGCCGTGACACGGGATGGCAAAAGCTCCGGCAGGTAAGCTGTTATCGCCCCGGGCGTTACTCGGAATTGTGCTCGATTATTACTTGAGAACGGCTCAAACTGCATTTTGTAAGAAAGGTCCGGACGGTTTGTTTCTATTACTCTTCGTGTGAATCTATAGTTCCACATTTGTAGTCCTAGAAGTATAGTATGCTTCTTTGTAATTTTTATTATTTAGTTAATTTCTGTAATAGTGTATAAATACTTCTTCCTACGAAATCAAATTCAGTAGTTTCAAAAAATATAACTAGAATAAATTGACAGACAGATTTACAATTTTACAAGGTGTTTTTTATTTTTTTATTGCAGGAGTTCCAGCAGACAGGCAGACGGTTAGGCCGTCTGCCTGTCTGCTTTGTTGTCTTAATGGAAAGTGGTTACCATCGCCTACGGACATTCGCAACACCAAAGTGCTAGAAATGCGCTGCTGCTCTCTCAAGGGAGACTGGAACCTGATCACTAATACCGGAACACAACTCAAGGTTGTTATGACGACCTACTTTAGACCAGGGGTGGTAGCCATCGAGTCGGGCAAATTACCTAACACCTGTCAAAAAAGGTTACAGTTTTTTTCCAAAATATTTTGTAAAACTTTATTCAATAAGTAACTTACACAATAAAAATACTTATATACATGTACTGTACACCCAGCAACTGGATTCGATCAATAAGTATAATAGTTATCTAATGTATTACTGCGTGGAACTCGCCAAGATGTACAGCATCTGATCATGGAATGCAGCAAAAATTAAGATGGCAGAGGCCAACTGATGAGGGAGTTTGGACTGAATCGTTTTGATGTAGGTATTTTAATAGAAATTCCGGGAGAGCCAGCCACAAAGAAGGCTAGTTTGTTAGCCAGCACATTATTTAAAATTGAATATATAAGTTATTTTATGGTTAGGGGACGATGCGGCTAACATGCCTATGTGGCGAAATCTAATGTATTACTTATTGATGAGTAGGTATGCAATTAAAATAATTGGTCGGCGTCGAGTCGCAGCGACGAAAGCTTTCGACGAAAATATCCGTTGATTTATGACGATCGGCAGCAATCGATGTAATTAGTTGAAAAGTGGAAGTTAATCGATTAAAAAGTGTGTATGAAAAGTGAAATTAAAGCTTGATGGAAAGGTAATAGAATTCATAATTATGAAAGTTATAGATTTCTTATTATTTTATCATTACATAAATTATGAGAACATGCAGTTACTAAAATTTGTATGAGTAAAGAGGGAAAACTATACACCATTGTTGGCGGTCACTAATAATCTTTGTCAACTTATTAATAATATTAATACGTTTCGAATGAATGATTTCTTGCTAAAGTGTATGTATGTACACAAGGTGTGACAATATGCGTTGTTGTCAAATTTTGCCCATTAGGCGTGTAATGTCCGAATACATGTCAAAATGATAAAAATAAATTATATTATAAAGAAATGTGTTATAAAATATTGCAATAAAATTATATGTCTAGTTATAAAATATTATTAGTCATATCTTTGTCATTCTATTATTCATTTACAGTATAATAAAATTTGTTCAATAAAATTTTCTTACGGGACTTTATAAACAAAATAGGATAAGCTCCTAACGTTGTAATTATTATAGAGTTCATTTAGAGCTATACAAACACGTATAACACCGGTACAAATATAACCGAACACAACAAATCCAAACGTAATGAAGGTCGTAATTCAATGAAACGCGCTAAGTTCGTCACTATTAGATCTTCGATTGTACACACGACACGCCTTGATCGTGGTTCTCGCTTGACAGCACCCTCCTTCAATCAGGCCATCGTTTTGTACTGCACAAATGCATTGTGCCCGTATCGTAGTCGACATAGTCCCAAACTAATCTCAAACACCTAGCTAATGAGTCGGCCGGAAGTGGCCATAAATGCATTTAATAAAACAATGCGCTCTCTAGAAACGTATGCCAATAAATAAGTAAACAAAAGAAGATCATAAAAGAATTACAACTAGTTCAAATGCCGACAGGTAATAAAATGTGTGTTTTTAGATATGCAGTGGATTTTGTTTTGTTGGAATAACAGGATAGGCATCACGGAGTAATTTTACGCATCCTGGCCGTTTTTGATGAGCAAATACCGACTCTATACTGCTTCCTTTTTATTTTCTATATTTCTTTTTATTTATAGCCGTAAAATAATATTTCAATTATCATTCTATGGCAACAAATTAAAATAAAAAACCAAGATTTCTTTAATTTTGAAGGGACATAGTTGACAGCAATGCTTATAGTTACTACTATTAAAGGTTTGAAGTCAATTGGTTAAATAGTTAAGGTATTTGATCCGATGACGCAAGTTCAATTCCTACCCGAATGTATGCAAGTCCTAAATGTTTAGGCAATTCACTTCAAAAAAATTTACCCTACAAAATGATACATACATACATACATAACTTCACGCCAGGTCCCTTGCGGGGTAGGCACGAACAGAGCGTCACACAGGCCCATACTTACACACCTCAGTTGCTTCTTTGACATTCATAGCTCTTGTCATGCACGCTCGTCTGTTCTTAAGGCTCCTGACATCACCTTCTGCTAATACACGATCAATTTGATCATGGAAGGTGTGTCGTGGCCTTCCGCGACTTCTGCATCCATCCACTTTTGCATTGTATATCTGTTTAGTCATTCTTTCATCATACATTCTTTCCACATGCCCGAACCACCGGAGCATTCCTTTCCTTACCTTCACCCCGACACTCTCTTTCACACAAAATGATACAGATATATATTTAATCTAAACCTTTCTTTACATAGGGAAATACTTTACGGTACCGTCAGCCGCGGGGGGAATTACTTCGTGGCCGGTGTGTGGGGCTCCCCCGACGCCAATGTGCGTTGGCACGACCGACGCTGGATATAACCACTAACACCCTATGGGTGCCTTCTTCTCGCCCTTGCTACTGGGGCGGGATTCACCTTTGTGAGCCGGGGAAGTGAGACTTTCCCGGATCTAAGAGGGTCGCGCAGGCCTTCTCCTGCCTTCTCGCGGCTTTGTAAAGGGCGGAGGCCTGTCAAAGTCCCGAGAGCTCGACGCCTGCTGCCCCATGCCTGTAGCTACTTTTACCATGGGTATATTTAAGCCTTACCGAAGTATTAATTTTTAACTGAAATTAACTACTTAGTATTTTACTTATAGTCTTTATACAAATGTAAGTTTCCTTCATTATACCAATTGTTGATTTATTAATATTTTAGCTAATAAATATGTACTGAAATTTAAATCAGTTCAGTAGGTCGTTCACATCACGATACACTTGTCACAAGAAACTTGATGAGTAAAAAGCTTCCTGCAGCGGGGACTGCACAAGTGGGGCGCCTGTAGACCGTGACTAAGACACGCACCGAGGGACAAGGAATCAAGGGCATCGTATGGGGAATGAGGTTTTAAAACTTATGTGTTGGATAATCGTAGTTCTTATTATGATTTTAGTGCTCTATATATACATATATAAATGAATCGTAAAAATGTATGTATGCACATAACTGGAGAAGAACTTTACCGATTTTGTTATTTTTTTTGTGTGCGTTTATCATCGTATTTCGCTGCGTTCCAAATCAAGCACGATGTAAAAAAATATTTATTAAGGTTTTGGATATAATGTCATCAGCTTGTCAACCTCAATAGACCGTGAAATTGTGACGTCACAAGTCTATAAGGGTTGTGGGCACGACCACCGTGCTCACAATGGTGAATCCGCGTCTGCATAGGCGAATCCTGTACCTTACTAACAGTTCATTTGCTTTACTACTGGTTGAAATTTGATATAGGCTCCATACAGGTGATGTCAAATTTCTACCACAAGGCAAGCGATTGATAAGAACAGTAATAATATAGGCACGGGTTATTAGTGACAAAAAGAAAAAAAGTGTGTGTATGCAGTTCATACGCAGTAGAAGTGCAACAAAGTGTGATAAGGGTTGGGAGGGATTGTAAATTTCGTGACGTCACATTTTATATTGTAACGATATAATCATCGTTTTATGTAGTATTATATTTAAGCTTTCAAACACGATATTTGAAAGATTACTGAAAAACTTCATTACATTCCAACTCTATCTGTATAAGCATAGTATTTAAATGATAAAATATGATTTATTCTATCTCATTCGCTCGCAGGCTTTAGATTTATGTGTTTATCGATTTTTCTCAAGTAGAAGTGAGTGAGTGAAGTGAAGATTCTTCACTTCAATAATGATTTTTATAAAAAGGTAATTAACGTAAGAGCAATGACATGCTTTATAAAAGTAGACGTAGTGTTTCACCTTGCCCTTATTCATTTTAAGGCAACAAAAACCCACAGTCAATAAGATGCGTTTCCGACACATCTATCGGCGTACCTGGCCCGCCTGGGCGTATGAATGGAGGGATGTGTGCATGAGGATCAATGATATCATCGCTGAAGCATTCTCGCTTCACTCGTAGGTTTTGTTTGCACAATGGATTTATTGTTGTTGAAAATATTATTTGGGGTTCATGCCTAAACTTAAATAAACCAAGAACTTGTGTACTTACATTGCAATATTCACAGATGTCTGAAGAATTTGTATCTCCGAACAATTCTATTGTAAGTTCAAAGTAAGCGAGCTGATCAGCTGATAGAAACCAATGAGTTCGAGCTATTGTGAAATGGCAGTTTTATTTTTTGTTATATAACTTTTACATCCATGAATATAGAGTAGAGACTATTAAAATAAATTAAAAAACCCTTTTTAATATTATAAACGCACCCCCAAGAAAATTTACTGTAGTCTTAAAAAAGTGGCTGATCAAGGAGTGTTGCTATACTGTAGATAATTTCTTAAAACAAGTGCTTGTCGTTATTATCTATATGGAAATTTTAATGATCTGTTTGTTATTCTTTTTTGACATTATTTGCTTATATATTATCGAAAATTGACTGTTTTAAAATTAGAATATTTATGTTAAATTAATTATAAATATCATTCACGTTGTACACTATGTGGTAGAATTTACTGTGCGTCTACAATTGTATAACATGTGTATTAACTACATTCTTGCAAATAAAGATATTGATTGACTTTATTAAACATAAATTAGATATATTTAACATTTTTACATTTACAGCAATTCTACGCTGGAAACCTATCTCAAAGATCGCCAATAAAATGGAATAAGTTTTGCTTCACTCCTCAGGCGAATAAAATAGGTAGAGCAAACCCCGAGCTCGCAGAGTGAAGCCTACTAAAGAAAATTGATTTTGGTAACCCAAAATCGATCTTTCTATCGAAAGCCGATCGCACCGCAGCGTATTAAGAGACCTTAGTTTAATACAGATAAAGGTGAAATAGTTTCCAATGGATACATTACTATTAACTAGAGATGACATATTCGGTTGCTATTCGGTATTCGGCCAATTCGGTTACTTTTTTAATTATTCGGTCGAATTCCGAATACAAAATCGTGATAAGCACATATTGCTCAAAGTTTGAATGCAAAATTGATAGTTATACGTTTTAAATGTTATTTTAATAATTTTGTAGTTTATTATTACGTTTCGGCTAATTTGTAAAACGTCACAATCAAAATCGCGCTTAAAACCGTTAAAATATAGTTTTATCGTTCGCGAGCACGGAAAAAATACAACTGGAGAAAATGCTGGTAGGTACCAAGGTCTTTCAGATACTTGAAGGAAACTCCGGATTTTTCAATTGAATAATATTTATTATAATATACATTAGGTAATTTTTTCCATTACAGATTTTTTACAGGAACGAATTATTGAGCAAATACAAACTTCAAAATTGAAATATATTTCCAATTAAAGCGTAGTTATTATGTATACAAGTCGCGAAAACTCAAGAAAATATTATATTTCTATTTTTTCTCAATCTCGCCAGTAATGGCAAAATAAAGGTTTTATACCAGTTTGACAACAACAACGAAATTTGGTATCCGAATATTCGTCGCTTCGGCCGAGAGTGTGGCCGAATATTGGGTATTCGGTATTCGGCAAACCGCTATTCGTGGCATCTCTACTATTAACCATACAGACGCAAACCACGAGTACACAAGTTTTTGAAGAATGCTACACTTTATTTGATACTAGCTGCGCCCAGCGGTCTCTCCCGCGTCGTGATTGAAAATCGTCATAATTCCAAAATAAAACATTTGTTCTAAAATAAAAGTAGCCTAAGTTACTCCGTATTACATCAGATACCTGCCAATAAAAGTCCCGTCAAAATCGGTCCCGCCATTTCAGAGATTAGCTGGAACAAACAGACAGACGACCAAAATTGTAAAATATGTTATTTTGGTGTATGTACCGTATATATATTCATATGCATGTAGTAAAAAGCGGTTATTTGAATATTACAAACAGACACTCCAATTTTATTTATATGTATAGATTTTTATTTTGTCTGAGCTTCACACTGACACTGTTAAAAGCTAAGCTTTATTACGTTACAGTTTTAACGACAGTTTAAATAGTGTGTGAATGATTGGGCTAACGTAAAATTCAAATTGAACAATGGTGAACAAAAAAGTCTCATTTGGATTGAATCGCAACGGTCGCGAGAGCGTTGGAGAATGGAGCTTCCTATGACTCATCTTAGGATAATACGGAGTTACTATTGGAATTCGTACGCCTTAAACTACCTTCAAGTGAGATAATCGTGAGATGTTTTTATTTATCTTTGTTACCACGAAACTGATTACAGTTTAGGCCCCTGAGTAATTAACATTAATCTCAGAAACAAATATTACAGTATTATATATGTATTGTTATATTAACATAACACAAAGGATAGTAACAGTAATCGACATAGGTTACGAATAAGGGATGGAATGGAATGGAACAATAACTGTAGGTTACTATTGTAATCTAATAATTTAAATATTGATATCTATATATTAATACGTGACACAAAAACTTTGTCCTTTTTTACGAAAATTGCGCGGACGAAATTTATATCGAGAAGAAGCGACGAACGCTAATAATTTTTTTTGTTAAAAATACATTAAATCAATTAAAAAAAACATTACACACATTACCACGTAATTGACGCACACAGGCATATATACTCTTTTGTTTATTGTTCAAGTCAATTAAACAGTGTAGCCTTGGCGAAATCTGTGGTTATAGAAGTACTAGCGGCCCCGGCAGACGTTGTCCTGCTCTGAAAAAATAATCTATGACCCGATCCCAGCGCCACCTACCGGTTCCAATTGTGGATTTAAACCATCCGGGGACCCATTCAAACACACAAAAACAAAATCGCTCCCCGTTGTTAAGAGGATTCTAGAACCCGATCTCAGCGCCACCTACCGGTTCCAACGGTATAAAAACTATCCTATCTTTCAAGTTGGATCAAACTGCACACGGTGTGCAAATTTGATTAAAATAGGTTGAGTAGTTTAGGAGTCCATCGCGGACAAACATCGTGACAGGAGATTTATACATATTAAGATAATCTTTGAAATTAATGATAATGGTCGAATTTTGAGCACGGGCGAACACTAGTAATAATAAAAGTTTTAAAATGTATTTTACGTTGTCATTTGAAAAGCTGCTTTGAAATAATCATAAAAGTGTCATAAGCAGACTTCAGGGCCATCAAAAGTATATCCAGTGAAGTGAAGATGTTATGGTAGCATCAGAGTGATTTATTTGACAGGTTTCTTTTTAACCTAATTCAGGCACCAGCCTCTTAGTTAATGTTGTTACTAGATTTAAGTTTCATTGTGTACTTAAAGAGGAAATATGGAACTATGTTATGTTTATATACAGAGCGCGGAAATTAGACATCGAAGGTCAGCAATTTTCTGTTCTCTACCATTGCTTAAGTCCGACCATGCCATTCGAAGTCCAATACTACTGCACCTTTGGATGATAGCGCGTTCATAGCGGATCGACGAAAAAGGCATTTTTTTATCATAGTAGTCCCCATTGAGGAGGTGGCTGATGATGATACGTGACGGTGATGGTGATGGTTGATGGTTGCGGCCGTTGAGCGGTGCACGGGTCAATGAAAGATATTGTTTGCGACGTACACTTTTAATCACACACACACTCTCTCAATGTTACAATATTATAGTTCAGAAGGATTTTGGTATGAAGGCAAGCAGCGAGCGCGAAAACTAACGTTTTGTACACGGGCACGTATGTCGTGCGGTCGCGTTGAAGACGTAAGTCGGACTGTGTCGAGATGACCCGAAATATATTCGGCTCTCGGCTGTTTCGCGGCAAGTGGATTGCCGCGAAAAATTGTGGGCGCGATGTTTTGCTTGCCACAGATAATTATTGGTTCCGCGCTTGCGTGCTTGTTTTTATGTTGGCACTAATGTCGCCACACCACCCACCCACGGAGAAAAGTACCCCCAACAAATAACAAAATAAGGCTTACAATATAAAAAAAAACTTATGTCTAAAATATTTACATATACTACACATCCACGGGCGTCTTGAAACGAACGTGACGTCCCGAGCGAGTGACATACTTGGGATGTGGAGAAGATGTGTTGGGAGGTAGTGGTGGGTTGGCCTGAGCCGGAGTTGTTGGTGGGGTTGGAGCTGGCGGTGTGGATGGAGCGTGAAGCGGAAGCGGTGGAAGGGGAGGTGAAGAAATTTGGGCCCCCTCGATGAACGCTGGCTTCACACGGTCCAAACTGACTCTTATGTCCCTGTTCCCCACAGTAATGCAGATGGTTTTATCATCCCTGCTAATTACTGGATGGGGTCCTGTATAGGGTGGTTTCATTGTTAGTTTCCCAGAGTCGTCCCGCAGAAATACATGAGTACAGTCGTGTAATTCCTTAAATATGAATGGCCGACGTTGGGAATGATGTGATCCAGTGACTGGTTTGAGTTCAGCCATGTGGTTTCGTAGTTGTGATGTGAAGTTGTGCACATCTTCTAATGTGCTGTTCCCAGTTGAGGGACTCAAAAATTCGCCGGGTAGCCTCAATGGTTCCCCGTACACGAGTTCAGCGGCCGATGTTCGCAAGTCCTCTTTTAGAGCGGCTCGCAGGCCCAGGAGCACCAGTGGTAGGGCAGCACACCATGTACCTCCATGGCACATGAGGGCTGCTTTGAGCTGGCGGTGCAGTCTCTCCACCATACCGTTTGCGCATGGATGGTAGCTGGTGGTGCGTGAGCGAAGCACTGAGCATTGCTTTAGAAGAGCCTGGAATAATGCAGACTCGAATTGTCGGCCTTGGTCCGTGGTTACGACGGAAGGAACCCCGAAACGAGCAATCCATCCCGTTGTGAATGTTTCGGCCACCTCTTCTGCGGTGATGCCGACCATGGGCCAAACTTCTGGCCAACGGGTGAATCTGTCCACAGCTGTTAGACAATATTGGTAGCCTTTACTGGAAGGCAACGGTCCAATAATGTCTATGTGGACGTGGCGAAAGCGGTTGGTCGGGGCAGTAAAACCACCTAAGGGTGTTACGGTGTGCCTCGACACTTTGCTGCGTTGACACGGCAGGCATTCACGTGCCCATCTGTGACAATCCTTGTTCATTGCCGGCCAAACGAAGCGCTCCGCCACCAAGCGCGCAGAAGTCTTCGCACCAGGGTGACTGAGGTTGTGCAGTTGGTTGAAGTAGCTACGGCGGAAGGATGGTGTTACATATGGTCGTGGCTTTCCTGTTGATGTGTCGCAGTAGATGGAAATATCGGAGCCAGGAATGCAGATCTTCTCCAATTTAAGGGAGGAATTGTTAATGGCATCCTGCAGTTCAGCATCTGTGGATTGTTCTTTCGCTAACTCAGTGAAACTCTGTTCTATAGAGATGGCTTCTATTCTAGACATTGTATCAGCAACCACATTGTCCTCTCCCTTTACATGTACAATGTCTGTTGTGAATTGGGAAATGAAGGACAGCTGGTTGAGCTGAACAGGAGGAAGCTTCTCTCGACGTTGAGTGAAAGAATAGATGAGCGGTTTGTGGTCCGTGTAGATTGTCACGTGTTGAACCTCGAGCAGGTAGCGAAAGTGTTGTACGCTTTCGTATACCCCGAGGAGTTCACGATAGTACGCGGGCCATTGTGATTGTTTGTCAGTAAGTTTCTTACTGAAAAAGGCCAAAGGCTGCCATTGGTTGCCTATCTTCTGTTGGAGGCAAGATCCCACGTGAACTGAAGAGGCGTCAGTGAAGAGTCCCAGTTTAGCGTCGCTGACTGGGTGAGCAAGGAGAGTAGCACTCACGAGGCTATCCTTGCACTTCTGAAACGCGAGTTCAAGTTCGGGCGTCCATGGAACTGGCTTTGGTCCTTTGAGTTTAGATGCAGCTAAGGCATCTATGAGCGGAGCTTGCAATTCTGCTGCCTTTGGGAGGAATCGGCGATAAAAGTTTATCATGCCTAAGAATCTGCGAAGGCCTTGCACGGTTTTCGGCAAGGGATAATTTTGCAGAGCTTCGATTCTCTCTGTAGGCGGGCGTGTACCGTCTTTGTTGATACGGTAGCCGAGGAAAGTAACCTCGTCGACGCCGAAAATGCTTTTTGATGCATTTACTACGCAGCCATAGTTGACCAAACGCTGGAAAACTGTACGCAGGTGTTCCAGGTGGTCTTCTGGTGTCTTTGAAAAGACCAGTAGGTCATCAACATAGGCGTAGCAGAAATCGAGTCCCCTCATGACTTCGTCAATGAAACGCTGGAACGTTTGTCCTGCGTTTCGAAGACCGAAGGTCATGAAGGGAAACTCGTACAGACCGAATGGTGTGGTTATTGCGGTCTTGCAGATGTCAGGTTCATGAACTGGTAATTGTTGGTAAGCCTTTACCAAGTCAATTTTGCTGAAGATAGTGGAACCTGCGATGTTGTGTGCGAAGTCGGCGATATGTATGACAGGATACCGGTCTGGCACAGTTCTTGCATTGAGAGCCCGGTAGTCGCCACACGGTCGCCACTCTTGGTCTCCTTTCTTCGCCATGTGTAGAGGAGAAGACCAAGGACTGTCCGAAGGTCTAGCTGTTCCGCAATTGACCATGTCCTCAAATTCCTTTTTAGCTGCCACTAGCTTCTGAGGTGCGAGACGACGTGGACGGCAAGAGACAGGAGGGCCATCGGTAGTCACGATGTGATGAACCGTGGTATGCTTCACTTGCCGTGGGAGGCCTGGAGGTCTGGTCAAGTCCGGGAACTCGAGGAGTAGCTTGGAGTAAGCTGAGGATTCCGTGACTGACACGGCTTTCACACTTACTTGGTTGACTGGTGCAATTGTAGCAGCAGTTGTCAAGCTTGTGTTTCCGTCAATTAGGCGTTTGTGGCGGAGATCTGGCAACAAATTGTAAAAGCTAAGAAAATCCGAGCCTATTATTGGGATTTCTACATCGGCGATGGTGAAATTCCATTGGAAATTCCGATGCAAGCCCAGATTGAGGCAAAGGGATATGCTGCCGTAGGTGTTTATGGTGCTGCCGTTGGCTGCGGCCAATTGATAATCGGTTGCTGACTTGGCACGACCTTTGGCTAACCGTTGAGGATAGCAGCAGAGGTCGCTACCTGTGTCAATTAGGAACCTGAGCCCTGTCGTCTTATCTGTGACGAATAACCGGCGGCAGAACGTGTTGCAGTCAGTCGCCGCGTCTACTGACTGCATTTTGGGTTTCCCTGATCTTGGTTTACCCAGGAGCAGGGGCTGACGCACTTCTTGGCCTTTTTGTGGTATGTTTTGTGATACCAGCATATGGAGGTGGAGGGGGAGGAGTGGGTTGAAGATCTGGAGCAAGCTCTAGATCTGACTGGGTCACGTCCTTGACGTGGACGCGCCCGAAATTCTGCCGTTAATGCTTCTACCTGCTTCGTAAGCTGTTCGAAGCGGTTGGCGAGCTCAATGAGCTCAGGAGATTTAGTTGTAACGGCGTGAACCGCAGGTGTGGCCACTTCCAAGATCTTGTCTGCGATGTCGGCTGCCTTTTCCAAAGGCAGGTCCTCCTGTGCAGCTAAAATTGCTTGTACGTTTGCAGGAAGGCGACGCAGCCACAGTTGTCTGATTATCTCGTCGCTCCTGAAATCTGATCCTGCCAAGGATTGGAGGCGTCGCAAGAATTGTGATGGCTTGCGGTCACCAATGTCCTCCTCTCCGAGGAGCCGTCTGATCCTGTCCTTCTTGGAGGCAGAGAGGCGCTTGATGAGTTCTGTTTTCAGATACTGGTAGCGGTTGGTGTCCGGAGGTTGCTCTATGATATCCGCAACCTCGTCGGCAATTCTTGAATCCAGAATAGAGATGACGTGGTTGTATTTTGTCCTGTCTTGTGTGATCCCAACAAGTTCAAATTGAGCTTCCACCTGGCCAAACCAGACGGAAGGCTTGTCAGCCCAAAAAGCTGGGAATTTGACAGTTACTGCCATTGTCCGACTGTCTTGGCTGTCTTGTAGCAGTTGGAGTTGAGCTTGAAGCAGCTCTAATTGCTCTACAGGTGACCTCATTGTGGTGGAAGAAGGGAGTCCAAAACAGAAATCGTTACTAGGAAAGAAAGTAAACTGGAATGACAGGCTAGTGGAAGTATCAGGAGTTGGTGTTGGAAATGACCCAAGTGACACCGCGTGACAATACTAGCACTTACAATGTATAAATGTAATAATCCTAATAATATTCTATACACAAAAAAAAATTGCAAACAACACACATTTACACCTAAGACACAAAAGACATGAAGAATTTAAGGATTAATATGTAATGTAATGAATATGTACAATAATTATTTTATCACACCAATAAATTATTATTAAAAGTTTGTTTACTAAACAATTATTTATTTTTAAAAAATGTACCTAATAAGTCTTACAAACTTAGGTAATTAAATATGTATAGACAATAATTCAGTACGTAATCAATATTTATAACCGAAAAACGTAGTCCGAATATATTGTACCGGGTAATAATCACTTCACTATTTTGGTTTACTTAGTTTTGCACTTTTGTTTGTTATTAAAAAAAAATCGCTCACCGATAACTGCACAACACTTAACCTCGATGTAATGTTGGCGCGAACTCGATGTGATGTTGGCGCGCAACAGCTGACGGTTCGTTGTTACCGGGCGCCAATCGTTCGTTGTTGCTAAGCAACCAGCCGATGGTTGCCTCGTCGCCGGCCGCTAATTGTCGTTGCTGTGCACCGATTTTGGGCGCGTAAGTTAGAGTTGGCGGCAAAAATCGTAACTCGAAGTTTTGTGGCGGCGAAAATTATCATGTCCGCGATGGATGTTGAAGAAATATTAGGTTGGCTGCAGGTTAGCTGTTAGCTGTCGATGAACCATGTAGCGAAGTAGCACCCGTCCGTGGTGTGTTGGCCGTCTATACCCGAGGGTGCAGGGGATGAGTGGCACCCGGGAACAGAGTCGTGTATGCAGGTAGCGATAGACGTGACACCGCCGACAGGAACCAGCGTATGTCTGCTCTGCACTTGTAGAAGTTACCTTGGACGTGGGTGTGGTTGACGAGTCCTTGTTTTTCGTTTCGTGCGCGTTGTGCTTGTGCCTTCTTGCGTGTAGGAGGTGGTCACCATTTGAGGAGGTGGCTGATGATGATACGTGACGGTGATGGTGATGGTTGATGGTTGCGGCCGTTGAGCGGTGCACGGGTCAATGAAAGATATTGTTTGCGACGTACACTTTTAATCACACACACACTCTCTCAATGTTACAATATTATAGTTCAGAAGGATTTTGGTATGAAGGCAAGCAGCGAGCGCGAAAACTAACGTTTTGTACACGGGCACGTATGTCGTGCGGTCGCGTTGAAGACGTAAGTCGGACTGTGTCGAGATGACCCGAAATATATTCGGCTCTCGGCTGTTTCGCGGCAAGTGGATTGCCGCGAAAAATTGTGGGCGCGATGTTTTGCTTGCCACAGATAATTATTGGTTCCGCGCTTGCGTGCTTGTTTTTATGTTGGCACTAATGTCGCCACACCATCATACAGATGTCTATTTAGCTTGAACTAACACTGTCATGCCTCCGCAAATAGTTTGCCAAGCTCCTGTGATAACAATAGCAGATAAAACATTTAGTTTCATACATATAAGCACACATGTTTGTTAAGAGTTGTTTTTCGACGAAATGTATGGGGTAATAAACTCTACCTGCCTACCTGGGTCTGGCTACTTTTATGCTTTCAAATTCAGGATGGGATTTTGTTGTGTTTTAAATAGCGGTGTGATTTGAAGGTCGATAAAAAGGTTTAAGGAAGATAAATAAACACCACATTAGACCCACTGGGGTGATGATTTAAGGTGGGTTTTTAAAAAGAAAATAAGTGACAACTTTTTTGCATTTGCAAGTATTTGCTCTAATGTGAAGATTCTTTAAAATTGTATGTAATTGTGTGTAAAGTGAAAAATGTATTGTAATTCACTTATTTTGTATTCTAACATAATTATAATGTCTCTATGTGATTACAAAATGTATTCCAAAATTCAGATGAAAACTGCTATTTATATGATACCTGATGATAAATTACTGATCTTTAAACTATCTTTATAATAAACTAGTCACTACTAACTATTCGCGAGAGTGGACACTTTTTTTAAAATGGAATAAACATATAAATGCTATATTTATGTTATATGTTACTCAAGAATAATGTAGTATTCTAATAGTGAAAGAATTTTTGAAATCGGTCCAGTAGTTTTTGAGATTATTCGTTACAAACATACTAAAATACAAATGTTTCTTCTTTATAATATTAATAGAGATGAAATAACATATTCGTTGAAAGTCTAGTGGCAATTATTCTATGTCGAAACGCGAGAGAAAAATTAGTCTTTTTAGGATCTATAATAGTTCTTCCATGACACTACCACGGAAGAAGAGTACTATATTGTACTATGGTTGGTGCAATGTGGATTGCTGAGAATGTGTACCGGAGATACACGTTCTACAATACACCAAACTATTTATTTTCCATTACTGTACATTGTTTTACAATCAATTACAGGTGAATATGGTTTACAGCAAATTGCAAATGGCTACTCGCCGTCTGACCACAGACTTTACCACATTTGAATTGAACAAGTAATATGTACACAGTTCTACATAAGGAATCACGTAATCGACATGTGGGTGTAAATAATTTTGATTATAATAGTTATTTTCAAACCATTTGAATGATTTTCTAAATATTCGAGGTGAACGTTCGGCCCCCAAAATATGAGTCATCACATCTCAGGCATTTTGAACTCAAGGTATATCATGTTAGTTTTTTTAATCTTAGTATTATATTTTCTTAGAAATGACTCAGGGTTAAGATGGTGAATCTCCGATGTTTTTGCTTGACGTCATGTTTATATTCTGCCAATTAAAGAATTCAATGGATTGAATTCTTTGCTGGAGCAAAGTATGATTTGTGAAACACATGTGTAACTTGGCGCGTTTTGACTACCTGTTAGACAGTTAAATCTTTGTGGCATTATTTTGTGCATGAATAATAAATAACAAAAATAAAGAAAATCATTTAGGTATTGGGGATTTTTGGCATTTTGGAAAAACGGAATCCATAGGTTTATCAAGATCGTCATGTCAGTCCGTATCTCTTTCTGTTTGTGTACACTCGTTTTTTTTAGAATTATTAAGCTAAGTAGGTAGGTAAGGATTTATGAAAAAATAAATCTAAAAGAAAAAATAAAAATACTAATTATATAGGCCTCCACAAGTACGCGCCACATATCCCGGTCTTCCGTTTTCCTCATAAAGCCCCTGTCCGCGACCCTGCGCAGGTCGTCAGTCCACCGGGCTGACGGGCGTCCTACGCTATGTTTGCCGAGACGTGGTCTCCACTCCAGGACTCGTTTGCTCCATCGGCCGTCGGTCCTGCGACAGATGTGACCATCCCACTGCTACTTCAACTTGCTAATTTTGCGAGTTATTATACCATCGTTCCCTTATGGATGTCTTCATTTCTGATTTTATCCATAAGAGAAACACCTAACAAAGCTCGCTCCATGGTCCGTTGAGCGACTTTGAATTTGTCGACCAGTCCACTTATGTTATAATCATATTTCAGCGATTTATGATATAATAATATTTAATGAATCGCACCACCTACATTGCCAGATTAGGTTAAACGATTTCTTAAGTTAGGTTGCCTGGAAGAGATTGCTTTAAGCGATAAGGTCTGGTATTTTTTCAACCATGACAATATTGTAATTGTGTATTTTTGAAAGTGTATATTTGGTGAGCAATAAAGTGTTACCTATCTAAGTATATAAGTACAAATCAAATAAAATTAAAATAAATGTTCATTAATATACAATTTTACAAAAGTTCTGTTTTTGCATTACCAATATCAACACGATGTTTTCGAGTCTTTCTCAAGTTTAACAAGTCAGTAACATCTACTTAATCAGTATCGCAAACACGATCATAACTTATTTAGCAGCTTGATGCAAAACAATTTTCTTGATCTCATGACTTCAGTATTGACAGATTAATTTGCTCTACACTGAGATTTCCTACTTCAAACTGCTATTTTTACTTTACATATTTTAAAATGACGATACCCATCTTTTATTTTAAGTCCGATAAGGATTATGCAAGTAATCTATGTAAAAATTCAAGTATCATTACTGTGAAAATAATGAAATTATTTTTTTTTTATTAATATACTAGCAATACACGGTACAAACAATATTACTAAAATACAGAAAATAGTTAATACAAGAGGCGTCCCAAAGGACAGTCTGCTTCCCGTGATAGATCTCCTTAGAGTCTGTATGCGGGCACAGTAGGATTCACTTCGGTCAAATAGTTTTTATAATTGATGATAATGTACGAATGCAATGTAAAGTGAAAATCTAATAATAATAATACAATGATTTTTATGGTATTTTTTTTTACACTTTTCATAAGATTCACATTGATGTATATAACACCAAAGGTGGTACAAATGTGCTGCTGCTCTCTAACTTGCGTAACTTGTTTAGCTTGGGTATGTGTGTGTCTTTGTCTGCCGATTATTTGTTTTTATATTTGAAAACGATTAAATAGGAAAAACATTCAATAATAAGTAAAACACAAAAAATTCCTATGAAACTAACAAAAAACTTATCAAACTATTTTATTCTACTAGACATATGAATAACATCCGGCATCAATATTTTATGCTCACTTTTGATCAATTATATTTTGGAGAATAGTTATTTGTCATATAGGTGTTAATTTAGAAACGGTTTAAAACATTACACATTTTAGCAGTTCTTTTTCATAAGGTTCGACATCCTTAAAGGACGTCATCGGTTTTTATTCATATACTATCTATACCCGCGACTCCGCTCAGATGGATGCTTTTTACGGAACCCTCACTTTAAAAATAGCCTAAATTACTTCTTATAACATCAGCTGTCTGCCAGTGAAAGCCCCGCCAGAATCGGTCCAGTCGTTTCAGAGATTAATCGGAACATCCAGATAGACAGTCAAAAAATTCAAAATTGCGTTTTCACAATCTCCTGGTCCGAATTATCCCGCGTGATTTTTTTCAAATTTTTATTTTCACGTTACAAACAGACTTCAGTTTTTTTATCTGTATAGAATAGATAATGAAAATATTTTAAAACTATAATATATTTAGAAAGAAAGAAAAATATTTATTCAGAACTACATACACACCAAAACGTATTTATAAATAAGACAATACAATTGATATGAAGTTCTGGATCGGTCCTAACTCGGCATGAGGCTGGTTGACTCAACCAGAGCTGATCTTCCGGGTCTACAGATTTTACGGAAACCAATATGTATTGTGTTTGGGGGTCTAGTCATTTTGATATTAGTTTTAATAATGCATGCACATTTAAAACTCACTAGATACAAAATAAAAAACGTAGTACTGACAATGATTTCTGATTTCGCTCTTTTCCGTTCTTTAGTCGAATATTTTGGGTACAACCTACGTTAATCATTCAAATTTCGTTTATCTGTAATCCTCTTAGGTAAACAACATGTGATACACGTTTATAAGTGAAAAAAAGATATACATTGATTAGAGTCTTAAGATTCTGTTACTTAGAGATATCTCGTCGTTACTTGTCGTCATAATTTGTGTTGTATCGTCTTTTATACGGCAGCCACTGTGGTTCTTGGTCTGCACGTTAGCGGGTACTGGGTTCTATTCCTATACTCTGAATTTTAACAAACTGGACTAAAGTGACAGTTACGATTGACCTTATGTTGCAAGCTTGGAGTATAGTTAATTTATAACTGGGTTTTATGAGTTGAATCTTCAACTATATAGATATACATTTTTTATCTCGAAAATCTATTGGATTCAATTCATATTGGTGAGTTGAACCAATGACTCACATAATTTACTTATGAATGAACCATGCTACAGCACTATGCTTCAAGCTTACAACTGAAGGCAAGGTCGATGGCAGCTGTCATTTCAGTCCAAACAAGTATAGTAGGGTAATGTCAATAGGGTAAATGACAGTCAAGATCACAGCCTCATAGATTTTGTAGGAAATCATGATTTTGTGTTAGTAGAAATAGCGCATTTGGGTCAAATAGCGCGCAAATTATGTGTTATTATTGATTAAACAGTAATTAACATTACTTCTATACTGATATTTTAATTACATTATAAGATGGTACTTTAACGTGTTTTTATTTTTGTAAATTGTAGTAAAAATTTAGTATTTGTCATCTACCTGATAATCAGTTTGCATTACTTAAACACAAGTGTTATTTATTTAATTTGGGAATATATAGGGGTACATCATAGGGTGTTTGATGATATATATATATATATATATATATATATATATATATATATATATATATATATATATATATATATAACTAGCTTGTGCCCACGACTTCGTTCGCGTGGATTTTTTTTTCATAAAAATTTACTATGTTACTTCTAATACCTCCAAGAATATGTGTACAAAGTTTCATGATGATCGGTTCAGTAGTTTTCCCGTGAAAACGTAACAAACAAACTTACATTCACATTTATAATATTAGTAGGGATTATATTGTTTATAGGTTGCATAATCTCTATATTTAAAAGGTTTATAATAAAGCGGTTATTATATCATATCTGAGTCAAAAGGTGATCTTTTTTCATCGCCTTCATTTCTGCATACATAGCTATTTGGTCAAGTTTCACAATGTAGCGAAAATAAAGTCTCTATTTGAGTGGGAAATAAATTGCTCTTGTTAGAAATTTCGTGTTCTTTAGAATAATGTATATGTGTCAGTTGACCACGCACGTGCTGATTTGCATAATAAATGTCTACTCAGCATCTTTTAACATATTTTTACGCCATAACGTGACATAAACGAGGTCTATAAGGCATTAGTGTCATCGGTGGCATTTATTTCATTTGCTAACAAATGTCAAGGTGATTGGGTCCATCCACGTTGGATCGAACAATTTATCTCAGACGGAAGATTTGTATGAAATGTCCATACCTACCATTCATCCATCTCCTTATATAGTATACATAATAAATAATAACTTCAAAACCTATTATATATAGATCAAGTTAAAGTAAGTATTGAAACACCCTTGTATACAAAAATAAGTCTTATAAACAAAATTGTGTGAGTGCAGTTCACACAAGTGATACTTCAGAGTATATAGTCACAGATTTGTTATTTTCTAACTTTTATTAATCTTATATATATAAATCTCGTGTCACGATGTTTGTCCGCGATGGACTCCTAAACTACTCAACCGATTTCAATCAAATTTGCACACCGTGTGAAGTTTGATCCAACTTGAAAGATAGGATAGTTTTTATACCGTTGGAACCGGTAGGTGGCGCTGAGATCGGGTTCTAGAATCCTCTTAACAACGGGGAGCGATTTTGTTTTTGTGTGTTTGAGTGGGTCCCCGGATGGTTTAAATCCACAATTGGAACCGGTAGGTGGCGCTAGGATCGGGTCATATTTTTTCACAGCAGGACAACGTCTGCTGGGGCCGCTAGTATTAATATAATTTCTTTAGCCTACCTCCGTCAACATATTTTAATTCAAAAATGATTCAATCTAAATTACACTTTAAGAAACTAGTATAAAGTTCAAAATTCAATGCACTATTACGCACAATTTTCTTTGATCTACGTGTAAAAGAATATCTGCCTCAAATGTATACGGATAGAGCTCAAAATATTTTGAATAGTAATCGTTCAGTAGTTTTTGAGATTTGTGGTTCTTTTAATGAAACTATTTATTTCGTTTCGTGGTCATATAACGACCACCTAAAGCCCGAGATGGCCACCGAACGCCAATGAATGGCCAACTAAGCCGCGGAAGTAGCCAGCGGAAAGCCCGCGAAGGCCACCGAACGCCGCAGATTGGCCAACGAGAGCTGCTGTGAAGTCATCGCCATGCGGAGAAGACTCCAGCAGCTCCAAACCCAGTTACCGGTGGGTAGTTGCCCACTAAGTTGCAGCCGGGGTAAAGAGGTATACCTCGAGGCCCCAACCTCCTCATCACAAACCGAGGAAGAAGACCTTGGATGGCTAAGCATCAGTCTATTAAGTTTGAAATTCTATTTCATATCCTTGTAGTTAGTCTGCACTACCTTATCCGTTAAACCGGCTTTTATTTACCACAGGTCATTTATAGATAATATTGTAATACATATTTATGAGCGCAGTATGGGTATCTGGTTATCAATAAGTGCTATTTTATATCTTTACATCTTGCTAACATCATAGTGAAATACTCATAAACCATGATTTCCATTTTAACTAAAATACCCGTAAATAATAAACTTCAAGTTGGTCTGAAAGAGAGTGTCAGGGTGAAGGTAAGGAAAGGAATGCTCCGGTGGTTAGGGCATGTGGAAAGAATGTATGATGAAAAAATGACTAAACAGATATACAATGCAAAAGTGGATGGATATAGAAGTCGCGGAAGGGCACGACATACCTTCCATGGTCAAATTGATCGTGTACTAGCAGAAGGTGATGTCAGAGCCTTAAGTGCAGACGAGCGTGCATGACATATGAATGTCAAAGAAGCAAGTGAGGCGTGTAAGAATAGGCCTGAATGGCGCTCTGTTGTTCATGCCTACGCCGCCAGAGACCTGGCGTGAAGTCATGTATGTATATAATAAACTTCAAAGTGATCTTCATTTCCTTTTATTGGAGTTGTTTGAGTTATCGTAATTGTATCTGGTAGAGCCATATTGCCTACTCGCCTAACAACTCACAGTCAGGTGGTAGGGTACTTGCTCGTCTGGAGTGAGTGAGACTGAGTGCAACCCCTGGTCTAGAGTATGCAGCCATAACAACCTTGAATAGTGTTTCGACATTAGTGACCAGGCTCCAGTCTCCTTTAGAGAGCAGCAGCCCACTTGTACCGTTTGCTGTTGCAAATGTCCATAGGCGATGGTAACTACTTTCTATCAGGTGGTCCGTCTGAATGTCTGATGGACTCATGCAATAAAAAAAATACAAAACTTTGAAATATTATCTTGAGGAAATAATCTCATTCTTTGATATAAAAAGTGTCTTACATTCTTCAAAATTATCCAAAACGCATAATATGTCCTAATTTCATGAAATTTCCAAACCCGTGAAGAAGGAAGAAACATACAATTAAACTGAATCTTGTTCTCATTTATGTATTACTGTGAACTAGTATGGTCTGCATATCAAATTATCAATCTAGCGTCAAATAACTTTTAAGACAATATAAAATCAATTTTCTCTCGAGTATTATTATGAAAATGTGTTCCAATCGTGAATATTTTAGTAATTAATATAGATTTATGTTTGCTAAAATTATATATGAATATTAGAATGCAGTTTTAGCATTTAAAATGTATAATGAATGTATGTAAAAGACGCTTTTGTTGCAAGAGTTATTCAATGCGAACTCGGTCAATGGATTATTATAACAATTCAGTCTATGCGTATTAGTAATACTAATATTATATAATATATACAGTGATACTATTGTCGAAATAACTAAAACCTTGAAATAAATCATATATTAAAAATTAATTATATTATACAATTCTAAAAATGTAGTCTATGCATTGGAGCTATTTAGAAAAAAACAACTGAAGAACATGATGCATTTTTTAGATTTTTTAGCTTTTGGCGACTTATCTGTTTGTTCGGGATTCATATAAAAATTACTGGGCCGATTTCGATGCGATTATCGCTGATCAACAGCAAAGTAATTAAATATGTGATATTTTTTATTCCAGAAACTCGTAGGATTTTTCCTGGGAGCGGTTTGAAGTTCTTCGTAGCATACAGTTAGGTTGCTCCGACACAGTTTTCACTAAAATTATAGCTTACATTCCTTTTTAAATGCTGTGATACTTTGTGTCCCGAAAATCCCGCGGGAATTTCCAGGCAGGCGTGGACAAAGTCGTGATGATATCCTAGACTAAATATGATGATTTGTGGTGTGACAGAGCACCTATGTTAGAATAGGGTTAGGGTGATCCCGTGTAGGGACAGGTTAGAGGAGCGTGATGGAGGTTCCTCCGTCTCAAAGAAAGATCTTCTTGCTCGCAGGTTTAGGTCTATCTAATACAGTTAGAAATTTGTATATATTCTTTGTACGTTTCGGGAATCGTTTGCGACCTCAATGATTGTACAGTGCCACCTATTGGGTTGCAAGCGTTCCATTTCACGAGTATGGAAGCAAAAGTTATACTGTGCCGACCCCAAATAATTATGAGAAGATGAAAGAAGAGTCCGTATTTTGTTGAAGACTTAAAAGAATTTTATTTCGCCTTCTTCTAACTTTGGGACCGTTTAAGTTGAAAGGCGCAGTCAACACTCTAAAATTAACTTAAAGTTTAGCCTGGGTCCATTGTGACTTGAAATATGAACTGTGAATCGTGACTCAGACTGGTTCGACGGGTTTCAAAGTAAATACGATACAGTTGTGAGCTGAATTCTGTTGTTGTTCAGACTTATGACTATTCAAAAAGGTTCCTTTATTTATTTAAACATAAATAATAATAAGAAATCTTTTTGTATATTTTAAAGGTGGAATTTAGATAGTATCTACAAGAATTTCCAAATCAATGTACCATCGAAAGCTGCTCGATCAATACTATACTATATTATAATTAAGTAGTAATTAACATTTTCAAGGTTGTCACAAGACCATATCGCTGTGTAGTAGTATATAGTATATCTACCTCATTGAAAAATTTCTTCTACGTATGTTATACCCCAGAATTTTATGAGAAAATCACTGTGTCATACAAAGACAGACGGCAAACTAATATTCGACTTCGGAAACCTAATATAGCATAAATAATAATAGCCCATAAATATCCCAATGCTGGGCTCGGGCCTCCCGTTATAGGAGCAGGGACAGTCTACCCGCCACGCATATCCAAGGCAGCTTGGCAGGTTTACCACATCGGTTATCTCAATGTGCAGGTTTCGTCACGATGTTTTCTTTCCGTCATTGTAACAAGACGCATACTTAATCTTTACCACTATATATTGCGTATTAGTCTTATGAATTCAAATATTTACAAAATTATAAAAGAAGCAGTATTAGAAAGCAGTAGCCTTAATTCATTTTAATTTACTATTCTACAGGCACAACTTGGATTTTGAAATATATCTATTGAGAAACATATAGATGAGGCTTGACTCGTGTCAGCTTAGAGTCCATGTCTCACAGAACAAATTCCATTTACCAGGATAAGTAGTAGGTATATTAATTTCTTGTTCATTATCAAAATACCAAATTTTATTATAATTCAGCTGTGACAAAGTGCGCTTTGAATCCATATCCTAAGAAAAAACCTCATTCCCGGGTTAAAAGACTTATAATAATTAAAATTAACAAGGTCACAAAACGGCCGATTGGTGCATGCATTCCGGGATTCGAACCAATTTGGGACACGTGCTCTAAGCTACCACGGCTTAAATAAATATGTACTTTTTAACAGGTAATTTGGATTATTATTAATATAGAATGTAAGAATAGAATAGAATAGAATATCATGTATTGCAGAAACTGTCACATGCATATAATTTAAAGATGTTGTGTTCTTTGTTGGAAAGACAGTTTGTCCTTTCGAACGTGCAATACAGGCAGTTTATAATGTTGCCATGCCATAATATAATACTATTATTATCTTGTCATTATTTTTTTTTCTGTTATTTGTCACAAAATTATCAAAAAAAAGAAATATATAACATAATTAAAAATACTTATACAAATCTAACATTAGTTTACTAAACCGTTAAAAGGTACATAGTTGTGATTGACTTTGTTAAGTTTATTAATCTGATATATTTTTTAAATATAACTATTTTAATGTTGTCTATTAAAGGATACGTATATTAGTTTTCCATGAAATGAACAAAAGCTCTCTTTATGACGTTGTTACTTAACTAGATTAAGTACTAATAGTAATCGCTTACCAGGAACAGTGAAACTGGTCTGTGCGTTCTCTCTATTCTTGGAGAGATTCCTTATTAAGCAATCATTAATTAATCATGTATATTTATGTAAGCGTGTGTTGACTCTAAAGACATTCCTTAAGACTCTAGTCTCTTTAAGTATCGATTTGTTTTCTTGTAAAAAAATTATGTACGAGTTATTGAATTCTTAGCTCGGAATTTCTTGAACAATATTTCGTAGCGATGGTATGAAAATCGGTATAATAATTTCTCCTCACCTATTAAATTAAATACAACAAGTCAATGTTTTCAAATATTTTTCAAAACTTGTCTAACAATACTGCACAATCACACTTGCTTATTGATTTTTATTTATTTTATATATTACTTTATTAGGGTTACCTTTTATTGACAGTTTGTCACTATTTTACTACAACATTGTATAGTGTTATACATAATACAAAAATATCTTTTATTTATTAAGCCCAGTAACCCTGGGGGCCTAAATCGGTCACTATCGCTGATTTGTATCACGAATACGGCAAGTATCAAAATAAAGTGGAAGGTTGCGTTATGTTCTACAGGATGTTCTATTCAGGGTGTTCAATGCAGGGTATTCTATTTTACAGACTGATGGGCGGATGTGGAGTTATCATAAATGATATCCGTGCAAGAACGGAGCAAGAATACAATTTCCTGCGGCCGGGCGGCCTGTCGTAAGAGGCGGCAAAACAAAGCACAGCTAGGTGGTAGGGTATTTGCTTGACTGGATGGGTACCACACCTGGTCTGGAGTATGCCGCGATAACAACCTTGAGTTGTGTCTCGGCATTAGTGAGCAGGTTCCACTCTCCCTGAAGGGAGCAGCTGCGCATTTGTAGCATCTTTAGTGTTGCAAATGTCAATAGGCGATGTAACCGCTTTCCATCAAGTGGGTCGTCTGCCTGTTTACTGAAATTTTCCAATAAATTTTTTTAAAAAAGTTCCATTTTCCCAGAGTGGTCAGATAATCCCAAAAGACACTAGAAACAAAAATCTGTTCAAATATTAATTCGATCTTTTTCTGTTTTGCAACTTCATTATCGATATCCAAAATTGGTATTTCGGATATTACCAGCTAAAAGCAAAATAATTTTATTTTGTGTTATTTATGTAGAGATTCTGCGTCTCAAATAATCAAAGATAAAAGAACCGGTATAAAATTTACATTGAAGACAGACAGGTGAATTTTGCAAAGTGCGATGTCTGGTAACATGGCCGAATTTGATCAAAGCCGCATTACTGCATAAAGGCCTTTAATCGTAAGCAGCGTCTGATTTATTAATCACTGGCTGTGGTTGAGTGAAACCGCCCTGGATTGTAAATAAGTTCGTTTACCAATACAGCAACGTCCTTGCTTTCGAAAAATTCTACACGCTACCTACCGAGTGCTGAATCGAGTCTACATAGATGCTGGTTCCAATTCCGTTGCTGGTTTTGTTTAGTTTTACAGTTGAAGAGTTTTGGCAAACCGTCAATGGATCAAAATAAATAGATTTGTTAGGAAAATGAAACAGGTGGCTTTCAGTGTTTGCTTTATAGCCTAACTAATTTATTTACGATCAAATTTATTTTGCAACGCTATCGGTTCGTAAAATTCAATCAGTCAATTAAAGCATGTTATCTTATTGTAATAAATAGACGATATTTTGTTTAGATATTTTACTAATAGTTCTAGGCCATATGGCCAAATTTATTTTATGTATATTGTTACAATTTGGGCCACCTGCATATCTGTAAACAACACACATTTATTATCCTTCGGCGTTTGAGCTAATAACATTGAAACTCTTTTATGTCAGTCTTTTTTCAGTACTTTTTGTTTAAAATTTGTGATTAGAAAGTAGCCCATTGTTATTGTACTCTTTTATGGCAGTTTGCGGCGAAGTCATAAGCCAGGTGTGGCGAATTAAGCCGACTTAGATACGGCAGACATATTGACTTTGTGCAGTATGAAACAGTGACCTGATGGAGGGGAAAGGCAGTCTAGCGATAGCCACAAGTGAATCAAGACGTCAGTGACGGACTTTGCGCGTGTGATGAAATCGTGCATTACGTTTGGTCTGGTTGTGTACAGTTATATTTGTACCTGTGGTAAACCTGTTTGTATAGTTCTAACAAATTCTATATTAATTCTAACGGTATTTTAATTCGAGTCCTTCAACTCGTAACGAGATCTTTTTCGAATTTTAATTATATTTGACAACGGACAACACTGCTAGTGCCTAAAGTGGTCGATTTTAGAGAATCGATTAGTGAAACCGACGCTCGTCTTGATATACTGGTACTTGTAAGAAATGGTACCATAAAGTTCCACTTTATGCTTGTAATGATCATCAAATGAATTTTCGACAACAACCTTTTTAGGCGCTCTGTTCGGTTAATAACTCTCAATAGTTATTTTTATATGACATTGAAGATTTTTAGCGTAACAGTGATCAAATATAGCTTTTAAGATTAAGTAATTGACTAATGTTATTATCTATATATTAATACATGAAGCAAAAACACAGCAAAAACTTTGTACCTCTTTTTACGAAAATTGCGCGGACGCAGGAGGAAATTTTGCATATTTATAATTTATACAGAGAAGGAGTGCGTAATGCTAATATGTTATTTTAAATTATGCATAATAAATACATTAAATCAACAAAAAAACCTTACAAACACTGCCATGTATTAGACACATAGACACCAATAAAAGCTTTTAATTCCAATAAGTATGGTCAAATTAAGGAGTTATAGGTTTTTACTAACCATGTCTTATGAAAATAAATGATTTTGATTTGATAGGTACTGCTTCTGTTGTTTTACTGTTTTATAATGTTCTATATTGTTGTATCCTGAATTCAGTATTTTTAATATTTTTATAGCTAAGAAGGAAATAAAAGAAGAGCCTTTAATTATCGGCAGCCACACGCACACATTGTATATCCCCAAATTCAGCAAGCTACGCTTGTGTTATGGGCAATATACAACGGACCACTCCGGGGCCGATCCCAGACACCCAGACCATGGTAAATAACGGAGAAAATACGTTTCCCAAATTTACTATACCGGGAATCGAACCCGGAGCCTCTAGGTTTTACTTTTACTAACTTTAATGATTACATGTAAAGATTTAGGAATGGAAGTGGGATATCCACAAAAGTATTCCCTTGATCTTTGGGGATTTCCTAAAAACAGTGTGCAGATTAGTAAGCTGGGTTTCCTATAATGATATATATAATTACGTCGCCAGAGGAATAAAGAATTTTGAGCTTTAACTTAGGTAATCCGAAGATTGTTTTTCATATTATATTGTATGTACTCAACACCGCTTTATAGCAGGTGATACTGGGAATAAAAAGTTATTGACCAGTTATACAACTTTGGAAATGTAATTTTGTCGTCTTTCCGGTATATTTATGAAGATTGCAGCAATTTTTTTTGTGGAATCGAGTGTTATTTTGCAATCGAATGTCGTTGAAGTGGTATTAAAAGAGCTTTTTATTTCTTCAGGGCAATAAAGCGCTTTATATTTTTGCAGCCTGTGAAATTAATGGAATTAATAATATAATAATTGTTCCGGGACTTACATGTTATTTTCATGTTTGTATTCTTGTATTCAATAGCGTCTAATAGATCTTTTCTTTGCAAATATAGTATTACTTGTGAGATCTTTAGATGCCTTGGTTTTATTATAGACTAAACAGTTCATCCTACATACTCTTTTGTAATCTAAGATGCACATTGCTACGATTGCCAGGTGCTAACAAATGTGAAGGAAAACATCATGATACAACCTGCACATCGAGATAACCGATGTGTCAAACCTGCCAAGCCGCCTTGGACAAGCGTGGCGGGTATACTGTGCGTACTCCCCTATAATGGGAGGCCCGAGATATAAATAAATACAGCTTTACAACTTTAATCTTTACTAATTCAGTAGTAACATTTTAAAAGAAGACTATGATTTTCGAAGTGTATTTATTGGTAATTTTATTGTCTACGTGCCATAAGCGCCTCGATAGCGATGATCGAGGCTACCATAAGAAGGTCGGTATTTTGGTGTGCGTTGGCTCCAAGGACTCCTGCGGTTCTTGTAACTGGAGCAGGCGATCAGGCTGTTCATGGCTGGAGGACGGGACTGTTCTACACTAATGCCGTAGTGACGACTGCAAAAAACAATATGTATCATTAGCTAATTAGAGACTTGGGGGTCTAAAGCGGCCGCTTCCGGAGATTTGCGTTACGAATATGACAATATCGAATTAAATAAATAAGTGTCAACTTTACTAAGCAATTCTGCAAAAGCAGCCGATTTAGACCCTCTGGTATTAAGTATTACTCATAAAGAAAAAAATAACGCAGACGAATCTGCGTTATTTTTTTCTTTCTAAATTAAGTACAATCGAAACTACCACGTATTTCGTCTTCATTTTTACAAAATGTAATTTAATCTGAGTACATAATTTAAGAAATCATGCATTGACAATACAAATTTTCATTCCCTATTTTAACTCAAGGCCTATTGAAAAAAGATTCAATCCGATCCTTGCCAAATGTCATGAATTCCATGTTTACATTATGACTGCTTTCGGGTAGAAGCAGGAAAGTTGCTGGGGAAGCAAGTATGCAGTGAACATACTCGTATTGTTCATTTCTCCCGCAACATTTCTGGCACGTGAATTTTGCTGAAAGTTGAACCCAACGAGACTAAATATCAGTATAGTATATAATACAGGAATTAGGTACGTGTGTGTCCAACTCTTGACACGGCCACTGGTTTTTTGGGTTTTTTTTAACAAACTCATCTCTCACCTACTAGTAATATATGTATATATTAAAACCGTCTTACCTCTTCACTCTCTGCTGAGGCATGTATTTATCTCCAATAAGCACACTCGTATCAAGAGTTCCATCAATTTGAAGCAGATCAGCGGTTGATTCTGACACGTTCATTTTGGACGTTCGGTCACAAGTCCACAAAAACAAGAGAACCAAAACCATCTGTAATAAAAAAAAGTATTTAAACATCAGTAATATGACCATGTTCGGATCGGCGTCGGATCTATGGAACATCGATCAGTCTGTATTTGCCGACGGCCGAAAATTACATTAAGGGTGTCTTCAAGTTTCGCGTGTATAGTAATTCTCTAGATAAATGTATCCTGTCCTCGAAGATGTCATCAATTCAGAAACATATTTAAGTATTGGGGTTTTTTTATTGCACGAGTTCAGCAGACAGGCAGACGCTCTGCCTAATGGTAAGCGGTCACCATCGCCTATGGATATTTGCAACACCAAAGGCGTTACAAATGCGCTGTTGTTCTCTTGGAGTCTAAAAACTGGTTACTAATGCCGGAACACAACTTAAGGTTGTTTTAGTGGCATACTCTAGACCAGGGGTTGTAACTACCCAGACTGGGCCTACCACTTTGCAAAATGGGTTTTTTGTAATTCCCATCTTTTCTTCCCAGTATCATAACATCAACACAACATCCATTCCCCATTAGAGAAGCTACAAAAATGCTGCTTGTGTTGTATTTTTGCTTGATATCCTCCGTATTTAGTAAATACACAATTTTAAAAAATAGATTTTTGTTCATTCTTGAAAATAACAGACCATAATTATTCCATTGTTGTGTTACCTTTCCTAATTATTAGGGGAAGGAAGGAAGGAATTCCTTCAATTTAAGGGATTAAGATCAAATTTATCGTAGTTAGTTTCTTTAGAGAAAATCAGTACTTCTCGTAGAAAATTGAAATCTTCAAATCTATGGTAACACTTTAACTAAAATAAATCTAGGCATTTAGTTGTTAAATACTTGATTTCTATATGACTTACCAAAATAATGTGCAGAATGACGACAAAAAGGGTAGAATTCCTGAACCCAATAGAATCCAATAAAAATCCAGATACAGTGGGTCCTATGAATGCTCCAAGTGCGAAGGTAGACGTCCACATTCCTGACACTAGACCGTATGTTTCTATCGAATTTGGTAAGCCGCTAGCTCTAAAACAAAACAAGAAAATATTTCCTGTATCAGGACCTTTAATTAAAATTATTTCTATTATGTTGGACAAAATACATCTGCCTGTCGTAAGAGGCGACAAAACAACTCACAACCAGGTGGTAGGGTATTTGCCCGTTTGGATGACTAAGACCCCTGGTCAAGAGTCTGCCGCCGTAAGAACCTTGAGTTGTGTTCCAGCATTATTGACCAGGTTGCAGTCTCTTTTAAGAGAGTAGCAGCGCATTTGTAACACCTTCGGTGTTGCAAATGTCCATGGGTGATGGTGGCGGTTTTCCATCGGGTGAGCCATCTGTCTGTCTTCTGAACTCGGGCAATACAAACAATACTTGCTAATATATTAGATAGATAATACTTTATAGTTCACCAAAATAACAGACAAAAAACTTCACTTACGAATTTATAATGCAGATTTAAAGAAAGATTTCGTAGCATATTTAGTTGTTACGGGTTTATCTTATGATTTAAGTTATACTTACATAGCTGTGCTTAGAGCATCGGAAAATGAAGCCACAAGTTGGCTGCCCATCCCTAGACCATGGCAAACTAATCCAGCTATCACAACCCACATTATACTGGAAGAAAGCGAAATAAAAAAATGAAATTTCTTTAACAATAATAGGTAGGTACATTTGTATATTAGGCAAATACAATATATAACTTCTCAGTTTTTTATTTATTTTATTCTTTATTAGTTAGACGATTTACTTTATTATTTTAATTACATTTTCTTTGTAAGATGTTAGTGCATCAGCAAATTTTTATGCCCGTCGAGTCTAAGACCAAGCTTTAGTGGTCGAAGATTAATACTTACGTAGGCATATCGAAGAAAGGAGCTGGTCCAATTAACATGAACCCACCAGCTACAAAGGCGCAACCCATTACTGTAACGTATTTCGGCTTCATCGAGGGATGATCACATAACCAACCCCAAGCCGGCGCGGAAACGGCATACACCCCACCGTTTATCACGAACATCAAGCCAAGTATAATGGGGGTGAATTTGAACTGCGGGTTAAACAAATTAAAAGTTGATAATTGTAGGGAAGTACAATTTGTAATAAAATTACGTTTAACGGTTTTAAGCACGGTGATTTATTTGATTTTTATTATTCCGAGGTTTCGGTCACTTTTAAGCAGCCGTGATCACTAAAGACAAATATGTCAAGTGTCAATGTGTATTGTTAAAGTTTTATTTAGCCTACCGCCAACTTGTTCATTTCAAATATTTAGTTTTAATTTTGTTTATTATTTATGTTTGGAAGCCTAATCTAATTTACCACCGCTTCGCCACATGTTGGTGCTTGAAGAGACAGAGCGGTGCAAGGAGCAAGGTGGGAGGTAAAATAATTTTATTAAGTATAGTAGTCGCGAAAACTAAAGAAAATATTAAGTACTATTTGAGTTTTCCTTATTTAATAAATTATTATAATAAGAATTTAGAATACTTATTGGGTTTGTTTCTAATTTGTATGTTTGAAGGTTATTTTTCTCGCACTTGGACATGAATCAATTTTCAGGAAATTTTGGATATACAACATGTAAGGAAATCGATTCACAGCTTGCGTGGCGCAAGCTCAAGGAAATAAGTATGTCTGAAGAATAATCTGAACAGAGGGTTATTTATACAGGTGATCAACGTCCACTGTTTTGTTATTTGACAACGGAACATTTATATAATCAAATATTTCAGAAATTAAACGGACCGGATATAATTATTGATGAAAGTATTTCTAAAGCTTTACCAATAAGATTCTTTCCGAAATTTCCATCTCATACAAAACATTGCCAAAGTCGATATTATTTTGGTTTATTTTATATGTGTAGTGACTGTGCTTAGTATGATTACGTATTATTCATTATAAGTATATTTCGTTTGATTTATTGATTAATTGAGATAAAAAGCACAGGTATTCATTACGATACAAGATAATACTAATGTTTACCTGTCGTAAATGTGGCTCAAGTGTTGCCTGTAGAAAACCTATGCTCATACTGGTAGATATAATACTGATTGCAGACAATAAAACGCCAGGAATCTTCAGTAAAGTAAACATAGTTGCTGTAATCACGAAAAATTAGCTTTTTATATAATTCAAGAAGGCAAAGCTTCTAATGACACAAATATTTGTATTATATACAAATATATATGCCTTCGACTTCCTTCACGCTTGACTTAAAATTCTCATGAGATTCTCCAGATATAAATATCACAAATTTATATTTTTATATATTTACAAATCGATCAGTAAAAAAAGTTACATTGGGATTCGTTTTTAATCTGGCCATTTCAAATTAATACCAGAAAATTTCCCACGGGATTCTCAGGATAAAAAGAAGCGCAGAGTTTAATTCTAAGAATTAGAAGTCGATCAGCGAAAACCGCATTGAAATCGGCCCAATAGTTTTTACGTGAATCCCGGACAAACAGATAAGAAATTTAAAAATATGTATCGTGTACTCCATCGTTTATATGTACTATTCCAGTTTTTATTAATAGCTTCAATGTACATTCAAAGTCTTAAATATTACCAATTTGCTATGCATAAGACACTGTTATGTGAGATAATGTCCATATTATGTTTAATCATGTAATAATCGCCAGCTATCTAGATTTAACTCAAGAACAGCTTAATAAACTTGAGCGACTCCAAAACTTTTCCATAAGGTTCATATTTGGGTTACGCAAGTATGACCACGTTTCTGAATTTCGAAAAAAGCTCAAGTGGTTGCCAATCCGTATTCGCCGGAATACTCATATTCTTTCATTGCTTTACAGTATTTTATTCATCCCTACTACTCCACAGTACCTTAAAGAACGCTTCGAATTTATTTCTTGCTCTCACAATTTACGCCCTTCCAGTCAACATAGACTTATTACTCCTATTCATAGTACAACGTTCTTTAATAATTCTTTCACGGTTAAGGCTGTCCAACTTTGGAATTCATTGCCTGTTGCTGTCAGACAAGCAAAATCCCTAATAATATTTAAGAATTTAGTCAGAAAATTCTATCTGCAATATAATGATATGTAATTTTATGTAATTAGTATATATTATATTGCATATAGCTATATGTCTATTATGTTTAAATAGTTGCATATTATCGCTATATATTATATATGTATATAACTTATGTGTATATTTGTATATATAGTATAGTTATATATTTATTAATAAAATTTAAGTAATCGTACAATAATTATGTATACCACCGTCGCCACTTCAAATCGGAATATTCTTGCCACGGGTTGTCTGGAAGAGATCGCTTTTTAGCGATAAGACCGCCCTTTGTACCCTACTATAATAATACTAGTTCGTAAGCTTTTCTGTAATGGTGTACAATAAAGTGTTATCTATCTATCTATAATCTGCAAAGTTTCGATCCTCGACATTTGCTTCTGCCTCTTTTATACACTTCGGAATTAACTGAGTACCGTAAAAATTGGAATACTTATTTATATGTACGAACTATTGATACCAGTGATAAACATAGACGTTTAATTCTAGAAAATTAAATAGCTTTTGTAGGATTGCAATTCAAAGTTTAAATAAGCAAAGTCGAGTAGTTCGATTTTCATAAAATATTGTTTATTCAAAACTTAAGTATGTTAACTGCCTTTTAAATTAGGGGTTTATAACATGTAAAACGTGGCGTTGAGTGCTCAAATAATTTTAAGAAAAATAATTATTTAAAGGAGCCACCCCTTATATCACTTTTATGAAACTTTGCCATTAAAACTGAACAGGTGCATATATAAAAATAAGTATCGTCAATAATAACTTACGGCCTGTGTGCTCTACATCCTCATCATCGTGGCCTCTAGGTAACACGATGCAGCTCATCACAGCCGCACAGAAAAGGGCTGCACCTAACACTGCGAATGGGAGGTAGTAGCCTCCAAGACTATACAATGCTCCGCCAACAGTTGGACCTACTATGAGACCCAGGCCGAAAAAAGTTTCAAGGGAAGCCTGGAAAATACACATAAAAAACAACATATAAACACTATAATTAAAAAAAATCTACTATTCTAGGCAAAATATCAACTGCTAAATGTTCCACTGCTGGGTCAGGGTCTCCCAGTTTTATAGGCTTATTGACGAATGCATGTCAATGATCCCGATGTGCAGACGAGCCGGCTTTACCCAGGGGGGCCAGGGGTACGTGGCACCTGGGTGCAGGAATCTAACGGGTGCAAGTCGATTGGCTTCAATTAAAGTCTTAAGAAAATCGTCATGGTTTTTTAAGATCCGATTATATCCGACACGACTATGTACAGTCGCAGTATCAAAAGATTCGCCAGTTTTCAAATTTATTCATTTAACGTTCTCCAAGCTCTTTTTACTTGTTCAAAGTAAGTCACAGAACAGATTATTGCACAAAAAATATGTTTAACGTTGTGTCAGTAAAGTTTAAAATTACCAAGATCAAAGTTGTTTGATAATTTTATTAATAAATATTGTTTATAGAATAAGCATAGTGATTATATCCTTTTTGTTTCTGATATGTAAAGATATTGTAAATCTTTCTGTCATTGTCAACATTGCAATTTTCTTTTTTCACGTTTCTGTATTTTATAAAAGTAACAAAATGTGACATTTATTCACAAAGAGTACATTGATTTATTCACATGTTGGAGGTGCTAATAGTATAATATTGATTTTACTATCTTTGAATTTGTACATAATAACATGTGAAACTGTATATGTCTTAACATTTATAATGTGTACCTTGTTTTTAAATAAATCAATAAATTGATTGTCTGTTTCTTGTACTCACGAAAAAAAATGACTTTAAGGTCATCAACCTTTTCATATCACGACTGCACATGGTAAATATATTCAACTCTTTATGTACTAGTCATATATAGACTACAGCTTCCTGTCAGGCATATAAATCCAGTCGTTTATGAGAAAAATGAATGTGACATATAAAAACAGGCGGACAGGTTAACGGACGGAATGCTTAAGGATCATATTTTTGCTAAAAAGGCTAGGTAACCTAAAAAACTAAGCATAAAAATGTTATGCTATTGTTTACTGTTCGTATGGTTTATGGGCATAAACTGTTTTTCGCACCCCGACTCCCAATAAACTGAAGACGGCCCTGCGTGTAGCTTCCCTCTATACATTTTTGCTTTCTCGTCAGTAAGTGGTATTTATCACAGTTTGTACGTTAGGTTTGAAAGAGAAAGAGAAAGAGAAGAAACCAGAACGAATGCAAGGATAATGGTCGATGATGTTATGCTGAAACAAGTGAATGAGTTTGTATATCTTGGATGTGCTTTTAGCAGAGATGGAAGGTACACCGCTGATATAGAAAGAAGAGTAAATTTGGGGAATAGTGTGAATGGAGCGTTAGGTAATCTTCTAGGCGCTAAGAACCTCAGCCAGAAGGCCCAGCTTGCCTTACACAACGCGGTGCTGGTAGCTACGCTAACGTACGGAAGCGAGAGTTGGGTATGGAATGGAGAGCATGAAAGTAGAGTAAACGCGGTCGAGATGCGAGCACTGCACAAAATCTGCGGAGTGACGCTCGTGGACCGCGTTCGTAATGCCGAAGTAAGAAAGAGAGTTGGTCTGAAAGAGAGTGTCGGGGTGAAGGTAAGAAAAGGAATGCTCCGGTGGTTCGGGCATGTGGAAAGAATGTATGATGAAAGAATGACTAAACAGATATACAATGCAAAAGTGGATGGATGCAGAACCCGCGGAAGGCCACGACACACCTTCCATGATCAAATTGATCGTGTACTAGCAGAAGGTGATGTCAGGAGCCTTAAGAACAGACGAGCGTGCATGATACGAGCTATGAATGTCAAAGAAGCAAGTGAAGTGTGTAAGAATAAGCCTGTATGGCGCTCTGTTTTTCGTGCCTACCCCGCAAGGGACCTGACGTGAAGTTGTGTGTGTATGTATGTATGTGTATGTATGTATGTTAGGTGAGTACAATTGTCTTAGTATATTCTCCCTGCCAGGACTGAAACCTACGTCATTGGAACACGACGTGTTAACTGCTAAGTAAACTACCATGATTAACCTATACATAAAATCATTAGATTTTTTAGTTAGGCAAACAACAAGAAGTACCAAAGTGATAACAGTTCTTATAAATATAGCAAAAAGAGAAAAATATATTAACGGAATAAAATTCTTTGCAAACAAGATAATTCGTTTGATAAGTTCCATAGTATAATAATTCAGCGTGTGATTTGTTTTTGTAGATAAGGTCTTTGACCCAGGTACTTTTAATTCAATAAAGTTACTTACCTACATTTATCTTTGATTAATAATAAATAATAAAACGGAAAATAAAGAAAAAAATGTATGTGAGTGCTAGGGTTTTCAACCGTACTATTATATATGGGATAATATCCCACTATATTTTAGCCAATTGTACTAAATATTATAGAAAATTAATATAGTATTAAATTATATACAAATACATAATAAATAATTAAGTATTTTCATCTCTAATTCAATTGTCGCGCTTTTTATTATTGTTTAAAAAATAAAAGAACTTTACTGGCCAAAGCAAAAAGCAATAAACGTACACATGGAAAATTCAATAGGTAAAATATAAAATAATTAATCTTGTTATATATAAAAATGAATGTTTGTCTGTATGTCCTTTATAGAATCGTAAACTATACATTTAATCATGTGATGATCTTTAGCAAAGTTGTTGTGCATGAGCCAAAGGTTTCTGAGTTGGTTCACAATGGGGATTGTTCACAAAAAATTACCCTCTGATTTTATATTTTTATTACGTAAAGTAGGGTATTTTAAGATACTAATTAGAATATTTTTGTATTTTAAGCGTTAGTTTTTTTTATAATTCGATTTTAAAGCTATCTCTCCGATGACGTCATAAGGGACAAGTTTACATTGATTTCTTTGCCTAGAAAACAAAAATAATGAAACTTACTAATCATAGTAATATGTGACTACTATTTAAATGTCACTGTCATTACTCATTACGTATCGTGATAATTTTTGTGTTTTTTGTCGCTAGGCTTATAATTTTTCGTGTTCAACCATTATTATTTTCTATAGTTATCGTTAATTTTTCGTTAAGTGTGCTTTAGGGAAAAATCCGTGTTACAGAAATTGTACAGCTAGATTTTTTTTTACACCTGAAGCAGGCAAACAGGCAGACGGCCCACCTGATTGGATTTAGTAAGGTCAAATAACGGTCAAACACATTTCTTCCAAAATACAAGAGGATCGTACGTTTTTTGGAATTTTAACTAAACAGAAATGATTAGGGATGCTATTCCTCGAAATGGTTTTTGAAATAGCTAAATTGAAAAAAAGTGAACAATCTCAATTGGACCCGGTAGGTGACGCTGTTGTCGGCATGTCGATTGAAGCTTTTCCGGGCAGGACGATGTATGCCGGGATAGCTAGTGAAATATAAACGTGTACTATTTTTCCTAAAATTTTTCAAAAGTACTGTGTTTATTATACTGTATCAGGAGTTAACACAGCACTGATTTTCAGCTCCAGCCTCCATCAAATCAGAATCAACTCACAAAAAAGCCTTTTTTTATTTATAAAGTCGTCGGCTTGCAGCCCCGGTAAAGACGGCCCTGTCTCCCAATAAGTGTAATACAGTGTGACCTTGATATAAAAAATCTGAAGGAGATTAGGAAATATGCGTTAAACCAAGAAACTTGTTACAATGAGGTTTGTTATATAGAGGTAAGTTGGTCTAAGATTCGTTTTAGCAAGAAGGTAGCCAAACATAAAACGAAAAGTAAAGCACATTGTAATTTTTGAACGCATTTCAATATTTTATTTACCTTTAAACATTAACCAGTGAATTTATTATTAAAGTTTTCTAGATTGTACGATAAACGAATATATTTTAACCTGTCGCGACATGAATTCTTGTTAGGTGGATTGTTAGAATACTTTATGCAAAGTTTGTAGCTTAACAAAGTGGTTATACAGAGGTTAATTATAATTTCTATTTATTTTATGCCATAATTGAAAATTTGTTATAGAAAGGTTTTTACAGAAGTGTATTCTAATGTAAAGATATAGTTTGTATTATTAACTCTTAAGCCCTTGGAAAAAAATCATTATATCGGGGTTCGTTATAAAAAGGTTTCACTGTAAATAGTTTCGAAATGGTAGTTGAAGTTCATGACATGTTTCATGTAGTCTACTAAAATTTCTTGGGAAACACTTGTTAGGGTTTCTAATTACTCAGCAAAGAAGTTGCCTATGTTGCTACGATACATGCATTTAGAGGTTATATGTGTACTTACAAACATTGTGGCCACGTTATTTGGAAACTCTTTGGCGATAATTGCAAAAGAAGCTGTAAGGAAAGCCGCATTGCCCAGGGCTTCAACAATACGTATTGTAAAACTGAGAGTGATAAATGCTACGTGACCTTCCACGTTGTCCAGTAACCTAAAGTATAATCAAGAAAAGAATAATTTAATCATTTACAGTATTAACAAATATTTTTGTCGAATAAAATGCCTTGAATATTTCAAAAAATTAATAAATAACAGGTTGAACAGTTTGTAGACTAGCTCTTGGATGTAGTGGTGGATGCTGACAGTACCTGGTAGAGTGCTTTCTCAAAATAGTGAAGGAAATACACCTTGGTGCTTTCAGGGATTTATTCTCGTACTATTAGCTCTTGGATGCTGATCCCTGGGTTCAACTTAGCGGTAGTTAAAGTCGTATGTTACGACTAATAGCAGCTCGTAGCGACTTGATAGCAACTTGATTGCAACTCAATCACAAAGTATATGTGAGCATTATTTATATTAATGCTATAATATTAAAGTAGCCTAAAGTAGGCCGCAGTGCCAGTAAAACGCCTGTACGTTCAACCGCACACTGGTAATATTCCTACATTGGTAATACAAAGAAGAAAATTTAAGTTGAAATAATATTAGTAATATTGTACTCTATCAATAATCCTTTAAGACGGTAGGTATAAAACTAAGCCTAAGGGCCGCTTGCATAAGGTTGCTTAAATTTATTTAAGAAACACAAAACGTATTTAGCACCCTTAAATATAATTAGCGTCTTGCATAACCTAAAATTTGCTGCTAAATATGTTTAAAGAACTATCAATACGTTTTGTGTAAAACGTATTTAGACAGTTTAATATGATTAACTAATTTTATTTAAAGGCGATCGTTATGCAAGCGGGCCTTAGTCTCCGTTTTTATGGATAAATGACCCAAAAGACTGTTTAAGCTACTTTCCTGGATCATCACATTTATTTGTAGTTCATGCTAAAATTGTTGAATAAAGTAGCAAAATGATGTTCAAAGCTTAAACAAGGGACGTTTAGGAAAATATAAACACACATAATAATACCTAACGCAGTATATTCATAAGTTATAATATATCAGCCATTAAATGTCCCACTGCTGGGCTCGAGCCTCCCATTGTAGGGGAATGGACAATATACCCGCCACGCTTGTCCAAGGCGGCTTGGCAGGTTTGACCCATCGGTCATCTCGATGTGTCGGTTGCATCACGATGTTTTCCTTTACCGTTGTTAGCACGTGGTAATTGTAACAATATGCACATTAGGTCAGAAAACTGATTAAGGGGTGCATGCGTTCCGGCCAGGATCGATTCAGCGTCCTTTGAGTTTGGGACGCATGTACTAGCCATTACGCTACCATGACTTTACTACAGTACATTCATGTAAGGGCCGATTTTCAATCAGATAATCAACCAGATAGGGTTTACTCGAGAGATAATATAAAATTGAATTTTTCAATCGTCAGTTAGGCTTTATGTAACGAGTAACTGGACTGCCTGAGGAACAACTTTATCTACCGTTTTGAAGGATAGATAATCGTGATTCATCGGATAATCTCCAAACAATCCAGAATCTATTGCGATTCTGTTTAATTCAATAATAAGTAATGTCATAATTGGAAATGATGAAACCTTGTGCGTGGTGTAAATTCAAAGAAATTAGGGAAAATTATTCATCTGGTTCATAACCATCTAATATTTCTTAGTTCTACCTGCGATAAGTTTAATATTTAAAAAAAAAATATTCATAACAAAAAACAAGTGCAATTAGCTCGTGTTCCTCCAACCTCTGCTTTTGCTCATCATCATCGGTTCGGGTATATTATCAAGTGCAAGTTTGGTAATCAACTAAGACATTATAAATTAATACACTATAAGAAAACTCATTTAAATTGTATTCTACCTATAACCCCTCAAGACTACAACTAGCACAATGAGCCTATATCAGCGTCTTCTATGGTTAAGCTACCCATGCAGGTAGCTCCGTTTCTTCGCTGGATTCACATACTGATCCGTTGCCCCAAGAAGGCCAGTCCAGCCCCCCGATCACCTAATCACGTGATGAGTCGTTTGATGGCATTTATTAATAAATAAAATATTTACAACTTACCCGAACAATATAGCACATGTCCCAGTCGTAAGTATTCCACCATTAAATAATAGCTTCGGTCCTATCTCATTTAAATGAGCTCCGTATATTGGACTAATAAAGAACACTACTAGTTCAAATATACCAAAGACTAGACCATATTCTGTTGCCGAGCATCCTTTTTTCTCTGCCTGAAATAAAAAACTAAACTCAATTACTTTGTTCTATCGCGTTCTTTTCAAATGATGAATGATGGAAATGATTGTCGCTGCCTATAGACATTTGGAACACCAAGGCGTTGCCAACATGCCTTCTTAAATGAACGCCATATCTCGTGGCAGATGAAACCTTCGGCGACCTTTCAGGTTGTTATTGTAATGTAATTGTATAAAGATTCTATAGAACTGTTGCTCAGTCAAAGCGTGGCAGCATGAACTAATTCCTCCTTCACAATTTTACCACCGGACAAGCAAACGTACGCACTTCCACGTTCATTATTCGCACCGCTGAATAATGGAACTCTTTTCCGTCGTCTGTTTTTCTTGAAGAAACAATCTAGATGTCTTTAAGTCTCGCGTGAACAGGTATCTTCTAGGTAAGCGTGCTCCACTTTATACTGCATTGCCGCCTGACATAATTTAAGGCGCAATGTCGGTCAAACGTGAATTATAAAAAAAAGCTTATGGAAGTTTATTAGGCTTTGGATTCATACTTAACCCATGAATTAATGTGACAGATCTATACCTGTTCCAATAAAAGGGAAAGTTCCTACTGAAGAGTGGGACTGATATTCTTTTTTAATTATATCTATAATCAGTTCTCTATTCTTCTGTGACTTCTGAGACTGGATCAACATCAAGCGAAGGCGTGAACCTGCTTTGGTAAAATATTTTATTGCACGTGAACTTTTGACACTTTTTTTATTTTTTATTTATTACAGTAGAGGGTCGCGTTTAACCATAATCTCACCCTTATAAAGTCTAGGATGGAGTATATCACATGGAATATTACTAATAATAGTTTTCAATGATTAGGCTCACATTTAACTTTCTAAGGCTTTTGTTATACATGAGTATAGATAATTTACCGAGGGAAAATAAAATAATCACTGTTTAAGTATTAAGCCTTATAGTTTTAGCGAATATTTTTTTTAACCACCATCCTTACTGTCTATGCACACCAGCCTTAATGTAATAAACCACAGTTGTAATGTTGGATCTCGTTTTTTCTTACTAAAAACCATATACATTATATAATAAAACTGTAGAGGTCGAATTTCTGAACAATGCTAAAAACTGAGTCAAGGGGATGTAAGAAGTGAAATAGAACAAATTATTTTTTTTCTAATTTTTTGTTTTTCTGTTTCTACGGGCTTATCTCCGAAACGACTAGACCGATTTGAATGAGATTTTGTATGGTGCCAGTTTATATAGACATTTTAATCCCGAAAAATTAAAGAGTTCCCGTGGGATAGTTAAAAAAACTTTAATTACTTCAACAGCTTATTATACAACTTATGCATCTAATTAAGTGTTGACATTACCGGTGTCATCATACAATAAAACAATTTATACATTAAAAAAACGAGATTCCGCGAAAAAGTAAAACCTTACAAAAAACAGTGTCTAGCATAGCATATTTCATCATCATATTAAATAAACTAGATGGTGCTGATAGTATACTATATCGCGGTCGTGACGCGGACGAAGTCGCGTGCATCAGCTAGTTTCATATATAACTTTAAGAATTGGGGATTGCCCTACCAGATTTTCTTCCACTATTTTATCTGTGTCAATGTAGTGTTTTGAGACAAAAGGTAGTCTGTCTTCTTTCTTACCACGAAAAGTTCACAAAAAAATTTACTTAAAATATATTGTATTTTTATTTTTTAATTAACATGAACTTTTGACATCTTTTTAATGAGAAAGAAACATAAACTAACTATTGTATTCTCGAATAAACATAATATGTTACTTTGATAAGATTTGTCATTTGTTCCAGACTTTTTATTGTTTATTACTACGAAGATTATCGACATTTAATTACTTATTGATTATCGCTATGGTCGTTGATACTTAATTATTTTGAGGCCAGATTGTAATTGTAGTAACGTTTTATTTTTTTATTGTATAAGTACAGCAGACAGGTAGACAGTTCACCTGACAGAAAGCAGTTATCATTGCCTATAGACATTCGAAACACCAAAGGTGTTACTAAATTGTTGCTGCTCTCTAAAGGCAGACTGGAACCAGGCCACTAATGCCGGAACACAACACAAGGTTGTTACAGCGGTATACCCTAGACCAGGGGTGGTAGCCATCCAGACGGGCAAATATTCTACCACCGGGATGAGGGATGTCTTGTCCTCTCTTACGACAGGCCGCCCGGTCGCAAAAAATTGTATTCTTTTTCCGTTCCTTTTTTATAACGTATAGGTTCGCGTTTGACCATTATCTCGCTCGATTTGAGCGCAGAGATAGTCTAAAATCGAACACGCTTACCTTGAAGGTACCTATTCACACGAGACTTGAAGACACCCAGGTTGTAGGTTTCGGGAAAAACAGACTGCGGAAGTGTGTTCACACACTTCCTCAGTGTGTTCCAATGAAGGTGGACTCATCAGGATATCAGGATGATCAGAAGGTGGTTCCTGCACGGATAAGAATATCATGTCTTGTCATGATATACTTATCTGTGCAGGTGTTAAAAAATATCTATAATTAATCTTATTTTTTCGTATATGCATGTCCGTGTTCAGAGAGAGATAAACATTTTTACAATAACGTAACCTTTCAAATTCGACCATCTGTCTATGTATGCCATTTTTTTAGAAACATTGATTCCAAAAATTAGGGATGCCTGCCATAATTATAATTGAGAGATATTTTTTTTACTGTAGCGTGGATCATCGTTAGGTATTGAAAATTATGATTGTGTACGGTAATTTTTAAAAAGTTTTAATCAATAGACAAGCGAATATTAATTTTGTCGTCGACGACAAAATCGAATCGAAATATTTTTGATTCTTTCCCCATTTCATATTTTCATGATAAAAATTATTCAGTTTTGTTCTTTTAATAAATGATTTAAGATGGTTTTCTAGACAAATTCAGTAGATGCTAGAACAAGTGAACTCGTATATGGAAACGCCTGAAACAATTATTACTAGGCGTTGATATTGAGCGACTCCTTCCTAATGAGGTGATCAGGCGCAGAACCCAGCGGACCAGCGGTGGGCAAAATGATTATCCATTTAATTATTCAATGAAATAATTAATTGGGTAGACGATCCACCTCATGGAAAGCGGTTACCATCTCCTATAGACGTTTGCAACACCAAAGGTGCTACAAATGCGCTGCTGCTCTCTTAAGGGAGACTTGAACCTGGTCACTATTGCCGGAACACAACTCAAGAGTATTATGGTGGGGTACCCTAGACCAGGGGTAGTAGCTATCTAGACGGGGAAATACCTTACCACTACACAATCATTAATTTCCAAACAAAAATATCACAACTGATAATATTCTTGGCTATTGGGATCACGCCAGCAAATAAGCTTCAGAGTTTTGTGAAATATAAATACTAGACTATCTTCAAGTTTAAAAAAAAAATGTTCTGATTCAAGCATATACCTAACTAAGTAAACTTATAAACTTAACTAAGTGGTTGTTTTTAAAATAAGTTGACCATATAGCCAAGTTTCATCTAAAATGTTATGAGACGGATATATTTGTCTAATATGAACCTAGACGTAAGTAAAATTATGATGATTGGATAATTTGCACAAAGAAGAATGTTTGACTCTTGAGGAACACTAAGGCTGACCGACTCCAACTAGCAATCTGCTGAGCTTTGTACTTGTATCTAGATTCCATAGGTCTTTATTTACTTGTTTATTTATTATTTAAATGACTGTTTTATTTTATATTTCGCTTTTCGTTATCTTATATTCCATTATTGGATTATAAATTTTATTTTTAATATTTTTGATATCTTAAATATACTCAATGAATTTACTATTCACGAAAATAAGACAGAAAATTCTTATGTATTAAGTAATCAGCGCTGTATCGGATATAATTCTGACACAACAATATGCTGAGTACAAACCTTGTTTGCTGAAAATGCGGCGTAAAAATTCGTCGCTATTTCTTGAAATAAAGTTTTCTTTCTTTCTTTAAGTAATATAAAATCATATTAATTTTTAAACATAATTTGTGTAAGGTAGTCGGTAGTCTAGAGATGCTGTAATGGTTGGAGGAGCGAGATGGAAAGCTCCTCCGTCTGAACCAGAAGGCAAGATCTTCCAGCGAGGCCATTATAGGTTTTCGCAGGCCTAGGCCCATCTATTATTGTTGGAAATTTCTACATATTGTTTGAAAGTTTCGGGAATCGTTTGCGATCTCAATTATTATACAGCGCTATCTATTGGCTATTGCAAGTTATTTGTTAGGACCATAATACCTATTTCTCTAACCATAATCTCTACGTTCCCCCATTGGAAAATAAATGTTAAATTATGTAGGTATGTATTAATAAATTATATAATATAATATTATTATATAATTAAATATTTTTTTTAATGAATAATACTTATGATAAAAATATTAGTAATAAGCTTTTAAAAAAAGACAAACACTATCCAATTATATTGATACGATTCAATGGGGTGCAAGTAATGAACACGTACCTCTAGAGGGTAAAATGGTGCTTGTAACGCTACACATATCGCATTACAAAAATCTGCGATCGATATAACCACTATAGTTAACCACTGTCTACGTGAAAAATCAAAACCCATTTTGTCAAAATTCTATTAACACATTAAAAAAAATTAACTAGATTACAATTTTACAAAATTAACTAACTAAATGACTAGGAACTTAATTCGTTCAGGAGTCGAGACTATACTAACTCAAGGAACATCTTATTTCTGGATAAAGTATAAATTATTACAATAATAATGATCACTGCGGACTGATAAATAGTGAATGAACTTTAAACTTTATCTATCTGAGAGAGTATACATTGCTAGTTTTATTGGTGTAAAATTTTTAAAATAGGTCACATGCTCGAACTGAGTGTTCAACGTATGATAAATTGTTGAAAGTTCGGATTTTATCATAATTTAATTAGTACCAGAGTAGTGAAAGAAGAAGTAATGACCGCTCTACAGATATCGAAGCGTCGTAATTGTAATCAAACTTTTTTTGCAATCTATTAATGGCTATCAGACTTTTATTGCGTGTTAGAATTAGTAAATATTTAAAAATTAGACAAAAACAATATGTGGAATATGCGCACATTATATATTCTTTAGTGGTCCCAACATTGGCGCCGTCTTGGGGAAGCCTACGTCCAGCAGTGGATTGCGAATGGCTGACGACGAAGACGACGATACATTTCGCTTTTTCCTTGCACCTTTTCCAAATCCAAAATCCAAAGTTTAAGTTTCAAGGATCGATTTCCATAATAAAGTCAATATGGAAATTTTATGAGGAGTTAAATAATAGACACGTAGGTAATTCAAAATCCAATTTATCCGTGCAGGAACGGAGAAAGAATATATTTGCGGCCGGAAGGTCTTTTCTTTTGAGGCGAGGGAAAATGCTATCGATTTACGCACAGACTGGGTCGTTGCCAGGAAACGACACACGTCGGTCGAGGGCGGCATCACTGCAGCAATAGTATGCAGGAGCATATGCTAGCAGATGCTAGGAAGCATTAATCCACCTGCGATCGACTCAGCTAGTGTGGAAAGACTCAAGGAGCGGCCGGACAACCTATCGTAAGAGGCGACAAAAACAACTCACAGCCAGGTGGTAGGGTATTTGCGCAACTGGATTTTTACTCCTGGTCTAGAGTATGCCGCCATAACAACCTTGAGTTGTGTTCCGGCATTAGTGATCCAGTCTCCCTTTACAGAGCAGCAGCACATTGGCGTTAGAAATGTCCATAGGTGATGGTAACTGCTTTCCATCAGGAGGGCCGTCAATCTTTCTGATGAACTCATTCGGTAAAATAAATTAAAATGATAATTGTTTTCTTTTAAACCACCACCCCTGCATTAGAGCGTAAAAAACATAAAAGTTTCTGTTAATTAAAGTTAATTTGTTTGTTCACCTTTCCTATGGTAGTTTCCTTACCAAAATGAGTTTTAGGAAAACTACTCTTTATATATTTCTGTCAGGCGTTCTGATATTACGTGTTATATGATTTTAAACTTTAATTAATATGTTTGTAAGTTTTTTCTGTGTATGTATGGTTATTTCGTACTGGCTAAATGGTTAACTGTCTGTATGTATCTGTATGTTTTTTTGTAACCATCCTTATTCTGCCACTCTCGTCACAAACATGCAATATTTGTTTTTTTTTAAGAGTTTACTCTTTAAAGTCTAGACCAAGGGTGGTAGCCATCCAGTCAGTCGGGGAAACGCCTTACCACCTGGCTGTGGGTTGTTTTGTCACCTCTTACGACAGGCCGCCCGGCCGCAGGAAATTGTATTCTTTGTCTATTCCTGCACGGATAAAATGCCAAATGCTGCAAAGGTAATAGAGTGTCTTTCTACAGGGCTGCAAGTGTGAATTTTCCTTTGTCGGTACTTCGCTCGTAACAATACTGTACGTTTTACTGTAGTATTATATAATTGGTATCCATATTGATTAATTAAACTATGAAATGTTTTGCGATAACATTATAACACTTCGTTAGTAGAACAAGGCGCCTCGCTGACCGAACTTGACCTATGGGAAAAAAACGTATGTACTTACAATTACTATTTAAAATTGAATAATCGCTATGGTAATCTTAACAGTTTACAGAAGGAATCACTTGTATTTAAAACATTTTTCAAATTCAAAAGTTTTTTTTATTCAAAATATGTTCCATTGGAGAACACTTTTTGAAAGTCACACATATATATTAAAATTTAATTTTACTTCCTAGTCGTAGCTTCGTAACTCAAAGCTGATATATGATGAAAACTTATATATGATCATTCCATTAAAAAAAAATATATATTCAAAAACCCAATTGTCATTTACCGTGTCACATTGAAGTTAATAAACATAAAAGTTTTCGTAAAGTATCTAATTATCAATTGAAATTCAATTACAGCCAATAGAAATAACATGAAGAAAATAATGTGTAGTGAGAAGGGCAACAAGAAAATTACAAAGAAGATTGATGGATATAAAAGGAAAGGTAAGACAAGAAAGATATGGATGGATTGTATGAAAGATGACATGAAGATTTATAGTGTGGCAAAGGATGTACATCAGTATAGAAAAATAAAAATATTATAATAAAAAAGTATGTGTCAGCTCCGATGCACGACTGGAGTTTACTCTTTAAACTAAAAAAAAAACGCATGTGCCCGACGACAGCGGCCGAATAAGGGTATTTACAACAAAACATACAGGCAGATAACTATTTAACCAGTATAATAATAATACACATATACACACAAAACAACCTCACAAACGCCAAAAGATGCGAGATGCGAGTGGCAACTACGTGATAGGCGAGAGCCTAGAGGCGAGTTGCTATTGGGGAGTGGCGATTGGTGACAGGCGATACGCGATAGGCAAGTGGTGAGTGGCGAGTGGCGAGAGACAAGACGCCGAGAGCCAAGAGGCGAGAGCCTAGAGGAGAGTGGCTAATGGCGAGTGGCGATAGGTGTTAAGCGATAGGCGATTGGCGGGAGGCAAGTTAATTTTTAATTAGGCCGGGATAAAAGTCACTCAGATATCAAGTCTAAAAGTTGTCGATCAACGAAAAACGCATTGAAATCGGTCTAGTAGTTTCTACATGAATCCCGAACAAACGTAGAAGAAATCTAAAAACATTGCATCCTCTTCTCCATCGTTTATATAGACTTTTACATTTCTTTTTAAATCTTCAATGTACAGGCACGCCATTTTTAGAATTATACAATATTATAGATGTCTCAATTTACGAAAACATAAAGAACCTGTTTTCCGATTGCACTGAATAATTATTATTTTTATTGGAATGTGGAGAACAGTAATAGTTTATGTTGTATAATGAATTTATTTGAATAATTTTCTTCTCCTGGCTTGTTTTCAAAATGTCTCTCTAACCAAAAACTTTTCGATACCCATCGATAAATACGTACAGATTTAAATCGTAATGTCAGAAAAACAGATAGTTTTTTATTCCCTGAAAAGGCAAACATCCCACCTGATGGAAAGCGGTTACCTTCGCTTATAGACGTTTACACCACTAAGGGTATCGCTAACGCGGTGCCTGACCTTTGAGTAATACTATAACGTCCTTCTTAAAAAATACTATGTCATACATAGGGCAAGGGGAAAACAGCGGCGGAAAGTATAAAAAAATAATTAATTACAAAACATGTAATTGTGTTGTAGAAGTAAAATAAAACGACTACTTTGTAACAAAATTTAAAACATGTAAAACCAATATTGTTTATAATTTGTCATTAATTAGTTTTAAAATAAAACGCAATCAAGTGTTACTACAGCGATATAATTTAAACGAACTGTAAAAAACGTGATCAGTAATAATGAGATGTACGAACACGTGATGCTCTGAAATGATTCGTTATACTAATTATGCTAATATTTAAAACAATTTTTAATTCAGTTTTTAAAATTCTGTATGGAATGCCAAAAACTGAATTCTTATACTTTTTTCGCGTTAATGCGTTCGGCCTAATCCCCTACTATGGTAAAGGTAAGTTATCACTGCCAGTATATCCACTATGGGCAGGCCTCATTAGTGCGTTGCGTTGTATCGTCGCAGCGTCAAAGCTGCGTATATTTATCAGAGACATTCCAAATTTTGCTATATGCATATCATCGCTCCACTACTAGAGGGACAAATTAATACAATCAAGGGAGATATACAAAGAGTACAGCAAACAGATTGACGGCCCTCCTGTTGGAAAGTTACCGTCGCCTATGAAAGTTTGCATCACAATAATCAGGCTTCTCCCTAGAACTCCCCCTGTTTTTTGCATTTGGTTATAGCCAGGGCCAGGGAATATAGCAATCGCCTACTCCGCATGGGCCTTGGCAAACGGCCATTTTAGCCCCCGTTAGTTTTAGGCCCACGTCACTGACAGCAAACAGGAAAGTTTCGAGAAAAGTAGGCAGCATTCATTATAATATTATATTATTCTGTTGCGTTTACATACGAATAACTTTACTTAACAATATAAATAATAATAATAATATGTATTAACAGCCCATAAATCTCCCACTGCCGGGCTCCCACTAGAGTCTCCAATTATAAGGGAACGAACAAAATACCCGCCACGCTTGTCCAATCGGCTTGGCAGGTTTGACTCATCGGATATCACCATGTTTTCCTTCACCGCTATTAGCACGTGATAATTGTAACAATATGCGCATTAGACCAGAAAATTGTCTACATGCGTTCCAGGCAGGATCGATCCCGCGCCCTTTGAATTTGGAACGCGTACGCTAGCCATTACGCTACCACGCCTCACTTACTTAATAACTTAATAACAAATCTTTATTTGTAATTGAGTGTTATTCCATAATAACTTCACAAACATATCGACTAAGTTACATAGATACGTGGAATTTCAAACTAGAAATATTTTGTAAAAAATCTTTAAATAACACTTCTTTTTTAGAAAAGAGTCAGCGTTATTGGTTTAATGAAATATGTATCTTCTTTATTACGTTGCTAAGACAGTCAACAAACTAGAATTGCATTATCGATTACAGTAAAATTAAATACCATAAACACAAATATAAAAAACGTAATATTCATCAACATCATGTTTGAGGAATTTTTTCTATTTTTTTTTTAATTTAAGGCCATATAATTTATTTACTTTTAAATAGGCAACACTCATCTTCTATCTGCTACCTTCCTCATAACCTTGAAATAACGGAAAGGTTCATAACAATTAATTAAAACACTCTGACATTTATAATTATAATCTCATAAAGCATGGTGTTTGTAATTTATTAAGTGGGGGACCGTACTCAGGTATGTCGAAAATGGCGCGCGAATAAAACACACAGGACCCCTGCTTTCACTTCAAGTAAATGAAACGCGCGGCCGCACGCCCAGCGACCAAGCGCGGGCTTATTGCCTGCTAAAACCGCAATAGTACGCACGCGGAAAAACCACTTACAAACAAACCTATTTAACCATAGAGTCTTCAATTAATTTTATTCTAAATTTAAAAACGAACTGGCATACACGTAGGTTTAAATAAAAATAAAAAAGGAAAAAAATAATTTAAGAATCGAATATTATATATGTGAACTTTGTGAATCGAATTATGGTTTAATTACTAAATCATCTTCGAATTAATATTTAAATAAAAGTTCTAATTATAAGTTCCAAATTTTTTCTTAAATTTATTAATGAACATGAGAATGGCTGCTCGTTGTATTCTGTCACTCCTTGTTCTATCTTTAACTGTTATCTGTCACAATGGAGAGGCTGCTGAAGATAACACCCTCACTGCACGTAAGTATATCATAATACTTCATTTATATTTAGATGGAATAGTTAATACACATCTTATACATTTTATAACTTCAACAGAAGCAGTCTAATGAGTTTTTGTTAAATTGTTATGGATTTCTGTTCCTTGGCAGTAGGATGTATATAAAACATTTCCAGCTAGCAATAAGAAATACTTCTTAGTATTAACGCCTTATTGAACTAAGGAGATCTTATTACTTTAATAGGATTTCCTAAGAATCATTTTGAATTCATAACAAAAATGAAAAAACAAAAAATATAATGTTGTTCAAGAAATGTCAATATAGCTCCAATCAAGAGTTTATTAAAAAGGTCATATTTGAAAAATAAAATAGATATTTATAAAATAAGCACAACATATACATTTATAGACACACTAACTTTTATACGTGTGCCAAATTATATAATAATTAACTATATATAGTTCCTGAAATAATTAACTGCTGACAACACGAAGGTTGACAAACAGACACCGGAGTGAGATAGAGGTGATACCTTGGCCATTAAAAATTTTAGAGATAATCTTAAAACTGTGTTTTACACTAACTTGCAAGTCATAGACTAAACAAGCTAGGAATTAAATGCCAACCAAGGTGTGTCATCTGCATATACTTTTTTATTGCTATTATACTTACGGCTAATATCCAATATAAACCTATATTAATAAATAAAATAAAAATATCTGTGAGTAGTGTGACACCATTTTCTTTGATAAAATAAACATCTAAAATTTTTGTTATTATCCCTTCATATCATGTATGCATATGTTTTTAAAATGTTTTTTTCTTTGCCAATTGGTGGAGGGTTATTATCAGCATCTTTTTAAAAGCTTTTATTTAACTTGCAATGGATGTAAGTATTTATGTATGTAAGTATGTAGTAAGTTCGGATGGAATCTTGCAAGTTAAATTAAACCAACTTCCCGGTTTCCGATTGGGCTGAAATTTTGCACGAATATGTATATCGCGTGAGAATGCAATAATATGGTACCATGGAGCTGATCTGATGATGGAGTCGGAAGGTGGTCATAAGAACTCCTATACTAAACAAGATAAACCGGTCGTGTTTGGGCTTGTTTTACTTGTCCTGGCTAGCACTCTGCTGCTACACGGTATCCAGGATCTCAAAAGCTAATATTTAAAAACCTTTTTAAAAAGGCTTATTTTAAAATATTAATGTTTCTATATTTTGTATGTATAGACTGTAAGCCTGCCTAAAATAAATAAATAAGACTTCCGTATTTACGAGTTAAAAACGCAAGTTCAAATGATATTGCCTAAGTTTTAAATCCAAGCCATAATTAGATACTTAATTACAGCTTGTAATTCAAGTATCTAATCATACAAGTATTTTGACTTGGTCAACCATGGGCACCGGCAACAGTGTGCAAGAGGGTGCAAGTGCATCCAATGCAATAAAACCCGAGTAGGTGCCAGTATAGTGAAACACTTTTAACTAGGACCTAAAAGTCTCGGTTTGGTAATCAACGTGACGGGCCCGTCCAACATTGGATTGGATCGTTGGATCCAATAGTTCCAATTCCCTACTTTGTAGGAAGACTCAATTGGCTTGCAACATTATTAATGCGTTTGTATGCGTGTCAGCGAAAATAATTACATGGCGCTCACGCACACATCGATTGGTTTTGTGCTTCAATTTTGAATGTAATATTGTACGAAAACTAACTCTTTAGGTATTATTACTATATGTATGCGTGTATGGTAAAAAACTGACCTTAGTGCTTGGGGAAAATTTCGGCTGAAATCTCACTATAAATAACTAAATAAACATAGTAAACGTTGTTGAGAATCGTTGTGTACCTCAGCGTTTGGCTCAAGGATTACCGCCTAACTAGATTTTTGCACGCATTCAACAATAACTAAGTATAGGTTGTTTAAATATTTATATATATTATATAAACATTCTATCTTAACATACAAGATAGAATGTTTAGTTCTAACTCCGTTTTCGCAACAATCACATACTAGATTAGCTAAGAATGTATTTTAAGTTAGGTTATCCGGAAGAGATTGTTTTAAGCTATAAGTCTTTTTTTGTTGTACTATAAAAGCATTTTGAATATAATAGTAATAATAAATAATAGTATTTATTTCACCAAAAATATTATATGTTGCACCCAATACATTATTAGAGACAGCGAGTTGACTCTTTCGGTTCGAAACTAGGACTGGCCTGTATTTTGAGAGTCATGTTCAACTAAGACATTTTCTCACAAATATCGTTTTATACATTATGGTTAGCTTAGTTGAACAATTACATTAATAATTTCTAATTCTAATACATATCGTCTAAGGCATTCTTACCTTCCTGGGGATATGATGATGATGATTTTAGTAGTTCCTATTGTAAAGAACTGTACTGGACATGAATTCACGTTTAAAAAATTATAGACCTATTTCACTGGCCACTATCGTTGCGTAATTTTGACCAACAGTTGGATGAGCATCGGAAATTTCACGATGCCCATTTGGCTTCGGATCTAGTCTTTCGACAGAAACAGCAGTTTTATGCCTCAGGATTACTTTTTTTATTAATTTATGATAAAAATTTACATATAATAAAGTTGTAAAGATCAAATTTCTGTACAATAAAATAAAATGCTAAAAACCTAGTCACGGGGATGTAAGAAGTGAAATAGAACTAATTTAGATTTTTTCAAATTTTTTGTTTCTCTGTTTGTCTGTCTGTTTGTACCGGCTAATCTCCAAAACGACTGGACCGATTTACATGAAATTTTGTATGGTGGTAGCTTATATCCGTGGTCAACATATATAAATTAAAGAGTTCCCGTGGGATAGTTAAAGAAGCTTTAATTACTGAAACAGCTTATATCAGACTGAAAGTAATTTGTCTGCAACGTAAAGTAATAGAAGTGGAGATTTTGACAGGGTGCGGTGTCGTTGAGAGAGTTTCATCTTATATATATATATATTATATAAAGCTGATAAGTTTGTTTCTTTGCTTGAACGCGCTAATATCAAGAACCACTGGTCTGATTTGAAAAAAAAATCAGTGTGAGATAGCCCATTTATCGAGGAAGGTTATAGGCTATATAGCATCACGCTAAGAGCAATAGGAGTGGAACACAAATGAAGAATGTTTCAAAATTGCGGGGTTTTTTAACTTACTTTTTTTAAACTATTCCACGCGAACAAAGTCACGGGCAGCAGCTAGTTAACATATATATGTATTGTATTTTTGTACATACAAAAATTTGATTATAAATAGATACAGTTAATCTCATCTTATGATAAAAAGCAATAATTCCAGGCATTTATTGTATTTTAAGTGCGTTACGAAACCACATGTGTATCTGAGACATTGTCCGCACTACGTTTAGCAGTCGATTATGATGAAATATAACTTGAGTAACAATTTTGCCGAAAAGCGACCTTTAACGCGACGTGTATAGGGTGGATTGCAACAAAAGAACAAAAAGTAATGCCTTGCTAACATTTAATATAATAACAAGCATTGTATTTGATATTTTTATAATCATTTGTGTAACAACGTCGCAATCGCTAGCAATGAACGCGTGCTGGGTATCATTCTAGACATGTATTAGTCAGTATTAATTAAGAATAGAGGCACGAGTTAGATTGCGACCTACTTATCAATATTAGGCTTTCAAACCTTGAGCATCGACGCCAGGTTGTCAATCTGTCTATAATTTAAAAATAAGATACATTTCGGAGAACGTGCGGTTGAACTGTTTGACTTGATTTCCCCTACAACGTACCATCGTCGAACGACAACGTGCTCTGGTCTACTCCATCGTTTCACAGTAGAAACACCACCAGTGCGAACGAAACGTTTTGCCTCCATATTCTTTCTGTGTACGGCGGAGCTGTGGAATGCACTACTAAAGGCCGTGCTTCCCGATATTTCTGCTATTAATATCTCGTTAAAAACCCCGGACACTAGCATCTCAATCGTAGGTTTGTCTAATTTCAGTATTCTATTAATTCCAATGGTGTGCCCGCAGCATGCCAGTGTCCTTATAAATATTGATAAACGAAAAGTTGTGAAATAAATATTCAAAATTTTTGCTAGCTTTTTAATATTTATTTTGGCTAATGCCATTTCTGCTAATAGTAGTATCGATTATTTAATACTTGTTCTACCGCGACAATATTAAGAAGATATTGTGAATTTAGTAAAAACATATTTAGAGTAAACAGGGATCTTTGAAAGTTGCACCCGTCACTGAAAAATTGAAAGGCATAAGATTAAGTTGGTACGGGCATATAATGAGGAGGGATGAAAGTCACTTGACAAAAATAATGTTAAAGAACAAGATGGATAAGTACAGATGTAAAGGTAGACCAAAAAAAGATGGATGGATTGTGTGAAGGATGATATGATGATATGTGGTGTGACAGAAGATGTATATCAGAGTAGAGGAAGGAAATTACATATTGTGCCGACTCCAAATAATTGGGACATGGTGAAAGTGAAGAGATTGTTAATTTAGTAGAATACGCATTTTAGACACTATTGCAATAAAATCGTTAGTTTGAATATCTTCGCAAAGCGAATAATCGAAATAGTGGAATTGGGCCCCAGGTGTGTCTTCAACTCTCATGTGTATAGTTATTACATATTAAGGTAAGGCCAGCATTAAGAGAATAAATATGTGGTGTAATACATGAACATAATAATCGCTAAATGGAATTTCCAACCCCATTTCAACCAACTAACGTATCGTTTAAATTTTACAATTATCACCAGTTAATTAGATTTAATCAAATTATCCCGTTAGTATTTAGAAAGCGGATAAGCTTGATAAACAGATACAAGGTTATTGGAAAACCGATATAATTAATATATAAGTAATTTAGGTAATACTTATTACAAAATTACCTAATCTTGTAACTTGATAAAATAATCTGTGATTAATTTATACCTAGAACAAACAGCTATCAGACACAAATAGTTGCACAAAACTATTGCAATGCTTATAAAATCATATGTTTAAACAATAGGCATGTGACATATTTTTTGTATTTGCAATGTGTTCAGTAAATTTCCGAACATATAATTTAAGTTTTAGTACTCTGGTAATTTTTGTTATAATATGTTTTTTTCTACTATGGCAACACTATCTTCTAAAATACCCTTCTGCTCTTATTTTTCGTGTTCATGCTTAAATATAACATTTTAATAAATATAATTAACCTTCCTGACCACGTTTTTAATTATACATGTTAATTGTGGTCCTACGAGCCGGATGAGAATGTGAACCCTAGACTAAAATTCATAAATGGCACTTATGTTGTTAAAGGCTGGTGTGCATAGACATTTAATCAATGTTTAAAATAAGATAAACGTTGTTTAGCTCTATAGTTTTAGCGATTATTTTATTTTAACCATTGGTTAAATAACTATGCACACCAACCCTAGAATTGGTTAATTGTGCATGTGTCAATATTTGCAGGTCAACAACAGGTGTGTATGTTATACTGGATGTCCTAGAACTAAAGATCTAAAAACCCTAGAACTGAGGACCTAAAAGCAATTAATCTCGGCTGCGGATATAAATGACAGAAAGAGTACAGTAGACAGGTTGACAGCGCATCTGATGGGAAGTGGTTATCGTTGCTATATTTGCAACACGAGGACTGGAACCTGGCCACTAATGCCAGAACACAAGTTAAGATTATTTTGACGACATCTTCAAGAGATGGGGTACTAGCAGCCATTCAGACAGGCAAATGCCTTACCTAATACCAAACCGCCCGGGTGCAGGAATTCATATTCTTTAACAGTTTCTTTTTTAGTATTTAATTATATTTTTAAGTTAGTTTTAGTTTGATGTTGCTTGTAAATATTAGTTATTAAGGAAACAATACATCAAACTGCATCGACGTAACGTCGAAGTAGTGGCTATTGGTATATATATATATATATATATATATATATATATATTGATATGGTATATAACCCGTTCAATACCCCCGACGTCGATATATAAAAAAATAATTTGATTCATATAAAGTGTACCGAGAACTATAGCCGCGAGCAACAGGTTTGTCGATGACTACTTACTATTATTGCATATATTTATGTAACCTTTTTTGTCAACCCTACTGACCATCGTCGCGTAACATCATGACGCTATCGGCAAACCTTCTGCGAACGGATAATATTTAGAACGAATCTTTATACATTATATATAATTGTAATGTTAGTTTGTATGTCACTGAACTTCTCTTAAACCCTTGGACCGACCTTGAAAATTATTTTTGTGTGTGTTCGTGTGGGTTGGATGGTTTATTTAGACTCATATTTGGACCCGGTAAGTGGCACCGCAATTGGTTTCAAAAAATTTTTAGAGCATAAACATTGTCTGCTGGGCCCGCTAACTTGTTTGTAAAAAATAGTCAAACTGTGCATGGCAGATTTGAAGCCTCCGTTCGACCAAGAATTTTCCGTATTTATATAATACCTAAAATTTTATGTTATCGATTACCGTGTTACTCAGCCAGTTTTGAAGTTTCCAAGATTTCCCTGTCAGGTCTGCGATAAGTACGATCTCGTGTGACATCGGTGTCAAGGCTTGTTTTAGCGATTACAAGTTTGTTCCGTTGACGAAACTTATGGGCATGAACGACACACTAAACAAATATTATGTACGTGGGTATATTTATTTTATAAAATATAGTCATACTCTAATAGTCCATTGAAATTTTACATGACCTTTGCATTTCTTAGAGGACGCAATATTATTTTTGGCACATGTGTGGGGGTTCAATAGAAGCTTAACCTCAAATTTGTGGGGTCGCCACCCTTGTCCCCCGGCTGCCATCTTGGAAAAAGTGTTTTCACCACTTTTTTCGCGATATCTCGGTAACTATGCGTCTTACTAAAAATTGTAAAGCCATAATTTGTAGCAAATTGTTTTGCCTACAAACATGTTTATATAACTTTTTGCCCTAAATTAAAAATTAAAAAAGTTATAAGTAAGAAAGTGAGAATTTTTTTATTCATTTCTAACTCTTTTCTTTACCATAGAACTTACCAAATTTAACTTATCAAATGTTAAGCAGGTAGAAAAGGTCCCCCGTTTTCTCCGCCACCTATGAGGTAGAGTCCGTAGGCGCGGTTTTTCTTATATATGTTCTGGCGAAACATGCAGCAACATTATGGAGATATCAAAGTTAATGGAAGAAAATGAATTTAAAGATGAACTTCCAACTATGACTCCAATTTTAACTCCTGTCATTCCTCAAACTTTCATATTTGACGTTGATTTAGATTCTGAGCCACAGCCTGGACCATCTAAGAAAAGTCGATTAGATTAGCTAATAAGTGATTAAAAATATTATGATGTCGAGGATTACCTTATAAGCAAGATGTCCGTGAAGTAGGCCTACTGGGGACACCACGTAAAAAACGCGCCTACGGACTCTACCTCATAGGTGGTGGGGAAAACGGGGGACCTTTTCTACCTGCTTAACATTCGATAAGTTAAATTTGGTAAGTTCTATGGTAAAGAAAAGAATTAGGAATGAATAAAAAAATCTCACTTTTTTGCTTATAACTTTTTAAATTTAGGGCAAAAAGTTATATAAACATATTTGTAGGCAAAACAATTTGCTACAAATTATGACTTTACAAATTTTTTGTAAGACGCATAGTTTCCGAGATATCGCGAAAAAAGTGTTTTCAACACTTTTTCCAAGATGGCGGCCGGCTGGACAAGGGTGGCGACCCCACAAACTTGAGGTTAAGCTTCTATTGACCCCCGACACATGTCCCAAAACTAAAATTGCGTCCTCTAAAAAATGCAATATTCGGTCCTTAAATTGTAAGATTTCAATAGATTATAAATAATTTTTCAAAATAAATAATAATATTAATAGTATTTTACATCATCATACTATACAACACAGAAAGCGCATTTTTTGTATGTTCCAATAACCTTCCATTGTTTTAATTTTTATTAAATATGAAACCTTGATTAGTGACACTGAAAGATTATATAGAAACTAGAAAAGTTGGTATCCTGACGAGAGGTATTCACCACTCAGGCAGTTTTCCAACGTAATGCAAAAGAAATAAATAAAGAACATTTATTAATCCATCCTAAGGTTGTCTGGAAGAAATTGCTTTTAGTGATAAGACCGCCTATTGTCTTCTGTAGTTAAAATTCTTAAATTGCATCTGAATGTTATGCAATAAAGTATATTCTATTCTATTCTATTATTAGGCCAAAGTAAAATAACAAAAATAGAGATAAATTTAAAAAAAAAACAGAAATGTGCATATTATTGTTACAATTATAATAGGTTGACGGTGAAGATAAACATGGTGATGAATCGTGCACATAGAGATAACTAATTAATCAAACCCACCAATCCGTCTTGGACGTGGTGGGAATAAAAATAGGGAAATCCAAGCCCAGCAGTGGGACGTTATGGGCTGTTAGTATATTATTTATTAGACATTTATCATTAGTAGTCATTGCTCCATTTCACTTATGATACGATGTAATACTCTAACCACGCTAGTTACCTTATTATGTCTTAAGACATAACTGCCGGGTGACATATTAAGTAACTACAATCTGCCTAGTAGTTGCAATGCGCCAGAATGATTCCGCAGTCACACTAGGTTGCTCGTCATTTTGATTTCATTTTGGCTATGTTCTCTGGAAGTTATGTACGGAGAATGTATGAAGTTTATAATCATCGGCTTCCTAACATTAAGGGGCCATTTATAAATTATGTCACACAATAAGGGGGGGGGGGAGAAGGCTTGATGACAAAGGGTGGGAGGGGTCATAAATTTCAAAAGCTGAAGAGTTTGTTTGTTTGCTTCAACGCGCTAATCTCAGGAACTACTGGACTGATTTGAAATGTATTTAATTCTTTCAGTGTTAGATAGTCCGTTTATCGAGGAAGGCTATATATAAACTATATACCATCACGCTAAGACTAATAGGAGCGGAGCACCAATGAATAATGTTTCAAAATCTGGGTTTTTTTAATTTTCATTTTTTTTAATTCCACGCGGATGAAGTCGCGGGCAGAAGCTAGTCTAATATACTTGGGGTTTTAATTTATTAACTTCTTGATGTTCAATTGGAAAATATGTGATGTCTTACATGAGGGGTGTAGAAGTCTCACGAACGTGGCGAGAACGGGGAGAGGTAAAAATATAATGTCATACGTTAGATGAGTCTCTTTCTACGCCCAGAATATTTTCCATATTTTTTACTCCCCTATTTTGTACTGTTTGCTACAACTCTATTGATTCTTCAAAAAGTAATTGTGGACCATATATGTACTTATAAAAAGTAAATAAATGTGAAATCACTTTTTTGTATCAAAACTTGCTACTGGGGAGTTTCTTTCCGTTTCTTTTCCTTAAACAGCAAGAACACGTTGCGAAGCGGTGTACAAATAGAATACGAAATAGACTTAATTTTTGACCTTTAGGACCTTCAAAAAATGATTTCCAGTGGAACATAATCTGAATAAAAACAGTTGTAATTTGAATCGAACTTCTTAAGACTATTTTTATTACTAATATGGAAAAAGTCATAAAGCGACTGAACAATTACTTATTTCTGACCATAAAGCTCAGACAAACGAAATACCAAAACATCAACTCGTACTAGAATTGACACAATGTAACTTACAAATTTTAAATTGCGAATTATTTTTACGTATCCATTTGAATATGGAAAGGGATAAGTACAATGGCCAATCAACTCTTTTCTGTCAAGGCATCGATTGACAATGAAATATCGCCTACCCACCAACTGATCCTGAGCTGAATATGTAAACTGAATTCAGCCTTGTCTATAGCCTATACGATTTAATGGTCGGCAGACGTGTTCAGAATTGTCTATGACAGATTAGGACACTATTAAGTGAAACAATTATTGTGAATCATTGTTGTGATTTCATTGAGGAAAAATATTTTCAGTATTCATTCATTATTACTTAATATCCTTTATACAAACCGCTATCTATATCTATAATCTAAATATATCCACGTATATAGTGACTCATCACGATATCTCAGAAACTATAATACCATAGACTTGAGATTTGGCATGGACCTTCCTTTCGCAAAGTAGAGGTCAGCTAAGAACGGATTTTACGGCACGCGAAGCGGGCGGGTATCAACTAGTAATATTATGAAAGAGTAGTCTTGCGTTTCTTACATTTTTTGTGCTTGTCTGTTTGTTCGGGATTCACGTAAAAAGTACTGGGCCAATTCCGATGCGGTTTGGTCTTGTACTTATAATATGCGGTACTTTCCCGAGACTCGTAAGGGAATTTTCTTGGGAGAGGTTTAAAATGCCCAAGTTGAGCCAAAATTAATTCCGATGCAAAATTTTACTGAGCGGTAAAATCTTGAATAAAACAATTGTAATTACATATGCCTTTAGTAACATAACTTATCCCGAGTTCTTACAGGACTTCCCGAGATTCATGTATTTTCATAATACAATATCCAGTACCCTGCTGTAATAATCTTTGGACAAAGTCGTGAGCATATGTTAGTACTTCTATAAAATTAGAGGTTAGCATGCGACTTCGTTTGCTTTATCACACAGAAGAACGTGAGATTTAGGAGTCAAAATTATTTTATACTCATCACCGTTATCATACATACAGTCTCGGAACGACGTTCGTCACCTTAAAGTCGGCTTTTGCTTTCGCGAGTACAAGAAACAATACTGCGAACATTTCAATAAATGTTACCTTTATAAAATATAGAAAAGGAAATAACGAAAATTGCACGCTGAGATTAACAATAAGAAACAAACAGAATATAATCACTATGCTTAACATAAATATTAAAGCCAATAAAATTGTTTTTGTCTTTAAACAATCTTCTTAGATAAGATAAAAAATTAAACAAGTTTGATCTAAGCAAGTATTTTAAACTTTACTGTCAAATAATTAAACAAAATTTTCTGTGGAGCAGTGTGTTCTGTGACTTAGTTTGTAAAGGTAACATGTGCTCGTGGCACGTTAAACAGTTCAATTTTTAAAGTGGTGAACTTTTTTATACTACAAGTGTACTTCATGTTTTCTTTTCAATTTTTTCCATTTCTAAGGTTGTGTCAGAAAAACAAACTCATATACATATTCGCATGTATTAATATGGATACATTGTATATTATAGTGTCCTATTTTAACTTTGCTAGTGATGCAATGTGTTTATGAAGTTACAGCACTCTTCCATACTAATAATACACTACTATATATAACAGATATACATATGTAGAAACATTCAATGATAAGTCTTCATATATATATGTATAAGGTACCACTACAATTTAATTTATTGATTGTATATTATGTATTTTGATCATAACGATAAAAAAACTTCAGTTCGCTTCAAATATGACGGTATGGGAGAAATGACGTAAATAGAATAATAAACATCGTGATTATAAGATTATTATCAAATAGTAAAAATTAAAAAAAATATAATTAAAATATCTAATATTTATTATGTAAGAAAGTTTACGATAACACAACAAATTACATGTTATGGACGTGTCAGCCATAAAGTCCCATTTGAAATAGAATTTAATTAACGATTTATAACTAAGGAATTCATTTATTTATTTATTATCATACAAACATCGGTATCATTACAGTTACAATACGATAGCGTGGTACACATAATATTCATTATAGATATAGATATACAAATTCAGTCGTCATAACATATAATATAATACGCAGTTTTTGTGAATTCAGTCACAGTACAGTTAAAAATGTCCATTTGTTGACATGCCTTGTTCAATGTTCGCAAGGCCTGTGTCACCGGCGCCTTTTTTAAGTAGGTTGGTCCAGCCGTATGGCACTACGAACATTGGTGGCTGCTTACGTCTCATCACAAAATTAGCTGAAACATTAAGTTTCATTTCAGCTAATACTCCTGGGTTATATAATTTACCTCTTAAAAATTTAAATAAGTACGAGAGGAGTGCAAACTTTCGTCTAGATGCTCAATTATTATACCCAACCATGCCTAAGACAAACAAGGTTAGGTATATAAAGGATAAAATGGGTAAATACCTTAAAGTCTTAGGTATAGAAATCTAGTAAATTTATTTTGTATGCGCTTCAACATATATAGTTTCATGTGGAGGTCAGATGAATATAATACTTTAGAGTGGTTAGCCGTAAAAGATGATATCTCACTACTGATTTGGAAAGTGGTACATTATATATTATATAAAAGTTATAATTTCTGTTTCGATGCACTATTAAATTATTATTAGTTAAGCTGACGCGTGCCCAATTAGCAAGACATCATTAAAAAATTAAAAACATTATTAATCACAATCAAATATAGACGATGTCACTCAAAAATAATGTAGCTTTCTACTGGTGAAAGAATTTTCAAAATCGGTTCAGTAATTCAAGAAATTACTTCCTAAAAACAAACTCATAAACTCTACATCCTTATAATATTAGTATAGGAGTATAGATGACACGAGCAATATGTCACAGTAGTGACGTCGTCATTTGCGAAACCCCTTACGCAGTATCCTCACGAACTACTCCCTTATTTATAACGAACCTTGTGGATGCAGTATGAAAGATGGTTGTATAGAAGTGATACACATAAATATGAATTAGTTAAATCTTACTGCAAATAAGACATTTAATACACAAAGTTATATTTATTAGATTTTAAAATTGAAATTTAGGGAATTTTTTAATAAAATCATTTTAGTACGGTAATTTTTGCCCCGTTTTTTGTTCCTACCTATTTTATAAATAGTTAGGAACAAAAAACTGCCATATTCCAAATCTCTTTGACAGAACGAAGCCTGTCGGGTCCGCTAGTATAATAATATATGATACAAATTATAACCTAATAAAATGAAGAAAATTTCACTTAATTAACGAATATTACTGATGTATCCGTCCTTTAGAACTAAAATAATATGCTTCAGTCGCCGTCTGCTATGGATAAGGGGCCCAGAATGCTGGCTAAGTTACCTCGGTGAATCTCTCTACTGATCTGTTGTTGGAGGTAGGAACCAGTTCTCTGATCACCTTTAAAGCTAATCACATATTTCGAAAGAACATTATAAAGGCTTAGCCTTAAAAGCCATCGATCCAAACATTTCTGTAGTAAACAACACGAATCAGTCATTCTCTCAGTAAGGGCTTGAAAATGTATAAATGAATCTTAAGAACCAATCAGCACGTTCATGAAACATGTACACTGAATGTATTACCCTTTACCCAATAGTATTTTTTCTCAAGGTCAAGTTGCATCAGGCATATCCCTTATCTTTGGTCAGGTTTTCCTTGTACTTTATTGAGTACTCAACAGGAATTATAATAAAAGTGTACAGTGCAATCTCGGGTGTTGCCAAAAACAATTTACTGGAATTTGATTCTCATATGTACCCCTCGCCAGTTTCTGTTTCGCAAAGTAGAAAGTACACACAGGCTAGTAGATTTGTGGGAAAGAAAACCGTTTAATAATTAAGTTTAACTAATAATGTCGTAACTGCGGTGTATTTAGAACATTAAAACTAATTTCGTGCGACATATATACGTGGATAGCCCTGCCCCATATATTTTGTTTAATAATGTATATACAATTACACTTTGGGCTTTGGAACAGGTCTCTTCGGGCTAGTCTGGCAACAAGACCCTATAATTGCTTGTCTTCAAAGCTCTGAATTTTGGCTCTACTAAACGCTGCACTCCAACCACATATTATATATATATATAAACCTATTATGTAAACAGCATCTATAAATGAAGTTTCTGCTGAGAATTTTCATATGGGAACATGTCACGTTACTACCATCGTGCACCAACTTTGCAATGTTGCTCAAAGCATATGAAATATTATTTATATAGATTATTAAATCTATGTATTAATACGTGAAGCAAAAATGTTGTACCCCTTGTTACGAAAATTACGCGGACGGAGGAGTATGAACTTCGCACACTTATAGGTTATATAGAGAAGAAGCAACGAATGCTAATAATTTCTTTTAATTACGCAAAAAAAATACATTAATAAAATGAAAATTACACACACTACCATGTATTTGACACACACACGCATATATAATCTTTTGTTTATTGTTCAAGTCAAACGAACAGGGTAGCCTTGGCGAAATCTGTGAGTATAGAAGTATTTAGTCCTTGACATTAATTATAATGGTCGAATTTCGACCACGGGCGACCATTAGTATAAATAAATGCATAAAATACCACAAATCATTAAGTTCTGGTGGCAATAAAATAATTTATGTAATCATCCGGCTGTTGTTTTATTAATGTCTGTTTTTGTGGAAATGCCAATAAAATAAAATAAAAATTAGGACCTACCTGGTGAAAGACTATGAGGGTTCTATTTTTGCGGAAATTGTTACAGGACCTTAGAAATCTCTCTATTCCGGTTCTGTTGCAATATCACAGCTTGAAATTGAGCCGTCACGGTGATACAATCTTGGCGGTACTATTACATGACTACGCCGATATGCTTCACCGTTTCTTCATTTTGTTTAATTAGTGTTACTTAATGAGTGCATTGAAGATTTTTTAACTTAACTCGTTTTACACATGAGAGCAATTTGCTTTCTTTATTGTCATAAGCTGGTAATCAAGCAAACAGCACGCCTGATGGAAAGTGGTCACCGTCGTCTATAAACGTGTGTATGGTCAGGAATGCTGCCAACGCGTTGCCGGCCCTAGTTTTTTTTTTAATATATTGCCCTTCTTAAATGGACCCATGTCGCAGCGCAGAGGGAAAACCTCCGCAGAAAGTTTACTCCAAGTCCTTACTGAACGCGGAATAATAAACGTAAAATAAAAGTGACGAATTTCAGGCCGTTTTTCCAATTTACAAATATATAAACCCAATACTATGATGATAGTCTAGCGTAAGTAAATATGAATTTGTTAAGACATTATTTTGATAAGTAATTTATCGTTTTAGTACCTATTATAGATAAGTAAATATAATACTTTTCAAGTTTTTTCTTATTAATTTTCAATTATTTTTCTATCACCTGCAGAGGTTTAGCCTTATTTATTATTATACATATGTGTCTCTCAAGACCACGGGCCATAAAAATAGCCCGATCTTTTGGAGAGCTTGCGTGAGGCCATGGGAAGGCCAACACGTAGAGGCCGCTTGACAATTTCAATCTAAATATGGTCTGACACTGACAGACGATTGTCGCTGTCTACACCTTATAAAAATGCACCCAAGGACAAGCCTCGGTTAGTGTAGGACTATTATAGGGAATGAGAACAAAATGTGCCGGGCTATTGGAGTGAACTGCTAGTGGAATTAGGGATCTAGGACTATGTGGACTATGGCGTCTTCAATGTTCGGGGAACATGGATAAAATCCGCAGACGGTGACTCTCCACTCACTGCATGGGCTCCTAAAAATACTGTGCAAGATGGGTGAAAGGCAACATGGGTGTGAGTGCCTAAGGGGTGTCAGGAGGTGGCTTCGTCACAAAGCCCACTGCAGATTATTATTATTAAGCTAGTAGCTATTTATTTTTGTGACTTAGTTAATACCACTACAGCTGTTAGCCTCCTAAATAAAATAAATAATTAAAGCTTAAACAGTGCTTGCGAAACTTAGGGGTCGCTATAACCGAAATCGATTTATATAAATGTGCGCATCTCTATTCTGGTTCTCAGGCAATATATAGCTGTAAATATAATTATGAATATGAGCATCTGTAGCATGTTGTTGTGTGGACTGATGTAAAAATAGCATTATTAATTAAAATAGGTTTTAGCGGTGATAAGAACGGCATTTTTGGACTTTTATGTATACTTACTTTTCATCATCCTCACGGCTACTGAAAATTGGCCGAAATATCGAAATAAAATCATATAAGAAATTTCGAAGTTAATCTTTAAAACGTAGTTATTAAAATAATTGTTCTGTTACATAATATTGGATGATAATAATTATTGATTAAATATCATACACAAATATATATTAATTACTTCTACAGAGTATTTATTTATGTTGTGTAATTTACATTATGCAAATTGGGTTTTACGGTCAATTGAGTAAAGGCTTTATGATTTGGAATTATTGTTACGAACGAAATGTTATATCACATATTTTATAACCTTGTGTGAGAATTTAATTGAGCTCGACATGAGTTCAAGTTCAGTAATGGTTAAGCAATTTATTTAAATGAGTAGTTTATTTTAGTCTTTGTTATCGATAAAGTTAATCACGATACGTGGTTCACTTCTGGCTTCCATTTTGGATGAAGCACTAAAGTGATTCATATAAAATTAAAATTATACAATGTCACTGAATGATGTGTTTTTACATTACAGTACATTTATAACTAATTTGTTTCAATTTGGTTAAAAAGTGTAATTCAGTTTTGAGGGGTCAGACGAAATGAGTCGTTGTGTGACAAGTTCCTAAAATTCGTGATGTCACATTTCAACATCCAAAATAGGACATACACAAACAAACGATTAAAAAGATCCACACTTACTTTCTAGGCAATACAATAGTCGGCCATATCGGTTAAAGCGATCTCTTGTATACAATCTAAATTAAAGGAAATTCTGAAAGTATATTTTCTCAAATTTTTAATACATCTGGCTGTAACGGAAGCAGACGTGATATAGATAAGTTTTTTTTTTAAATTTCTGTCTCACAATGTAAACATTGAGACATTCGACAGTATACAACTGGAAAAAATCGTTGCCTTGACCCAAATTTCCTCGCGCCGTCACTGTTGGCTTTCTCCACCTTATTACGCTTGCTTACGTAATCCGGACTCAGCTGACACTGAACATATCTAAGGTTAAATGTTTTCACGAAGTCATGTCGGGTGCGCAAATAAACTCATTTGCATATCCGACATTTTGACGTTGTTTGCCTGATCGATGCTAAGACTATGATAATATCACCCTTGAAAAATTACCATATTTACGCTTTATTATGGTACACGTATAAATAAATCTATAAACCAAGTTATGTAATTAATATTTCATACTAATACTGACTGTCTCGACAAACGTTGTCTACCCCTGAAAAAATCTCGAACCCGATTGCAGTACCACCTACTAGGTATCTAAGAGTTAAAGCATCGAGGGACCCACTCAAATAAACAAAAAAATGCCGAATTCGAAAAAACTGATTCCAACGCCACCTGTCGAGTCCAATTGTGAATCTAAACCATTCTTGAATCCACCTGAACATACACAAAAAAATATCCAAATCGATCCAGGCGTTTGGGAAGAGAGCACTGATGCACTATCTGCCCGGCCACGTGAACCGAACTTCTTAGAATCAATTTGTATTTTAAATCCGAGACACCTGGCAGTGAACACAATACGACAATAGGCCGTGAAAGATTACAATATAATATGGGCTGTTTTTTTATCACAAATTTGAAACACAAGGTAAGCAAAAGAAGTCCAATATGCCGCAAGGTAATAAATTGTGTTTCTACAGGTGTACAGGTGTGAATTTGTCTTTACCGGTGGTAACAATACTAAAAATAAGTTCTCGTAACGCACTGAGGCGCGATCGGCTTTCTTTAGCCAGCTTCACTTTGAGAGCTCAGAGCTCGGTCTACAATATTGTGTTAGTTTGAGTTCAAAATATTATTTTATGTCAAATCAGTTAAAAGTTATTAATCTAGTTTTCAATTTCTAATTTTGTTTAAAAAAGAAGAAAATTCTAGCACCATTTATCCCGGTTCCTGTCTTAGTATCCTACATATATTACTTAGCCTTATTATTAGTTAAGTCAAAAACTCCATAGTGGTATATGGTTCCATAGTAGCCCAAAGTGGTTAAGGTCGCCTATGGACATTTGCAACACCAAATATTTTACCAACGTGCTAGTGCCTGAAAGGAGACACAGTAACTTGGCCACTAATGTCGAAACAATTCAAGGGTGGCGGCTCTAGACCAAAGGTGGCAGCCATCTACGAAGTTTAGTAATTAGTATCTAATATTATCATTAATAATGCAATGAACGTTATGAAATGCGACAAACTAATGCCACTGAAACTAAAAGGCCAGATATATAAATCTATTATACGACCGGTCATGTTATATGGGTCCGAATGTTGGGCCACTAAATCACTTTAGTAGACCTTAATCGTCTTTACATAGCTGAGATGAGCAGGTTGCAATGGATTTGTGGTTTTACAAGAATGGATAAGGTGAGATGAGTACACCTTTGAAAGTTGCATCTGTAACTACAAAATTGAGAGGAAGACCAAGGGGGTATATGTAATGAGCAGAGATAAGTCACGTGACAAAAAGAACGTTAAACTGCAAGATTGATAAAATATATAGGTAGATCAAAAAAGAGATGAAAGGTTTAGGAAAGGTAGGATTATGTGAACAATAATTATTGATGATTTGTGGTGTGACAGAAAATGCATGTCAGAACAGAGGAGTGTGGAAGGAAAAGATATATAGTGCCGACCCCGAATATTTGGTAGAAAGTGAAGAAAGAGAAAGATCTTCAATAATAAAAATGCATGCAGCATTCTTAAATTATTGACTCAAACTGAGCGTGATTCAAGCCATTCAAAATCGCGGCATTTTAAGTTAAATGAAGCGAATAAGGCAAGTTGACCATGATGAAATTTCTCATTTTTCAGCACGACCATCAACAAAACGGTCATCGCCCTTGCATCACCTTGCTACCAGTTTTTGTTACCTACTTGTACAGTTTTAGTGCTTATGTAATTCAAAGGCCTACTGTGGTTTTGTTTGTTTATATTTGAATACTTTGTTAGGTAATGAAATGCAACTGTCTAGACTTGCGTTGCTTAGAATAGACTTGTTATAACACGCAAAAGGCTTTCGTAAGCGTTCCTTAATTGAACTTGGAGTATCGAAGCGTCAGCATTAAAATTGTAGTTACTACCCTGTTAGCAATTCTTTAAAAAAATATAAGGACAAACCATACTAACCAATAGCAATGGAGTATTCCTTAAAGTAAATATAACCAATATTTACTAAGCTATTGGAAATTTTAGACTTCGTTCATATAATTGACGGTACTTTCAAATATGTTTATAGTATTCAAGTTGTAGGTAGGTGGTAGCTTAATGGTCCCCCAAACTCAAAGAGGGCGGGTTCGAATCTTAGCCGGAAAGCATGCACCGCTTAGGCAGTTCTCTGACCTAATATATATGTTGTTACAATTACGACGTGCTAACGGTGAAGGAAAACATGATGACACTTGCACATAGAGATAACCGATGTTGCAAACCTGCCCAGCTGCCTTAGACAAGGGTGCCGGGTATACTATCCGTTCCTCCATAGTGGGTGATCCATGGCCAGTAGTGGTACTTTTATGAGCTGTTCTTGTTATTATATATTGTTGCTATATATATTATATTGTTACGAGTTGCAGGATTCGAATTAAAATGCCGTTGGAATTATTATAGAATTTATTAGAACTATACAAACACGTATAATACAGGTACAAATATAACTGTACATAACCAGTCCAAACGTAATGCACAATTCAATCACACGCGCCAAATCCGTGACTAACGTCAAGCTTCGCTTGTGGCTATCGCTATACTGCCTATCTCTCCATTAGGGCATTGTTTTATACTACACAAATACAATATGTCTGCTCGGCCGCGTGGACTGAATTTCTTAAAATCAAACCAGGCTTATGACTACCATAAAAGATTACATTACACAATGGGCTGTTTTTCTAATTACAAATTTTAAATGCAAAGTAAACAAAAGAAGTCCAAATGCCGAAAAGGTAATAAAATGTATACAAGTATGCAGGTGTGAATTTGTCTTTTGTCGGCATTCAGGTCGTAAGAATGTTAATAATATAATATCAGCATAAGTATGGGGTATTTAATCAAAATATTAACGTGCTTCTAGGTACGACTTTTTTTAAATAGTTCCACCTCTGTGTCTACGAACGGACTGAATACCTTAGTTTTCAAATATTCAGAGTTTCGTTTCTTAATGTAAAATGTATAAAATCTGTAATACCTATTTCTTTTATACTTATTTCAGCATACGGCTTAAGAGGAGAATAACGCAAGTTAATAAGTGCTTATTTCTCAATTCCAGCGGAGTACATTCTTCCTTGCAGCAGAAGTGACCCGGACCTTGATAATTGCATCAAGAACTCCTTCAACCACCTCCGTCCGTACCTCGCCCGAGGTCTCCCGGATCTGGACGTGCCTCCTGTGGAGCCTCTCTTCATAGAGAGACTCGTGATGGAAAACTCTGCAGGCCCAGTTAGAGTTACTGCAGCTTTCAGTAACATCACTGTCATGGGGCCTAGTAATTATACTGTTACCAAGATAAGGTACTTTTTATTCATGAAATAAACCTAGTTATGTCAAAATATAGTAACTACATTGATGCCAGGTTTGTATGATTTACCACCGATTCATTTGCCTTAGGGTTTGTAGGACAATCTTTTAATGTGTTTATGTTTCTATAGATTTTCACGTTTTATTGACATTGTCACTCCTTTGATAGTTAGTTGAAATTATTATCTGTATTTTTACAACCAGAAATAAATAATTCGTCTTAATACAAAGCTTATCTTTTCCATTGCACCAATCCGCCACATATTGGTGACGCCGATGTGATCAGAAGATTGCGTTTTCAAATCACGATCAATCAAATTGAAATCAATCAATCACATTCAATATGTGGCTGATTAGAAGGAACCGAGAAAGAATGCAACTTCCTGCGGCCGGGCGGCCTGTCGTAAGAGGCGACAAAAGAACCCACAGCCAGGTTGTAGGGTATTTGCCACCCCTGGTCTAGAGTATGCCGCCATAACAGCCTTAAGTTCTGTTCCGGCTTTAGTGACCAGGTTCCAGTCTCCCTTAAGATAGCAGCAGCGCATTTGTAGCATCTTTGGTGTTGCAAATGTCCATAGGCGATGGTAACCTCTTTGCATCAAGCAGGCCATGTGCCTGTCTGCTGAACTGCCTTAATTAAACAAATTAAAAATAAAAATTGATTCACTTTAGTTGATCCGTCTAATATTAGAATTACTAGTGGAATTTTTTTTTAATACGTTCCATTCAAGTCATCTCTGTTTTCCACCTATGGTACGAGATAAGGATAGGATAACATGTACATAATTTTGTACATAAGGTTGCCTAGAAGAGATCGCTTTAAGCGATAAGGTCGCCTTTTGTTTTGCCGTTACATTTGTTGTAATGTTTTTTCTGTAATCGTTTATTTGGCGAACAATAAAGTGTTTTCTATTCTATTCTATAATTATAGAAATCAGGCAATAGTACAGTGTTCACGATCCGGCCAACTAATTTAAAATTTTCAGAATGCTAGCTAATATTTTTTTACTTCCCAACTTTGAATGCATTGTTTCTGTATTTATTTCTGTAATTCTAATAATTGAACATGCACTCACACTGAGCGCATTTTTTTAGCGAAAGTAAATCCATCAAGACGTTGGACCTAAATAATTGTATATTCTCTAAATGTGTCTCCGTTCATACTTCATATATCACAATAAGTTTTGTCAATTCATTCATCAAGAATAAGTTTTGCAATCTTTTGGACATTTTTCATCGTCGTACAAAACGCCGAAGCCTCCTAGATTTTAGGCGAGAATAGCAAGTTATGACGGCCTACTTTAGACAAGCCAAACAGTGTATTAACTACTGGCTCTCGCTCTTCTCTATGTGTGATCTACCTAACAATTAACAACACTGAATATATTATGAGTAATGAGTAATATTATGAGTACGTATTTATTAACAAAAAACAATTAATGTCATCTCCGATTCACAAATGATTAATAATAGGTATATTATACAATAATACTTTGTCGTACTTCATCATTGCAAAAATTACTTACAATAAAAACTGTCAAATATTTTGTAACAAACGGTAAGTTCATAAGACCTGCGTTACTTGCACAACGTTTTCGCAAGTCATACGACATTACTGACATTAAAGTAGGATGACTTTCAAAGGATTGATGAAATGTTTATTGCATTTACTTACAATTAAAACTCTTTTATTGGTTATTATTGACCCCGAAACTTACATAATTAATTGAACATGTTACTATATACTCATATATTGAAATTAATTAGATTTCACACCTAGGACACATCATCAAAACTGATCTCAACATAAAACACCGCGTTTAAAACAGTCAAAAATTATTTTAAAAAAATATTCTTGCTTAAATAATATTTTTTATACTTTTGGTACCTTTCATTTCGAACACTTTAACACTAATCCAAAATAATAATAAGCGAACCAAAAGAGTAAAATCAATAACCAAGAAAAAGAAAGACAGTAAAACTTGCTAATAATTTTAAATTGGTTATTGGAACAAAGTTCCTTATCGCGCGTTGCGAAAGAGGGCTAGACGGAAAAAATTAAGACCAAAAGCTGTAACGACACTTTTTGCTATAGTTGTAAGCCTTGCGGCGTGCGCATGTTTCTCTCTCTCTCTCTCTCTCTTTCTCTCTCTCTCATAGAAAGCAAGCCATTTTCGTTTCGTCTTTCTATTTCGCATTGAACAGTGTGGTGTCGCGACGATTATTTTTGTTGAGTGTATACAGGTTTTTTGTACATAATAAATAAAAAAAAGGAACTTCATCCCATCCGGGTGTCCCTTGACACCTCTCAAGTTTTATTGGTTTATTCAAAGTCAAAAGTTTTTATTCAAATTAAGTTCCACTGGTGAACATTTTTTGAAGGTCAGATATATAATTTATATATATAAGTTAACATTTAATTTACTTCATATATTCTATTGGACTTTTGCAACACCTAAAGTGCTACAAATGCGCTACTGCTCTCTTAAGGGAGACTGGAACCTGGTCACTAATGCCGGAACACAAGTCAAAGTTGTTATGGCGGCATACTCTAGACCAGGGGTGGTCGCCATCCAGTCGAGCAAATACCCTACCACCTGGCTATGGGTTGTTTTGTCGCTTCTTACGAGAGGCCGCCCGGCCGCAGGAATTTATATTCTTTCTCCATTCATGCACGGATAAAGATATTCTATTAACATCTCTCTTAGGTTTATAATTTTGTTGTCCAAAACTTAAATAATTTAATTAAGTTTCTCTTTTACAATTTTCAGATCAGACTTAAACAAATTAAGGATCGATATGGGCTTAGTACTCCCTCGCATCGAGATCACTGGCCGTTATGAAGTTTCAGGGCAAGTGTTGTTATTCCCTGTTCGGTCGCAGGGTGATTTCTGGGCTGCCTTCAGTAAGTTGGTTTCATTCATGCTTGTTCTATGTTATAATTCTATGTTATATTATCCTAAAAAGCCATGATAGTTAAGTGGATACCGCTCTCGAGTCGTATATATGGGATTCGAAAGACACGTGGGTTTAAATCCTGACCGAGAATATATCACTTAGCCAGTTTTCAGATCTAGTAAAACAATAATTATATCCTGGCGGGAAAGTAAACCATCAAGCACTTTCAATTTAAAATTCTACACGCCCTTCAATTGCTTGTTTTACAAAGGTGTAAAACGTCATAGAGTTACCGCTCGAAGATAACAGTGGGATAATGTTTGACTCCCGATGGCTTACTTGCAGCCTGAACTGAACCACCACTTTTTTTAAATTCCCTACGAGAGCATATATCTAGAATACCAGCGGATCTATATCGTAGTTAAACTCACTGAAATCCTAGTGATTTGGTACTAAGCTTTGTATAGTTAGGGCTGATTCTACCAATACCCTCGTAAACAGTGGCCCGCTAGCACGGATAATGGAAAACCGGTACATAACGATATCTTTGAACCCCTATCTAATTAATTACCCGACGGTCGAAAGCTGCCTTTTTTTGCGGCGGGGGAAATGCTTCCGATTTACGCGCAATACTGGGTCCTGGCAAGGGATCAGACTCACATTGGTCGGGGGCGGCATTACTGCGTGCAAAAGTAATCCACCCGCGATCGACTCAGCTTGTGTGGCGACTCCGAGGACTGCGCGGGCAACCCCCAATAACCACTAAAACCTACTCTACTCCCATTGTCCCCGCGCTTTTGTGTAGGAAAGGCTGAGACTTAGGACAGAGTTACGCCCAGTCCGGTCCAGCGCAAAAAGTGCTTGAATGTGCCCCGGGAATCAGAACACATCTACTTCGTCATACGGGGGTCGTGAATCCTTTGCTCCCTAGCTAGCTAAAGGCCCCCCGCAGCGGTATTGGTTGAAAACTGCCTACACCAACCCCTCCCTCGTTCTCATGGCGGCACCCTTTCCCAAGCAAACAATGACTCACAAAAAAAGTGCGCCTGCCCTGAGAATCGCTGTAAATCGATCGATGCCATTTCTGCTAATGGCATTACTATTTTTTTCTACTATTATTCTACAGCGAAGATATTGAGAAGATATTATAGATATCTAAGCAACAACGAGATATCATATCAGGACTGATGACTGTATTCAACGTGTAATGGAAGAGTAAAGACTCTTCTTATCCCAAAACTCTCCATTTATGTCTAAGTATCTACTCGAGAATGCCTGGAAGCGATCTCTCAAAAGCGATAAGTCCCCCTGTTGGTCATGATTTTATATGCAATGAATGATTATTGTAAATGGTTTCTATCGTGAATGTCGTGAAAAACCATAAGTTTTCTATTTATCTATCAGATCGAATATCATGAGCTTATTGATACCCAAATGCTTCATTATCATTATTAAAATAAAAATTATTATGTTTCAGTGGACGTAGCAGCGATCGCTAAGGTGTTTGGCAAAGAGATTGAAAAGGAAAATGTCAAGTATATGTCAGCTGACAGGATGTTAGTAGATTTTAAACTGAGAAGCTCAAGATTCAAAGTTAGGGACACAGTAAATCATGGCAGTGTTATTGGTAATAATTTAATTACATTTTACAGGCTTGAGCAATTTACCTACTTCTTCGATCGCTTAGTTTGTAGCTTTACGTTTAAATATTGAACTATAACTAATTTAGGAATCCAGCCTACGCACTATTCATTTGTTCAAACATTGACTTCTTTGAATGGATTCATTAATTGCCAAATACCGATTCTAAAGTTTAAACAAGCTAATGATTGAATTTTATAACTAGCAGGAAGTTAAATTTTGCACTGTTACAATATTAAAGATTTTATCATTATACGTGAAGCAAAAACTTTGAAAAAAAACTCCATTTTACGTCAATTGCGCGGACGGAGGAGTATGAAATTTCGCACATTTATACTTCATATAGCGGAGTGCAGAATGCTATTTTTTTCAATGATGTATTTGACACACCCATTTATTTATTGTTCAAGTCCAATTAACAGTGTAGCCTTGGCGAAATCTGTGATTATAGAAGTATAGTCTTTGGCAACAGAACCTTAATAATGTTCAAACTTATAATTTAAATTAATTATGGTTGGACTATGACCACTGGGACCACTAGTTAATCTAAAGACATGTAATTCTAATTATAGGTGAGGCAATGAATCAGTTTCTCAACAACAACGCTGCAGACATCATCGAAGAGATGAGGCCGGCCGCGTCGGTTTCTATCGCGAAGCACTTCCAATCTTTCCTGAACGCTGCCTTTACCAAAATACCTATAGATGTGTGGCTCAAACCTTAACTTAATAGGTATATTTAATATTGTTTTTAATTTCCGCCTTCAAGCAAACATTATTAATGACTGTAATCCGATTGTGATTATTTTGTAAAAGCTGACCAAGTGACCAAGCATAGTAGTCAATAGAATCCCAGAGATTTCGTTTATACATATGTAGTGTGAATGTTACAACTGGGTCTCTGAGGCCAAACCCGAATCCATGACAAATGGCGAAAAATAATCAAACGAGTCTTGGGGCCGCTTTTCATGAAAACTAAAGTGGCAACACTATATTTTTGAAAAATCATGTAACCTGGTCAAGAATGGAATCGCCTGATTTTTGAAAAAATGACACCTGTATTATTACACCAGTAGATAGAGTAGAAGGACCAATTTCTTTGAAGGGATATTGTACGGCACACTATGGCAAAGTGTTGCTTGCTTTTTTAAGCTTTATATCTACATCGAGTAAATAGATAAAAATACGTGGATACAACTGCCGTGATCCCTTAAGTAAAACATTTTTTTTCAATTTTGAACACGTTAACACACCTCCCTATTTCACCCATTTCTTATAGGTTCACACACATTTTTACTCAAATATGGTCAGAAAAATGTGATATCTTTAATTTCTCTAATATTTTATTTTCTGTAATAATAAAATGTCGAGATGAATTCGAGTTGTAAGATTTGAATATTATTATTACCTAATAAGAAAACATGGAAAAGTATTCTAGTTATATAAGCTTAGTAATAAGAATTATTTATTTTAAGTAATAAAAAACATAATCTTTCATTGTGATATTTATACAGTGAATAATAAAGTACTTAGAATTCTTAATTTAATATTATAACACCGATAATTGTGATGACTAAATACAATAAAACATTTTCAGAAATATTTTTGTTTATTATTTTATGTTAACTCACAAAGAGCACTTTTAACACCTTTGACAAATGTTATCCATATAACCCATGTATATCGCAGATAAATAAAAAGTAGATTCCAAAGGCGTCAAAAATTCCTCCTCCTGTTGTACAAATTACACGCGAACAACAAAATAATATCTAAATAATGAATATTTTAATAAATAATATCTTAACTTGACGGTCTTGTTGATATTGAGTTATAGTAAGTTCAGGCTTCATTAACAACCTTAAAAAACCTCACAAACTTACTGAAACTCAATATGAATACGACCGCTAAACATTAGTACTGACACTGAGGTTCTATTTCTATAGGAGTATATCGTCAGCCTTAAGGGTACTAAATGCGTGGTCTGCCAGTGGTTTGAAGAATTCACGCAAAGCCTCTTCCATAGGCACCTGTAGCTCCTGTGCCAGCTTCTGCCAGTTCTCGTTTAGGAATTTGTTCATTGCGTGTCCTGGATGCAAGATATATTAAAAATTAAGTAACATCTAATATTCATACTAAGATGCTGCTTTCGACATCGAATTGAAGATATCATCACTGTGGAAACGTCTAAGGCATGTCAGGTTGCCCCGTACTCTATATTTTATATATATATATTTTAATTCGAACTCTTTACGCTAGAATGCTCAAGTCGTCGTCGTCGTCGTCGTCAGCCATTTACAGTCCACTGTTGGACGTAGGCCTCCCCAAGACGGCGCCACTCATACCTATCTGCTGCCTTTCTCATCCAGCGCCTACCGGCGACCTTGCGTAGGTCGTCGGTCCATCGGGCTGGAGGGCGTCCGACACTACGTTTACCGAAACGCGGTCTCCACTCCAGGACTCGTCTGCTCCAACGGCCAAGTATGAATGCTCAAGTATGACTAGTGAATTGATGTACGTCGTACGGAGGCTGCTCACAGCATGCGGGTCTACTTTATGTACCTAACAGACCACCGTATTACGAGCAGATTCTTAATAACTCTGGATTAAGTTGAAAATTTCCCAATCTTCATAATAAGATTAATAATTTTATACATCTCACCTCATGATGTCGTTAATACCAACTCATTTAACAATTAAAGTAAAATGAAATTTTTGACTGATGAGATATCTAGAAAAATAGCATAATAGAGAACGTAGGAATAGTGACTGATATCTCTGAAACAATTCTAATTATAAGATCTTGCTATAAAACTTTCAAAGTCATTTTTCTACAGTATCTTACAGTACTTATGTACTGTTTAAATTGACGTATATCTTAAAGTTATTGTAAAACCATCACTATTTTATTAATCTTACCTAAATCTCCATCCCCACCAAACAGATTCTCAAGCTGCATAGACGCGTAGCCAACATGAAATGAAACGTCTAGTTGCTCACATGATAACGCATCAGAATCATGTGGACGAGCCTTCCGGCCTAAAGTTATGGTTACAATGGCATCGATGTCACCTACACAAAACTTTAAGTTAAAAAAATAATATAAATATAGAATGTTATTATCTATTCGTCTAACATACATGTATGTATCTATTACATAAATAGATAAATCTTTATTGTACACTAAAGCATATATAAAAAAAGAAAAAAAAATACAAAGATACAATGGGTGGTCTTATCGCTAAAAAGCAATCTCTTCCAGAAAGCCCTAGGTTAATAAAATTGATAGATGTTTAAATATTGACGGTGGTGCAGTCTATAAATAATGATAAATATACACCATACAAACTTGTATAAATACGAAAATCTGTTTTGTTCTGTATTAACATCAAACGTGGATGTAAGTAATATAGGGAAGCCTTATCAGTTCACGAATCTGGACAAAAACTGTTCCAGTTCAAGTTCTGGTGGAGTGATCGTGTTTGTCAACGCTTGTTCAAAAACAGCTAGGTTTTTGCATCTACATATTCCCAATTGTATTATAAGACTAATTTTGATTCTAACTACAATATGTTACCGTATTTGGATGAAAACTGCCCTTCGCCTTCAATGGGTAACATGAGCAGTTGTCCTGCTAGATTGTAATTGCCTCTCATCCTCAACTCTGGGATGAATAATTTCGCCACAACTTTGTGTCTTTTCGGGTCTACACTGAAAACATAAATACTATAATAAAATATCTTTAATTCTACTGACACTTATAAATAGAGAACAACAATTTTGCACTTTAGTGAGACCAGATTTTAAGGTATCGTTTACATGCCTACTTCCCTGGCAGCGGAAGGAGGAAAGTGGTAAGGTAAATGTGCAGCGAGAGAGTACGTAAGCGCAGTTCAGAATGAAATAGAAAGTAGTTTATTGTAAATTAAAATCGCCCTTCTAGGGACAAGTGGTGTTCTAATCGCTAACACTGATTTCTTCCAGACAACCTTGGGATGGAGAGAGAAATATGGCACAAAAGCTAGGGCAGGATTTTGTCTCACAATATTTAGAAACTAATAATACAAAGTTAATAGTAATATTATATACGTAATTTATTTTTATTTTTATTGAAGAAGTATTGGATATGGTGTAGGTAATGCGCACAATTTTAAAAACTCTGGAAGATAAAGGGGGAAGGCAAGGCCAAGGCGAGCATTCATGGATCAATATATAAAGGAAAAAGTAGGTGTTGTGTCGTACAAAGAAGTAAAACAACTGGCCGTTAATAAAGGAGATTGGAGGAGAGTCGACCGACGAGAGCACAGCTCTTAGATAATGATGATGATGATGATTTTACCTGAAAACTCAGTGCCGTGAAAGTGGCATAATTTTAACGAGAGATTAAGATTGAATGATCATCGTGTAGCAAATTTGATGCTATCGCACGCCTAACATATTTTAATAATTTGTTTTGGGCGTTTACAGTTCAAAAAGGAGCCCATATTAAATTCACGGTCATATTTATTATTAATTATATTTATATTATTATATTTAATCTATGTTCAGTTATGTTTCAATCTATATTCTAAACATATAACGTTCGTAAAAATTACATAACGCCTTATTGCAGTATTAAGGAGCAGACTTGCCAGGTGGTAGTATTGCATAAGTTCGTCGGACATGCGGTCGGCCCACTTGATGTGAAGCGGTACAATGGCCCATGGACATTTGTAATACTACAGACGCTACCAATGTGCTGCAGCTTTCTGAATCTGCAATCTCGCCACTAATGACGGAACACAACTCAAAGTAATTATGGCGGCACGGTCCATGGGAGGTAGTCATCCAGAGGGATAAATATCCAACCACCCGGCTGTGGGTTGTTTTGTCATCTCTCACGAAAAGCCGCCCGGCTGCAAGCAATTGCATTCTTTCTCCGTTCCTCCACATATCACATACCAAGAGAAGGAAATTCATTATTTTAATTGTAGTTGAGTTCATGTCTCATGTAGTTATTATGCCTGAATATTCTGGTGCTTCCTTTTTTATTCATTTATATGAGGTAATATTCAAACTAACTTACTCAACTTCATTAACCCGCATATTCGATGGTCCTCTGACAGTAACATCGGAGAATGAGGATGTGACGGAGATTGGTCCCGCAGCTTGTTGTATTGAGAGCGATGGCACTAGGAGAGGTTCACATGGAGGAATGCCGTATTCCGGTAATCCTAAAACATAATAATTTACAATACGATTCAATCTATAGCACATGTCAGAAAAATTTTTAAGATTAATTTTATAGGAAACCTGATGACGCTGCTCTATTTACTGTGGAATCTCGGGTTATTGGCGCTTACCATATGAATGGTTTCTATACAGGATTAATATAACATTAAAATTCAAACATTCTATACACACTCTTAAATATTAAAGGTAGGTACACAATACAACCAGCCATACTCTTTTACGGATATTTTAGAGTGTGTATTGCAGTAGTAGATATTTATAGTATCAACATAGCTTTACCTGTAGCAAGTTTAGGAATATAAGCATTTAATGCATCTCGAAGACATCTTCCAAGAGCTTTATCTTCTCTAGGGCACATGAACCCACCAACTGTAGGGATGAAAACGGAAATATTTTGACTAATGTTAAAAATCTGAAATCCGTGCAAAAAGTCACTAGAACATTTAATTTGAACACATCTATGATTGAAAATAACACAATTTAATAGTACACTGTTGAAACGTTATCAAATGTCTTAGAATATAATAAAATATTATTTGTTCTACACAATGTTATAAATTTAATTGATACGATACAAATATTAAAGGAACAATGGGTACAATATACTATTTGTATATATATGCAACTAGTAAAAAGAAAAAAGTTAATGCTTACAATTTATGTAATTATCCTCAACTCCTCCATGAACAGAACTAATGACACCAAGCAACCACAATATTATCATTTTACTATACACTGAAAATTAAGATCAAATCTTATTGATTTTTCTTTAAATAAGATCACGAACGTGCTGATTGTATTTTCCTGTTATCAAATTACGTTATCTGCCTCTCTGTGTTGTTAATTTGTTGTGAAACGATTTCCTTTTGATGTGATGGAAAACTGGATAAGGGAGGACTAGTGTTATATTATTGTGTAACAGACATAATTAGATTTCATAATCATTTATCTCTCTGCATATGAGCAGCACAACGTGAGCATATGTCGACTAGATTTTCTACAGTTTTATTTACAAAGTTCGGTGTCTTTTAACGTTGAATCTAGCTCTCTAGGCCATGTTCAAAATAACTGATTACACACTGAACTAAAGTAATTTCATGTTTATTTCATTAACTATGTTTGGTACTCAAATTAGGTATCTATAAATAATCATTGTCATGCTCGACCCATTCTAAAGTAAAACTGTAAGCAAATCATTTTGACTGTTGTGGAATAAATACTTTTTGTTGAAACTTAATATGAATAAAAAACTTTTTATAATGTTAAAAAAGCGATAAGAGAATCATCTGACTACTTCGTGTAGCTATTAGCAATATATATTAACATTAATTAAATACAATTAAAAACTAAAAATAAACTAAGTTATAAATATTACAAGCTATTATAGACTGTGTAAGAAATCGCTGCCAGATTGGAGCGTGCCCAGAAGGCTGGCCGCATTGCCGCGCTGTATGGTGATGCTTATTTCGTTGGCTTTTTGTTTAAATATTATAATACTGGCAGCTAGGTTTTTGGCGTTATTGTAATTAAAAGGAAATCGAGATGGTTGCAATTTGCACCTAAGGAAGACAAGGTGTTTTATTTTGTCTAGTTCCTTTTTAATTTAAATATACATAAGTTTGCCTCGTTCGAGTCCATCACATTGAGTATACAGACGTTAAGATATCACCAGTCGTGTAAAATCTAAACCGAATATGGATTTAAATTGTTGGCCTCCCTATTATGAACCACGAACTGCGGTCGCATGCGACCTGCAGTCTGTATATTTACATGAATGGTTCCTTTATTTTCTTTATGCCTTATACATGCAAAACTATCGTTATGATAATTTTATCAGGCGCAATAAAAATATTGTATCTCCCTTTTTATTACGAGATCAGTTTATTATATTAATTTTGTTGTTTAAATGATTAATTTCAATCATTTTGAAGTGAAACTGCTTTTATCGGTGTTGGTAAAAAAATACCGTGATATTTTTCGGTTACACGTCACATTTTTTCCGTTACGCGCCATATTTTTCTTGCCCCTACCACGGTAGATTCGAACGAAGAGAAATTACAATTAATGAAATGCTGTAATAATGTCAGTAGCAATAAGGTAAAATGAAATTATTGTATTAGGTATTTGTATTCATGTCTATGATAATAAAAGCCTTTTGTTTAAACTTTATCTAATTTAACTTCATTTAACCAATTTCTGTAAAGTTGCATATAGTAGATCATTTTTCGAAAAAAGGTCAAAGAATTTCACTTCTTATGTGTATACACTAGTACACGCATGGAGATTTTTTTATTATATTACCTTACTTTAGATGAAGGAACATCTACATCAGCTTGACTAAAATATAAAACATGATTGAAGAGGTATTGATTGAAAAAATTGTGATGTACTAAAATTATCTGCTAAGGAAAGTAATGTAGTATAATTAATATCTTAACGTCATTTTTATTATATTTATACAAAAAAGTTCCGAGTGCGAGTCGGTGTTTATTCGGCCTTTCAGCGTAATTATTCAAGTTAATAAAACCTACTCAGTTTCTTTGGATGATAGTTTGTTGTTTTAGTTTCTTTCCACGTTATATTCATGTTATGAACATTTTTTGAAGTATAACAACTAATTAGATAAGATTTTAAAGTTAATAAATCATAACTTAGTTTACTAATACCAAACTATGTAAAAAAATGTTGTTAATTGTTCTTGATAGTATTGTAATTAATTCTCTTGCACTTTGTTACGCTTGAGACTATACGGCCTAATAACTTAAACGCTACTTGAGAGAACTTCGACCTACATTGCGGCTTTACTAACAAAATTTTATGCTATCTTGTTAAGTATAAATCAATAATAGGTGGAAATAGACTTTAATATCGAAGAATTAAAGTCTAAATTATTTTTCAATTTGTTGTTTGTTTTCCTCTGAACAGTTTTGCAATTGCAACCGTGACGTAACGATTGTAGGTATAGAGTACATTGGCCTACTTTAGGCTGCTTGCACAATGAACCGGTACGATTTGCAGAAGAGAGGCTTTATTGCAAGATAACAAACATCAAACTGATTATTGGAATACAATTAAAATCATTTGTATTATGAAAAGAAAGAAAGAAAAGTGTATATTATTGTTATAATTATATACAAAGTACAATAGACATAACAACCAAAACACAATCATTATATTGCCCTACGTCTAAGCGATGCCACGGTTTAGATGTACATAATAAATTAATGCGTGTAAACATTATCTAACACTTTGAAATTTATTCAATTTAATAATTGTACATAACTAACAAAAAGAGAACAAGACTTATTAGAAATATTAATTTAAAGTATTATAGTATTCCTAAAAATAAATTATTTTTTCTTTCTTTGATTTTTGGGACTTTGGCCACAGGTCAGCCCCATCTTCTAAACTATATATTTAGGAATCAGAAGCGGAAAATAATAATAAAAAGTAAAACCGTAAATAATTTAGCAATCAGGAGTGGAAAATGATAATAAAAAGTAGAAAAAGGGGGATCGTAAATAATTGTTCAAGTTTTAAAACAACACTGATAGTTTGGTTATGAACAAACAATGGAAAATGCGTCTCGATACAACGGGGCGGTCGGTTTTATACTCCAAGCGGATTAATAAAAAAAGTCAACTACCTCCATTATCGCTTATTATATAATATACAATAAATTATATATTTTAAAATTTAAATAATGAGATGGCTAACAAAGTAACCCCTTTTGAGAGTAGCTCAGCCAAAAATCCTACAAAAATACCTAAGTCAAAATGATTCAATCCCATAAATTAATAAATTATATAAAAAAAATCAGACAAGATATCTATACATTATACATAAATCATTATTATTTTAAACTAATTATAAAAATACAATTAAGAGACTTAAAATAATTAAATTAGAAAATAAATTATTTCTACAAAACCACTAACTACAGACGTATTCGTCGTCTCTCTGTTGATATTGACATTTTTATTCAACAAGGTAATGTGATACTAGATCATCTATGTACAAATTATTACATCAAATCAAACTATTACATCATCATCATTAAAACCATTCAGTTAGTTAGGAAATACCATTCCCGGAGGTACAGTTTTGAGGAATTTATTGGCAATATCTTCCAACACCATGGCTAAAGCGGTCTCGATCGCTGGCTGCACCTCCTTCGCCAGGTCAGCTGAATGCATGTTTATTATGTGGTCAGTTATCATTTCTGAAAAAAAAATCAGATGCTTTAGGTACTAAGGACGATAAATAGGCAGATATATACAGAATATAAAATATGATGTATTAGGTATCAACGTTATCTGTAATAAAAAACATAAATACATCATCATCGTTTTGAGACCATTGGCAGGCATGCCATCCTTCACGGCGTCAAACCAACATTTCTTGGGCCTTCCTCTTCAACCGGGACCTGGCGGAGGCGGCTTGGCTAGACATTTGTTGCCCAATAAAAAACATAAATACATATATGAATTATTTATCAGGTATAGTAAATATTCAACCAATATTTACTGTAGCGTCTAAGATAATACATAGGTCATACAAAAGCCGGTTTTAAAAACTTATATCCCCATCTTAGTAAAAGAGGTTTGCATTCAGTTTATTGGTGCTATTATTGCTAGATTCATCATCATCTAAGCATTAAATCCTGGTTGCCTTCGGAGCGTTCACTCCGACGCCCAGGGTCCGCTACAAGACTAACCACAAATGATATGGCGAATTATGGTTTCAAGTGTAGCGGCTACCACCCGACCTACACAGCCCATATAGACAAACTAGGAATGGATAGTGGTATGTGAAAAGGAGTAAAGATGAAAAATACTAGGGTGAGGAGAAGGGGACCATTGTCACTGAGCAAAGGGACAGTGACAGTGGACGCGTGTTGGACCTCGGGCTTGCGTACCCGTATGAACTATAAAATACCAGACAGGCATTTTACAGGAGGCAACCTCTGAGGGTCTACAATGGCTAGTATTAACGTGCCAGAATAATATCCGATACAACGATAATTCTTATCTATGTTGCAGTAACACAGGAATGTCGGAAGCGTGGGTGTTTACTAATCAATAATAAAAAAAATACAATCTCTCAAGTATTATCCCCGCAAATTGGTAATGCTCTGGAACGTCATCCGCAACTCTATATATACGCGTACTCGCCGGCCAGTGATGCTAACGGTACTGAGTGTTCGGCTACGGTTACGTCACCAAAACGGCGGCCAGGCGCAATACCAATTTGCGGGGATAATATATACGAGTATTAATGTAACTTGGAAAATACGACTATATACCATATAAATAGATGACGCCACAAGCATCTCCCTCTTTGAGGTTTCATTATTTATGTAATATTTTTATAGTACCGTTCACAAATTTTAAAAGAAACGTATTAAGAATTTTTCAATATCTTCTTCGACTGTATATTACATATTCATGATACTATATAAATTATATAAAAAAATATTACAAAGTATATCTCATACCCATTTCCCCAGAAGTAGAGTGTGCCTCCATAAGCTTTGCCTGAGTCTCACCAGTGCATCGTAGGTGCACAGTCGCGTCTCGTATCACCATCCTCTTAGACACTCGGGCACCAAGTGCTTCAAGTGCTGCTGTACATTGAGCTAGAATAAAAACACTTAAAAATGAACCATGGTAATGAATCATTATTATCTTGATTAAAACCTAGACCTGGCTCGGTCGGTATGATGCCATGCTCTCAGAGAATAAGAGCTAAGCGTGTTTCTTGCGATGTTTGAATGTCGGCTCACTACTTCTTCCCCCTATCTTATCTCTTGTATTTATTTATTATATTTCTCCTGCCTAATCCCTTTGAATAAAAACCACTCTTCAAGTGATGAAGGGCCTCGTGCTTAATACAGACCAGATACATATAAATAGATACAGACTGGCGACCCAGCGAGGTAACGTAAACAGCCTTTTGGACCTTATTCATAAATGACAATAAGGTATTCTACTTGTACTCTATTGTAATAATAATGTTTATTGTTGTAATAGTACTGTGAATATTATAAACTAGAATATTCCCGCGACTTCGTTCACGCTTGACTTGAAAATCCCGGAATACAAAATACCGCAGCATTTAAAAAAAATGTAAGCTATCATTTGATGAAGACTGTGTTGGAGTTAACTAATTTTCAAAAAACATGCACCCGAACAATTACGAACCAGTCCCGGGAAAAAATCACACACACATGTATAAAATTTGTTATCAATCAGTAAAAAATCAGACTGGTATTCGATTTTTTATCTGGCCATTTTAAATAATTCCCAGACAAAATCCCAGCAGGGTGGGTACCCGTGACAAAAAGTAGCGCAGATTTGAAGCCTAAGAATTTTCTGTCAATCAGCGAAAACCGCATTAAAATGGGCCCAGTACTCTTTATGAGATTCCCGAGGAAACAGACAAACGGGTAAAGCGACAAACAGAAAAGAAATCTAAAAAAAAATGCATCGAGTTCTCCATCCTTTGTATAATTTATTCCAGTTGTTTTTTTAATAACTTCAGTGTACAGACACAGACAGACATATTTAGAATTTTATAATAACATAGATTAAAAGACATTCAAAACTTGATCTACGTAAAATGGATGATGTAAACTTTTAGACGTTCATAAAGTTTCTTTAGTAATATATTTACAAAAATCTTACTGAAATTAGCTGATATTATGCCAGCAGACTCAACTGGAAGCATTTGAAATTCTCCAATAACCATGTAATCTCCAGCCATTAACAAATGCGGTAAACTGATATTAGACTTTATTTTCATTTCCTCTGGGAAAACACTGCAAATCAACGAAATTCCTTTATTTTACTGTTTTTCGTAGGTTTTTACTATCAGCAAAATGTATGGTTAACAAAGAAAGGTTTAACAAAAAAATATTTTTAGAAAGAATATGTTTTATATGTAAATCAACACAAAAATTACTACTATCAACGCAACCATATAGCTTTTGACGATAATTTTAGGCCAGCTAACAAAGCTTTTATAGTTGTAAAAATTACTGATACTTACTCTAGTTTATTAAAGGTATAGTTAGTAAGTCCTTTCAAGATCACGTCGGAGAGCCATGCATCGTATTTAAAACCGTTCTTCGGCATGTTATGCTGCCTTAGCCTAATACTGGGAATCTTTAGTGGTTCTAAAGGCTGTATATTCAAAGATGGTACTCCTAGAGCAAGAATTTTCCTTGCCTGCTCAGCCACTCTTTGGATACATTGTGCAACATCTGGCTCGGTGTAATGGCAAACTGATGAATGTGCTGAGAGTAAATGGACGATGTTAATATTAATATAAATTTTTATACACATTTCTCCATTCTAAAGAAACTAAGTAACAGTACTTCTGACCTTCGTATAGAGTATGTATAAGATTAGAAAAAAAATAGACTGAGACAAAGATGGCTTGGCGTATATAGATAACACCATAAAAAAATTACATAGAGCCTTCTGACGCAATAAACTATCAAGATTAGTTTTTTTTGGAAATAAAATAATAACGAGTTCGGAATTCGAAATTTTCAATCTTCTTTTTATTCAATAAAAAGAAATAAGTTATAAATGAAAAACTTAAGTTGAACTTTGTAAAAGATGTATGGGAAAATATTTTCGCGATTTCTGACTCTTGTTCTCTAGGACCATAGGACCGATGAAACTTTTTGATCATTATTAGAAACAGGATCGATCGACATAAAAAATGTGTAAAATTTTCATACAAAATCTACGGGAAAAGTTTTTAGTATTCCAACCTGGGCTAGCCCCATATACGTTTTTGATTAGTACCAAAAACAGCATTGATTGGCATTAATTATTTTTTTTACAAAATAGCCATTTCCTTGCTAACTGTACTTTTTTAAAATCTGTGATTGGGGATTAAAATTTCACCAAAAATTATGGATAGTCTAAGACCATTTCGTGTAGCTGTAACGGTTAAGGTACTTCCCCTTACTGCCGCGCCGAAAATTTCCACCCTGTGAAGTATTTATTAACTTTGATCGATATATATACATTCTTGGGTAACAGCTAACTTCTGTTCACGGATAGTAAAAAGTAATGTACAGCTTACTTAATTCTCCACTTTCTCCATGGTTCGTGCTATTTCTAACAGTTCTTCCCGAATATGCACAAGCAAAGTAAAAACTTAGAATAATGATTCTTATACATCCCATCTTAACTCGGTTGCTGCAGAATTGTGATTAACTTGATGTAATTCTTAAAGTAAGATATATTGCTTATAAAGAAACAACATGTTTCCATATGTGGTGTGTACCTTCAATGCATCATAGCACGATAGATGTTTAAATAGCTATGCAAATGGATTAAATAGATAATAACGTTGGAGGTATTTTAAGGAAGGTTTTTTATTTTATTTATTTCAAGCTCTTGACTATTTGTCATGGACTTTTATCTTTTATTCTGTTTACATTTTAATTGTAAATCTTATCTTTATTTTATTGAAGAATTGTTAAGATTTACTTCTGCTGAGCATTTTGCTAATCGTTCAAGGTCTGCCAATAAGTTTGTATAATTTATTATATTTATTTACTTTTACATCAACATTATCATAAAACTTAATAATTTTGCTCTGAACTTATATATTATATAACAGACCATTTTTTAAGGCTGCATTGCCACAGTGTATAATGCTCCTAATTCGCTTTGCAAAGTATGACCAACCTTCGGATCACAGGTTTCCTACAGCTTCCTACAGGTTTCCATCAGCAAAGAGTTTCTTTAAAGAAACTCTTTGCTGATGAGCCCACATAGCACCAAATGCTACAAAAATGTACATTTATTAGCTTCTAAATAAATAATACTCACATCCTTCACCAAATTCACCTTTTCATTTTGGCCTAATTTTACATTTTCCTCGTTGTAGCAATTGTTCTCGATAATTTCTGTAAATAGTCTGTTTAAGCTTTAGAAAATATATGTTAAAACATACACAAACAGATATCACAGTATATTCCAAGGTACATTATTTCCGTCAAAGGGTTGTCTGCAAAAAATCGTCAATCGTAATTTGCGATCGATCAGCGATAATATTGCACTGCAAGTAGAATTTTATTCGATCAGACCACTTTAAACCTCTCTCAACAAAATTCCCGTAGGATTGACTATCGATTACCGAAAACTGCTTCAAAATCGGGACAGTAGTTTTTACGTGAATTCCGAACAAACAGACAAGCACGAAAAAGTGTAAGAAACAAAAAGCTACAATTTTATAATACTATAGAAGATAGGTAACTCAAGCGTACCTAGCTCACTTAGGGTATATGCAAAATGTGTCCGTTGTTTTCTAATTAAAAATCACCTTCGCATTCACCATGACCTTCCACAACCTTTTCCGTATTACAATTATTCCACATATTATAGACCTTACAACTTTCAATGCAAACCTGTTTGTCATTTAGGATTTAAATTGCAACCAGTTGAGTGTGTTTTTTATTCGAACTAAAAATATATTTTTAAACTAGAATATACCTGCGACTTCGTCCACGCGTGACTTGAAATTCCCATATTACTCCCGGGACACAAAGAAGATAATGTAAAAAGAATCTAAGCTATCATTTTATTGAAAAGAATTTCGTATTAGGCTAGTTTTATTCACCCGAACAACTTCAACGGGGGGAATGAATCCCGGCTCCCGTAAAGTAGCTCAAATTTTTAATCTTCAAATTTTCTGTCCATCAGCGAAAACCGCATCGAATACGGCTCAGTAGTTTTAGCACCCGATTCTAGCTCCTCCTACCGGTTCCACTTGTAAATCTAAACTCCAACACACAAAAACGAATCATCAAAATCGGTAAAGCCGTTCTCAAGTTATGTGCGATGGCGCGATGCCTTTCTACGATTCATTTCTATCTATATCGATTATAAATGTGAAACTGTGTTTATTATTTTACGTTCGTTTACTTATCTTAGCGATCTTGTGAATTAATGCGAATGCATCAATTAACGTGAAATTTGATATATAATTTTATTTTTGATAAGGAGTATGAATGCAGGCAATGTTCACCAGAAGTTTACGCAAACAGCGTTGCCTGGCTGGCCTACTTGAAGAATGAAATTTAGAAGGCGATTAATGAAAAATGAAAAATAAACGTCTCGTCATACCATTTTAATATTAAATACTACTAACTATATTTACAATCTTAAACTTATATTAACACAGGTACATAAAACACAAGGGCTACATTCCATTAGGGCCCAACGACCACGTTCACGACCGTGATTTCTTCCGTTCCACTTGCTTGCCGGCGTAATAATTGTAAACCCAAGTTGAATGATTATTCGACGTATTGACGTGGGTCGGTGTGCGACTTGTGTGATCGAGAATAATGTCGTCATTAATGACGTCTTCGCACAACGACCGCGGCCGGCTTGTGGAATGGCTAACGGAACATTTTGAGCGTTGTGAGCTATTAATGGAACGCGCTGAAGAAATCATCTTTGGCTGCCAAAGAAGAATATTGACAAAGCAATCGGTTTAATCATATTTTCGTCATGAATATAAGACAATATTAATGCTCTTTTCTCGGTTTATTCTAATATAGACAGAATTAAGTGGTATCAGTATCAGTTTTGATATTGAATTTAATAGAAACTTTATTTATTTTCACACACAACAATTTACAAATAATAAGTAGCCGTTGTATGAGACTAGTGCCTGTTGTAATTCTGTGCACATCTGTATTACAAATAACCAGTGCTTCACTCTACGGTAAAAAAACTAAGTACATATTAATGGTAAGATATAGTATTGTGTGTGTATTGTTTTTAATTTTCACATACATAGTTTGAAAGTTTATGTAGACTAGTCGCCCGTGGTGAAAATTCGTTCATAATAATCAATTTAAATTATAAGTTTGAACATTAATAAGGTTCTGTTGTCAATGACTATACTTCTATAATCACAGATTTGGCCAAGGCTGTTAATTTGACTTAAACAATAAACAAAAGAGTATATAATTATGCGTCTGTGTGTTAAATACATGGTAGTGGGTGTAATGTATTTTTTATTGATATAATGTATTTTTATGCATAATTTTTAAAAAAATGGCATTCTGCACTCCTTCTCTATATCTTCTCTATGTGTGCGAAATTTCATACTCCTCAACCGCGTAGTTTTCGTAAAAAGGAGTACAAAGTTTTTGCTGTGTTTTTGCTTCAGATACTTTGTTTTATTTTTGTATACTGTTTAGAATATTTGCAAACCATTTAAATAATAAAAATCCCGGTTCACACATTACTTAAATTAAATTTAGAAAATTTTCTGTTAATAAATACTATATTTTTTAGTATTTATTGTATGTCTACGATAATCCCACAAACGATACAAAATCTCAATGAAACTCGATACCGAATCACATAACATTGTTCTCCCAGAACATAATTAAAGCATTAGATATTTGTTTTGAGTCCATTCAAAATCATACAAAGTTAGAGATTCTATTTCGTCTTGAAATAACACCTCCGTCACCTATTGAAAAGAATATGTCGTATTTGAAAATAAATATAAAACAACCTTATTTATAAAAAAGTATTATCACCCGAGATAGTCGTTTTCATCCCACAAAGTTCAATAAATAATGTTAGTTTCAAACAAGTTAGTTTCTAGTTAAGCGTCCGCGGCTGCTCCATCATCTACAAGTAGTTCGTTTAAGGGAATGCTGTTGAAGATCTTATTCAGGAACGCCTTGACGACAGCTGCACTGGTCTCTTCTATCAAAGGAGTCAAGATATCCAAGACCACGTTCGGATTGGCATTGAAGAACGTTGCAGCCGAAGATGCTATAAAATAATATAATAAATATAAATAAATGAATATAGATTTTGATAATTTATACTAAAATTATGTATTTCACTTAATAGTTGGAGATTGTAAAACCCTTGGAATCTTGGGTAATATATAAAGAGCACACTCAAACTATTAAAAACCAACTGTCAGCTAAAAAATCGCGCGGGTGAGTTCAACGTATTTTATAACTGGAGAAATGAATGCTCACCGCCTCCGCTGGCTGGGTCACATGAAATCGATGCAGGAGAAACCAATGCTTCAAGCGTCTAAGAGAAACCACTACAATGCATTTCCATAATAAATATTGTCGTCTACAGCGTTACGGTAGACGCAACCTACTGTTTGTAGCGGACCCACCTTCTTATAAATAAAATTATAAATACCCTTATTATAAAGAAAGATTCTGTACCTGCAGCAGGCCTTTGTGTATCTTCAACAGCTATTTGTCCATGACCGATTCTGACTTTGGTGATAACCTTGTCAGCTTGAAGGTACTGTACACCGTCCTTAGTAATCGGCTTAGCAGTGCCCTTGGCGACAACAGTTATTGAAGCTGAAAAAAAAATTACGCTATTTTTATATTATGCCAAACAAGATCCAATTTAAAAAAAAGAAAAAATGGGGACATCGTTCTCTTTTGCCTTTATATCAGCAAATCATTCCCGAGACCGTAAAAGTTGAGGTCAACAGGCAAACATTTACATCAAATTCAATGTTTTAGGACATATGGCAATAGATTAGCATCCACTGTAGCCCTAGTAGGAATTATTGAATTTACAACCAACGTCCATAAAAGTAAATAGAAAATTGCATTTATCGTTTTCCATAAAATAAAATCCAATCGCATGTTTCCTGGCAATACTCATGCGTATGTATTGAGGTGAAATGATTACGATTTCGTTGCATTCGCAAAATGGACTTAACTGGGTTACTTGCGTCACTGACAGTGAAATAACAACGTTTTCCTTTACAATAGTAGTCAACATAAAAAAACTACTTATATATCTATAAATGATGATAAATAATATATTATTACAGTGACCTTGGCACAGTATTCTACTAGTCTTAGAGAATTATATACAATACTAAGATATTGCTGTGACTTCGTCCACGCTTGAATTGAAATTCCCGCGGGATTCTCGGGATACAAAGTACCACAGCATTTAAAAAAGAATGTAATATATCGTTCAAGTGAAAAATGTATCGGAATAAGCTTATTTTAACATATCTGAACAATTTTGAACAGCTCCCGAAAAAAAATCCGCGAGGTTACCGGGATAAAAAATAGCACACATTTTTAATTGAACAAAATTTGCTGTCACTTAGCGAAAACCGCAATGAAATCGTCCCGGTAGTTTTTACGTAAATCCCGTACAAACAGAAGAACAGATAAACATACAAAAAACAAAAATAAATTAATCGTGTTCTCCATCGTTTGAATAGTGTATTCTCCAGTTGTAGTTTTTTAATAGCTTCAATTTACAGACATGGTATATTTAGAGTTTTACAGTAATATAGTTAACTAATATAAAATAAATTAGTCTAAGTTTTCTTTATTGTACTTAATTTATAATATATTGCACTTATTACATAGTTTAATATCATATACACCGATCACAGCAAGGCATTTGATCGTGTAAACCACAGTATTCTTCTTTGTCAGCTTAAGAATATTGGTAATTGAGGAGTTTTACTAATATGGTTCTCATCTTAAATAGAAAATAAGCCGCAAGCTGTCTTTTTGAATAATTACCTATCGTGTTCGTTGAAGATTCCGAGTAGAATTCCACAAGGCGCTTTACTCGGATCTATTTTTTATTATTTAGATATATCAATCATATCGAGCACTTTCTGCCAAAATCTAAACTTTTGTACTTCATATATTGTATGAAAATGTTTATCACCATATCATCAGTTGACGATACATATGATCTTCAGGATACGTATAAAGGTTTTAACAATAAATAGCCTGTCGTAGGTTGGCGGATGTTCAAAGCGTACAAAAAACTTACAGAAGTTTCCTTGGAGTTTTCCTTTGCCACTGATGTCTATGGTGAGAATCTGAGAGCCCCGCACGTCGTAGTCTGCATTCACTACCAATTTCGGGAACGTCATCTTGATTTCACCTGCATACTTATTGTTTAAGTTTAATCTGAAAAATGAGTAAAACAAAATTATATCTCTCGAAAATATTTAAAATCCTATTTTTACAAACACATTATAAAGCTATAATGGTCTTTCAATCAAACTATAATAAAGCTATAACAATTTTTCCATTAAACACTACTTAAACCAAAAAACTGGAGTAAAAAATTGTATAGCGTATTAAATTTTATCGAAATCAGATGAATTTATATGATTGACGTCGCTCTCATAAAAATTATATTGTAAAATATTTTTTTGTTTTAAAGCCTTGAAAAAGATTGGTTATGAAATCGTATTTATAATTATACACTTTCTATAACAAGAAGAAAACAATGACAACCGGTAATAATTTAGTACAAAAGAGTTGAGTAAAAAAACGGATATTACGAATTGCGAGTACGAATTTTAGTATGCTTTTGATAATATTGTTGAAGGTACATTTTATCCTACAGAGTGGAATATTTTCCATGGGATATGGGTAACAAGTGAAGTCGTGGTAAAGTAACGGCTAGCTCACGTGCCCCAGCCTCGAAGGGCGCGGATTCAAGTCCAATTTTCTCACCTAAAGTGCATATTGTTACAATTACCACGAGCTAACAACAGCGAAGAAAAACATCGTGATAACCGTCGTGTCAACGTTGTCAAAACGTCTTGGACAAACCTGGCAGGTATATACTGTCCATTCCCCAATACTGGGAGGCTCGAGCCCAGCAATGGAACGTTTTTGGGCTATTAAATATTATACGGATAACAAAATTACGGCAGCGAAATGTTGATTAAACGCAAAAAATATTTCTTGTTATATTGTTGTTGTGTATCTTGTGTGTTATATTACGAAAATGATTATGTAACTTTTGCGACAAAGTTACAATCACCTGTCTTTAATAAAGTTATAACTGTTTTTAAGATTATAGCTGCATTCAACAAGCTAAGATTGCTAAATCTATAAACACTAACACACTTGGAACATAATGTTGCAATCCTACCTACTATCTAATTGTATTACATTTCTCGTGTAATTATTACATGCGTGCGTTACTTTTAATGAATTAACACATTGTGGCAACGTCGTGTATACGAGTGATAATCTTGTGTCTTTTATGAGATAACAATTGTTCTTTGGCAGCATGGACACATCGCACGCTTAAAATTATAGAGACCTAAATCAAAAGTTGGGCCCATTGGATGTAAATAACTATTACATAAAAAATAAGGTACAAAATTGAAGAACTTGATATTTTTAATTAGGTCTCTATAATTCTAAGAGTGCGACATATTTTTTATTAAAATGTATTGTATCGTGTCTATACTATAACTAAAATATCGGCCATTTACGCGTCGGAGGATTCCGTATATTTGTTTAACGTCCGGTCTTTTTATACTTTAATCACAGAACCTTAAATAGCTTTAGGATTAAGTTTGAAAAATATCTCAGAAATTACTCAATTCTTTAAGCATATTTTTGTTAAAAGTATTTTTTAAACTTTACCCCTTGAATTTGACGATCTTTCATAATTCATTTTCACAGAGACATGACTATTTTATAAGAGTTCATTCTTTGGCAAAACGATACGAACATGAAGATGTTGGAAAACTACTGTATTATAATTAAATGATGGTAAGAAGTTTTCGCAGTAGACTAGTAGAACATTTGAAACTAGTGTGTTTCTAGTGAGGTACTTGTAAATGTTTTGCATCGAACTCGCCGCTTCTGTTTGAACTGTACAAAATGTACTAATAGTAACTATTCAAACATTCCCTTCAAGTAACAACTAATACTAGAAATAAAGTTAAAGTAACAATACTTCAAAATGTTTATGTAGGAAATTACACAAAAGGTAGCTATTTCACAACGTAAGAACCACAGAGGGCGTAAGGTCGTAATAGCGATGCGTTCCTGTCCGAAACAAGCTCATTATAAGTACAGACTTTCACTTTTATAGAAATATGCTCACAAGCCGCTAGTTTGTCTTGATTATACGATATACACAAATGATAAATAATCAACATCTTTATAATTGTCTAACACAATTTAGAATTAAAGTATAAAAACCAACTACATTATTTTTAATTGCAAAATTACCACCGAATGTTCTATAAATGATCTAATAAAAAAAATTAAAACCCCTTCAATTATCTGTGGTCAATAAGAAATATGGAAAATTTTGGCTAAATTTAACTTAATAAAAACACAAGCAAGTAATTTATAAAGAAATGAATGGCTGTAGTCAGAGTCATTTGTATTCATTTGTTAACTGGGATTTTTCCAAGACGAAACAACTGACGATGACGCAATGATGCAGGCGACCCTCGTAATGCAAAGTTGTTCCCGACGCAGATAGAGGTTTGTAACACCAAGGTCGAAGCCAATGGATTGCCAGTCTTTAGGATGAGATAAAAGGGTCAGCCAATAGAAAAAGTGATACGACAACGAAGTATAGTGATGGGGGGAATGGGGGAAGTGGAATAAATAGGTGTTCTGTGAGAATGTCTAATCACATTTGAGTACACAATTGAGTACGCCCTAAGAAAAATCAAAATTATCAATCTACGGAAAACAGTTATTTCAGGGACCAAGAAAAATTTAGGACGAGAACTACTTGGCTGAAGAGCTTCAGGGTGTCGAGCGAGTTCTACAACGCAATCAGCTGAATACTCCACACCAACGTCACAAGTGCTCCAAACCACTCTCTCTGCTATCCTGTTTTTACATCAAGGGAGTCACAGACAGAGTTGGTCATATCCTTAGGCGAGCTTCAATTAAAACATATTTCATGCCGCTCAAAAAGATTACTCAGTTTTTGAGACCTGTAAAATAGTGCAATATTCCACTCCAGGATGCAGGTGTTGAGTGCATTGCGAGTGTGGTTTATTATAAATTGGACAAACACAGGTAAGAGATTGCTGATATGAAAGATACAAGGTCTAGAAAGTCTGCAATTAATGAACACATACTGGATACACCCAACCACTTCGTCAGATTCGATAAATCATACCCAGAATAATGCATGAGCCAATTGAAATAAAAAAAAACACACAAATTTCAATAGAGAAGATGATAGGCAAGTAACCTGACATTTGTGTCATGTCATTAAAACTATTAGGTAAGACAAACCCCAGCAAAATCAACTGTCAGGTCTCAAGACTTTGTGAGCATTTTCTGCGTGCACCAGAACACAAAGCAATGATTGACAATTTTCTTTTTCTTTTACCTCCGACGGACCAAGAGACAGACATAGGATACTTTTTATCCCGTTGAAACCGGTAGGTAACGCTGAGATCGGGTTCTAGAATCCTCCTAATCACCTGGAGCGATTTTGGTGGTTTTGTTTTTGTGTATTTGAGTGGGTGTTTGTTGGTTTGGATTCACAATTAGAACCACTAGGTGACACTAAGATCGGGTCCTAGATTTTTATTTTTTCAGGGCAGGACGTCTGTCGGGGCCGCTAGTATTGTATAAAAACATTAGAGCAAGGCATGTTGCCGAAGAGTTTCTTGCGCTACTTCTTCTCTTCTAGCCATTACATATGCCAAGCGATGGTAAATTAGATTAAGCTACTATAGAGTAAATAGTAAACAAAATTAAAACGAAATAATTAAAATGAACAAATTAGCGGAAGGCTAAATAAAACTTTAACAATACTCGTTGGCACTTGATATCTTTGTCTTCCCTGATCACACTCGACATCTTTATCATCCCGAAAAATCAATAAATTACCGCGCTTAAAACCGTTAAAACGTAGTTTTATTATAAACCAACTGCTTACTTTAACTTTTCTATCTTGAAATCTGACCCACCATACGCCTTCGCGTTTTTCACAGTTGCCTTTATCCTTAGGCTTTGAGCAGTTCTGTCCAATTTCAAGTTTGGTACTGTAAACGGGTCTACGGAAGGAATATTTACTTCTGGAATACCTTCCTTCAATTTCGCTCTCATATTTTCTATTCCTTGGAGAGCACATTTCTCAATTTCGGGGTCGCTTCTTTTACATGATGGGAAATAATCCGCTGTAAAAGAAAACAATAAGAACATTAACACAGTATTATAAGGCTGGTGGGCAGACATTTGACCGACGGTTAACATGAAATATTCGCTGTTTAGCTATAATTTTGTTTTAACCATCAGTTAAAAATGTCTATGCACACAAAACTAAGTGAATTCACTTTTGAAAGAAAACTAGCATATAACTTCTGCATTGAATTTAATGTTTCAATTCCAACTCGCATTAGCCTGTTTGTAAGCAATTAACAATAGAAAAATTACCGCGACATTTGACAATTGTCCTCGTCCTGTATTTTATTAATTTGTGTCATGAATAATTCGTAGATTGATTACTGTCAATAACTTTGACATTTAATGTGTCTGAAAAACTAATTGATAATTTAACTTTCCAGTAGCTTTTAACACAATAATTTTTAGAAACTACAAACATTAAAGTAACACGTGAAGACTTATCAATAGGTTTTCTTAACGTACCTTTGGACCTTACTTATTAAGGTTAGCCGTCTGGTAACCCCCCGAACAAAATAAAATATAACAGCAGTGGAAATTTTAAACGTTATAAAGGACCTGGTACTTTTCAGTAGAATCAAAAAATAAGATTTCGTCTTTAAAAAAACATCTTAATATAACAACTTTATAATGTTTGCGTATTAATTCATCTTCGACAAAACAATACTCTTCATTCATATTAAAGTTCGTAGTGATGTTGGAATAAATTATATGCCTTACAGCATAGCCAACAGACAATAATTTAGACTTGATTTACGCGCCCAAATAAAGTTTTATACTATGTTGTCACTTGCACAAAACAGTGCTTCATTTAAAAGCTATCAAAGTTTTAATAAAATACAGATTGATAGAGAATGAAAATCTCAAGGGTATAAAAATGTATGAACGACAAGGGATTTCTTGCCACGGTATTTGAAATTTCAACCGTTGATAAGGCGGTGAGTAATCTATCCTAAATTACATACAACCGCGTACTACGACACTAATAACCGCAGACGATTACTTTTGCATAACCGCTGCATAATATCTAACCATAAGCCAGTCGTCCGGAAAAGTCGTCAACTCCCATTCCGGTGTTTAGTGAACGGAATAGGCCTTGGGCTTATTAAGTTTCCTCTACTTTAACAAGCATGGTAACCACTGTTACATGTTTTATGTATAAAATTATCTTTTTCTTCACTGGGAAATCATGGTGAAAAATAATCTATTGCATGATAGCCAATATTGTCGGTACAGCGTATTTTGATCATACAATTTCTTTATTAAGTTAGACAAACATATCAACATCGCCGTTAAGTGCAGCACTTGTACGGAACAAGGTGCAAAGTGCATCTCAGTTCTTAATGATATGTATAACTAATCGTGATTTTGCGTAGTACATCTTCCCCACCGGAGTAATTCGTCAACAAGTACTATATCCCAATACACCATCTGGCGGAATGGATTAGAACAGAACGGAACACACACACATTTGCAGTAGCATACCTTATAATTTAGGAATGTCTGTTTTATATATCCAAATAACTTCCATTTAAATGAAAACTGCTATTTATATGATGCCTAATCGTAAGTTACTATTTTTAGTTTTTGTATCTCATTGTATCAGAAGGTTTCCGGGAACTCCGAAAAGGCTAAATAAATGTCAATGTAAATTTTAGGAATTAAAATTGTTATGTTATCTTAAATTGCCAAGTATTTTTTTTATTGACATATAAGCAATACAAGGTACAATAGTACTAATACAAAAAGAAGAGTTAAGTAATATAAGAGACGCCACAAAAGAAACCGTTTCTCGAGCTAAGTTTCCTTAGAGCCTGTGTGGCAGGAGAAACCGGTGTTTTGATATCTTATAGATTTCAGAAGGTGAAGATAAACTCTTCAAGACCGAATTGGCAGATATAGTTAGCCAGACTAGTATGGCGATGACTCATAAATGACAGTGATCTAGGCTCTGTTTGCTACTGATAGTCTTAAAGGATTGTGAGTATAATTCAATTAACCATAAGGTTGAAGTAAGTTTTTTAATGTATTTAGTTTACAATATTGTAAGTACTTAGGATGTTCTGTTCAAAGCAAGTCTTTTCTTAAAAACGTTTTATTATTTAAGTAACGTACAAAAGTAATTAAAACTGAGGACTGTACAGTAAAACAAACAAAAGTTCGCAACAATTTCTTAAATAACCAACGACATTTACAAAAGCAAGTTGCAACACCAGTTTATAATGATTAATATCTCAACTGAAATATAGGGATTAAGATTACAAACAACAGCCTTGAAACTGTATTAAGGTTCCTACTTTTACTTGAAAACTATTAGCCTAAGATTGGTTCGAAGACAGCATGGGATAAAAGTTAATATACGTATATGTATCCTATGAAAACATAACATTTTTCGTTAGTCCTGTCATTCACTTTCTTCCAATTATTTGAGGCCGGTACAATATGTCTTTTGCTTCCATACTCCTCCATGTAATTCTTCGCACCATTTATTCGTCTCGTTTTTGGTTTATTTTACATTTGTGTCCATCAAACCTCCAGTTTAAGACTGTTTTTCTCACGTGATTTTCATCCCTCCTCCTGACATGCCTAATCTTCTTTTTCTTAATTTTCACGTTTCTAACTTTCAAAGATCTCTGATGTACTCCTTTCTCACATTGTCGATTCTTGTAACACCTCACATCCATCTCAACCATTATATGTCAATCGATTCATTCAATTTATTTCGGGTGTAATTTGAATCTGTATCTCATGGAAGTTATCTCATTCATCATCAACGGAGCGTTAAATCCCAGTTGCGTTTGGAGCGTTCACTCCGATGCCAGGGTCCGCTTTCCTACTTTTGTACTCCACTTCGCGTGGACTTCAGCATCTTCCGCTTGACCGCACCGAGACCATTGGTACGCATGTCATCCTTCACAACGCCAAGCCCGCATTTCTTGGCCTTTTCCCTTCGACTGGGACATGGCGGAGTTGGCACGGCTAGAGTTATTACACACATAATTAGCCCTCTCCGTAAAACGTGACCGTACCAGCGTAAGCAACACTCTTGCAGTTTGTCTGCTGTGTCACGAACTTGAAGAATGCTGCGGATGCGGGACTTCCTGACACGGCCTTTCCGCGTGACTCCACACATCCATCGCAATATATGCATCTCCTCGACACACAGTTCTTGTTTGTATCGCTCAAATACAGACCGCGCTTCATGCCATACAAAAGGACAGGTCTAATAATTGATTTACAGACCTTTTTATTTTAATTTAACCGGCATTTTGGGATTACTAATGACACCTGTCACCTTACACTACTAGGCCTAAGCTGCTGAGATAAGAGCCTTGTCGTGGAGATCGATATCCCCGGACGCCCTAAGCACACATCCCAAGTACGCAAACCGACCCATGCGCTTATCCGTACCTTCGCCTATGCACACGGATGAGAGATCTGTAATGTTGCAGGTCAAGTACTCAGTCTTCGCTACATTTAGATTCAAACCAGACATTTTCCCATTATCATGGATCAAAAGTACCCTATGTTTATTCGCACAACCAAGTGTACGTAGATATATTAAATACAATACAGACGGTTGAATTTTAGACTTCTATGGGGACTTTGAGCGTCTACTAAGAGTTTTCAAAGCTCATTATCGTTTGTTAAGGTTATCAGAGATGAAGATCGATTTGCGCATTCAGAGTTGTAAGTAGCTTGTAAATCTTCTGTAATGGTTTATACAACATAGTTTTTTTTAGTTTTTTTTACAACATAGTTTTTTAAGGTCCTTCAGGCCAGGCGGCCCTCTAACGTAGTCAGGGACTCTGTATGTATTCTTTTCCAAAGTGATCTTTTAAGCGCGTGTTCTTTTCCATTAAATTCATTAGATGATAGATAGATACACAAATAACACTTTATTGCTCACCAAATATACAATTTCAAAAATACACAATTAAGTATTGTCATGGTAGAAACAATAGGTAGCCTAATCTAATCCTAATCTGGCGATGTAGGGGGATCGTAGGATTCATTATTATTTATGCTTTATTTGTACACGATTTCAACTTTCTTCTATCCTTATTTACTTCTATTATTTTTTTGCATATATTTATATTATATAGAGTTATGTTCTATCTAGTTCTGAGTTAGATTTTTATAATATCAATAATTTATAAAAGATTAAACATAATAATACTCACGCGTAACTCTGGCGTAAGCACAGACCACGATAACACAAAGTAGAACTATTACAAACTTCATTTTACCAGTGATTGAAATACTATGAATATATAAATTTTATACTCTGATTTATTGTGAAATTTATTTATATTTTTATCATTATCAAACTACGATCGTACAACGATTGCCGTTCACCGGTTAGCCGCGAAATGTGCGCGGGCGCCGAAATATCTGATATTTGTAGAGGGAGAATGGACTTGTCGACTGGTTGTCGTTAGGCAAGCTTACTAGAAAACAACGAAAAATTGCTAAATTCACGCAGGGACATCCTGTAGGGGATTTTCCTGTTATTATAGTGATGATTAAAATTAACGAGTAAAATTCGCCTCAAAATCTGTAATTATTTCATAACGATTTTGTTTATAAAATTTTATAGTACAGACCGCAAATGTCTAGTCGCCTCTTTTATTGTTAGCAACACTATAAATAAGGTTTTTATTATGATTGAATAAGGTGTTTCAATACATAATGTAAAAAGGTGCAAAATTTGCTGGAAATCATTTCATAATTATATATACATATTTCCTAAGTTCGAAAAAAATGATGGTTTTGTTCAATACTCAAAAAATCGCTTAAATCAATAGCCTTTCACCCACCCTTATGATACAAAATTATTTGGCAGAAACATGTTTTATTATGTGTTGACAGGAAATTAGGAGTAACCGTCGTATATATTTCCACACACATAATATTACGTGCTCCAGTATATATAATATGATATATACAATAAACATGTCGTGGTAGCGTAAAGTAAGTTCCCCACACGTCCCAACTATTAAGGGTGTGGATTCGAATCCTGGCCAGAACGAATACACCACTTACACAGTTTTCTGACTTAATGAGCATTGTTACAATTACGAAGTGCTAACGACTGTGAAGGAAAACATCGTGATGACCTGCACATTGAGATAACCGTTGTGTCAAACCTGTCAAGCTGCCCTGGACACGCATGGAGGGTAAACTGTCCGTTCCCCTATAAATGGGAGGCCTCAGCCCAGCAGTAGGTCCTTTATGGGCTGTTATTATTATTAGCAGAAGGTGATGTCAGGAGCCTTAAGAACAGACGAGCGTGCATGACAAGAGCTATGAATGTCAAAGAAGCAAGTGAGGTGTGTAAGTTTGGGCCCGTGTGGCGCTCTGTTGTTCGTGCCTACCCCGCAAGAGACCTGGCGTGACGTTATGTATGTATGTATTATTATTTTAATTACATACAAAAAACACTACATAGCTGGAGCTTTTAATAGTTTGTGGATATCGTTAAACATATTTTCATAAACTATGTAGGGAAATGTTCACTTTTAAATTAGTACACTTACAGCAATAAAGCCGTCCGTGTACTAATATGTCTTTTTTGTTCGTTATAAACTTCGGTTCGTTTGTTTAATCTATACATACATAAAACGTGCATTTCTCTTTAACAATGTTATACAAAATTCTAAAGCAATTCAAGTTGATAGAGCTATAAGCAATACCAACAAAAATTGGTTTGAATTTAATTTCTTGAGTAGTTTGTGAGATATGGAGTTATTTGATTCAATTTGTTCTAGTGGGTATTACATAATCACATACAATAAACAGTGGACGTTTATGAGGTCAACGGGACCTTCACATTAAAGTAACAGGCACTTGACTTATTTTTTATGATACACAAACAACTAGATACCAAAATTAAATCTCCTCTAATGCACTCGGATATGTAATTAAAAAACTAGTCATGTATTCGAGAAAAATACCAAGGTCGTGTGTACAAAAAAATAAACGATCAGAACTCAAATATTAGCTACCAAACACATTTATTATTTCGCAAGTACTCCATTGCAGTCATAACAAATATTCTACATGTTATGTATTTAAATGACGGTCATTATAAACAAGTGTTTATTAACTCCTATATGTATTCCTAGACGGTAAACCGGAAATTGATGTAATACAATACAGCGTAAACTAATCATACACATTTATATAACTAAACAATGGGAATTATGTAGCGATGATTTAAAATATGTACATGTCCGCAATACTTGAAGACAAAAGTTTTCGAACAGTGCGTCCTCCCCGTCCTGACCTACGGCGCCGAGACTTGGACACTGACGGCAGGATTGGTCCACAAGTTCCAAGTCGCTCAACGGGCTATGGAGCGAGCTATGTTGGGTGTTTCTCTTATGGATAAAATTATAAATGAGGATATCCGTAAGAGAACCAAGGTAACCGCAGTGGGCCGGTCACGTCTGTCGCAGGAGCGATGGCCGATGGAGCAAACGAGTCCTGGAGTGGAGACCGCGTCTCGGTAGACGTAGTGTCGGACGCCTTCCAGCCCGATGGACCGACGACCTATGCATGGTTGCGGGTGCTGGATGAGGAAATCGGAGGACAGGGATGAGTGGCGCCGTCTTGGGGAGGCCTACGTCCTGCAGTGGACTGCGAATGGCTGACGACGACGACATGTCATCGACCCATATAGAGACAGTACAATAAAAAAATGACTGTAACATACGTAGATAGACGGATAGAATGACAGATAAAAAATGGACAAATGTACAGATGGACATATTTTTTACGATTTGGAATGATTTTAAAGATAGCCCTTCGCAGATTGTGAGGCATGTTAGAACTTTTAAGGATGTATTTTTTTTCATTAATGTAGGCGACTTGCATTTGTAAGATTTACGGTATCAGACAGCTGGAATACCCAGTAAAACATACCGATATTTCTTCCATCGCCTTTTTTTCAGGAACGCGAGTAAACAGAATAACAAAACATTTGCGACTGGCAAGGCCATGAGACCGTACATGTCCCAGGGTATGAGCATCCGACTCGAACAATGATAATTTACACCTAGTACGGAATGGGTGTCCCATGACACCTACCCTCAAATAGTTGAGGTAAACGGGCGCGGAACACCGGCGCGTTAGGGCGTGTTCAGATGACACGCGTCGACCACGGACAGGGCCCGCACACGCGTTGTGCTCGCCTTACACCCGCGCTCGGCACGCGCCAACTCAGCGCACGCCTCGCGCCCGCATATACTACTAGTACTAGATCACAGTCAAAATACCACACTAGCTATAGCACGGGCGCGAGGCGTGCGCGAGGCGGGCGCGAGGCGTATGCGGGTGGACTTCGATAAATGCAATTTGAGATCTATTGATGTGTCAAAAGACTTAATATACAAACAATGAATTTCAAAGCGGGTTAGACGCGGGTGCTGAGCGCGTGGCGTGCGCTTACCGGACGCGTGTCGTCTGAACGCGGCCTTATTATTCCGGCAGGGTACAGAGCCCTAACAAATAAACGGGTTTCCAAAATTTTCACTCTTAACCAGCATTACAACAATACGGAACAAGATTTTACTAATGCGGTATTTAAATGACATACAGTCGACTCTAGATAATTTGACACTCAAGAGACCAGAGAAAAGTTTCAAATTACCAAAAGTTCAAAATAAGAGGAGTTGTCAACAAGTATTGTTAAAGTTTTATTTAGCCTACCGCCAACTTGTTCATTTTAATTATTTAGTTTAAATTTTGTATATGGTCATTATTTACTCTATGGGAGCCTAATATAATTTACCACCGCTTCGCAACATGTTATGGCCAGAAGAGAAAAAGCGTGCACCGGAACACAAATCAACTACACTGATAATTTAAATTATTTTCCTTCCCCCCACATTAATATTATACAAAATGCTAGGCATGTTCGCTGAAGAGTTTCTTGCGCCGCTTCTTCTCTTCAAGCCATAACATGTTGCGAAACTCGTGAATTATTAAATTAACGAGTGTAAAACTATCGAGAGTCGACTGTACTTAAATAGCTATGTATATTTTAAACATATTTTACACCTACTTAAGAAACCAATCAACTATGTTGACTAATAATAATGGTATTATAATTTATAAAAGCAATAAAACAATTCATATATCATTAACCTTCACATTAAGCACTACCATTATGAACTTCACAATTTTAAATTATGCAAATTAACATTTTATTAAACCGCTTAAAAAAAAGAATATACACTGACGGACTCATAAACTGCATCAACTTTGAAATAAATATTTTAACCAAGTATGCAAACTTTCTATACAGATTTAAATTGAAACCTCTAGATTGGTTAGTGAACTTTAAAACAGCGTAGGGTCATATCCTTAAGTTTAAGTTTCTATACTGGAAAGGACCTTAAGACTTTTTTTAAAGAAAAAACAGAAATTTAAAGAAAATTGGTTTAATAAAAAAATTGGTTTTAACAATAGACACAAACTTTATGCAAAGGTTTATTTATGTTTTAATAAGGTGTATTACCTACACGTGCCCTTATTACGGATTCTAATCGGTTCCGCATAGATTTTATTAGGGTTATTAAAAGATCTTGCGGAATATTGTCCCATTCTTCTGAAAGTGCCGTTATTAGTGCTGCCACTGTCGTGGGCAAAGGGTTTCTCGTATATACAGCTCTTTTTAAATTGTCCCAAACATGCTCAATGGGATTAAGATCCGGGCTGCGTCCTGGCCAATTCATTGTACGTATCCCAACCTCTTCGCAATATTGTCGAACTTGTGCAGCAGCGTGCGGCAGGGCATTATCCTGCATTAAAGTAAAATTTTCGCCTATGAATCCCATGTAAGGCACCACGTGATCTTCTAAGATCTCTGTTATGTAGCGATGTGCAGTTAAACCCCCTCTATTACCGTTTTGACGGACCATGTCTAAGAACACAAGTTCTGTTCGCCCGTTCATCGATATGCCACCCCAGACCATACACGAACCGCCTCCAAAAGGAACACGCTCCTCAATGCAACTTTGAGCATATCGCTCCCGACGTCGACGATAGACTCTTCTGCGACCATCTGCACCATATAAACATGTCCTACACTCGTCCGTGAACAGTACAGAGGTCCATTGCTCTTCTGTCCAATTCAGGTGATCACGCGCAAATCTTAAGCGAGCTTGTCTGTGAGCTACAGACAACTTTGGACCATTTGCTGGTCTAAAAGGGGTGATATCCGCTTCCTTTAACCTTCTTCTTATTGTTCGTGCACTGACGTTTACTCCACGCACTTTATTAAGCTCTGTTTTGATGTTAACAGACGTGAGGAAACAATTTCGCAGGGAAGTTGTAACAATAAATCGGTCATCACGACCGGTGGTTGCTCGAGTTCTGCCTGTACCACGTCTCCTTCTGTAAGAACCTGGTTCCACAAACCTTCTGTATATTCTAGAAACCGTAGACTGGTTTAAATTTAAATTTCTACCAATCGTTCGTTGATCCAAGCCTTCCCGCACCAATGCCACAATTTGAGCCGCTTGTTCGGACGAAGTATCCATATTATGGTTCAAAATCTCTCGATGAGTTAAAAAACTAACCCAACAATTCTGCTGGTAACAATAATTCAATTGACAAAAGAATAAAAAATCAATGAGAATCAATTTAAAACTTTGCTATAAATAACACGCAAATGTGATACTACGAGTAAATTTTCTTTACCCGGCCATATTCTTGTTTTACTGCAGTTCTATTTTTAAATTTTCCTTTTTTTGAGATTCAGTCTCTCCATATTTATATATTTAATCTAAAAAGTTTGCATACTTATTTTAAAAAATCATTTCAAAGTAATCCTGAACTTTGATGCAGTTTATGAATCCGTCAGTTTATATATGAAAGATAGGAAACGGATAGTTCCGAGATAGGTTACGTATAACCAAAAGTACTGTAATTTAACAAAAACAAATGTAAAAATTTCTGGAAATTTTACGAATCGAATCGTCCAAGTGCGTGTCGGACCACGCACATTGAAGGATTCTATAGAGGTGACGAACTTGTATTGCTTTTGTCATTCTACTAACTAAAAAAATATTCGAAAATAATTCATAGCCCATAGGTATTTTTTATGATAACTAGGTTCCCTTTTCACCACGATCACTAATATTAAATAATGACGCGGTCCTACATGGAGCAGGTTAGCCCATAAAATGCCTTGACACGAGACTTGAAGACATCCACACACCCCCCCCTATAATGAGAGGCCCGTGCCCAGCAGTGGAAGATTTATAGGCTGATAGTATATTTATTTAGAAAACGTCAATTAATGTTCAAGCGTCGTTTAAAACTCTTAAAAATGTGTATAAGCTTATTTAATTTTCGAGATAAGTAAAAAATACAACTTATCAACTTTATCATTCTGGTCTTTAAAAAAAATGTATCCTTTATGAACACATTATAGTACATTTATATTCACTAGTGCCGTAATCGGAGCTTCATAAGACGTCATCACCATCGAGAAACATAATATCGTGTTATGTAAAACCGCAGCCGGGTTAAACCACTTTGAACAGATTCGTAACTCTTGCAACAACTTTATTTACGCTCTAATCGAATAAACAAACATTCAATTGATTAAAGAAATCAATATCACGTACTAGAAACAATAGTAGAAAAACAAATTCGTAATCAATTATTCCGGTCTGTACTCTGGCAATACTTATGTGGAAATGAACGTTTAGGACGATATAATCGATAAAATAAAGTTTTAGGCGGACCCCGGTACGCATTTATGCGTTCCAGCTCCCCTAGAAAAGCGGTATTAGCTCTAAACGAATACAATAGAAAATAATATTTTCTTAAGTTTTTGCGACTTGTATACATAATAAAACTACGTTTTAACGGCCTTAAGAGAGTTTCTTGCTCCGCTTTTTCTCTTCAAGCTTCTCTCATCTCTAACATTTTGCGAAGAGGTAGTAAATTATATATATAATTATAATAATATATATTATTATATTAAGCTCCTATAGAGTAAATCATGACTATAAACAAAATTAAAACTAAATAATTAAAATTAACAATTTGGCGGTAGGCTAAATAAAACTTTAACAATACTCGTTGACACGTGACTTTGTCTTACGTGGTCATGGCCACTTAAAAGTGGCCAAAAATTGTCGGAATAACATAAAATAAATAAATAACCGCGCGTAAAACCGTTAAAACGTAGTTTTATTATAATAGAAAATATACATTTTCATTCTACTGGTATAGCGCTAGTAAAACTTGTCTAGGGGGTCAGGTCCTAACATTTCGCGAAAGTTTGTAACAATGTATAGATATTTGTTACTCTTTCACGCAAAAACTTCTGAATGAATTTTGGTGAAACTTTATAATAATATAGCTTACACATCAGAATAACAAATAGGCTATAATTTATAACGATATATATATATCTTATTATATATCTTCTTAATATATAAAATTCTCGTGTCACAGTTTTCGTTGCCATACTCCTCCGAAACGGCTTGACCGATTTTGATGAAATTTTTTGTGCTTATCCGGTATCTATGAGAATCGGCCAACATCTATTTTTCATCCCCCTAAATGTTAGGGGTAGTCCACCCCTAAATTTATTTATTTATTTTTTAGACAAAAATTTTAATTTCTATTTTTTTATGATACAGCATTAAAAGATACATACAACCCTAAATTTTCAACCCTCTACGATCAACCCCTATTTTTTACCGGGCAGGACGACGTCTGCCGGGACAGCTAGTATATATATATATATATATATATATTTCTAAGAGCCTTATTAGACTATCATAGCAATATGATCATAGAAGTACGTGTCATTTTATACGAAGAACCTATGGCAGTGTAATAACTGCATAAGATAAATATGATTATATCATCCGTCTAATCTCAAAAATGGCGTCAAAATGCAATATTTTCGACTGGAATATCTTACATTATTTTTTCAGATTTTTATCATGCTATTTGAGTTCTTTGAGCTAGGTATTATAGAGAGAGCCCTTTCTCCGATTGCCTTACTAGGGTCCCATGATCCAATCCAAATACATCTTTTATTGTAATTTTTGTCTTGACCATTTTTATCTTATTACTTACAAGGCCAGTCCTGAACTGATTTATATACGAGTCATACCTTAGATCATTTCCAAAATATTAAAACACCAAAGTCATCTTACAAAAAAAAATGTCTTTATTTCCATCATATCAATATTTCTTAGGATTTATTTACAAAACTATATATATCTAATTCTAAAAAACTGGTTTATATTTTAAGGTACTTATACTTATCCTTTAACATTTCGTGATATTTCGTGATACACATTAAAGACATAAAAATCAGGTAATAATCTTCAACTATAAGATTTTCTAGTAACAGACTCCAATGGCGTTTAATTTTACCTTATTATAATAAATTTATTGTATATTTTAAAGCTAAATTCAAATTATCGTAACGTAACGCATATTTATTGGTGCGTCAGAACCACTTTCATTTTTGACAAATTTGACCAAATCCAGTGGCCCTTACATTTGATATGTGCTCGCCCATAAAAATTGTATCTACGCTGTAAGCCCTTAAAACATGAATTTTCTTTTAGGTCACGTGTACCTTTCCTTCTAGCAGAAAAAAGTAAATTATAAAATATTAATTTGCAAGCAATAAAAATATAAAACATTAGCTCCATGCTATTAAAATATGTTTATATTTTAATAGCATTGAGCTAATGTTTTTTCAATCACTGTCGGGATTTGGTAAATTCTCTTTAACTTCTAAATCATGCGCAATCATGTCATGACATTTTTTTACAATTACAATGGTATCTTGTAATCATATTTTAAATTATTAAGAGAAACCTATGGTTCTATTTATCTCTTACGGTATTGAAACATGCTTATCCTACTAGGATAGCTCTCTTTTTGGCTTGACAGGCGTCATGTCTATACGTCAACATCATAGCTTGGTATCCCCGTGTGTAACATTTTCTAGGGTTTGATTATAATCCCACATGATCTTTTTCATATAGATTCAATGCAGTTCTAGAAAGAGTTGGGCAGTATATTAATCGATTTTTGTTTGTAATATCAATTGCCATAGTTATTTATTGTAATAAATACTAAAATGTTAGATAACCGAATCGAAATGAATCTAAAGCTTGATTGAAAATAATACGAAAACACTGACCACAATGAGTAAATGTGAATTGGGTTAGTCAAGACAAAAATAGTCTGCAACGTATTTCTTTTGCTGTTTTTTCTCACAACTAGCTTGTTACATATATAGCGAAAAGTTTCAAATGAGATTTTTTTGTAATTTATTAAGTATATTTATAATACATTTGTTCTTGGTGTGTATTACAGAACACATTTACTCTTACGGGGTATGTACAGGGTCAATATACTGTGTTTGATCGATATTTAAAAAAATCCAATAATATCCGTGAAATTGATAAACGTTGCTAGTTAAGAATAGCGCGTGGACATCTAAACTTAGCTTTAGAAGTAAATCCACTACCCAGCAAAATTATTTACACATCTTGTTACTTATAAACTATTCCAATACCTTACAATAATTTCATGGAAATTTTCTATCACATTACTATACAATTTGATTAATTGTAACAGATTTTGTTTATGGTATATTGTTACGAAAGACGTATTTTAATGGGAACGCCAGTTATGGGCAAGAAATCAATGATGACCTTTAAAAAGTGGCTAAATATTCGGTGATATTTGTTTGTGTATATGTTACGGGCAATTTGACAGATCCGGTCTCTATAAATGACCGGTCTGTATACATAATGCCCGTATCAAGTGAGCAATATAAATAAAACTGCATGATTAATCACTTTTCCCGGTCAGTATTAATAATAACTACATTAGCTTGGGGAATATGATAAAACAATTTTACATCCGTTTTTTTTGCCTATACCTACAGGTAACAATCTTCTGTCCCTTTTTTTCAATTTCTTGCTTGGTAAACGAATTTATAAATATGTGAATTATATAGTTTTCAAAATACGAAAGCTGTGAGGCGCGGTCAAAGGTCACGACCACTGACCAAAACAGTGAGTTAGTTTGAGTTAGGTTCGACAATCCAGAGACAATAGGGAGGTATTTTGTTGGACCCTGACGGACCTGATCTCCACCATCGTAGCTGGAGGAGATCGCAAGCTATTTGCGATGCTTCATCTAATCTGCATTGACGCGATTCGTCATGAATAGAACACCAGTAACCAACTAAGATATTGGAACTCACAGAGGGGCTTCATCATTCTCCTATGCGAGACAATATTTCGGCCGAAGACCACATTCCGGAATTAGTTTAGGGCCAGCTCTATACAATCGGGGTTCTCTAGTGAATACGACTGGAAGGTAGGTGAAAATCTTCGCCGGCTACCAGCCGCCGAGCCCCCGACTCGGTCACACACGGCGCACCACACGACAGAATTTATGACAGTGTCCGGCTAGAAGTAGGAAAATATTTATATTGCCCGGTCCAAGTGATAAATTTAAGTTATCTCAAAACCATGATTTTTAAATGGACCACGGGCCGTCGGGCATTATTAATATGGGCGGGCCAAAATAATTAATTTATCATATTAACCGACACTCTTGGTCATTACTCATAATGATCAGTTCATATAAATAATGCCCAATTAATCAAATTGATCCTTATTATTATTTTTATTATTACTATTATTTTTTCTTACTCTTTGTATGGTTTTAAACGCATCTATGACCGCATCACCGACCTTCGAGCAAACCAAACTATATATAAATCAGCTGCAAGACGTTTTTATATTAATAGTAGTGAAGAATAAGAATAAAAAGAATAGATTATATGTATGTCAAATTATTCGAGAAATTTTTGCGTTTGTAGTAGTGTCCGGTCAGTTGTTTATCGCGATCTTAGTGAATGTTGTGTAAAATGTATACTACAAACACAAACAAATTTATAATACATGTAATCCACTCTTTTTATTCATTTTCGTTCCCGTATTTTGAGAACTATATTATTCATTTCTGCGTTATACGAGCAATATTGTGCTTTACAACAGATGATCGAAGCCAATTCTCTAGAGCCTGTTCCAATTTTGCTTGTATATCATGAAATTTAACGCCGTTGAATATGAGAATAGTTGCAAATAAATCTTGGGCAAGACACATTAACTATAACAAACTACATACAGTAGGTATAATTCTATAACGAGTAATGGCGATCTGAAGTCTTACTTTTTTGGCTGTAATATGTCAAATTAGCATTTAATCAAACCCCATCTTTCGTAACTATGTTCTATGCATTAAATTATTCAATCTAGATGTAATTTACTTTATTATGGCTTTAAGCATTCGTAGACGTTTTACTCCATGCAAATAACTTCAAATAAGATAACTATAATGTAGGTGAAATATGGCAGAAAGATGAGTAGTGTTTCAATAAAACAAAACAATCTTAATTCGATTATGTGTATACCCACCCTGGCTGTACATATTCAAATTGAGTTTACATTTCTTTTCACTTTTTTAATGAGATTAATAACTATTTCATTTGAGGTAAACAAATATTCGGAGCCAAAAGAGTAAGAGTCTGTTCCCCTTTTTTAAAGTTTAATTACTTTAGTGTAAAGTGAAACATTTCATGGTAACTTAGAACAGAACTGCAACGACAATTAGTTTGAAAAATGTGCATGTGTAAGTTTTAAGGTAATCTCATATTTTAATTATTTTGGATGTTTTTTTACTTTGACGAAAACTTTACACGTTTATTATCTCTATGGCATCCTCCTTTCTGCTTGGATTGATACGATTTTTGTCATTATATATATTTTTTATTTGTTTATTGCAGGAGTTCAGCAAACAGGCAGACGGCTCACTTGATAGACAGCGGTTCCCATCGCCTATGGACATTTGCAACACCAAAGGGCTACAAATGTGCTGCTAATATCTAAAGGGACTGGAACCTGTTCACTAATGCCGGAACACAAGTCCAGGTTTCTATGGCGACATACTCTAGACCAGGGGTGGTACCCATCCAGTCGGGCAAATGCCCTACCACCTGGCGGTGGGTTGTTTTGTCGCCTCTTACGACAGGCCGCAGGAAGTTGTATTCTTTCTCCGTTCCTGCACGCGTTATATCCAAACTTATTGTACAGAACATGCTTAAAATATCATTATCATCATAAGCTGTAAGTGTTTGCCGCACAAATTCTTGCCTGCTTTATATCACACGTATAGTTGACATCCATAATAAATTACTTTAACATATTTGCCAACTCACCTTCCGAATTCAAAATCCTGCTTCACAAAACTCTAATTATCGCTGACGATCATAATTCTAATCCCATTTTCTCCTTGTTGATAGCTTATCTTATATATATAAATCTCGTGTCACGATGTTTGTCCGCGATGGACTCTTAAACTACTCAACCGATTTTAATCAAATTTGCACACCGTGTGAAGTTTGATCCAACTTGAAAGATAGGATAGTTTTTATACCGTTGGAACCGGTAGGTGGCGCTGAGATCGGGTTCTAGAATCCTCTTAACAACGGGGAGCGATTTTTTTTTTGTGTGTTTGAGTGGGTCCCCGGATGGTTTAAATCCACAATTGGAACCGGTAGGTGACGCTGGGATCGGGTCATATTTTTTCAGAGCAGGACAACGTCTGCTGGGGCCGCTAGTAGTATTATATAAAATGACATATATAAATATATGCTTAATATTAAAGTCTAGCGATTTTATATATGGAGTCACAAAATCCTTTTAATAGCATACCTCTGTTTTAACCTGTGGACAGCGCTATATGCTGCATTATTACTTAATATTTTAAGTTACATAGCTATCTGTATAATATGTTACAATTAAATCTTAACTTAAGCATATCTTCAACACAGCGTTGACTAAGGAAACAGTTCTTTATATGTAAATTTCGATGTTATTTTGTTTGCCATTTCCGTGAATAATTCACCGAGACTCCTCTCCAGCACTGGGCTGATTTCTTGAAGGAACACTTGTGAATTCTCATTGATAACCCTATTGGTAGCAGGTCCTAATACTGGATCGCCATCGAAGAGATTGGTGAGATCGATGGAGGATTGTCCCACACGAAGCTTTACTTTGAAAGGGTCGAATATGAGGTACTCTTCTTCGCCGCGCTTTTCCTTGTGTCCTCTCATGGTAACATTGCATGCGTAATCCTCTGGAAGATACAGAAAAATGCTAAATGAATTAAAATTAAAAACACACAAAGTATCTTCGCCTTAATAGAAAAAATACGTTTTTTTTATGTATTCGTTCTTATTATAATATTTTTAGTTTATTTAGGTTATTAAACACTTTTAAGTTTTGATTGTAATATTAATGTGTTATTAGTAAAATACCACATGCAATAAATTTAATTTAATTATTTTTCTGACGTTGCGTATGTGTGTCGCTTTCGGCAGGTCAATTTCTTTCTTGCAATGCTCTGTGGTAGCTTTGTGACGGCTAAAGCACCCGTATCTTATTGCAGTAACATCAATTCGAATCCTAATCAAGCAACATTCACAGCTTGTGTATTTTTCTTATTAATTTTTTATTTTTTTCATTGCAGGCGTTCACCAGACGGCCCGTTTAATGGAAAGCGGTTACCATCGCCTATAGACATTTACAACACTAAAGGTGCTACAAATGCGCTGCTGCTCGCTTAAGGGAGACTGGAACCTGGTGACTATACATATAACCATAAAATTTCACCCCTCTACCACCAACCCCTAATTTTTACCAACGGTATTATTACTTTGATAATTTCCTACTCTCAGCGGTCGATGATTGATCAGTTACCACTTGGTCAGTTATTCGAAAATGATTTAAATTAATAATTGGTCCCGGTCGATGGCGCTGCGATCGGGTTCTAGATTTTTTTTTCAGGGCAGAACAACGCTTGCCGGGTACAGGTTGTATTCTATAATAGTATAAAATTCTAAAAATGCCGTGTCTGTGCATCAAAGCTATTAAAAAAAAACAACTGAACTAGACTATAAACGATGGAGTAAACAACCCTTTTTAAAACTTGTCTGTTTGGTAAAAACTACTGGGCCATTTTTGATGCAGTTTTCGCTGAACGACAACAAATTCTTAGACTTGCAATCTGCGCTAATTTTATTCTGATTTAAAATGGCCAGATTGAAAAGAAATCGAATTGCAACTAACTAGATAGCTAATTTTATGTATTACATGTGTGATATTTTTATCCCGGGAATTTTCCCGGGAGTGGTTTGTAGTTGTTCGGGTACACAAAAATTAGCGTAAATATTTTTTTAAATGTTGGGCTACTCTGCGTTTCGGGAATCCCAAGGGAATTTCACGGGAATCGTGGATGAAGTCGCGAGCACATCCTAGTACTAGATAGTAATATAACATGTTACTAACTGAATGTCCCCTTAATGTCCCCTCTGCCCTGAAGCCGCAACAGCAGCACCTGGATGTCCATCTTGTACTTCCCGTTGAACTCGAGTTTGGGCAGCAGCAGCTTGAAATCGAAGCGGTTGTTGTCTAGGTCAGACCTGGAATGTTTCCAACCAAGTATATAGCTGAAAAGATCTCGGTAAACTGCCCTGTTGTATGAAGCTGGTCTCTCTTCGAGATATATGGCATAAAACTTTATATACTGGGATTATAGTTAGTTTATCTATATATTAATATGTGAAACAAAAACTTTCTACCCCTTTTTATGAAAATTGCGCGGACGGAGGAGTATGAAATTTCACACATTTGTAGTTTATATAGAGAAACGACGAATGCTATTTTTTTTAAATTATGCATAAAAAATACCAAAATCAATAAACAAAGTTTTACACACACTACCGTATATTTGTTACTCACTCATATATATATTCTTTTCTTTATTAATCAAGTTAAGTTATGTGACATAAAAATGACATTAATTATTATGGTCGAATTTCGAGCACAGGCGACCACTTATTATATAATTATTAAATTATAACAGTCCATAAATGTCCCACTGCTGGACTAGGGCCTCCCATTATAAGGGGAACTAACAGTACACCCACCACGCTTGTTCAAAGCGGCTTGGCAGGTTTGACCTACAAATCTATTATCTCGATGTGTAGGTTGCATCACGATGTTTTCCTTTTCAAACTGTTATTTCTTAAGACTCAATATTTCTTTCTCTTAATCTAGAGAAAATATATATATATATATAAATTACAGTTTAAAACATCGTTTGCAGCTAAAATACTATTCAGGTAAAAATTAAACATTTAAATTCTTTTACATTATTATTACCGTAACTTCAATAGATAAAAATACGTCCTTGTTAATTGATAAATATATATAGTAATAAAATTCTTCTAGTAAGCACAATATCTATGTAATGATACACAAACAAAGTAGTATGTGATAGCTTTGAATGAATTCTTGAATGACTAAGATTTCTATTAATCTATCTTAAATCGCCCTTTGTTTTCAATACATTTAATTTTACGCGCCATTCATAAATATCATTCGCGCGTGACTCAAACCAACCTAGAACCTTTAATTTTTTAAATTCTTAGTAACGATTATGTCCTAAAGAGAATCGTATTTCTGTATAATTAAACAAAGACATGAGTAGATAAAGGAGCAGTACTGTAAAGTTTTTTTTACTTCTTTTTTTTCTTAAGTTTTCTTTGTCTTCATCCACGAGCATTTTATTGCGCGGAAACCTAAAAAAATCCTAACTTAAGGAGTAAGTAACATCAACTATCTGTCAGTGAATGTTCCGTCAAAATAGCTCCTGCCTTTTCAGAGATTAACTGGAACATTCAGACAGATAGGCAGACACACAGACAAAAATTTCAAAAATTGATATAGTTACTGTATATACTTTACATTGACATAACAAACAGACACTCCGGTTTTATTTATCTGTATGGAATATAGATGTCGAATTAATGTATTGTAATTTCACTAATTTTACCTCTCAAACCGTATCAAATATTAAAACAAATGTATTTGAGCTTGCCTTTACAAATAGCAAGTTATGAAAGATATATGCAAAATAATAGTTAAACATAGTCGTCTATTTTCTCAACATTAGCCAATTGTATTAGGCCTTCTTTATCTACTCATGTCTTCAAACTTAATAAAGCCCATTAAAAATATGGGGATTCATTCCGTATTCATTCATGAGATACATTCAGGACATCCACCATCCTTAAAAGAATGCAGCGCGGTGAAACTTTAACAAAGTCGTCTACGTTAGAACTGTTTACATTTTACATATTTATGTATCTCTTCCAGAGAATAACGATATATCTAGCAACAAATACATATATAACGTATCTCGTGATTGCTAATTAGAACGTTAAAATTATATGTAAATGTACTGCGTTCCTTGAAAAATCTATATATTAATACGTAAAGCAAAAACACAGCAAAAACTTTCTAGCCCTTGTTACGAAAATTACGCAAACGGATGAGTATGAAATTTCGCACACTTTTAGTTTATGTAGAGAAAGAGTGCAGAATGCTAATTTCTTTTTTAAAATATGCATAAAAAATACATTAAATCAACACAAAACAAATATTATAAACACTACCATTTATTAGACACGCACGCAATTTGCAATTTGTTTATTATTGTCAAATTAAGCGTGTAGCCTTGACGAAATCTGTGATTATAGAAGTATAGTCTTTGACAACAGAACCTTAATAATTTTCAAACTTATAATTTAAATGAATTATTATGGTCGGATTTCGATCACAGACAGACTAGTAAACGATAAAAACGCAAGCCGTAAAACTCTTTAAAGTAAATAACAAGTTTTAAGATTGTATTTCTAAACAAGTTAAATAAAGGTGAACTCCCACATATCCTCATTGCATGAAGTCATCGCATGCATACAAAATGTTACAAAATTGAGGGCAAATGCAGTACAAAATAATGTACTTAAATTATCTAATTTCATACTAAAATTTGTAATTTTGACGCAATAAATCACTCGAGTCTCGGAAGGGAAACCACACTGTCAGGTACATTTGTTAACTTTGTTCTGAAATAATCAGTAATTATACTAATTATTTTAACAAACTGCACGTTTCCTGTACTTAGTGGGCTAAGTCTTTGTCGGCCAAGCTGATTGGAACGCAGAGGTTCTGGGATTGATTCCTGGCATATTAAATTATGTTAACGTACTTTCCGTTATTTACTATAGTCTGGGTGTCTGGGATCGGCCTTAGAGTGATCTTTTGTATACTACCCACAACACAAGAGTATCTATACAACACGAGTTTGTCTGTCGATTCTTATAAAAAATGGGTGTGTTCAGTTCACACGACATAATATTCTACAACAAATAGGAGACTGCGAAGTATCGCACAATAAGGAGACGGAGTTGTATGAAACGCCTTATAATGTATTTTCTATCTCATTCTCTCGCAGGCTTAGTCCTATAAATTTGTTTATTTATCTCTTTTTCTTCATCGCTTCATCGAGTTTCAAACAACCACGATTCACTTCAAAGGACAACATAAACATTATTTTGAAAACACTTTAAATAAATGTCAAATCAAAAATACCTCTTAAATAATATTATTTTTAGCCATACGATTTCGTCGTGGTACGTATAACATTTTTTTTACAACAATACATATTTTATCATCATAACATATAATATAGTATGCGGTTCTTTTGAATTCACTCACAATACAGATAAGCGACAATTTGTAGATATATCATGTTTATTGTTCGCAAGGGCAGTATGACACGGTGTCTTATTAAGTTGATCCTGTCGTATGGTACTACGAACATTGGTGGCTTTCTATTTCTCATCACATAATTCACCGGAATGTTCAACTTTACTTCAGCCAATAGACAGGGTTAAACAATTTACCTCTTAACAATTGAAATAAATGCGAATAAGAGTTTGTTTGTTACGCTTTCGCATTAACTACGCAAGAGATCGTCATGAAATTTTATTACACACGTTGTTAGATAAAAAATAAATAAAACGAGTAAAAGACAAACCACGAGAAAAATATTTCGTAGGTAAACATTCTATATTCTAGAATGGTACTTAACACCTGATGGCGAACTCGCTCTTTTATTAATGAGGACATTATTAAATGAGTGTTTTAAAAAAGCATTGTTCTACAAAACTTGTACTTTATCATAATGACACCATTACGTACTTAAGTTCCTCGATGACGAAATTGCTTGGTCCCCAAACTTTAACATCGTTCACGACCGCAGTAAGCTTGGCACCTTGAGGTCCGCGGGCCAGCGCTATCTGGCCCAAGCTGAGGGGCTCGATGCCTGGCACATTCAGTTCTGGAATACCCTAGAACGTATCAAAAAAATACAATTTTTAAAACAGTTTAGAAGCGTTTCACATCCTGCAAAAAAAATTTAATATCAAAGGATTGTTTGATAATGTTAATAAATAGCTTTCAATCTCCTTAGAGGAGAGAACTCTTCTTTCCACGTCTACTTAATTTGCTATAAGAAGACGACGTTGGTTAACACATTGGTTCCACAAATGCCGATAGGTGACGGCAACCATTTTTCATCCAAGAGTATATAGATGCCTTACTGAGGCAGATGTTTTGAACTGTAACCCCAATAAAGGAGGTACCGAGCACGGACAAACGGTACGCACCAGGGCAAAGGCAAGAATTATAACTCTGAACGGCATTTATATTCAGGAACTCTTAAAATGTCAAGACTTTCCAAATACTCGGATGTGTTAATGTAATTTAGTTATTTGTGATTACAAGTGTGTAGGCGTGTATTACATACACCCAAACACCGGCAGAGCGAATGTAGCGTTTCGCCTCCACGTTCCTTCTGCGTACGGCAAAACTGTGGAATGCGCTACCAGAATCCGTATTTCCCAAAAAGTGTAATCCGGGTGTCTTCAAGTCACGTGTGAATAGGTATTTTATATGATGTCGTTCTTTATCTTCGATCGCATCATCGTCTAATATTAGTAGTTATCGGGTTAAAGAACTTTATTTCTCATAAAAAAAATTTACAATTCACTTAAACTATGAAAACATTTATAGTTTGTTGGAAAGTAAGTTGTAATTTGTAACGAAATAGAAAGCACAAATATTAAAAGTTGCAGGTAGTTATCATGGTCAAACGCGAACCTATTTCTCATAAAAAAGTGTAGAAAACGTCTGTTTTATTTAATATCATTCCATAAACGCCCTACTTCTGTTATATCATTTTTTACAGAACGAACTGCATACCCGCCACGTTTGCTTAAGATGAATTGGGACGTACGACACATTGATGATCTCGATAAGCGGATTTCATCTCGATATTTTCTTTCACTATCAACATGTAGTAATATTAAAAACATGACCATGCTTCTTCAGCTAGGATTCGAACTCACATCGTTTGAAACTCAACTTTGAGTTACTAGGCATGCATAGATTTGCCTGCCTAGATGGCTACCACCCCTGGTCTAGAGTATGCGTCGAACGATGTTAATGCGTCTCGGGCATTAGTGGCCAGTTCCAGGCTCCTTTAAGAGAGCGCAGCATATTGGCAGTATCTTTGGTGTTGCGGATATCCATAGGCAACGGTAGCCACTTGCCATTAAGTAAATCCGTTTGCCAATTTGCCTAAAAAAACATATCCCCTACATAACATTAAAGCAAACATTTGCTTATGTATTGTTATTAAGTGCATAAGATTATCATCTTGACATGCTTACCCCGTACATTATGAAACAATGGCAATGACATACTTTCAAATATGCTATTAAGCAAATTATTTTACTCTTTGTTACGATCAAGGTCAGCACTCTCGGCTAAAATAACTCGAAACTAGCTACAGCTATCACTTTAAAAATATATGCTGCAGAACGAGCCTATTGTACGAAAATCGAAAGTTATATAGTATTGTTTCTCGACGATTTTTATGTCGCAACCCACGAAAAAACCAAAAAGTTAAGAAAAAACTTCTCTAACAATTTATGATAATACTTTAAACTAGAATAGGCCCGTCACTTCACCCACGCTGACTCGAAATTCCCACGAGGTTCCCAGGACACAAAGTAGCGCGGCATTTAACAAATAACGTAAGCTATCGCCTTAATGAATAAGATAACAGTTTATTTATACGTTTGATTTTTATATTGAGCTTATATTTCTTTTAACAATCTGCCACTCCCTTTATAGTAACAAACGCGATCCCCAGGCTGAGAAACCATGATAAATACAGGAAGCCGCACCTTCGATAATGTTACACTTATAGGCAGTTTCACGATTACGCTTACGTTATTTCAAATGCAATTTTGCTATTAATTGTTGATGAATTACTGGTAGATAACTTATCTATGTATATACACTAATGTAGCTATACGTTAGTGGCATTATTTTTAACGGTATAAATAAGACGAATTAACCACAGTCAATAACCATAATATTATCGCTCAATTCACACTATGATGCCGTTCACAGTTCAATCTAGCCCCTATTTCGGTTCAATCAAATCTCGCTGTTTCTACACTACTAGGTAATTTCGTATATATTATTTTCGACCCACAGCCCAATTCTGCTATTTCAATGTCTTGGCATCGCGAAGGTATTCAAATTCCATTGCGATAGTATCAACAATTCGTATTCTACTACACCCAGAATATACTCTTAATATCATCGCGGCGAAATCATAGTAAAAAAATGGGTATTACCATGAGCAGAAATAGCGTTAGACAAAATGAATATTGAAAAGTCACCAAAGTTTTATACATTTATACAAGATATAATATACTAAGAACTCCCATACTAAGAATTAAAAATGTTAGACCGGACCGCGAACGGTCCGAAACCGGAGCATGATTTAACCTCTCAAAGTGAGACCTCATCTGGGATAATATTTTGAGCGTTGACTGTGTCCGAATACGTCTTATTGAAAGCGTTAAAAATAAGATTGTTGATTGATATATAATTATTGCTATTTTCCCTTATTATTATTTTTTATTTTATTGTTTAATCAATCTTTATATATACAATTCTTCTGGACATGTGTTGACAGTGAACTCCTCCCTCCTAAACGGCTGGACCGATTTGAATGAGTTTTTTTGTGTGTGTTCAAGTGAATACGAGAACGGTTTAGATTCACAAAAAAATTAGAAACAACCTATCGGAGGTTGCATTGCAATCGGTTTCTAAATTTCTTTCAAGGCAGGACGTCGTCTGCCGGGACCGATAGTATTTTATAACATGTAAATCATCCAAATTTAACTTTTCATTTGACATCTTATAATATATGTGGCCACCTATAATAGGGAATATATTTAGCATGAGCATTGTTTAGATATAAGACTGATGTATATGATGTAACTTCTGTTGATAGTCCATATTAAATAAATAACGCTGGTAACGAATAGTCACATTCATGTATATATGTAGGTTTTCTGTCAATGTGTTTAATTGTTAATAACGTTACATCGTTATTAACAATTAAACACAATATCGCATTGAACACATCGACACATCGGCGTGAACATTATGCGCAGGTGCGGCCCCAGCATTAGAATGTAACTATAACAATGTAGGTATTGTTAATTTTTTTGATCTTATTTGAATACTATGTAATAATTTTGATACTGATACAACCTGAATACCAACAAAGTACAAATTCACACATTTCACACATTCACACTGCATTTTATTATCTTTTCAGCATTTGTACTTCTTTTGTTTACTTTGTGTTTAAATTTTGTAATTAGAAAGTATTTTATGGTAGTCATTAGTCAGGTGTGATTCTTGTATTTGTGCAGTATAAAGCAACGACCCAATGGCAATTTCGGCAGCCTAGCGAGTTATAAGCGAAGCAAGACGTTAGTGACGGATTTTGCGCGTGTGATAGAATAGTGCATTACGTTTGGCCTGGTTGCGTCCAGTTATATTTGTACCTGTGTTGTACGTGTTTGTATAGTTCTAATAAGTTCTATAATAATTCCAATGGCGTTTTAATTCGCGTCCAGCAACTCGTAACAATACTATATAAAACGGATTATGTTGTAAAAAATGTAAGTAGGCATTTTCTTGGTTAGTTTTGTAGCCACCGTTGAACATTCTTTTTCATGTGATGCAACGTGCGAAGGGACAAACATTCGAAAATCTAAGACCTACAACGTGTTGTGCAAACAAGGCTCATATCCTTGAGCCCCGTGCCTATTAGGGTGAACGGAGAACCGGTTCGTATATTGGGAAATGTGTATTAACGCAAACAGTATTTGCTTCCTTAGAGTTCTTGAAGTGAAACTTCTTTAGAAACGTAATTTTAAACTCGATGAAACGAAAAAGCGACACTAAAAAGAGAGAAACACATATTTATATCTATAGGACTAAGCCTGCGAGAGAATGAGTTTTGCATTGTGCAGTACAGATTAAAGAGTCAATACGACCCATGATTATAGGTTCAATTTGGACCGACATAAAACTGATAATATTTTTAGACGAAAACAAAAACATTGAAAGTGATTCTTAATTAAGTAAGAATTAATTAAGAAGTTTATTTTGAACTAGCTTCTGCCCGCGACTTTTTCGTGTGGACTAGTTTAAAAAAAGAAGTTAAAAATGCTCGCGATTTAGAAACATTCTTCATTGGTGCTCCGTTCCTATTGATCTTAGCCTGATGATGTATAGCCTTTCTCGATAAATGGGCTATCTGACACTGAAAGAATTTTTCAAATCAGACCAGTAGTTCCGAGAGATTATCGCGTTAAAGAAAACAAACAAACTCTTCAGCTTTATATATTAGTACAAGATAAAACTCTCTCACTGATATCACACCCTGTCAAAACCTCCGCTTCTATAATGTTACTTGAGAAGTAATTTTCAGTCTGTTATAAGCTGTTTAAGTAATTGAAGTTTTTTTTAACTATCCCACGGAAATTTTTCAATTTTTCGTTTTCAATCCTATATGTTGACCAGGGATATAAGCTACCAACACACAAAATTTTATTTAAATCGGCCCTGTCGTGTCTGATATTAGCCATCATGATAAGCCATCATTAGACAGAGGAATAAAAAATTGGTAAAAAAAACCTAAATTAGTTCTATTTCACTTACTTACATCAACAAAAAAAAACCTAAAAACTTACAAAAAAAACCTTACAAAAAAACTTACAAAGAAAGGGGGGCTAAAGAATGTTCGAATGTGGGCTAAAGAAATTTTATTTTTTATATTAATAAAAGTCAGAGAAGAATTATTTTGAGCATATTCTCTGAAATTTGACTTCTATTGGGTGTGAACTGAATACACATTTTTTTAAACTATTTATAGCCGGTTCCTATATCTTTCTATACATTCACTTGCCTTAACATCGAATGAATTTTGACAAAGCTTGTATGGAGCTTATATAAACGATCAGAGATAAAGAACCAGCCCTGAATAATGCGGCGTTATTCTTTTTAAGGTTGCGCTGTATCTTATACTAATATATAAAACTGAAGAGTTTGTTTGCTTGTTTGAACGTGCTAATCTCAGAAATTACTGGTCTGATTTGAAAAAAAATTCAGTGCTAGATAGCCCATTTATCAATATTAAATAGCCCAATTATCGAGGAAGCCTTACAGGCTAAATATCATCACGCTAAGAGCAATAGGAGCGAATCACCAATGTAGAATGTTGGTTAAAAAGTTGAAAATCTGGAAGGTATTTTTTAACTTAATTTTACTTTTATTAAACTATTACACGCAGATGAAGTCGCGAGCAGAAGCTAGTTACTGATATAAAATAAGTAAGATACACCTATTTTAAATGACTAATGTTTGGTGTATTTTGTCCTTGTGACGCCTAACCGATAAAAACATACTATACATACGTAATTATAATATGTCTCAATATATTTTATAACAAATTATGACGCATAGCTTCAAAATAAATCTGCAACGGAAATCGGAAGGTTCCGTAAAGTTATAAATAACTGTTCAGATTTTAGAGTTCCGCAGTCATCCTGGCTATGATGGAACCCTTAAGAAAGATATAAGTATAGATGGAATGGATACTGGATGGAGCTGTATAAAATGGGCCGATGGCTATCTGTCCGTCTTCGTATGACATGACACAGTAATTTTTAACGAGAACTACTTTTTCTGCATAAACGAATTTTTCTTAGAAATATATGATATGAATTAGAAATACATGTACGTACATAATAAATATGAGGTTTGATTTCCAAACCACATTTATGGCGATTATCCTTAATGTAAGATAATAAGAGTCGAAACAATTTCTTTCGGTGTATATATAGGTACATAATGGTATAAGCGTATTTTTAGTGATATCTTCAAGAATATATGTTTTCAAGTGGTTTTTTTTTAGTCAATAGGTGGTAAAACATTTACTTCTCAAATAATAAAAATAGCGTCGTTCTTCAAAAAATCCAAACCAAACCGCCAATTCCTGCATTCTCTACGATCGATTTTATCGTGTAGGAAGAGTCGCAAGAGGCAACAAAACAACCCACAGCCAGGTGATAGGGCATTTGCCCATCTGAATGTCTACCACCCCTGATCAGTAGTATATTGTAATTACAACTTTGAATTGTATTTCGACATCAGTGGTCAGGCTCCAGCCCCCCCCCCCCCCCCCCTCCAAGGGGGCGGCAGTCCATTCCTAAATTTTTTCTGCTGTCTGTTTCGAGTCGTTCTGACGATGACTCGTTCGTCACTTTAATGGCAGTGAACAATTGCCCTCCTCCAACGGATTGATTTTGAGCACGATGAAGGGCTGAATTTATAGGTGGTCAGCTGGTCACCTGACTAATCCACCGATTTGAAGATCTACCACGAAGTCTCTTGCCTTCAACTTTTCCAGTAACCGCAAGTCTCTCCATGTTCTCTTTGTTATTTTGAGAGGGAAAAAAGAAGTTAGTTTTATACCGTAAAACATAATTTCATTATTAACTGACCTTTCCTTATGTTACTAGACAACATAAAGGAATAACATATATCAACAGTCAACTGCGTCACACAATTTAGACACATTTTAAAGACACGTGGTTCTTATGTTCTCATTTAGCTTATCATAACTCACCATACGTGCTTTTGCTGCTGATATGAATGTTTATGACTTCATGAAATGACAAAGAAGAAGACAATTCCTGATATGTTGATACATATATAAGGCATGTACGATAGTTACCAGCAGTACATCAGGAAAATGGGGTGGTGTATAGGTGTGCTTGTTGCCGTGGTCTGCTATATGCAGGTATAGTATTTTATTATTAAATATAATTTTCATGTGCTTAAATATTACAAATATCTTACGCTGTATATGTGCAAATTCATACTTAATATTAAAAATAAACTATATACAAACTAAATTATAAAATTTGTTGTCCAATATCATATTTATTATTTAAACAAAGACACCCATAATATTTTCTTAAGTTTTCGCGACTTGTACACATAATAAAACTACGTTTTAACGGTTTATTATCTTTTATTTTTCCTTCCACTCATTTTAATATTATATAAAAAAAATTTAGAACTAGGCATGTTTGCTGAAGAGTTTCTTGCGCCGCTTCTTCTCTTCAAGCCACAACATGTTGTGAAGCGGTAGTAAATTAGATTAGGCTCCCATAGAGTAAATAATATCCATAAACAAAATTAAAACTAAATAATTAAAATGAACAAGTAGGCAGAATAAAAACTTTGACAATACACGTTTGACAAATGTCATCTTTGTCTTCCGTGACCACGGCAACTGAAAAGCGGCCGAAACGTCGGATAAACCTAAATAAAATAAATTACCGCGCTTAAAACCGTTAAAACGTAGTTTTATTAAAAGACACACATTATATTCTATACTAACTTCTGCCCGCGACTTCGGCCTCGTGGAATAGTAATAAAAAGTAAGTTAAAAACACTTCCCGATTTTTAAACATTTTACATTGGTGCTCCGCTCCAATTGGTCTTAGGATATGATATATAGCCTATAATAGCCTACCTCGATAAATGAGCAATCACACAAACAAACTCTTCAGCTTTATATACTAGTATAATATAAGCTATACGGCCTATCTATCAAAATACTAACTGTGCCCGCGACGTCGTCCGCGTGGAATTTGTTTTCAAAACCCCTCGATTTTGAGACAGTCTTCATTGGTGCTCTGCTCTTATTGGTCTCAGCGTGATGATATATATTAGCCTTCCGCGATAAATGTACTATCCAACATTGAAAGAATTTTTCAAATCAGACCAGCGGTTCCTGAGATTAGCCTGTTCAAACAAACAAACTCTTCAGCTTTACAACATTAGTATAAATTCATTTTTTTGTTTATAAATGAGTCGCTTTGGTTTACAATAATAACCTTCAAATTATTTTGTTGTTAAGTAATAACTTACAGTTAAAATAATCTAACCAACTGTATATTTTTTCTTATCTATTTAATCATATTACACACCAATATTTTTGAAGTGCTAAGAGATAATTAATTTAGTTAACCTCGCTCTTTTCGTTCACTTTCACCCAATGATTTATAGGTTCGGCACAATATATTTTTTCCCTTCACACTCCTTTATTCTGAGATACATCTTTTGCCACACCACGAATTATCCTTCGCACAATCCACCATCTTTTTTTCTAAAATTAATTTAGTAAACCTATACAGCTTTAATGCTTTAGAATATTTAAAATACGTTTCAACGGTTTTAAGCGCGGAATTTTTGTTTTTATTTCAACGTTTCGGCCACTTTTCAGTAGCTATGATCACGGAAGATGAAGATGTCAAGTGTCAATGACAATAACTTGTTTTCGTCAAGCGACTCCCATAGAGTAAATAACAACCATAAAAAGGTCAAATATTTAAAATAAACAAATTGAGGGTAGGTTAAATAATAACTATAACATCATTCATAGACATTTATAAAATGTCTATGAATGATGTTATTAGGCTTAAGCCATTACGCCGCTCTTTGTTTAACATTTATTTTATATAGTTTTTAAGAAAGTAGTTTTCATTTTGGTGATCAATAAAGTGTTTTCATTCATTCAATCATGCCGCAGGTTATGGCGTAGTTATGTATATTATCTATGGCGACGGTGGTTATTCAAATTAAAAGTTTTTATGCAAAACAAGTTCCAGTGTAGAACACTTTTTGATGGTCATAAACATACCCACATTAAAATTTGCTGTTAATGAGAAGAAGCGGAAAAAAAACTCCCCAGCAACACGTCTAACTAATGATACTTGTAGTTTTAAACTGCACCTGTCCTTATATCTAATTTACCCCACCTACGTATACCTGCTCCTACGTATTATTTTAAGATATCTAGTAGTTATTTATCTTTTTAAACTGAGTTACTTGAGTGTATGTATTAAATGAATTGTTTCTAATAAATAATTATATATTATATCTTTCAGATCAACCGCTACGTGACTCAAGCTGCCGTGATCAGCAAAACTTACGATACTTTTGACATGAGAATACCTATAAGTGAATTCGAAAATTCGCAAAGCTTCCAAATTCCTACTGTTTACAACCTAAATGGTCTACAACAATCCCGATGCAAAAAATGTCACAAACATGCTCCCCAAATGGTAAGTATCTCAATGCCAGCAGGCCCTAACAAGATACGACCTAAAATTATTTTCGATATGACTGGTACAGCAATACTTTGTCAAAAAGGAGATCAAAATGCTACAGTTGATGTTACGGTGAAAGTAAAAGATGATAATGGAAATTGGGGTGGCAATATGAGTGCGCCACCAGATACGAATACAACATCTAAACTTACAATGGATAATAATGGTACGATAAATGCTGAAAGTAACAGTAATTCTTTCTCAAATGGCAGCAATACTAGCTTGGATGTCTCAGTATCTTTGTCAGAAAATAATAAACCTGCAGGTGATTCTATTATAACCGACTCAACTATTCAAAATAATAATGATGTTATTTCGTCATCACGCTCTGTTGTTAATGATCTTCCAAGTAACAATAATTTATCAAACAACATAAATGGCTCAAAACCTATTGATTCGACTACAACAGAAACTTCGCCTCCAACGACAGAGAGTGGTCCAACTGCAGTAAACACTTCGAACGGAGCAATTGCAGGAAGTGCAAGCAGTACAACTGCAGGAAATAATTCATCAAGTGCAGACAGTGGCGCATCAAGTGCAGGCAGTAGTGTACCAAGTGCAGATAGCAGTCCACCAAGTGCAGGCAGTAGTGTACCAAGTGCAGATAGCAGTCCACCAAGTGCAGATAATGGTGCACCTACAAATGACTCTTCGACTGGAGCAGATACACCAAGTGCCAGCAGTAACTCAATTACAGGAGACACTTCGGCTCCAACAAATGCACCAGGTGCAGATACACTTACAAGTGACTCTTCGTCTGGACCACCAAGTACCACAAGTACAGGAGGTGGCTCAACTGCAGAAAGTGGAAGCAGTAGTTCAACTACAAAAGATACATCGAACGGAACAAGTGCAGAAAGTGCAAGCAGTAGTTCATCTTCAGGAGATACAAGTTCAAGCGGTAGTTCAAGTGCAGGAACTACTTCGAACGGAGCAAGTGAAGGTAGCGCAAACAGTAGTTGAACTACAGGAGACACTTTGACTGCAACAGATGCAGGTAAAGACAGGTTTTAATGCCAAAAAAATTAGTAGGTTAGTTTAAGACATTATTGTAAATATTTAATTTATATAGATGTAATTATCATTTAAATGTTTACATCTTAATAATAAAAAATAAATTTAGCATCTCTTTTTCTTCTTGATATATAAAAATAATTGTTTGTCTGTATGTCCATTATAGAATCGTAAACTATACGATGTATGTATTTCATCATGTGATGATCTTTAGCAAAGTTGTTATGCATGAGCCAGAGAAGGTTTCTGAGTTGATTCACAATTCAACCCGGTGGCCGGTAGGTGGCGCTGCTGTCGACATATCAATTGTAACTTTTCCAGGCAGAACAACGTCTTTCGGTACAGCTAGTGTTTTAAAACTTTCTAAATTATATTTATTTATTTGCAGCCCATTTAAAACTTTATATTATAAAATGTAATCTGTATCTTATGTATTTACAATTTATTACACGTCTTAATTATTCTTTTTGGACACGTTTCAGGGAATTAATATTTATAATATTTAAATATTTTTATTGTAAAACCGTTGTAGGAAAGAAAATGGAAACAAGATCATAAAACATTACTAGTATAGTCATGTATGAAACTTTGTTTAATATCCGATTTAAATAATAAATTTTCACTCTGATAGGTATATATGTTTATCTTATATATTTGAAATAAATAAAATTTAATGAACAAAAATTACTAAAATATTATGTTATGTACATGTATTATGTAGTCTTGAGGTAGTCATCGAAAAAAAGAAGAAATCGAAACTTACTAAAAAGGTATATTTATATAATATGTTCTTTGCATTATTATAAAATTAGTTCATTTTATGTTGAGTTTGTTTATTATTTCACATTATATGTTATATTTATTATAATCATAAAAAAGGTTATTTTATGATAAAAAAAGAAAATAAATAAACATTAGAATACCTCAACCATTCTAGGCCGCAACTCTTCGACTGCGTTTGTGATGCATTTGTCGACACTGGGATCTCTTCGCTGGCACACCTTGATGTATGGCGCTGAAACATTTAAACACACACATGTTAGTATTTTTAAAAATCCGCTGATGAGTTTTCCACTAACGTGGAGGTACATTAACACGTTAAGAACGGCACTGTTTCGTCAGTATTTGCAATTCCTACAGTACGGTGCGTTTTAGACCTCGACTTAAATTACTTTTGTGGCCGCACAAGACCTATTGAGACCCGTAACGTTTTAAAAAATATTTTTTACTTATACATAAAATTGTGGATCTATTTTGTACGGTACTGTGTTAAGGTATCCTTGTATTAAAGTAGTTATACCACGGAACTCTAATAGCACATCTTAGATATAATATATATCTTTTTTTCTACACCGAACCCAATTGACATTACGATCTTCGCCCCACAAAAAGGTCTATGTTTTCTTAGCCGCATAGCAATTGACACACGTTCGAAGTGACTTAGACCCCGTTTCTCAGTGAACGTGTTAAGAGACAGTACAACCGCAGTCACAGGCAAAGGCGTTTGTGGGCTACAAGGGGGACTGAATTTTTATTTTAACCAGGGGAATATGATTGAATTGCATCAATCGCGAAGGGAATCGCGGCCGGAGTGTGGGATTCACCACGTTAGGGTGGAATTAACATCGCAAGAAAGAAGTGCTATTACTACACTACTACCACAACCTCACGAGGCTCTGCCAATTCCAAAAACCATCGCTTGACCTGAATGGTATTATTATATTGCTTAAAGTACATCAATTGGCGGACCTTCTCATCTCTTGGTAAGAGGTATCTATCTATGGACGTCAACAACACCAGTTCTTGAACTGCACCATATAACATATGAAAAGGAAAAAGGAGCGTATTTATTTCAAAATTCTTACAGATTGCTTATTGAAAGGAATGAGGACAAAAAGTACCGCGCTATTAGGTGAACTGCTAGTGGTACTTAGGGTTTGGGCATATGGGGACTATGATGTCTGCCCGTCGCAATGTTCGGGGAACATGGAAAAATGGGTAGACGGTGACTCGCCACTCCCTGCATGGGCCCCCTAAAAATGCCATAGAAGACAAGGGCAACATGGGTGTGAGTGGCTAAGGGGTGTAAAGAGGTGGGCTGCAGGTTCACCGCAGCTACTTCTAACGCAATGCCATTTATCACTTCACACCCCTGTAGCTTGAGTTTTAACTTTCGCGATCTCCACTCCGTGCCGGCTGGCTAAGGCAAGGACGGAGGTGGGGCTTTGCCTTGGCCCCCGGAGTCTGCGAATTATTATTTTATTATTATGCTTAATAAAATAAGACTGCACAATAAAATTCTAAAATTAGGGTAATTTGACTTTAATCCATTGGTACTCTTGGCAAAGTTACAGCAGTCTGGTTTATTTCATCGCATTAATTTAAGAGTAAACTGTGTTTAATAACAAACCGGGGTATACATTTTACAATAATTGTAACGATTATATGTATAAACGGCCATTCATATGGAGAGAGTTTATCGTACGTTGTGGGGTGACGTTGTACGAAAATCGTATACTATTTTCACAGGCTATACTTTTTAGACAATAATGACATTGACATAGATTGACATGTTTATATTCAATCAATAAACAAAACACGCCTACATGTATTTCATACGATAATCGTAATTATCACCAAGGGTTTTGTTCAGAATTCAATGACCAGGCGAGTATCGCCCGTCTACGTACGATATCGTATGTTTTGTTAACATGATAATTTTTTTTCTTGCTTTCGACAATCGTTTCTTGGAGTCAAGAAACTCTCTCCATGTAAATCGACCTTTAGGTTATGTAACAATGTTACATCGTCTACGGCTAGTAAGGGCCTGCAGATCCAATGCAATACTTCGAGGTCTATTAGTCAGCGTTGAAATAAGTACTTTATATTAATCAGATAAATATAAAATATGATTTTATAAATTTAAAAATCTACCACCCCGATCCACTTATAAGATTAATTAAGTAAGATCCCTCGTTTGATTATAGAAAAGAAGTTTCATACAGAAATAGAGGGCGATATAATTATGGCCGGTTCCTATATCCTGATAATTGATTCATTCACTTGCTTTACCATCGGTTGAATTACTCGTGCAGCTCATGTCAAATTTTTATCTATAGTAATGCAAATTGACGTGTAGTTTTAGGAACGGGCTATTAATAAATTAAGATGAGTGCATTGGACTTCAAATCAGTCCAATCAAACTTTATGATATATTAGCTTTGCCCCGCGGTTTCACCCGTGTGGTGATGGAAATCCACACTATATCATTAGAAATTATAGCCTTTGTGTTATTCGGACGTGTAAGCTACATTATTGTAAAGTTTCATCAAAATCCATTCAGTAGTTTTTGCGTGAAAGAGTAACAAACATAGATTCTTACAAACTATCGCGTTCATTATATTGTTACGACCGACAAAGACCAATTCACACCTGCAGCTTATAACCTATTTGGATTTTTTTGTTTACTTTGTGTTTATAATTTGTAATTAGAAAAACAGCCTATTGTGTATTTTAATATTTTATGGTAGTCAAAAGCCAGGTTTGATTCTAAGAAATTCAGTCTGCGCGACCGAGAGACATATTATAATTGTGCACTATAAAGCAATGCTCCAATGGGGAGATTGGGAGTCGAGCGATAAGCACAAGCGAGGCAAAACGTGTGTACTACATTCGGCAATCTATTTAGTGACGACTTTGCGCGTGTTATTATATATTTGTACATGTTTTATACATGTTTGTATAGTTCTTATAAATTCTATAGTAATTCTAACGGCATTTTAATTCGAGTCCTGTAACTCGTAACATATTATAGTAGGATTTTTGTGTGTCAGTTTCAATAATCCTAGACTTATGCATTCTTTGTTAGGATCTACACTGAGTAGAAAATACGTAATGAAATATCAATATTTCTTAATAATTAATGATGGAGTATGATTTTTGTCTCGCTGTTGAAAGCAATGGAATGCCAACCAAAAGTAAGCTGAAAGGTAAACAAAACAATTTCATCAACGTGTACAATAATTAGCACAATAATTTAATTTGCCATCTTAACATAGTCAATCACAATTATGACCCCTTCATTTTGTTTGCATGACAATGGCTGTATTTATATAATTAATGTGCTTATTTAGTTATATTCCGTAATAGGTATACAAGTGTGTTGAATACCTATCGCTATACTATATGTAATAATACTGTTTTTTCTGTTGGAAACTCCAATAAAAAATATGATAAAGCTTAGGACGGGCCTTATTATATCTACAAGAATAAAACGGCAAAATACGACGCATATGAAGAACTTACTGCATAATAAATAGTTTTATTTGTTTCATCGTTCATTTACCTTACGAAAGGTTAACATTTGACATGAGCTTCATACATCTATGTCAAAATTCAAGCGATGGTAGAGAAAGTGAATGATTTGTTACACATACAAACCGGCCATAAGTGGACCGCCAGCCTGTCTGATGATACTCCAGCAATAAAAAAAACAACTAAAATAGGTTTGTAAAAATTCCGTTCAGTGGTCATAAAGGTAGTGGTAAATTTTAGATTTCTTTTTAGTTCAATTCTCCATGGAAAAGGCTTTATGGTGTCACAAGTGTACCTCAGAATTGCATGAGCTGTTTCCACCCTCACCATTCTACCACCGGACAAGCAGACGTACGCATTCACGGCACCGTTATATGGTGGAAATACCGACGAAGCGGACGAAACGCTATGCTTCTACATTCATCATACGCACCGCTGAAGAATGGAACTCTTTACCTTCGTCTGTTTTTCCCGAAAATAACAATCTAAGTGTCTTTAAGTCTCGCGTGAACAGGTATCTTCTAGGTAAGCGTGCTCCACCTTAGACTGCATTTCCGCCTGAGACAAGGTGCAATGTCGGTCAAACGCGAACTTATTCATTATAAAAAACAAGAAAGGATTAGGTGAGAAATAAGTACATACGAATTACTCTAAAAAATGCACCAGTGAATGAAAAAATTGAGAGGAAGAAGACTAAAGTGATATGAGCATGTAATGAGGAGGGATCAAACTCAAGAGAGAAAAAGTTGCATACTTATTATGGAACTGCAAGAGTACAAATGTAAAGCTGAAGCAAAAAAGAGAGAGACGCCAAATAGTTAGGAGAAGGTGAAGAGAAGAGAGTATCGAAGTGCCGAAAATATTATAAGGTTATTTTCTCTACGGCCCTTCATTGACCATCGACTACCATGTATCGAATTTTTCTAGATTTAATATCAAATAATTAAGGTATGGAGTTGTAAGATATTAACGTCGGCATAATAACTTGTGTTTGTCGCAATCACACTGTAGGTTCTGCAACACTATGTCAACACTATTCTTGAGCCATATTACGAGACGGTTATCGGGAAAGCTGACTTAATAACACTAAACACTTACTGTAACTTCATCCACTATACCGATTCAACTGTCTTTAACAAAATATTTTTAATTTTATTTATTATTAAAAAGTATCCTACAGTATATCCATAAATTTGAGACATTGACATTACAAAACAATAAATCTCATCCAAAAATGGATAATTATAATCTAGAAAAAGAACAGAAACAAATAATAGGTTACACTACACCAAAATTAATTAATCAATCTATCTAACCTTGAAAACAAAATACTAAATTTGATAAATGAAAATAAATAAAAACTATTTGACTGGAAAACGACAATTCAAATGCAAATTTAATGCAATAGCGGACATTAAAACCAAATGAGCTACTTTTTATAAACTAACAGCAGCCAGGAAGAAGCAGCCTCATAGATCTTGTTTAAGCGTATCACACAGTGCATCAACATAATAGGAGAAAGCGTACTCACTTATATCGTCAAACAAATACAAGTAAAATGAATCAAATAGAACTTTAGTTTGAAAGTTATTAAAATTATTCCTGCCTATTATATTTTTTATTTTTACTTAACACCTGTCCGCACCACTATTGTAGAGTTCTCCTGTCGTTTTATATGGCAGTGAAGCGTGGCCTATACTTGAGCGAAACAAGCAGGAGTTGCGTGTCACGGAAATGACTATACTTCGGTGGATGTGTGAAGTCACGTGGAAGGATGGCGTCAGGAAATCCTGCATCCGCGACAGCCTTCACGTCCGTGGCATAGCAGACAAACTGCAGGAGAGTCGTTTACGCTGGGATGGCATGTTTTACGGTAACCGGGTAGTTACGCGGGGAACAAATGTCTAGCCATGCCGCCTCCGCCAGGTCCCGGTCGATGGGGTAGGCCCAAGAAATGCTGCCTTGACGTGGTGAGGGATAACCTGCGTACCAATGGTCTTATGCGTATCAATAGAAGGGATGCTGAAGATCGCGCGAAGTGTAGAAGAAAAAGTAGGAAAGCGGACTCTGGGCGTCAAAGTGATCGCGATTGCAACCGAGATTTAACGCTCGGATAATGATGATGACCCCTATTGTATAGTTCAATTTATTGATATTGTACGCCGCACATTCAAACAAATAAAGTTGGCAAGTATTAAAAAACGATAGGCATATGAAAAACAGGCGGAAAGGTAAACATTTCCTGAATGACCATCGGTAATACATCAATCCCACCCTGGAAGCGACGTCCAACGTGGAATACAGGCGAGTTGGCAATGCCCCGAGCCAGCTTGCGTTTCTCCAAAACAATTCTAAAGGTCAATCGACCTGGGCTGAGACTTGTTATTAATACAATTAATGGACTTTGCAATTTTACCAGGCATCTTTTCAATCAGATGTCTCTGACAGCCCCATATGCAGAACTTGCTTGGACGTAGAAGAAACAACCGTTCCAATACAAGACGAAGTATCTGAACGCCCCAGATAGCCTCAGAGAAATCTTCAGCACTGTAAGAAGCTAGTGGGCTTCCTGAAGGAGCTGAACTGGATGGAGTAACCCCTCATCCGTTCTCGCACGCAAATTAGGCGCTAAGCCTTCGAGTTGCGGAAACCGAAACAAGACTCTAGTCGCCGCGTTCAGCATGTGATAAACTACGGCATTAAACTATAATAATGACATGTAAGTATTACCATTTTAAACCAGTAAGTTGAATTGTTGAATAGTCAATTTTACTCCACAACCTTGATGTTATAAAGACGCGAAAGTCTTTCATAAACATTTATGCAAATCAATAACATAACTGGATCTGAAATACACTGGCTCTTTTGTAATATCACCACAAAATATATCAGATAAAATCCTTACACAATTATTTTTCTTTCAATGATTTATTCTTTGATACTTGGTTTTCTCTATAGCCCTAGATATATATATATATATATATATATATATATAGAGAGATATAGAGTGATCCAAAAATAAAAATAATTTTTTTTCCAAACAAGCTCAAAAGTTTCTTTTGGGTGTAAAAAAAAACTGAAAAGATGAGCCCATAATATTAAGATAGTCCTCATCGCATTTTTTTAATTCCCATAAGAATAACACAGGAAAAATGTTTTTGCTTCTTCTGATTTGTAGAGCGTTCAATTTTCTATAAAGATTAGAACAGCGATTTATCAGTCAACCAGTCGTTTGAACGGTACAAAAATCAGAAGCAAAAAAAATATTCCTGTGTTATTCTTATGGGAATTAAAAAAATGCGATGAAGACTATCTTAATATTAATATTATGGGCTCATCTTTTCACATAAATTTTTTTACACCCAAAAGAAACTTTTGAGCCTGTTTGGAAAAAAAAAAAAAAAATTTTTTTTGGATCACCCTAATATATATATATAATATCAGCCCATAACTGTCCCACTGCTGGTCTCGGGCTTCCCATTATAGGGGAAACGGACAATATACCCGCCACGCTTGTCCAAGGCGGCTTGGCAGGTTTGACACATCGGTTATCTCGATGTGCAGGTTGCATCACGATGTTTTCCTTCACCGTTGTTAGCACGTGGGTAGCATTATGCCCATTAGATCAGAAAACTCACTAAGAGGTGCATTCGTTCCGGTCAGGATCGAACCCACACCCTTCGATTTAGGGGTGCGTGCGCTACCATTACGCTACCACGACTTTTTTGAGTCTAGACTTTACGAGACTAGGCTAAGCCTTTTAAGAAATAATTAAACTTTGACTTTTAACTTTGCTGGTCTTGCTCACTGGAAGTAATAAGCTCTGGGTAATGGTAATTCCTGACATGGTAAATTTCGTAAACAAAAATATTTTTTTACTATGGATCTGGGTGTCTAGGAATGGCCCCAGAGTGGTTCGCTGTATTTAACATAAACGTAACTTGCTTAGCTTAGAGATATATGAAGGTCATTTTTTTATACCTATCATGTCTGCTGATTAATAAAAAAATTTATGTATGTGCAGTTTAAACGCAGTAGAAGTGAAACAAACTGCGTCAGTAGTGGGAGGGATACTATATTACGTGATGTCATGTGTGGGTGTTTCATGTGTCATTTCATATATTATATCGTTGTAATATTAAAAACTTTAGCTTTAAACAACGAAAAACTTCAAAACATTTCCAACTCTATCTGTATGGCCAGTGTTTAAATGATTAGATATAATGTATTATATCTCATTCCCTCGCAGCCTTAATCCTACAGATATTGTGTTTATCTTTTTTTGTTGTTCTTTCTTGCATCGAGATTCAAATCACAACATTCTAAAGAAGTTTTAATTTAAAGTCGTGGAATTTAAAGCCGTTATAGACTTACAAGCATACGTATTTAGAACTCGACGATGTTATCGCCTGTGTAACAGAACATTTGGTATAGAAAATCATCGAGCTATAAGCACTGAGACTTGCTCATGCGTCTATCAGCCGCTTAGTATACCTAACGTTAAAAAAGAAACTATATTAATCATAGACATATATTTTTTACGAGGCATACTTTTTATCTTAAAAAAATAATTTCTATGAGTTTTATGTTTTTTTATAGTTGCGTAAAATGCGTAAGTAATAATCCAAAATTATAATGAAAGTAGCGCCAAAAGGAATCCTTTCCTATCGTGCTCGAAATGTCGTTATAAGCAAACGCCTCTGCTCGGAGACAAATAACAAGTAATGTGGGAGATCTATCAACTACTGCATACCTGATAAAACCACTCCAGCGCTTTTTCATATCACCGTGAACCAGGGTGAGACTTTGCTTTGGCAGACTTCGCAATCCCAACATGCTTAGACCGTATGGATCTTCTTAAGCTAACATAGGTGTAGCCATTCGAGAAGTAATTCTATAGCATATTTTCTCCTCGACCCACTTCATCCCAACAAACACATAAACCTCTACTCATATTGTTAATGGGTGCATGTTAGTCTATGTATCAAATACATAACTGGTTGGTTATATCTAACAGTACATGGATATTATGTTTCTTATTTGAATAAAATTTTAAAAATAAACATCGTCAAGAACATTTGAGTGTTAAATCCCAGTTGCATTCGAAGAGGTCGCTGCGTAACGTGTTGTCTGCTTTTTTCTTCTTCTCTACTTCGTACGAATTTTAGCATCTCTTTTTTGAGATCATTGGTCAAACCAACATTTCTTAGATCAGGCGGATGTGGCACGGTTATATAAGTCTCAAAACTATTCAGAAACTGAGATTTGATAATAGTTGCTGAATGACATTTAGTCCTTGCTTATACTCACAGTTGTAATAATAATTATACACTCACCCACCCACGCCCACACACAAACACGCACGCAGACACGCACACACATTCACGCACACCTTTTTATTTTTCTTTGATTGTAGTCCTCTTACCAAAATATAAAAGAAAGAATACAAAAAAAATGTTAAATACTTCTTTAAAGATTGATTTGTTGTGAACTGTAATTCTTTAAATTATAAAAGAATATAAAAGAATTATGTGAGTATGCATGTGTGTATGTATATATGCATGTATATGTATGTATGTATGTGTGTATATATGTATATATATATATATGTGTGTGTGTGTGTGTGTGTGTGTGTGTGTGTGTGTGTGTGTGTGTGTGTGTGTGTGTTTGTATATATAATAAGTATTAGCATAGAATTAATAAATATTATTGACTAATTAAAAATAATTTAAGAAAACAAGGTTCCTGACTAGGTTAGAGGTAAATAGGAGCCAGACAGCTCCAATACTAAAAAAAACAATATAAAAGAAAACTTCACATGCGTAATACAATGACGATTTTAATAGTAATGGGGGGAAAACAGATAAAAAAGAAAAGAATATCTATGTTCTAAATTTAAACATTTAGTATGTTTGGTGGCCAGTACCATGCCACACCAAATTAATAAAAACTTGTTGGAGATTCCAACAATAGAAATAGTGGTTAATTGGGAGGTGAAGGCCAGGAGTACCATCATACACGGTTTACCTAGTTTGGGCTCCTGTCTTCCCATTTTACTGTTTCTCAAATTTTTGTACTCTATTTCATTTTTTAAGGAAAGTAAATAAATAAATAATTGTTATGTAAAGAAATAAACCATTGCAAAGGTTCCTTTGTTGTTATGTAAGTATCATCGATTTCTTATCACAAGAGAAATTTAAATATGTCGGCATAAAAAGTAACTCTACTACAATCATCTGCGGTCGCTGAAATACACTTTATAGAAATCAGTTAATATTGTAAATTAGATACAAAAACGATAATAAACAAACTTTACATTACGTGTTTCCATCTTATAAATCAATGATCATCATCTTATAATCTTGAGTTCTCTACTTTCACTCAGCAGCGTATATACGTCAAAGCGTCAAATACGTTTATCGACGAAAATAAACTATTAACATTAATAACATCTGAAATTTCTAAGACACTGATCGTGAAATAATCCAATCGTAAAGGTTCCCAACTTACGTAAATCAGCCGTGACAACATGCAGCATTAGCAGGAGCGCGGTTGTTGACAACATTTCGGTATTTCTTGCACAACAGTTCGATGGTTTCGTAAAGCACTTGGTTTGAGCGAGCGGCGTGGTGTCAGCCAGCCGGTACGCGGGTTAGGCCGGCACTGGTCAGCCGTACGACTACTTACCACCACCCTCGGTTGTATTTAAGGATACACGTGAACGTATACCAGCCCTCTTCTGGAATTTCGTTTCCTATCTGATGATTTACCGCTAGTCGGATAGCAAATAAGCCTTTGATTTCAAGATCGTCATGAAAACAATAGTGTAAGTGACCTTGACAGTCACCTGATTAAAAAATTTACAAATCATATGCAATTTACATATGAAAGAAAATTAGCATGAAATAAATGATTAATACGTATTTCACAAAGTGAAGATGTACACCAACCGCATTCCATCAGGTGGGCGGACCGCCAGTTTGACAGCTTCAGGCAATAAAAAACACATACAAAGACTAAAGTACAAAATTAAGATGTATTGTGCCGTAGTACATATAAGATTTATCTCAATTATACCCCGTAGAACGCAACACGAAAACCCCACACTCTCCGATATTCCAGCTCCACAACAATTTTCTCTGAATAATAAAGTCCTTTTGGGAACAGCATTTCATATAATAGTCCCACACAAACCGGGGTTTGTGTTAAATGTATTCCTATAGGACAACCAGGAGTAATAATTGGTCAAAGTTACCTATAAATAATTGTTGAAAGGGTTTTTACATGTTGGCCTTCCCATGGTCCTACACGATTTTAATCATAAACATGGCTTAGTTTCTATATTAATATAATAAAGAGGAAAGATTAATTGTAGTTTTGTATGTTTGTAACAAATAAACTCAAAAACTACGATATATATTCCCTGAGTAACTTACGCTATGTTAAAATTAAGGACCTCTACTAAAACTTCAATAATGTAACCCAAGGTGTCAAAAATTGCCATAAAACACGCGTTCGAATCCGGAACGGGCCGCTAGGTCTATATATAGTTCAGAAGATAATTATAACAATGAATACTTGTAACAAATAGAACTTTTTTCCTGGGAGAGTTAATTCACGGCACCAAAAGAAACTAGTTTCGTTACATAGAAGCGAAACTACCGATAATGTTATCCTGGATGCATTATTTGCTGTGCAGCTTCCGACAAATCGAAACTGCTTAACAATTAACTGTCCAAGGCATTCAATAACGAATTTTTTTTCCAAATGAGTTCCGCGCTTCCACTGACCAAAATATAAAATATCTGATACACTGCAATAATTCTTTAATTTAATCTAGTTTGTTAACAAGTTAAATAAAGAATATGTCTATAGTATTATTGATGATAACACCATTTAATGACAGGCAAAGAAGCTAATTCTCTCTGTATTCCGAATAAGGGCCCAAAAATTGTAGGTGTAGCATCTTTACTTACGCCTCGAGGGCAAAGAATTAAATTAAATTATTAGCTACTAGCATTATTTACATGCCGACAAAAGTGAATGCACACCTGCCTCTCATAAAGCGTAGTTTATTGCCTTCCCGCATTGGAACTTCCTTTGTTTACATTGTGTTTAAAATTTGCAATTAGACAATGGCCTATTGTTATAAAATGTCCGGACTGGGGGGAGGAGGCAGTCAAGCGAGGGTTACCATACGAGCAAGACGTACATTCGATGAGCGATATACTGACGGACTTTGTGCGTGTTATTGAATCGTGCAGTTTGTACTGGTTGTATCCAGTTATGTGTGTACTTGTTTTATACGTGTTTTACAGTTGTAATAAATTCTATAGTAATTCCAACGGCATTTTAATTCATTTCAAGTAGCTCGTAAAAATATTATACTAGCGGCGGTTTCATCCGCCCTCTGTCCCGCTCCCGTGGTATATAGCGCCATGTTATATAAGTATAACGTAACTTTCGAAAAGTAAAAGATTTTTATAATCGGTTCAGTAGATACAGATTACCCCCTACAGCGTCACTAGCTCACAAACTTTTTACCTCTTTATAACATTAAGTATAGATGAAGACCATTTGCAGCACTCTATCATTTTTCATATAAACACGTCTTCCGCAAACCTTTACGCATTAGATTAATTAATTTTTTAACTACCTGCTTCACATACCCAACATATTATTACGATTACATTATAAAGTTGCGAACGTATCGTGTCTCAACTATTTCCTAAACATTCCATTCGACTGTAGAAGCGATACCTAGTACCGGGGCACTATGAAGCAATGCTGGTGGTCAAGGCGATCAGGCACTTGACATATTGTACGCGGAATATTGGCAACATACGAAAACACTACGAAGAGCGACGAAGATGCCACCATTTGCGAAACTATGTACTGTTTAAAAAATTCAATTGTACATAAAAATGTTGAATCATCCTTGTATTGCGTCTTGAACGTATTTATTTTGAAATCTTAACAAACGCATCAAACCTCTTTGATGTTTTATTGTTTAACGCAACTGCAGAATGGTCACTTATTATCATCATCCTGAAGTAAAGTCCCGGTGGCGTTCGGGGCAACCACTTTAGTGCTCGGTGCAACGATTTGTATTTGTATATCACCGCCAGTTGAAGTGGCTTCTAGTATTCCTTAGTTATTTACTACTATGAAAATTGGCATAGCTCACAAAATTAGGAAGCTGAAGTGGCCAATGCGACATAGTAGTCCTATAGTGTTTGCAAACATACTCATAATGCCGGACGCTCTTCAACTAGATGCTGTTTGAGAAAAGTTGCGCAAACAGAGAATTTTACGTCTAGTAGCGGATAGCGATTGGTTGACAACGACGACCGATACTACAATACGACCCATGTGTGTGTCGCAAAAAAGACATTCCCTGCGTTAACAACAAAAAATCTTGGGAAATTCTACGTCCAGTAGCGGATAGCAATGGGGATTGGTCACTTTTTTTCAATCTGGCTATTTGAAAAACCATTTCGAGGTATAGTGTCCCTAATCATTTCTATCTAGTTAAAATTCCAAAAAACGTACGATATTCTTGTATTTTGTAAGAAATTCGTTTGACCTTTATTTGACCTTACTAAATCCAATCAGGTGGGCCGTCTGCCTGTTTGCCTGCTTCAGGTGTAAAAATCTAGCTGTACATTATTTGATTTAAGTTATGTAATATGGATTTTCCCTAAAGACCACTTTAAAAAATTTAACGATAACTATAGAAAATAATAATGGTTGAACACGAAAAATTATAAGCCTAGCGACAAAATACACTAAAATGATCACGATACGTAATGAGTAATGACAGTGACATTTAAATAGTAGCACAGATTACTATGATTAGATATAGATAAAACTTACTTTTATTATTTTTGTTTTCTAGGCAAAGAAATCAATGTAAACTTGTGCCTTGCGCTTAAAATACAAAAATATTCAAATTAGTATCTTAAAACACCCTATTTTACGTAATAAAAATATAAAATCAGAGGGTAATTTTTTGAGAACAATCCCCATTGGTTGACAACGACGAGAAATGCTACAATCGAGTATGTCTTTACCCTGAGGTTTACCGACCCACAATGAGATCTAGTCTATGAATCTAACAGTTCACTAACCTCAGCCCTAATTTTCTATGAGTATAACAAACTTGAAGTTGGCGCAAGTGAACCTCCACCGCTCACTTCAGTGATATCTAGGGCAACCAAGTACCAACTTGCGTCACCCAGTCGTGTGGAGAGAATATAACAAGACGGTATTTTAGGGGCTAAGGTATCCCTATCACTGCTTCTCTGCGTACACTGCTAGTGCCTCCCCAACGTGGTCAATCCCACACTCTCCACCGTGTTTCCCCTGCGGTGGATAAGGATTGTGTCCAAACGGATTTTCCACCTTTATTTTTTTAAAGGAGGAAAATCCGTTTGGATGGTACGTTACAGCCTACTTAACCGATTAGTAAATCCGCCACTGGATATTCGCAATCAGTGCATGTTAAATCCGCAGGATTAACATATAATTATTAAAAATAATCATATATCATTTATTTTACATTGTGGCAAATTCACGTTTTCCTTCTTTATTAAATTATAATTTTTTAGCAAGAATATGCGCTTTATAACACAAGTCGTAATTACAGTTTTCAAATAGGACGATATGGTAGAAATTACGTAGATAGAGAAATAAACATCGTGATTCAAAGTAGAAGAGTATATATTATTTAATATAAAAGGTGACTCCCCGTCCAGACCTACAGGACAGAGACGTGACACTCACACAGACACAGACACTAATGGTAGGATTGGTTCACAAGTTACAAGTCACTCAACGTGCTATGGAGCAAGCTAGGCTGGGTATTGTTCTTATGAATAAAATTAGAAATGAGGATATCCATAAGAGAATCAAGCATGCAAAATTAGCATGTTAAAGTGGCTGCCACTATCATAATGGAATCATACTTTGAATATCTTCGCAACGCCAAGATATTGATATAGCAGAATGGAGCATCAGATAGTGTAGATGCGCATAATCAACTAAAAACTAAAGTGATGGTACCTTTCCTCGGCCTGCCCTCTTATGACCTAATGCTGTTGGAAATTAAGAATAGATGTAGTTACCAAAGAACTCAAAATGTTTGATTGCTATGGTATGGATTATCGATATCAATCGAATGTCGATGTAGCCAATTTCGATAGTTACTAACCGAATGTAGTTCCATGTCGATAAACATTTACACTGAATCAGCCTTCCTAATTAGTGATCAGATCTGATGGATTTCATATTTTGTCAATAATACCTTACCGCGCCTACTCTTTTCGTGACTCCAAATAACCTAAAAGCTGTTTGCCAAGGTTACGCGACCAACTTTTTAATAAAATCTTCAGAGATTTCAAATTGGTCGCGCATGGGGTTTAGCTTAGCCCATCAAAAGGTATTTCATAGAGAAGTGTAGAAGAGGTTTGGAGGGTCTGGGCCTTACTACCTGTTACTTCTTAGCATTTTCTAAGAACATTTACCATAGTAATGTATTTTATTTGTTTTTTTATACCATCAGAAACTAGAGATTTCAACTAACAAAAATCCCACAGACTTTAAAAAAAACTAATATTTTGACGCGAGAAATTTCGATTGAAAATTAGGGTATTTAATCGATATTAAGTCAAAATGAGGTGAAAAATAAATATTTTACATCAAAAACATTATTTATTATTAAAATCACAGCTTATATTTATCAGGGAAGAATACAATTTAATGCGGCCGGCGGCCTGTCATAAGGGGCGTCAAAACAACTCACGGCCAAGTAGGGTACTTGCCCGTCTGGATGGCTACCACCCCTGGTTAGAGTATGCCCTATACAACCTTGAGATGTATACCGGCATTTGTGGCAAGGTTCCAAACTCCCTTTATAGAGCGACAGCACATTGGTTGAACCTTTAGTGCGACAAATGTCCATAGGCGATGGTAACCGCTTTCCATAAGGTGACCCGGGCCGTCTGGCTGTCTGCTGAACTTATGCAATAAAACAAATCGTAACATTGTATTATGAATTACTACTCATTCCCTTACCCTACTATCGGTTGATTTTTGACATTATTTTTACGGAGCTTATGTCAAATTTTAACCGAGTAGCGCAAATAAAGAGTCGATAAGATATAATAAGTTATACTTAGTAAGACATACAGCCCCTTATAAACTAGCTAAATAAGTTTAGTTGGTTGTTCACGAGTTTGTTTGTTCCTTCTTCACGGTCTTACAAATGAACCAAGTATTTATCATGGAAATATTTGAAAAATACGCAAGCAGTATCACGTTGAAAGTTCTAGTCTATTTATAAACGTTGTATATAGTTATATGCATATAAAATAAACGCTAAAAACTCTTAACTAATTACCATTACCAAAATAACAAAGAACTTAACCCCCTATTCGGACGGTGTGACAATTTTTGAACAGTAATGAGCCTAATTATTGTAATAGATCTAACAAAAAAGTAAATGGCACACTATACAATAAATTGTAATAAATTGGTATTAAAGTTTGGCTAACGAAAGTAGATACTCAAATTATTTTTTTACAAGACAATGTTAATAAATATGTCATATACATTAAATGTGGAACGATTTGTAGAATTTGCAAATTCTACAAAATTAAAAACTAAATGGCAACAAGAATGTGGTCGTATTGTATAGTTTAAGTTTTGTATAAATTAAGTATTGCATAAGTTAAGTATTGTATAATTTACGTAATGCATAAGTTATGTATTGTATAATTTACGTACTGTATAAGTTACGTATTGTATAATTTACGTATTTTGTAATTTACATATTGTATAAAATAGTATAAATATTATAATTTGGAGTTGCCATAAAGCCGCTCAATTTAGTCTCTACTTTCATTACACAGGCTCTATATTCTTATAAAAGGACAAATATAACTATCAAGTTTTCTTTAAAACGCAAATCTACTTAAATTCAAATTGCACATTTTGTTATAAAACTTTTGCATCGAAACAGGAACTTTAAGTTTTAAGGTTTAGGTAACAATTGGTCATAGGTCAGCCCATCGACTACTTTATTAGCGGATTCCAGGAGTAATCTCGAGATTGTTTTCTCCAAAGTAGGTTTCGTGGCTTTGAGGAAATCACCTTTATTCTGATTAATTGCTTCGTTCGTTGCATCTTCTGTAACAAATATTATTTACAAATGAAATATTTTGTAAGATCAATCAAATTCGTGTAAGAACTTTTAATCCAAAGTTTGTACTCAAAATAGTAGCTATGATTTTTTTTATTAAATAATTTCCCGTTTAAACATGATCCCACTAATGCCCGGTCTTTTTACAATACTATTCGTTATTTTACCTTACTAATTTCCGAATATTCACATTAGTCGCATGGAGTTTATTTAATCAGAAGTAAAACAAATGAATTTATATCAAGTTATGAAAACCACGCATACTTAAATGTTAAGTGATGATGCAGTTAAAGATGGAACACGTTTCGCATGATTTATGGAATTGTATTGTGAATTTAACATTGCCTAGATAAGTGGTAAACTGGTGTAACATATTACACTCATTTCTTTTACTGAGACAAGTACTTTGATCATAATACAACTGTACGAAAGCCACTTTAACAGGAATAGCCACGTAGATGTTCCAATCACAAACAAGGGTACGTACCTATAATACATGACCCATTTTTTTTTCAATGTTTTACTCCCTGCACCCCGCCCCTCTTGGTGACCACCCCTAGTATATGCCAAACCCCGTCTAGTTTCCCATAGTCATTTATAAATATGACTTTATCTCTTTTTTTCAAACAGAAGCTGAAAAACACTAATTAGGCTCATTAGCATTTTAAAAACCGCTTAAAGCTGCCCGCTTATTTGAATATAAACCGAAAAGCGGGAAATTTCCTTAGAGCAGTGTTTTTCAAACTTTTTGATGACACGACCCCTTTAGTATGAAGAAATATTTCGCGACCATACCAGTTGATTTTTTTTCAAGTATTTTATTTCGTGATAAATATTCAATAACATATTTATTCATTTTCATAATTAGGGTTCGACTAAAGACATAATTAAGTATGTAAAACACATTTTTTACATCGAATGCGTCACCAATAGATAACGCAATTTACGCGCATACGTACGACTACGTCCGATACCAGCCGCCCCGCCCCCGCCCCGCACAAATGAGAAAGCGTTGCTATTGAGTAGCCCTTTGTGCATCTAAAGCAAAAAAACCTAATACTATTGCCGAAAGTTTGTTTTTACCAGCGGCTTTAGATATAGCAGAGATTATGTTTGGCAAACAAAAGGTCGAAAAACTCAAAAGTATGCCTCTGTCTGGCAGAAGCGATTAAACGCAGGATAAGCGATATGGCGACTGATGTTCGTGATCAAGTCATAGAAAAAACAAAAGAAAGTACTTCTGTGTCCTTGCAATTTGATGAATCTACGGATATAGCAGACTTTACTGCAGTAGCTTTCCCGAACTTTTGCAACTCCGCTATAGAAGCTTCGCGACTCCCCTAAAGAGGCTTCGAGACCCCCTAAGGGGACCCCCCACACGTTGTAAAACACTGCCTTAGAGGATATCGACTACGTGACAAAAACCTAAACACCCGGAGACCAAGTATAGTATTTTGAAGAGCTCCCTTCCCCTGAACGGGTTACATAGTATGGGTACGTTCCCTTAACTTCATGTACAATAATTTGGTGATAAATGCCAAGAAGTCATTTTATAACTAACAAACTTTAATGTCTTACCTAAACCTTTATCACCATTGAAAAGGCCTTCCAACTTGATTTTGTAATCTTTCATGTCGATGTTTGCATCTAAACTAGTGAATTTGATGAACTCTTTTCCATGCTTGTTAACGGGCTGCGAACGAAGTACGAGTTCAGCGATGACGCCCTCTGTAGAGGAAAAAAATATGATTAACCCTCGAATAATTATAATGGGCAGAATACCCGCAACCTTTGTCCAAAGCGATTTGGCGTGTTTGACGCATCGTATAATAACAATATACATGCATGCATAATTATGCTCGGAAAACTGCCAAGTGGTGCACGCATTTGTGCCAGGATTCGAACGTGCACTCTTTGAGTTGGTATAAGAGTGTGCTAACCACTAAGCTATGAAGGCTGGAACAGTTATTACGCTATACTAATTTAGCGAACCGGTACAAACGATAGGTGTAGCCAAGTTTAATTTGAATCTTTACTCCATTTTTCTTAGGACACTGTCCTGATTTCAACTATATCTAACCATAATTTACCCTGAATTTAAGAAAGGGCACTAAAATTTAGTGTAGAAGGTTAAGAGGCTTTGCTTAAGTTATTAAGCAAGACCTAAACGTCCGCAAGGAGGGAGTATGACGGAGCACTTGCCTCGGGCAATACTAGTAAGGCTGGTGTGCACCAACTTTTAACCGATGGTTAAAATAAAATAATCGCAAAATGTATGGAAAAGCAGTGATTATTTTTGGTTAACCGTCGGTTAAATTTCGGTGCACACCAGCCTAAGTGTGACGGTGTTTAGAAAGATGCTTAGATGATATCGGACTTTGTGACAGTAAACACTATCGTTTGTATAAAATAAAGCTAATTTGTAACCATGAAATATATACATTTAAGTCTCAAGGTATATTTTATACACTATTTATTAATGATAGTAAAAACATATGCATACCTAATATTCTAACGAAGCTACATGTGAGGGGTAAACAATGACCAGTAGGATTGTTGGACCGTTTCGAGACAAGGGCGAGACGTATAATTAGTTTAACCACAGTTGTCTCATCACAAGTTACTTTGTCTTGTGTAAACTACTGTAATGGTTGATGAACGCAGTCACCAGCCAGGTTATAAACTTTTCTTACGTAGAGGGTGCCTTTGCAGTCTCCCTCCCTCCTTACTACTACTATACTACTAAATATATTCTGGAATTGAGTTTACCTTCAATGAAACTTTAAAAAAGAATAAGTGAGTTGAATTTAGATTCAGTGTCAATATTTGTGCAAGCAAGTTATTTATAAAGGTGCAATTTATAATCTCTAAAATTTTTAGTTTGAATGACCCAAGATCTTTGAAGTTTAAGAACAAATCAGATATATGAAATAATCTTAATAAAAATATGTATTAAGAAAAATGTTTGATATACTCACGTAATTCAGCAATCATGGTGCCTTCTCCTTTCAATGGCAAGATGAGTTGTATATCAACTTTATATTTGCCTTTGAAGAACAACTTATCAAACTTCACTCGAAAAGTGGATACGAAGTTGTCGAGATCAATCCTGATATAAAAAATTACAATAATTAAAATTATTGTAATTACATTAACATTATACATTGCTTATTAAGCGCCATCTTTTGAAATTCTAGACAAGTAATTGGAATACAGATTAAATCTAAACGCGGATTATTGATTACATAGAACTTCTACATATAAACACTAGATGGCACTGTAATATCTTTGATTTCCGATCGTTCTTGACAAATATATATAAAATAATACAGACCTACAAACGAGTTATAAAATATGCGCAAACTTAGAGAAGTGCGCTCTTAAGCTGATAATAAAAAGTTCAACCAAATTGATACAATTTGTCAATCACTTAGGAATGTTCTCTATATTGTCGTATGTGGCAAATAGGCTGCATTAAACATACTGTACTGTATAACAATATGACTATGAAATACTGAAAAAAAGTTTCCTAATTATGAATACTCAAGTACTGCACCTAATACAATATCAAATTCGATTTGAAAATACTGTCATAAAAACTTACGATAGACTGTCAATAACGAAATTTCCGGCCCCTGTTACTTTTATGTCCTTGCCCACTGCACGTAGCGGCGAAGAGTCGTTGTTTAATGCTACCAACTGTAGAGCAAAAAAAAATGTAATCAGACTCTATGGACTACACAACGCAGTATGGAACAAGATATATTAAGGCCTGATTCAAATTATGATGCCGTTCATGATTCAATCTCGCTCCGTTCTCGGCCCGATCAAATCTTGCAGTGTGTACAGTGTACACCACTAGTCTTACAACACGGTTCAATCTCGCTCCGGTCTCGATCCGGTCAATTCTTGCTGTGTGTATAGTGTACACTACTGGTCCCACAACATGCCTCAATCTCGGTCCGGTCTCGGTCCGACCAAATTTTGCTGTGTGTACAGAGTGGCGTAGAGAAGGGGGCGCATCATGCCCCGGGCGCTACTCACAAAGGGGCGCCAAATTGTTACACATAATATTATATGGTTTTCGGCTGAAAAGGGGCTAAAAAGGTATTTAGTTAAGCTCGCTACGCCACTGTGTACAGTGTATATACACTACTAATCTCAAACACGGTTCCATCTTGCTCCGGTCTCGGTCCAATCAAATCTAGCTGTCTTTACACTAGTAATCTGCATTTCAAAGTAAAGTGTGCCACTGTAGGTAAAAATCATGACAGGTCCGAATTCGCTTCATTAAAAAAATTTTCGACTCGCCGATACCGGCTCCATATCGGATCGGAACTAGAGCGATACAATAGTGAGAGCACTCTGGTTTTTCCTTGATTATGAGTATTTGATCCTACTGGGAACTGACGAAGACCGGAGCAAAATTGAACAAACGTCCCGTAAAAGACATAACTCGTAACACGCGTTCCAAACACTGTTGGCGCCACCAATCCGTTCGAAAATTGAATTTGAAATAGCGCAGTTGACAATCAAATCAACTGAGATTATTTTATTACCTAATAAATCGTCGAAGCCACCTAGATTTTGAACGAGCGTTGCGAATTATGACGTAATTTCTATTATGAGCAAATAACGTATTAATTATAGTTTAAATAGTTGTTAAAATTATTTTTACTGTGATATTTCAAAGTAATGGCGATGATAAGACATTTGAACGCCTATTCGTTTATATGAACATTGTTTCAAAATTAAGCTATCGCATTGTAAGGTAGCTCCGTAGGACTTTCAACTTATGACTGAGTTTAACATTACTTTTTAAATTATAAAACGTTGGTTGAAAGCTTTTTTAAAGTATTTGATAAAGACAAGAAAGGAATGGTAGCGCCAACTGTGATTCGTGCATGTATTAAGGTTATATTTGTAACTTGGTAATTGTCATTTCTTCTATACAATGTTTATTGTAAAAAATCTGGTTAAAACTTGAAAATGGCTTGACCGATTTTGATGAAGTTTTGAGTGTATTTGAGTGGTCCCGACATGGTTTAAATTCACAATTCGAACCAGTAACTGGTGCTGAAATCGATTAGGGAATTTCGTATGTGTTTGAGTGGGTCCCGGGATGGTTAGATTTCCAATTAGACCTGGTAGGTGGCGCTGGAATCACGTTGTACATTTCAATTATTTCAGGGAAGAACAACGTCTACTGGGTACTAGTAAACAATAAATATTATAATAGTAAAACAGAACTTACTTCAGGAATATAAAATGGTTCTATACCAGGTACTTGTAATTCTGGTATACCCTCATTAAGGTACGGCCTTAATGACTCGATTGAGTCCTTCACGCACGCATTTATGGTTGCTGGGACCCGTTTGCAAACTTTTATGTAGTCCGCTGTAAAAAATAGTAAAATCATGCATAAAGTATTCTGCGCGTCCAAAATAAGTATCTAATAACGAGTATAGAATGCTGATGAGGCTGCTGCGCTACTATAGTGCCCCAGAAATATTAGCAGAAGAACCCATAGATGATTTCTATGCTATAATGCGTAAACGGATCGCTTCCCTGTGACACCTGATGCGCAACAGCTCCAAAGATATACTCCGGACTGTGGCGAAGCGGGTTGACGGACCAAACTGCAAGTACCAGGTTCCCCTGACATTTTAGATATATGTTCTTATAATGACTCCGGTAGGTTTAGTGGGTAGTTTGTTCAGCTTCCATCTTTAATGGAGGAGATCCCGTTTGCCGTTTGGTGGAAGATTCTCACAAGCACACGAAGCACGCGGCATTAGGCGGCGCTTTTTGTCTTCCTCTGAACCCAAGACACAAGTGTTACAAGGAAAGGCATTTCCCTGAGTTATGGAAAAAAAGGCACCGGGCACAAGTTGCACGTACTGCCGTCAAACCGCCAAATAAGTGTGTTACTTTTATATATTTTTGTTTTACTAACACAAATTAGGGATGCAAATCTAAATATAATTTAATTATTATATGTATGTCTTTCTAGACCTCGGGCCATAAAATGGCCCGGACATTTGGAGGGCTAGCGTGGGTCCATGGGAAGGCCAACACGTAGAGGTCCATTGACAAATTTAATGTAAATATGGTGTATCACTGACCGGTGATTATCCCTGTCTACACCATATAATAATGCACCCAAGGACAAGCCCCGGCCAGTGTAGGAATATTTTGGGAAATGAGGACACAAAGTATCGGGCTATTGGGGTGAACTGCTAGTGGTACTAGGAGTCCATAGTTGATTATTATTATAAATCCAATTATATAAGTACCTATTGCTATACGTTAAGCCAAATCCTTATCGCGCTTTAAAAATCAGGGTCAGAAGTATTGGTAGTTCTATTGTGTATGCTAATTCCTAATGCTTATTATATAAGCATATGTATGTTTGTACTGTCACATATATATATACGTGTGTGTGTAGTGTATATATATTTATATATAATATATATGTATATTGTTTTTATAGTTTACATGTGCCTACTGTGTTTATTTATCATGCATCATTATTTATTAACTGCACCACCGTTAGTATTAATCAATCAATCTATCAATCCTTGTCAGCGCCCTGCAGGCAAGAGCCATTATTGTTAAATGGATAGAATGAAAATGTATGGGAATGTCATAATATTTAGCGTAATTATATGTCATTACCATACATTTCCATTCTATTCGTTTAGCGCTAATGCCAGTCCACCGGACAAGAATTGCCTGGAAGGAATCGATTTTTAGCGAAAAGGTCGTCCATTATACTATTTCTTATCTTTTTCTACTTCTATTTGTCTATACTAAAGTGCACAATGAAGTCTGTTATAAAATTTAATTGATGCGTCATCGAAATGTAACAAATGTGCTACAGTCCCTACAAAATGTACGAAAAAGCGTGTGAACTGCTTGTCGCTCAATACCGGTGGCTCTGGTCGGAGTCCCTTTTGTACCTAGCCATTATCATGTCATTTGTTAGTATTATTCTTCCTTGATATAAAGAATAAAAATAAAAAATATAAACACTGATTTGTCACACACACAAACCATACGAATACGAACGCGCCCATAACCTAATAAATCATTATACAAGTACTTACTACAACTATACTTTCATGACCTCCTATAAAAACATATTAGCTTCCATATATTTTAGGATGCCAACAAATATATACCAAAATAATTAATTATATTTTTTTACTAATTTTCTAGGCGGTGAACACATACAAAAGGACAATGTACTTTCAAATACATTTTGTAATCGAATGGATTTATAATCAATATTTATGCAGATTACATCATATAATATGCAAACTGGTAACTACAATGCAATTGGTCGCTTATTACTACAACCTAAGCTCTATCTTTCGTACCAATACTTTATAAATGAGCTTCAGAATTATCTTGTCATTATGAATTATTACTATTATAATTATTATTACACATGACCGAACACAACCAACACAGGATAATTATGTAATTACAAGCCTTTTCAGAGTCAAACCCTACAAAGTTGCTCATGCTACTTGCGTAATCATTTTAGTAGTTATATATATATATATATATATATATATATATATATATATATATATATATATATATATATATATATTATAAAAACCTTTTTTTATTTTATTTGATTGCATGAGTTCAGCAGATAGGCAGATGGTCCGCTGGTGGAAAGCGCCTATGAAAATTACTAACATAAAAAGTGCTACAAATGCGCTGCTGCTCTCTTAAGGGAAATTGAAACCTCTGGTCACTAATGCCGAAACACAACTGAAAGTTGTTATGGTGACATACTTTAGACCAGGGGTGGTAGCCGTCCAGTCAGGCAAATGCCCTACACTGGGTTGTTTTGTCGCCTCTTACGACAGGCCGCCCGGCCGCAGGAAATTGTATTCTTTATCCGTTCCTGCACGGATTTATTTTAAAACCAAATAAATGGGTACGAGCGATAGTGGTGAAAAATACTTCTGTATTACTTTCAGTCTAGTCTGAGTACCTTGCTTTGCATCAGCCCCGGATCTTGAAATTTTTCGAAGGGAGCAAAAACTGAAATTTCCGCCCCCGTTCACCTATATTTTTACCTTGCTTGCCCCTTCAAATTGGCCGTCAAGGGCATGACCCCGGATTGCTCCCCAAGATCCGGCTCTGCGTTATATAAATGCTTGTTTTGACGGAAGATTTTATCCTCACATAAAATAATATGCGATCATACTAGTCAACATTCACCGGATTCACAATACGATTACACTACGTAGCTACGAACGAAATATACATTAAACTAATTATACTTGTCCCTTATGCTATCACCTGTATGCGTAAAGGAACGGAGCTAAAAGGACCTGGATAGCTACCACCCCTGGTCTAGAGTAGGTAATCGGCACCGGCATCAGTGGCCAGGTTCTAGTCCCTGCTTCGAGGCCGACAGCAATTTGGTAGTACATTCTGTGTTATAAATGTTCATAGGCGTCTGTAACCACTTTCCAGCAGGTCGGCCGTCATCCTATCTGCTGTACTCCACCAATAACAAAAGCTTACTAATAACTATGCCATCGAATAGGAATACTAAAACGACAAATGCTATATTTAAAATGCATGTTGGCAACACCAACAAACAATTGATTTTTGACTATTGTCACATAAAAATTTCCTTCAATGTAATGGTGCAAATTTAGTATATTAATTATATTCTCATGGTGCAATTCCTACCCTTTCCTTATTAGTTTGATTTAATCAAACTTATACTGTCTAACTGTGGCGCAGGATGGACACTTAGCTAGAGTAAGTCAGTTCCTAAAACATACCGTATGATGTAAGCGCCAAGTACACCGCTGTTGAAAAAACGTCTAACTGACCATATTTTTTTTTATTACAATATTTTTGATTTTACTATCTTACCGCTAATTTTAAAACAAAAGCCGGTGCTCGATCGGGTTATAAGTTGCTATTTTATCCATTAGGTGTGGAAAGCCACCAAACGTATGCGATAGTAATAATATATGCACGAATAAAAAACGTAAGCGCTGATAAATTTTTGCCGTTGCCGACCTTTTAATAATTGTAATTATTGGCGTATTGTCCACGCCCCTGCTAGCATCGTCATCTAGATAAATTGAGATTTTTTTTCGAATTTTGTCAGCGATACAAAAGTTTTTCTAGAAAATGGATTTCAATGAAGCTTTATCTCAAATCGTGTATGTTTCATTTGATACGTTGACCAGTTCAGAAAATATTGATGTTACGTTCAAATCCCGCACGAACGAGTGAGCGTGCCTAGTTCAAAAATTTATTCGAAAATAGGTATTTATAAATATGGCCATGGAGTTTGTACGCGATAAAAATAACCACAATCAATTAAATATAAATAATAAATTGATCATTTTAATTAACGCCACGTAGAATCAATTAAAATTCTTGTATTTTTAAGTTTATATTATAATACTAGGTATGTCCGCAACTTCGGCCACGCTTAACTTGAAATTCTCTGGACACAAAGTACCGTAGCATATAAAAAATAATTTAAAATTAATTTATCGTAGCATTTAAAAAAGCTATCGTTTTAGTAAAAACATTGTCGGAATAAGCTGATTTTTATGCTTCTGAGCAACTTCAAACCGTTCCCGGAAAATCCACACATGATTCCCGGGATAAAATGTCAGATTTTTAACCGACTTTCAAAAGGAGGAGGTTCTCAACTTATGTTATGTTTTAAGTCTACAAATTAGCTGTCGATCAGCGAAAACTTCATAGAAATAGGCTTAGTCGTTTTTACGTGAATATCGAACAAAAAAGACAAACAGTCAAGAAAAAAAAATGCACCATGTGTATAGTCTATTCCCGCTTTCATTTTCAAATAGCTTCAATGTACAGACACGGTATGTTTAGAACTTTATAATTTTGATAGATATCCTCATTCAATTAAAATTTAGAAAAATTCCATATCAAATTATTATAACATGTATAATTATGCCTATTGCCTACACTTACTTACAATCTTGGTGCACGTCTTCTGCTTTGTCTACTTTCATTAATCTCTTCATACATACCTCTTTTTTTGTACTTAGTTTTTTAGACCACGGGCCATAGCATGTCTAAGAATTGAGAGATAGCATGTCAGTAGGCGACATAAAATATGTTTTACATTTCAATCGCGTAACTTGTCAATATCTCGATGGACAGAGGATAGGTAACTAAAGAAAACGTACGACAATTGGTAACACCACTCTAATTCTGAGCGGAAAACTTAGAAAAAAGAATAACAATGGAATGCGCTACCTCTTACTGTCACAGAGGCTAAAATATTACCTATATTTCGGAACTCCCTTAGAAAGTACTATCTTAAAATAAATATGTGTAATGTATTAAACATTTACTTATTTGTCTATTGTAATATATAAAATGCTTGTCACATAATAATAGATAGAAAGAACAAATATAAATATATTTATTTAGATTATTTTGCATCGTATATTAATTACTATTAGATTTATATATTTATTAAATTTATAAATTAGTGCAAGTATGTATATTTAAATTGTACAGTCCTATCATTTTTCTGCTCCACCTACATCGCCAGATTAGTTACGAATTTCTTTAAAGCTTGCCTGGAAGAGATCGCTTTTAGCGAAAAAGCCGCCTGTTGTTTTGCCAAGAAGTATTGTAATTATGCATATTGTTTTTGTTTTTCTTTGTTTTGGTGAGCAATAAAGTGTTAACTATCTAACAATATAGGTACTACTCCACTCATCCTCTTGCCGTGGACCGGAGAAAGAATACTGATTCCTGCTCCACTACATCCAGATGATATATTATGTTCGCCCCTTTTGGTGGCTATCATCTCAGGTCTGGAATATGGTGCCATAACAACCTAGAGTTGTGTTTATTAGTGGCCAGGTTCCAGCACCCTCTTCGAAGCCGGCAGCACCACTGATGCTATAATTGTCTATGAGCGATGGTAACCCTTTTCTACCAGGCGGGCGACAGGCTGCTGCTATTTACACTCCAGCAATTAAATCACTCGTAATTTACATAAATTTAAAACTATTTAAAATCGTGTTTACATAATCCTTCATATGCGGTGTTGTTTCCATTTCCTTGATGTATTAATAGATAATAATTAATTTATAGCTATATTTTTTTAATTTTTTTTGAAGATTACATTTGAGTAAACTGTTAAATTTAATTATCGAATAGTCACACCCATTCGATAATAAAAATGGATAGTTTACTTTGTCCCTAAACTTAGAGCTTCGGGGTAAAAAATCAGTAAGTGATCGATAAAAATGAAAACTAGCTAACGTTCATTGAGTTATTTAAAAATTTGATTTTTGTGTATTTTATGCGATTAGGAAAAATATTTACTATAATCATAAAGATACTGCTACATATCAAGTATTGTAATCGTGCAGTTTTGTAATTGTATATTTTGGTGAGCACTAAAGTGTTGTTTCACTATCTATCTATCTAATTACCATTTCATAATCATATAGATAATATTCTTTTCCTTAACGTTTTTAAAATATTCGTTATATTTAGAAAAAGTAAATTATAATTAATATAATGAATATTTTAAACATTTTAAAACATTAAGGAAAAGAATATTATCAATAGGAAATGATAATTAGATAGATAGATAGTGAAACAACACTTTAGTGCTCACCGAAATATACAATTACAAAACTGCTCCATTACAATACTTGATAAAAAAAAACAATAGGTGTTCATATCGCTAAAAGTAACCTCTTCAAGGCATTCTGACTTGAAATAAATTGACAATGTTAGTGGAGCAGAGAATGAGACAGAATTGACCAATTAAATTGGTAATAATATTTCGCCAAGTGTATATCAAATACGTATTGTGAAGGATTCCTGCAGGCGAGGAGGATCCACTGCTTTTTTTTTATTTCTCGCAATGATACTCTTAAAAATATTTAATCGTTTTTTTGTCATCAAAAACAAAACCGATTTTAAACTAAATCAAATAATAAATATTTTCAATGTATATATACAAATTAAATAATAAAAAGTATTACAAACATATATACAGCTAAAACATATAGTCCAGATTGTTTTAATATAAATGATTATTATAACTACATACTTAACGAATTTATAAATATTAATTACTAGCTGATCCGCACCTATTTCGCAGAGAATCATTTAAAAAAATACAATTAATTATTGCCTATGTCACTCAGAAATAATATAACTTTTTTAATGCCGAAAAATTTTTACAAAATCGTTTCAGTAATTTCAGAGATTAGTTCCTACAAACAAACTCACAAAGTTTACCAATTTATAATTTTAAGCATAAATTAACGTATATATATTTTATATATTTCCTCAATTCCATCAATATTAATTTACTTTATTTTAAAACTATATTAAAAACTTACGTATTTCTTTTAAAGAGCCATAAGTTATTAAACTAAACAAAACTATAAAAGAATATCCTATTCTTGGATACATTTTGGGTGCACTTCGTTTCACTTCAAGTTATGTTTTGATCAGACGTCTACTCCGCAAGTAACTATATGTGGTTAGATAACTGATTATTAATATATACCTCAGCTGGATACATCGCTTCACTTACGAAGATCAAGGTGACCATCTATATTAGTTGTCTGTATATATATAAAAATGTCTTGTCTGTACCTACATATCTCTGAAAAATAAGGAAAATTTATTTAATATTACACTTAACTACTTTGGAAGTCAACACCTAAAACTATAGAAAATAGGTACAATCGCCCATTTGTAACTAGTCTGACCATAAATACTGTTACATATTTTTTTCTTTTTTTCAACTTTTTAATTATTTTGAATTTGGAACACGTATATATAATTTTAAAAACTTCTTTCGATTTTGCGCTATTTCACATATTTTTCGTGTTCATTATCAAATTACAATATGGAATGGGGTGTTAAAGAAAATAGGATTGCAGTGATCGCCTTGCAAAAAGTGGGTATAGAGCCATATCATATTCCAGACACGTCAAAAGCTAGGTATCAGCCATATGTTCGTATCGTACTATCAACAGATACAACAACACTTCGTCTGTCGAAGACCAGAAAAGATCTGGGCGGCCGCATGCTGTTGAACTACAAAGGCTAATGCTGTTAAAGCTAGAATTCGTCGAAACCCCATTAGGAAGCAAAAAATCTTATCGCGAGAAATTAAAATTCCCACGAGGACTCTGTCGCGTATTATAAAACAAGACCTGAAGCTCGGTGCTTATCATCGACATACAGGACATGCCCTAAATCAATTTTTACAATTAAAGAGAGTGGATCGATCAAAACGCCTTCTGTCGCCATATGCAGGTGAAAGGCACAGTAATATCCTCTAATGTGTTTTGAAACTTCCCCCATGGTGCTATCCCTCTACCTCATATTCCTATTCTATTCTCCTATCTCATCCTCTCTATCCTATTCCTCCAGTGTAATCTCTCCTATCTAGGGTTGTCAGATATGTTGGAAAAAACCGGGCAAGTTTATTTTATTAACATAACTGAAAACTAACTTTTTAGTTACTAAATTTGCATCGAATGCTAAATTAAGAGCCAATCTACTTTGTCATGCCAATAATGCTTTTAATAAAGTTTAATTGCCTGAGATGGCATCTTGGGAAACATCCAGTGAAACCAGCAGTTATATTAATTACCTACAAGATACGATAGTTCGCCAGATAATAAACAATGTTGCAATTAAACCTCACAATCTTTTGTCCGGTTTACCAAGATTTTTTGACCGTAAAAACAAAAAAACTGGACTGTCCGGTCGAAATCGGAATATCTGGCAACTCTACTGCTGTCCCATCTCCTCTATCCCATCCTAGAGGTTGGCAACACGTTGACTTCACCCCTGGTGTTGCGAACATCTGTAGGCTACGTAAACCACTTTCAACTCACTTGCTGTCTGCCTGTTTACCAGCTTCGCTATTTAAAAAAATACAGAACCTACATATTCCTTTTCTTTTCTTATTTATCACTAAAAAGGAAGGAAAATCAAATTAATTATTGATTAGATTTATCAATCTCTATATATGTATTATAAACGCGAACATTTGTATGAATGTATGTTTGTTACTCTTTCACGCAAAAACTACTGAATGGATTTTGATGAAACCTTACAATAATATATCTTACACATCAGAAAAACACATAGGCTTTAATTTATAAAATATAGTGTGAAATAACAGAAATATAACGATTATCCATCACCACGCGCATGGAACCGCGGGCGCAGGAAGTTGAGTTATACGAGTACGTAACTCAATGGATTTAGCTACTTTGGAAGACTGTCTAAAACTATAGAACAAGAATATGTATGACAATGTTCATTTTTGTTTCGTGTAGGAACGTAGAAAGATTTCTACCTTCTGAAAGACTATCTCAAGAAGCTACAACACAAACGAGGTCGTAGAGTATTTGACCACGGCCTACACTTTCGTATGGAGTATGCCGCCATAACAACTTTGAAATATGTTCCAGTAATAGTAGCCAGATTACAGTCGCCATTTTAGTGTTACAGATAACCCTAGACATACCGCATCACATGAGCCCCCGAAATTAGTTCTGAAAAATACTCTTCGTTTATTTTATATTCAATTCAATTATGGAATAACTATTCAAAACAGTCAACTAATTTGATAAACTTCATTTTGAGGTTTGAAGTTTAAAAGCAGCGCCACTCAAAATATTACCATTTTCGGCAGCGCGAGCGACAGAGGTGAATATGACTGGACAACTCTCGCTGCAGATCAATGTTCAAGGTTTTGTCACTCTTCAACTAAGACGCTGGATATGATGGCCCGATGGATATATTAATCATATTTACGACGCTAGACTAAAAGAACATTGAAAAGATTTAATTGAAAAGCTGCATGTTAAAACTAGTCATCTTCTATTTGACATTAGTCGCCTAGATATATACATCATCATCATCATCCGAGCGTTAAATCCCGGTTGCGTTCGGAGCGATCACTTCGACGCCCAGGGGCCGCTTTCCTACTTTTTCTTCTCCACTTCGCGCGATCTTCGGCATCCCTTGTGTTGAGACCGTTGGTACGCATGTCATGTCTCACAACGTTAAGCCAGCATTTCTTGGGCCTACCCCTTCGACCGGGACCTGGCGGAGGCGGCATGGCTAGACATTTGTTCCCCACGTAACTAGCCGGTTTCCGTAAAACGTGGCCGTACCAGCGCAAGCGACTCTCCTGCAGTTTGTCTGCTATGTCACGGACGTGAAGGCTGCCGCGGATGCGGGAGTTCCTGACACGATCCTTTCGCGTGACTCCACACATCCACCGAAGCATATTCATTTCCGTGACACGCAGCTCCTGCTTGTGTCGCTCAAGTACAGGCCACGCTTCACTGCCATATAAAAGAACAGGTCTAATAATGGATTTATAGACCTGTCCTTTTAGCTTAACCGGCATTTTGGGGTCGCAAATGACACCTGTCACCTCACGCCACTTGGCCCAAGCTGCTGATATTCGAGCCTTGACGTCATGGTCGATGTCCCCGGACGCGCTGAGTACAGATCCCAGGTACTTAAACTGGTCCGTGCGCTCGGCCGTGTCTTCGCCTATGCGCACGGACGTGGGATCCGTAACGTTGCAAGCCAAGTACTCTGTCTAGATATATACAAACTATGGAATAAAAACTACTTATTGTCTTATTCATATCGAGTTAAAGTAAGTTTGAAATATTATATAAGAACCGTATAGAAGCCTACATAATTACTCTAATTCAATATGAATAAGACCGTAAAATACCAGTACCAAGGTTAATAATGTTTAATTATTATTCATGGGAATTTTTTTTTTAAACAGGCTATTCAATTATTTTTTAGCATAAAAAAACTTGAAAAAGAAGTAGCTGTTCAAAGCCACGATATGTACCTATTTTTTTAAGTTAACATTTTTTAATACAATTTTAGTTTTGTGTTTAGATGGTTCCTACTTTAATAAGTAACTTTAGATGTTCCTTAGTTAAAAAAGGTATTTTATTAACCGTCATTAAATAGTGTAATTCAATACAAAAATCATGTGTATTGTACCAAAACGATATTCTATGGAAACACAATTATAGTTTGAAAGGGACTCCTGTTCGCCAGTCAGGTAACCTTGAGAACAGAGCCTGTTCTCCGAGTGCGTGTGGATTACAGCAGTCATACACAGTGGAAGACCCATCCAAGATGCCACAGATAGCATTCGTCAGTCATGCCCCTTCGAGGTCCTACTACCACAGAGAGTGGTAGGAGTCTCTTTTAATTAACGAAGGGAAATCTGTTTGAAGACTATCCACCGCGGGGGATATGCAATGGGGAGTGTAGGAGTACCCTCGTTAGAGCGGCACCGCAATCAACAAATGCTATTGCCACCCGAGGTAGGGGTACCAACTAAAACCACGTGTCCTGAAATGCGAGAGTCTCCAGGGCCATATATACTTCTAGGGAGAAGTAACATATAATAGGCAGCATCTCTTTCTGTCCAGCGGGGATGGCTAAATGTCTTGCTCCATAGGAGGAGATATGAAATTCTATTGCCACGCCACGGCCAGCTCCTCACTGTTAGTTCCTTCACATTACTCTAGGGCTACGAGCAAGTGGAAGCTCGATCAACTCCACGTGTCCTGGCAGGCGGGGGGCCCTCGGGGCCAATTCCACTGCCGAGGGGAAGTGATAGGGGTCTGGGACAACTGACCACGCGGTTAAGTGTCCTGCAATTTTTGCTATAGGGCATTCTCCTCAATTTCGAACACAATTTCAATTGAGGCACGTTTTCAGGGTGTTGTCTTTGTTGCTTAACGCGTTGTATAAAGCCGCGTACTCACCTACGAGCCGGAGCCGTAACCTCGTAGTTCTGTAACCAAAAATAGTATGTACACGGTGCACTCGCAACGATCCGACAAAGCGAAGATAGTGTCAGTGTACACATTAGAGCAGATTAAGGCGCCTACTGCTACAAAAGGTTGAAAATGGGATTTAACGAAACAAGTTTTCGTTGGTAATTTCTGATCTATAATTTACCAAAAAAATATCATTTAGACGTAACGTGGTCATAGTCATTTAAAATTAACAAAATAAATACCAAATAACCTCCAAATTATTGACGTGAAACCATTTTCCTCCTTCAATCAACCGGATAAATACATTTCTACATCTTTATAAAAAGAGATAAATAATTTGGTTATATTATTTATTTTAAATAGTACTTTCTTTTATTCTCAATAAAATAATAACGCATCTAAAAATGACTGCGTCTGTGAAAATCCCACTTTTGTCCGAAAAAATCCTCGAGGACGTTGGCGCTCCTGGAAGAATTAACGTGACACTCGCTTACGGTTACTGATAAGTACGCGGCTTAAGCTTCACAGATATGAACTCCCGAGGGGAAGACTTACACATCCGTGTTCAAACTGCCTCCAAGTGCGGTGCTGCCTTGCATATTTGAAAAACTCTTTCATACCACTCGTGATCAGAAGGCTGGTACGCTGTCCTTCATAGCGACAAAGTCGTGACCGGGCTGTTGTAGTTGAATGATGTAAATGTCCATGGGCGACGGCAACTACTTTGCACCACGTAGGTGCGTTTGCCTACAAGCAAACCAGAAAATATCATTAACTCAATTTACATGAAAGACGACAATTTTTCAAGGTTGGCGCCTGTATCGAGCTCTTGTACAAACTTTTATGTCTAAATACATATAAGTACTAAACAACAACAAGGAGAGGTAGCTAAAAACCAACTCCGAAATAGCAAACCTCATGGCCGAGCCCAATATGATTGGGAAGATAAAATCTCACCATCTCCGTTGGCTCGGTCATGTAAAACGGATGGGGGAGGATCGGGAAGTGAAGAAAGCATACTTGGAGTGGCCAGACGCCAGTCGACGAGTTGGTCGTCCCAAGTATCGCTAGAAGGAAAGAGTGCAAGCTGACCTGGCCGCACGTGGCCGCCGTGGCCGCCGTGGCCGCCGTGGCCGCCGTGGCCGCCGTGGCCGCCGTGGCCGCCGTGGCCGCCGTGGCCGCCGTGGCCGCCGTGGCCGCCGTGGCCGCCGTGGCCGCCGTGGGCTTGTACGACTGGAAGACACTGCGCAGAACATAGGTAAGTGGTGTGCTCTCGTTTCGAAAACCAAGACTCACTTTGGGTTACTGAGCTAACGGAGTTTAATTTGTAATATTTCTGTTTTTTCGGATGATGTTGACTTACTCCTCTTGAGTAATCCCTGTTTAAGAAATAAAGATAAAAAAACAAAAATTATACAAACTTTCATATTTATTATGTTTAGAATTCCGTAACCATATGAAATGAAATAAAGGCGTGTTAGCTTAGTAGTTAGCGCACGCATCCCTAACTCTAAGGGCGTGTGTTCGAATCTTGACTGGAAAGCATGCACTACTTAGGCAGTTTTCTGACCTAATGTGCATATTGTTACAATTACCACGTTCTACCGGTGATGGAAAACATAGTGATGAAACCTACAGATGGAGATAACCGATGTGTCAAACCTGTCAGGCCGCCTTGGACAAGCGTGGCAGGTACACTGTCCGTTCCCCAGTAAATGGTAGGCCCGAGCCCTGCAGTGTTACGTTTACGGGCTGTTGTTAGAACCAAATGACAAAACAAACAGTTTCGTGATTCCCATTCCACCGATTATTTTATATTTTTTAGGGAGTCTAGAAACTGATCACTATTGCCAAAACGCAAATCAAGGTTGTTATGGCGGCATACTATAGGCCAGGGATGGTTAGTGCCACCCCTGATCTGGCGAATCCCACACTCTCACCGGGTCGCGAACATCCCCCCAGGCTTCTGTGCCTGTCGCGGCTTAGTCCTCAAAGGGATTTCCCCTGGCTAAAAAAAAAGGCCAGGGGTGGTGGCGTCGGGCAAACATCCTACCACCTGGCTGTGGGTTGTTTTGTCACCTCTTACGACAGGCCGCCCGGCTGCAGGATATTGTCTTCTTTCTCCGTTCCTGCACGGATATTTATTGCTATTATTATAGACATTTTGATGGAAATTAGTCACTTTAAACTAATGACTACTTAAAATCAAACAAATTTTTATTTCCTGCGTTTTGTATTAAACACTTACAATCATGTATTCTTCCATTGGATTAAAAGATAATAAGAGGCCTACCAATTAACAAGCCATGAAATTAAATCGTTTTTTTTATAATTTCGATGCATAAAAAATGAGGTAAATGCCTACAACGTGTTATTGCCAACCGAACTTTTTGTTTAAATTAATTATGCAAAAAATAAAAGGAAAAGATCAGCTCAATATGATAATCTTTCAAGGTCAAATTTAATTTTCAAAAGTTGTTTGTAGTTGACTCGGCTTTATGTAACTTTTATATCTAAGAGACTAACATTTCACGCAGTTTCGCTCACCTAAAGTTCGATTACGTATAGGATAATAATATGTATATTGCCGGGAAATAATACATACGAAGATTTGATCAAGTCCCTAAACTGCTTTTTGAAAAAGGTGAACAGGTATATCCCGTTTTATAAAAATAGACTTGTAATACCGATGTAAGAAAGAGAGTTGGTCTGAAAGAGAATGTCAGGGTGAAGGTAAGGAAAGGAATGTTCCGGTGGTTCGGGCATGTGGAAAGAATGAATGATGGAAGAATGACTAAACAGATATACAATGCAAAAGTGGATGGATGTAGAAGTCGCGGTCGCCACGACACACCTTCCATGATCAAATTGATCATGTACTAGCAGAAAGTGACGTCAGCAGCCTTAAGAACAGACGAGCGTGCATGACAAGAGCTATGAATGTCAAAGAAGTAAGTGAGGTGTGTAAGAATAAGCCTAAATGGCGCTCTGTTGTTCATGCATACTCCGCAAGGGACCTGGCGTGAAGTTATGTATGTATAAAGATAGACTTTATCCATAAAATCACGAAAAATCGTTAATACAGCATCAATAATATATCGTTTATTTTGGTGCCAATCACATCTCATTTTTACAACGGGTTGTACACCCTTCGTTCCTTGAGCTGCCACGCTCAACTACACAACGGTCCTTTAGGACATTTGCTCGGCGTGCCACAACACAACGATCTGGAGGGAACTTCCAGACGAGGTTTATCCTCTTTGCTACCACATGGGGTTGTTTAAGAAAGGCGTTATAAAATTTCTTAGACTCCGGCAACGCGTTGACAACTTCCCCAGTGTTGCAAACGTCTTGAGGCGGTAGTTCTTTGGACATATCCTCGGGCCTCCGGCTGTTATGGCATGCACAGAAACATGCCGAAGGATATGTGGGACTCTCAGCGCCCTGGTCTCCATGTTCACTTTGTCAAGGCAGAAGAAGCCGCCTCTTCCTATTGCAAACGAGTCCTGCTGGCTAAGGAGGAGGCGGAGCGGGAGTGTACGTCTTTGCGCCGCTCCCGCTAATGGAGAACGGGTCGGCTCCGGAGGGCAAGTTTAGACCTTCAGGCGCCGGATCTCACACGCTTTTGTGCCGTCAAAATGGCACATGCCGTGTTCCGCACGCTCGCCTCTCCTCCCGTAGCGTTACAGACCGCACGCATATCAGAGAGTTTAAAGATGCAAAGGACAAAAAGTAGTTGGTAGTGGATAAAGGCGTAAGGCCACCGCCTACTAGGGGCCCCGGAGGGGCTAGGTCATATACCCTGGCATAAGGGCGAACCATCGATCACCGAGGGGTTTTAATGGTATACTCATGACCCCTGACCGTGACGCGACCTAGCAAATCCCAAGCACCAGTCACGATTTTCCCCTTCGCACTGCTGATTGTCCTCAATTGGATTTCCCCTCTTTAAACTTTAAACTGGGTAGACTTTGAAACAACAGTTTCCATCATGTGGATCGTTAGCCTGTCTACTATATCCCTGCATTAGAAATATTGATACGAGCTACAGGACTAGAATTAAAATGCCGTTGGAATTACTATGGAATTTATTAGAACTATAGAAACATGTATAACACAGGTACAAATATAACTGGCCACAACCAGTACAAACTGCACGATTCAATAACACGCGCAAAGTCCGTCACTATATAGGCTATCAATGTACACGGTTTGCTTGTATCGTAGTAGCCGCTTGACTGCCCCGCCCCTCCGTTGGGTATTGTTTTATGGTAAAATGTACAATACAACAATAGATCGCGTGGACTGAGTTTTTCTAAGAAAACGTTATCTGCACACCTGTTAAATTATTCCTTCGAACGGCCATAAACGAATGTTGTCTAATTTCAAATTATAAACACAAAGTCAACAAAAGAAGTCCAAATGCGGGAAAGGTAATAAACCAGGTGAGCATTCACTTTGTCGGCATGTAACAATATAATATTATAATGGAGACGTCTGTGGAAAATTTTACCATTATATTAATTAGCTGTAAACAATCCAATAGTTGAGATACGCGGATAAAATTTGCAATAACTATATTATAAGTTGGCCTTTTTTTACTTATTGACGCAATAAGTTCCTATTAACTATAAACGTTTATGACTAACTAATATTTGACTTAGTCTTATCGAATGAGAGGGTAAAGATAGATTTCCTAGACTCAAATTACTATTTGCAGCATCACAATAGTAAATAGAAAAATGCATACGTCACCAAATTAAATAAACATTAAATTTCAATGAAAACACGATGAACATAATCAGTTTATCATAATCGCCTTTGTAATTTAGATTAATTAGATAAATAGTAAAACTAATTGTTTTTAATTATATTTAATTGGCGATTTTTAATTATCAGCTAAACTTCTCACTAGAACAAATTCTAACCTGACTGAGTCTAATAATCACACAATCCAAGTGTTTTATTCCTGTAACTGTCATTTTTAATTTTCCCTTATTGTATTTTATTCTATGAATAACTCTTAGCAGGCGAACGAATAAATATAACCCTTAGGCGTATATAGCTCCGTATTAATTTTTTATACCATTTATAAAATTATGTTAGTAATATTGTACCAAAGAAAACTCCCAGAATTTATAATACCACAGAAGATGTTCCATGGACATAGGCTGCATGCTGCTAGATCGCGCTAAAAAAGATAGGTCCAAAAATTTACGTGAGGGGTGATAGCGATGCCAATAACGTTACAATAAGAATGCCGGAGACCGTGCGATTGGAGAAGAGAAAGTACACACGGTAGGCTCTGAACCAAATGCTTTCAGTTATATTGTATAAGTTCGTGTTTGACCGGGATCGCATCTGGTATCAGGTAGAAATGCAGTTTGAGAAGCATACCGCTTACCTAGAACAAAACAAAACACAAAATTGTATTTTTCAGGAAAAACAGACAGCCGTGACGGTAAGAAGTTCCATCGTCAACGGTACACATAACAAAAGTGGACGCAGAGCTTGGTTTTCGAAGCACACTATTTAAAATGTTGAAAGAGAAGAATCTACACTATAATAATAATGAGGTAAAGTTGTGAGTTTGTGACATTGTAGGGAGTAATCACTGGATCTACTTAACCGATTAAAAAAAATCTTTTACTGTTGGAAAGCTGCATTAACAGGGAATGTCATAGGCTAAATAACATGACGCTATATAATACGGAAGCGGGATAGAGCGTGGGTGAAACCGCGCCGGATCGTTAGTTATCCATAAACCAAGTGGTTTTTTTATCCTACATATAGACTGACACATAGGATGTAGGTACGTCGAATATTTACTCCAAATAACCTAAGGGCCGGTTATCAGTCGAATAAATTATAACCTATATTTAATTTAATAATAGAGTTGATCAGTTAGGCCACCATGGCTTGTCATGCATGAGAAGCGCCGGCAGAATATCACGGCACGCGACACTTAATGACATTATCCGTCGGTCTCTTGTCACCGCCGGTGCACCTGCTGTTCTCGAGACCAGATGGAATGTCATTGGTGCCATGGAAGATGGGACGCCCCTTAGTATGAGATGCAACTTGTGTTGATACTTTGGCGGTTTCCCATCTCCCAGTAACAGCCGTGACTGCCGGGGCCGCCGCCGCCAACCAGGAGGCCCTGAAACGCCGCAAATATGTGTCCATTGGTAATGGGTACATTTTTGCGGCTTTCGGGGTTGAAACCCTGGGGCCGTGGGGGCCTGGAGCTCATCACCTCTATCGAGACCTCTCAAAGCGACTAATTGAGGTCTCGCGTGACCAAAAGGCTGGCTTGCACTTAGGGCAACGCATCAGCGTTGCCATCCAACGCGGAAATGCGGCCAGCATTTTGGGCACTCTCCCCGCCGAGAGCGACCTGGAGTCTATTTTTTACTTATAGTTGGTATTTTTTTATTTTATTTATATTCTAGTTTAATTTTAGTTAATATTTATTTATAATTAGTTTTATTTCAGTTAGCCAATCGAATTAATTTAAAAATTATAATTCAACTATTCTATTCACTCAAATGTCATTTTTCCTTTTTCCCATGTTATATTTTATTCTATAAGTTACTTTTATCTGGTAATTAATAAATCGACCCTAAGGAATATAAAACAAAGTTTCCAAATTCAAAACAACGCAAAAAGTATTATAACCCTAATAACACGTACCTCTTCAATTTTTGATAAAAAGTGTCCATCGTTTATTTGCGGTCTCAATACTATGTACTTAAGTATATTAGAGGTCTCAGTTCTATAAATATCAAAAATACAAACTACGAAGATGGAATCAACAATTTCATATTTAACTATAAAAAAAATTATGTACGTTAATTACTTGACTTGTAGCCCAACTTAAAACTCTTAAGGTAGTAATTAGAAACAATAACCATTGTAATAATAGTAAGGTAATCTTTGTTATAAGTGACTAATAACTGGCAGTTTTCAATTATTAGTTTCCGTGTTTTGACTATCCTTGAAACAAATTAAAATATCTGTAATCACTACTTATATAGCAGTCTGTCATTGCACGTTGATAGGTGACTGTTTAAAAAAATCGGTAGCCAGGTCTTGGCGACTCAGGGCCGAACCTAGGGGAGGGAGGGGCAAGCCGGGCAGCTACTTCAGAGGGCGGAAATTCAAACTTCGCAGACAAACACACAACTCATAATTAACGCAACTTTGACCACTGAAACTTCCAGTACTTTAAATACATAAATTTGTTACTATTATAGTACTATTTAAACGATGCAGAATACGATGCAATATTGTTTGGATTTCTTGTTTGTTTGTTCGCTGTTTGTTTTCTGGAAATATACAGTAAAAACACTCTTAACACGACTTGTTTTTATAATAAATCCTTCGCAGTTGGAGATGTTAATCATATTACAAAAACTTTTATGGATTTGTGAAGGTTTTTAATTGCTTTGCTTAATAGCGCGAAGTGCGTCTGCAGTTATTGTTTTTGTTAGCTTTTTTATCTTCTCAGCCTGAAGTCTGGTGATATAGGACAGTTTATTTCTGCCTTTTAATTTTGATGAATCAACCAAAGTTAATCGTGTATACTCTGACTTTTAATTACCTGAACTAAAATAACAGTTGCAATCGATCTTTTATTTAAATTCATAAGTGAATTATGTGAGTTACACCAACAATTCATCACTGCGAATTGAATCGTACAGGATTTCTACAGAAATTTTATAGTATTCAACTCACAGCGGTTAGATGCTCCAAACTTGCAATATACAAAAAGGTCGATTGCAGTTATCATTCTAGTCCATTAAAAATCAGAGTATAACAAAAACTTACCGTGCAGGAACGAAGAAAGAATACCTGCAGCCCGGCGGCCTGTCGTAAGAGGCAACAAAACAACCCACAACTAGATGGTAGAGTACTTCATACTTGCCCGTCTGGATGACTACCACCCTTGGATTAGAGTTAGCCGCCATAACAACGTTGAATTGTGTTTCGGCATTAATGGCCAGGTTCCAGTCTCCCTTTAGAGTGCGAGAGCATATTGATACGTTACGTGTTACAAATGTCCATAAGCGATGGTAACCACTTTCCATCAGGTAAGCCATCTTGAAAAACATTAAATTATTAAACATTATTGCATGCCGTCCTTCGTCATTCCTTTTCGTTCTAAAACTGGTTTTACTTGTGTTTTTTTATTTAATTGCATTTTCCATTGCCTATCCATTATTGTTGTGTTTTATAGATTTCATTATTGTAGTTTTAAAGAAATCTAATAGAGACGTAACATATCACTCTTAAGAATAGAATATAAATTGGAATAATCGGAAAATTTATTTTTTCCTTATCTCGACCACACATTCAAGTATCAAGTCCGTCCCTGTAACCGTCGTGCATGAACAGAAAAGCCTTCGGCACCCCGTCCTAATTGCCATGATGCGAGAATTGACAGAAAATCTACAAATTTAAAGCCACGCAACGGGCTATAGAGCGATCTATTTAATATGTCTCTCTTGTGGATAGAATTATGAATGAGGTAAGAACTAAAGTAACTGGTATATATCTCTCAAAATTAACAAATTGAAGTGGGATAGCGGGATAGGGCCTCCCAAATCTTTATCAGGAACGACGGCCCGATAAAAAAATTAAGTCCTGTAGACCTCGTATCGGCAAACATAGACGACAACAACAACTCTACTCTCTACTCTACTATTATAGACCAACATAAAAACAGTATCACATTTTCATGTCTTAAAATTAGAAGGTAATAAGTAGTACAATGAGGGGCCTTATTGCTTAAAGCAAACTCTTCCAGGCCACCTTTGATAGACGTGACGCCTTCGACGAATAATGTACATCTCGTACTCAACAATCGACTCGTAGTTCCCCATTATAAGCTGAATGAGATCTTTTTCTAGAAACAGTGATCATTATAATCTAATATATAACATTCTCGTGTCACGGTGTTTGTAGTTAAACTCCCCCGAAACGGCTTGACCGATTCTCATGAAATTTTGTGTGCATATTGGGTAGGTCTGAGAATCAGACAACATCTATTTTTCATCCCCCTAAATGTTAAGGGTAGTCCAACCCTATTGTTTTTAAAATTTTTAGATATATGTTTTTTTATTTTTTATGATACAGCATTAAAAAAACCCTACATTTTCAACCCTCTACGATCAACCCTTATTTTTTCGGGCAGGACGACGTCTGCCGGGACAGCTAGTAATAAATATAAATTAATTAGCAAGCAAACACATACATTGTATATTCCCAAATTAAGCAAGTTACTCTTGTGTTATGGCGTAAAATACAACGGACTACTCTTTGGCCGATTTCAGACTATATCAGATTTATAACACCTATAAACCTCTCATAGCTATTATGAATAACAGGGTTAGAAATTAATAATATCTTTCGATATCACTACAACATTAGATTAATATGAATAAGTCCACCTACGTACATATAAACGTTAACCGTTCAAAGTTTTTACGTATAGAAGTCATAATAACAAAATATTTTAATAAAATTCAATGTCTTTATAATAAATATTTTATGTGTATTATTATGGAATCCTCGTACATTAATGCAGTAGCATTTCGTTTATACTTCCTCGACTAAAACTAGTTTTTATGAATTGGAATATTATAAGAAAATGCAGATTTGGCTTCTTGAGAACAAGTTTATATGGATAAATAATTATTGCATGTAATACATACATTATTTTTCCTTAGAAGAACTTTTAACAAAGTTTAAATGTCTTTGACAACTAAAGTACCATATTAGAGTAGAAAATGTCCGCCCCGGATCTTGAAATTTTTCGAGATTAAAAACTGAGAAAAGCCGCCCCCTGCTCGCCTATTTTTAATACGTTTTTATTAGCTTCATACGTATGTTAGTATTTAACGGAATGTTTCAAGTTAAATTTGATCGACTTCCCGGTTTCTGATTGAGCTGAAATTTTGCACGTATGTGTATATCGCGTGACAATGCAATAATATGGTACCATGGAGCTGATCTGATAATGGAGTCGGAAGGTGGCCTTACGAACTCCTGTACTAAACAAGATGGACCCGTCGTGTTTGCGCTTGTTTTATTTATCTTGGCTAGCACTCTGCTGCTACATGATATGCAGGATCTCAAAATGTATTTAAAAACCTTTTTAAAAAAGCTTATTTTTACATAACGTTCTATTTTATCATAAGAGTGTATGTAATTCTTTTTTCAAAGTTTCCACGGAAAAGGGAATTAAAACACTAAATAATCACAAAAAAATGAAAAATACATAATAGTTTTAAAAAAACTAAAAAAAATTCGCTTTTATAGAAAATCCAACTAAAAAATAGAAAATAAATGTTAATAATTTTGAATTATAAAAATAGTCTAAGAAAAAATGTTTTTATTGAAAAAAAAAGCGTGGGATTTCAGAATATTATCAAAATAACCCTTCTACTCATATCTGTTCATAAAATATTTATAACTATTGATACCATGCACCCCACGCTTTTTTACAATAAAATCATTTTTTTCTTGCACTATTTTTAATTCAAATGTATTAAAAAATATTGTCTATTTTTTAATTGGATTTTCTATAAAAGCGCATTTTCTTAGTTTTTTTAACTATAATTGCTTTACCGTAGTCATCAACATCATTTCAAGTATCAGACGACCACTGATACTCGTAGATAGTGTTTTAACGTATGCCTACGCGTCCCCCGAAAAGTAATTTGCGTGCATAAGTACAGGACGTCTTAATTGTTAAAGTCGCATTAATGATGAGTTCTGTGTCTTTATCTACGAAGTTTGAATTTGCCGCCCTCTGAGTTGGTCGTCCGAGGCATAAGCTCCGGGTAACCTCCCCAAGATTGGGCCCTGGAAAATGTTTCACATTAATTATCTAAAATTTTATGCAACTATTACCTTGTAAGAAAAGACAAGGCATATAATATATACTTTTTCACAACCCTTTTAATTTTGTATGTATGTACTGCGCTAAGCCGTCAAAATGGTAACAAGTCAAATAGCAGTGATTATATTATACTAGTGGTCGCCCAGTGGTCGAAATTCGACCATAATAACTAATTTAAAATAATCTGTTGTCAGACAACAGAACTTCTATAATCACAGATTTCGCCAAGGCTACACTGTTAATTTGACTTTAAAAATAAACAAATGAGTATATGTGCATGTATGTCAAATACATGGTAGCGTGTATAATGTTTTTGTTATTGATTTAATGTATTTTTTTTAATATTAGCATTCTGTACTCCACTATATAAATATAAGTGTGCGAAATTTCATACTCCTCCAAAGGTTTTGCTTCACGTATATAATATAAAGATTATCAAATTTTGGAAGTAAGATTATATTAAAGTAATTAATTTACACCCTTTTTTAACTATATTAATAGTAGTAGATTGTTACACAAGCGTAGCGCGGGCGCTAATAATTCGGGTGAGTAAACGCTTTGCTTTTCATTTCGCACATGAGGAAAATAAATAAAACCGAATTTTAAACCAACTACTTCTCTAAACTATAATCTAATATAGATATATTATATATATAATCTGATTAACTCATTTTATAAAAATATCCGCCAAGTAAATTGTTTTCTGTGGCGTTCCACCAGACAGTAATTTTTATCATTGATAATTAATATTTAGCTAAGGAGATGTGCTGTGCAGATTTATTTTCTAAAAATGTGTAAAATTACTCTAAAACGAACAACAGTTCGAGGATATTGATAGTTTTTGAGTAGTAATTATGTTTTGTGAGAAATGTGAACTGTAAGGTCAAATGTAGCCTTTTGAGTTGTCACAAGAACTCCGTTGAATAGCACTAGCTGATATCCTACAATTCAGCTGTGCTACACATAGGCATAAGAAAATGAAGAAACTACATTGTAAACTAACATCTGGCTTAAAAGCCTAGCTACCAAGTCATAAACCTAAATTAATTAAAATAAAAGACGGATGACGTAACCAAAACCAAAACCAAACAAGTACCACGTAATAATAGCCATTTTGGATTTAATTTTAAAAAAGAACAACTAAGAAACCAACCTCCACCTTGTGTTCAAACAATTAATCTGTTTTGAATACAGAACTGGTTTATATTTTAGGACTGATATAAAAAATATTAAGATTTATTGATCAATTTCAATTGCTTCTTTTAAGTATTATCACAATACCGGTCTTCTTAAGCTGCCTATAATGTAAATATCACAGCATCAAGTTTTTCTTCCTGCACACAATCTATGCCCGCCACTTCGTTCAACGAGGGATTTGAATTTTGTATTACAAATTTCTGAGCCCTACAAGATATCAATGAAACACGCCCGGCTTGCCTGGAAAAGATCGCTATGAACGATAAAGCTGCCCATTGTTCTAATGTTAATATATACATATTAATTGTCTGGGTTTAAGTTTATGGTGAGAAACAAAGAGTTTTCAGTCATTCATTCACGCGAAAAGTTAGACAAACTTTCTTTTTTTTTATTGTTTTATTGTCACCATCACCTATGGACATTTGTAATACCAAAGTGCTCATATTTTCTTAAGGTTTCGCTACTTGTATATACGGAAGACAAAGATGTAAAGTGTCAACGAGTATTACTAAAGTTTTATTTAGACTACCGCCAACTTGTTCATTTTATTATTTTATTTATTTTTAATTTTGTTTAGAAGCGCTAGGCGTATTCGCTGAAGAGTTTCTTGCGTCGCTTCTTCAAGCCATAACATGTTGCGAAGCGGTGGTAAATTAGATTAGGCTCCCATAGAGTAAATAATAACCATAAACTAAAATGAACAATTTGGCGGTAGTCTAAGTAAAACTTTAACAATACTCGTTGACACTTGACATCTTTGTCTTCCGTGATCACGGTAACTGAAAAGTGGCCGAAACGTCAGAATAACAAAAAACAAATAAAATACTGGGCTTAAAACGGTTAAAACGTTGTTTTATTACCAAAGGTGCTATTAATGTACGGCCGCTCTGTAAAAGGAGACTGGAACCTGGGCACTAATGCCTGAACACAGTTCAAGCTTATTATGGCGGCGTACCCTAAGCCAGTAGTGGTAGCCATCCAGGCGGGCAAATATCCTGCCACTTGGCTGTAAGTTGTTTTGTCGCATCGATCACTAATGTTTTGTCGCCTCTTACATTGAGCCATTTTGCAGTCTATACGAGACAAACTTCCAAACAGATACACAGACGACATTTTTTTAAACGAGCATTTCTGATTATATAAGATGAAATCACGTATTGTTTGACTAAAAACTTACGAATACTATAATAGGTATCTATTGTAGACGTCCATAGGTGACGGTAACCACTTTTTCTTTGAATATGGACAAGCATATAATCAAAGCACTTTCTGTTTTTATTAATTTGTTTTTTATTATCTGACACAGGCAAAAAGCCTTTTTGCCTACTTCAGATAATAAAAAAGCATTCTTACTATTTGTTTTGGTGAACAAGAAACTATTGTCTAGATTCCATTAATTAGGGATCAGTGTAGCAATGGAGCTCACCGCCAGCGGGGCCTGGGGTCTAAACCAACGGTGATCAGGGCCCCAGAGACAGGAATCTCCTCACAATGTATGACGTGTCCAAGAGTGCTGCCTTCTGTATCTGGCCCTTTACCCAGCTTCTCAGCGAAAGCCTCTCTAGATGACGTTCGAGGCTTTTCGTTATAACACCATTGACTATTACATCTATCAGCACAATGCTTGTTGACTCCAGACGCACATAGCGGTAACCTCCTGAGCAAGATCTAAGTGTTTCCTTAGTTTTTCTTTTTCTTTCTTCACGAGGTTATCGTCATGCGGGATAGTGGTGTCAGCGGGTATTGCTTGTCGCATAGATCGATCTATTATCACGATATCAGGCTTACTGGTTACAATAGTCCTGTCTGTGATAACTGGTTGACCCCAGTAGAGCGTGGCACGACTGTTATCAAGAACTGGTTCCGGCGAGTACTGGTAATAAGGCACCTTCGTTTCTACAAAACCGTATCCAACCCTTCCGTTTGTTACAAATGTTAGGAACATACTGCATTATCTATGTGAGGTCAAACAATTTACTGTTTAAAAAATATGCCTGCATTATTAAAAATAATGAGAAATTTGTAACAATTTGTTTCCTGGTGGTACGGGTATCCTGTTTTGACTTACTCAACGTCCAAATAAATATTCGATCAGGCTCTTTATTTCTAAAATAGTAATGGTACACTATTAACATTACATTTGAAAGCCACTCATTATGCGCAAGCGCATGTACTGCAGGCGCCATCTCTATCACACTTATGACATTATTTGCTAAGTTAAGGAACAAGATTAAAATGACTCTTTTTAATATAAAACAGCATCAACAGATGGAGCTGAAATTGTAATTTTATGTACGATTAAAAAACAACGAACTTTTTTTACAACATTTATCTAACTAGTAGGTACTATAACAGTCCCAGTGGGGAGCCCCGCTTTGCAGATATCCCGGAGATGTTCAAACGAAAGAAACACGTAACACAAATTATTAAATCTGTATATTGTCACAACCTAGGCGCAGATAAAAACAAATTCACGCTTGCATATCTGTAAAAACACGTTTTATAACCTGTCGGTATTTGAACTTATTGTAATTCTTTTATGATCGTCTTCTTTTGTTTACTTATTTATTGGCATGAGTTTACCAATTATTCTAGAAAACAGTCCATTGTTTCATTTTACTCGTTTATGGCAGTTGCAGTCGAATCATTAGCCAGGTGTTACGGATTAGGTCGGCCACAATACAGGTACATTTGGACATGTCCTAGAGGCGACCGACAGAGCTTCCGAGCAGTACTCTTCTACAGAAGTAATCGTGCGTACAGACTTTAACCCCCACCGTGCTAAATGATTAGATTGTCCGAGGACTGATCTGCTAGATGCTATTGCTCGCAACTTTGCTCTTCCCTATGGCCTCACTCAATTGGTCGTCAGCGACGTGATTTTCACCCCATTTTCTTTAGCTACTATGCCCATCTTCGCAACGTTTGTCAATAACAACAACAACATTTATTCCGCGTACAACAGTGATCTAAAGGGAAATTCCCGCCGCGGTTTTCCCTTTGTGCTATGACATGGGGGTTTGTTTAGCAGGGTGGTATAAAGTTTCTTAGAGATCACTACGCGTTAGGGGCACCCCGGATATAACAAACGTCCTTACGCAACGGCAACAATGTTCCAACAGGTGGGCCGTCTGCCTGTTTGTCTACTTTAGGCTAAAAAAACGATCTGAATACGCTTAAGCGATAAAAAAATTTGCTCGATTCGACGTAAAGCGATAAACTATGACCCTTGTCTCACCTATATTTTAATTTATAGCCATTCAGTGTACTTATTGTGGTGTACGCACACGGAATGTCAGTGATAAATGTTGTGGTACTCTTTGCATTTCTTATTCACTATGGATTTACTCAAGGTTAGTGTTTTTGATGATTGCTTGAAGAATTTATTGTTATGATGTTAATGGTCAAAAAAAAATAACGAGTAAATAATTTGTGGTGTTTGCTCCTGTATTTGATGTTGATAATTAGTTTGTGATGATTAATATTTTAACGAGGACCGTACTGATTGCAACCAATAGAAATATACGATTTGACAAAGGACTTACTCAATTTACAACGTTTGATTGTTATGAATTATCCATTCATAGATAACCTATGGGGGTAATTCGTGGAATAACCACATATAAATTTAAATCAGTAATCACGTTATCACTTCCTTATGTTCTACTGTAATTATTATAAAAAAAATATTAAATCATAAATATTTTAATAAGTATATATGTATGTAATAATTCGTTACCTACCACATTTCAAACGAATTCATGCTTTGTTTCCTCATGCTTCCATATTAGACGGTTACTTATTAAAGTGTGAATTCTATTATTACAAATTTTACGTTATATATCTATTTACAAACGATGTCTAATTAATTATTTTAATTGTATTTTTTATTTATGAAGTTTAGTTGCTTGGTAGGTTCGATCATGGAACTTTATACAGCTAAAACCAATTTAAAAGGAATGCGCAGGTACATTTACCACAGGCTGATAGTGAAGGAAAACAAGTGAAAGAATCAGGTACCTTATTGATAACAATATTGACCATGAGTCAGTGATATTGTAGCCAAAAATGATAATCTAGTACGAGTTTTTAAAAACAGTGGTTACAGCCAACGATGCACTCGGGAGATTCACCATGAACCCGCGCCTCGAGTTTAGGATGCGCATGTGCAAACCACTAGAGATCACTGCTTACAGCTTACTACGGCTTATTACAGTTGTTCTAATTATACTTTCCTACTATTGTACCTTTTCGCGTGGTCTGCTCATAAATTTCGGAAAATTAGAAGTAGTATAAGTACCTAACAAATGTCTGCTGTAGTCAGAATTTGACTCTGGCTACAATGCCGAAACAAGACCAAAAATATTACCGCGGCAAATTCTAACCATTTACTTTTGTAGATGTTTCAGACATACCAGAAGACTCACCAGAATACTCACTAGAAGACTCACCAGAAGACGTCAAACTCACAGAAGGAGAAAAAAGGATGAGTGAAAATATTTTAGCTGTTTTGGAACATTTCAAAGATCCAGATCCGATTGGAATACCAGGTGTAGTTATACCAGACCCTTATCCTGTACCTGATATGAAACAATCGCTCTCAGTTGCTACGTTGTACTTTAAAAATTCAGCGGTATATGGAATCAGTAAATTTAGAATAGTTTATATAAATGCTGAGATATCTACAATGGAGGTTAGTACAACATATTTCATAAGAAAATTCTTATCGACTATTTCAACTGACAATTTAATGATATTTACTTATATCCAAAATTCATTTCCCAGAAAATTTCTGCATTGTGATATTTCTTAATAGAAAATCTTGTTTCAAATTAAATATTAACATGTGCAAAAGACAAAAATTGATAAGCACAATTATTCTTTCGAATGAATCTTGATAGATAATTCTATTAACAAAAAAGATGGGTTTTGTCTATTTATTATTATTTATTCGTGACTTGGTCTATGTCACACGTATGCCAAGTTTAAAGACGGAATGCTAAATTTGAAATCAAAGACAACGACATGGGACTTTTTAAGATAATAAATTGATCAAATATAAATCATTGAATTTCTTTTACGTGAAATTCACATTCACTCAGAAAGTAAACAAATGTTGGTTCTCATATTTCACTAGATTTTAAGACTACCATAGATAGATTTCATAATATATTTGCATTTAAAATGTTTGGTAGGATAAAAATAAGTGGAACCAGCAATAAAAAATGTGAGGAAACCAGTTCTTGATTTGGCGTAGTATTTTACGTTAATTCCGAACAAACAATTAAAAATTCTAAGAAGAAATTTTATGTGTCTACAGCGATCGCAATCCAAGTGGTTTTTAACCGACTTCAAAAAGGAGAAAGTTCTTTATTTGTCTATATGTTTTTTGTACGCGATTTCTCCGTCTATTTTGGAACGATTTTCAAATAAATATTTTATTTGAAAGATTATACTCCCGAAATGATCCCCAAATAAAAATTAAAAATATTATTTAACAAAGAAAAATCTAAAAATGAAAAAAAATCTTACTATATTTTAGAAAATTTGTTGTTGTTCTTTAATGGTTTACTTGACACCGACTTCAAGATGTTGTAGAAAGAAGTTAGTTGAATATTTATTTTATCCTTTTTAGTTTAAAGTTGGTTTTGTTTTTGTTAAAGAACATATTTCTCATATTTTCAATGTAAACACATATAAGTAAATTTAATTTTCAGGTACAAGCTATAATGACAATCGATAAGCTTCAAGCTCGAGGCAACTACACTATACCTTATTCCTGGTTTGCTTCTGATAGAGGTCCTTATACAGTAGATGTGACTGACCTTCTAGTAAAGGCAAAAGCAAATCTCGGTATAGAACGAGATGGTAAACTTAGAGCTCAAAACATCGTCATCGATCTCGGATTTAACAAAATTGCCGTTAATTTCGAAAACTTGGGCTTATTCGGGAATATCTTTCAAGGAATTATTAACTCAGTAGGCTCATTCCTGTTCGACTCCATTAAGCCATATATTCTCAAAGAAGCCTATGTTAAAGCAAGGACTGAAATCAATGCGAAACTTGACGAAGTAGCCGGTGACATGGAGTTTCCCAACTCAATATCTCCATTAGACATGGTTATTGCCGATTTCAGGAAGAAAGTGCGAAATATGGGCAAAGACCCTTACAAAATTGAAGATTACAATAATACAGTAAGCGTATTTGCTATTAAACTTTCCGAAACCTGGATAACGGGCATATCGTCATTCCAACGCTTAGGTAATATCACATTAAAAATGGAAAACAATACTGCTATAGCAGATTTTGAAATTGGTACTCAAAAATTGGAAGGAAGAACACAATGGGATATTTCAGCTGTCGGTGGTCTAATGTCAACATCTGGTACCTCCTCATTTTCTGTCGAGTATATTAGTGGAAGATTTATATTAGCGCAACCGTTAGACACTAGAAAAAGGCCAGAGTTTAGGGGCTTGAATCTTGAAATAGGAAATATACAAGTGCGTTCCAATGGCGCTGGAACTTTGGACTACGTTATAGAATTTGCAGTAAATATTCTTCCTAACCTACTTAGGTATCAAATAATGGATGGCATAGAAGGACCGCTGAAAGAAAAGATTCAACAAGAACTAAATAGTGTAGACGTAGAAGAAATCATTAAAAAAGAATTACCCAGAATGGACGTAGTGGCAGCAAGTGGTTTAAAACTATCTTCGTTAATAGATAAAGAAAAAAAAGAAGAATCTTACGACGAGGATGAGTTCTTTAACTTCTAAGTATTTAATTGTGTTATTTAATTTAAACTAAAATTTAACCAGTGTGATTATAATAAATTGTTATAGAATATTCATATATATGGGCTAGAATAAATTAAATATCCTGGAATACTAATTAATTTCAATATTCTGGAGAAAAAGCTGATACCAAGGTGCCGTGATCTTTCAAGGAAACTCCGGATTTTTCAATTGAATAATATAAGAATATATTTATGGTACTTTTAACATTGCAAATTTTTATAGGAACGAATTATTGAGCACATTTTTTCATCACGTTCCAAACATAAACGCCAAATTTCAAACATATATATTTTAACTATTTCTTTATCTCGCCAGCAACGGCGAGATAAAGGTTGTATACGAGTTAAACAATTCAGTCCTTAAAAATAAAATAGTCTTTAATAAGTATTAGTAGGTATTTAAATATGAAGGTCCCATATTGATTATTTTTGATCTACTTGTATACCAATCAGTCTACATTTAAATGTTTATACGTTGTTTTTTGAAATTGAAAAAATGTCTTCTGAATTACAAAATTCTTATTTGGACTAAACTTTCAGCGGGGCAGTAAGGGGAAGTAACTACCATAACCGCTTCAGCGACACGAATATGGTCTTAGGAGACTAATACTTTTTCGTGTTTTTTTATCCCCATTCGTAGATTTTCCAAAATAAATTATAGTTACCAAGAAGATGGCCGTGACAAAACTATGTTTTAAGGTCTTAAGCGCGGTCATTTAATTGATTTTTATTATTCCGACGTTATGGGCACTTTTCAGTAGCCGTGATCACGAAACAAAAAGAAGTCAGGTGTCAATGAGTATTTTTGATTATCACATCATCATCACAACAACATCAACATAATCAAGTTATTCATTCATTAACGCGAAAAGTTAAGATAAAATTTATTTTTAACACCTAGAAATTTCATTGAAATCCGTTTCGGAGCTTACGTGAAAAAAAATCCAAACAGACGCAAGGTTCCTATATCTTACCAACCGTACTTTTGCCTTACTATCGGCTAAATATTGACGTAAGCTTCATACACCTAATGTCAAATACAAGCGATGCTAGGGCAAGGGAATGTATCGTAAGAATTAAGATATAGGAACCGACTATCAGAGACCAAATTTATTTTAAACGGCCATTTGTGTGTAAACGCCTTATTTTGCATTTTGGTATTTACTTAAGTCACAGACAAGAATAAAAACAGAAATTTTGGCATTACTTTACGAAAAAGATCTGTTAGCGATGAGATCGTCTATTGTATTACTAAAAGTAATAGTTGTCCCTATTGTTGACAACCCATTTCCATTAAGTGAACCTTTTTGCCTGCTTCAAATAGTTAATGAAAATTGTGTGTGTGTGCAATTCACACGCAATAAAAGTGAAACAAAGTGTGACAAAGGGTGGAATTGTTAAATAAAAAACTAATTTTGAAACATTCTTCATTGGTGCTCCGCTCCTGTTGGTCTTAGTGTGATGATATAGCCTATAGCTTTCCTCGATAAATGGGCTATCTAACACTGAAATAATTTTTCAAATCAGACCAGTGGTTCCTAAGATTAGCGCGTTCAAGCAAAACAAACTCTTCAGCTTTGTTATATATTAGAATAGATTTATTTAAAACACGAAATTTAAAGTATTAACGCAAATTTCAAAACATTACAAGTCTATATGTATGTGTATAGTGTTTAAAATATTAATTATATCGTAATGTATTCTAACCCATTTTCTCACAGGCTTCTACAGATTTGTGTTTATTTCTATTTAGTGTCCCTTTTTTTCGTTTGATCGAGTTTCAAATCACAAAGTTTCTTAAGGAATTCCACTACATCCACTAATCCGTGCAGGAACGGAGAAAGAATACAATTTCCTGCGGCCCGGCGGCCTGTCGTAAGAGGCGACAAAACAACCCACAGCCACGTGGTAGGGCATTTGCCCGACTGGATGGCTACCAACCCTGGTCTAGAGTATGCCGCCATAATAACCCTGTGTTGTGTTCCGGCATTAGTGACCAGGTTCCAGGCTCCCTAAAGAGAGCAGCAGCGCATGCGTAGCACCTTTGGTGTAGCAAATGTCCATAGGCGATGGTAACCGCTGTCCATCAAGTGGGCCGTCTGCCTGTCTGCTGATCTCCTGCAATAAAAAAAAAACTACAATAATAAAATGGTGTCTTCCATTAATTAGAGTCCTTTCCGCTTTTTACATATTTTAGGAACGAACTCCATTAACTAGGTAAAAAATGTCAAACAGATTACTGTTTTTTTAAAGATATATTTAATAAAAATCATATTAACAAACAAATATGTGTACTTAGGTATGTTAAGATAATGGCGAATTCGTAACAAGTCCTTTTACTGCTGGTGCGGGAATCCTGTTTTGACTGATTGAACTGCCAAATAAGCTTTCCGTCAGGCCCTTAACTTGCATGATAGGGACGTAATAGAATGCTATACTTTTGAAATCCTTATAACATGAATATTGCATAGCTACTAGTTATGCGCAAGCACACGTACTGCGGGCGATATCTCTATGACACTTGTAATATCATCTGCTCGGTTAAGAAACATTAGAATCACTCTCTTTTCATTGTAAAATACACCGCAGAGCATCAACAGATGGAGCTAAAGTTGTCCTAAATCTTATATCACTAGATGGCGTCACATTATATTGTTCTCTTTTTTTCTAAAGTTTTATTATTTAAATCATATATATTTTTGAGACCCAACACCCGATGTTTTTGAGCTATTGTCATTCCAAGTATTGTTCTTTGATTTTCGAAATTCATGTCATCCTAATTCAATTTTCTATTTTAAGTTCCACTGGAGAACATTTTTTGAAGGTCATAAATTATGTTAATATTTATATCTACTTCCCATACATCCTTCCTAACATAGTATATGTTTAAAGCTCAAAATTACTTATTGTTTTTTTAGCATTAACCAGAACTGTATCTACTATTCTATATATTTCTTTTTGTAATACTTATCCCATTATTTTAGTTCAGGTCTCCTCACTTTCCTGGGCCAAGCTCAAAGTTTTGGGTTTTCGGTTCGGACAATTGGAATTTCTTCATGTCTCTCTCAATGGTTGACCACAAGGTCAATTGCGAGCGGCTTCTACCTTTGTTTTGTTGTTGTTCTATATCATTTTTAATTTTTCTGTCTCGTAATGTATGTGCTCTTACCAAATAAATCTTATAGGCACTAATTTATAAAAAAAAGCTGAAGAGTTTTCTATCTAACTTTTAAGTTTGGCTCATATATAAAAAGTTATGCTAACCAAATTTGTTCTAAATAATGCATTATTTACGACGGTGTTTTTATAAACATGATTCCTTATCCAAATAAATATGTTATTCATCACAAGTATTTAATTTTAAACAAAATTGACGTTTACATCATTCAATTTCAATGAATATCTTATATTAGATTGGGAGATACCGCAGTTTTAAGATAACATCGCAGCAAAATAATGATCAAATACTGAACACGCATGGGTTAAACTTAGCGTTAGCCCAAAGTAACTATTCCACGCGGACGAAGTCGCGGGCAGAAGCTAGTGATAAGATAAAAAGCTTTTCATTTGCTTTAAGCAACATTATGTGAATATCATAACTTTAGGTCTCTGATGATACGTGTCATCGAATCATCAGAGAACGAACATCAAACGTGATTCGTTGCGACTGTAAATTTATAGACCAACGCTATCGTGGAAGACTTCTTCTCGCTTTCATATAATATAACGATCAGGACACACTAGTTGAAGACTAAAGCATTAGGGTATGGTCGATTTACTAATGTCCTTAATACTAAATTATTTTTTCCGTAATTTGCTTTTATGTCAATTACTACAGAAGAGAAAGAACTGCATATCTATTTAATAACATTTTAATGATCTATGGGTAAATAAATACTGCTTACGATCTGAATACACTTAAAGTGATAACAAATTAGCTCGATTCGACGTAATGCGATAAACTGCGACCCTTGTCCCCCGTATATTTTAATTGAACAGTCGGGAACATAACCATTCAGTCTACTTGTTTTGATGTACGCACACGGAATGTCAGTGAAAAATATTGTGGTACTCTTTGCATTCCTGATTCATCATGGAGTTAGTCAAGGTTAGAATTTTTGATATTTGCTTGAAGAGTTTATCTTGTTATCGGTCAAACAAAATATAAAGAGTCAATATTTTTCGGTCTTTGTTCCTGTATTTGATGTTCATGTTTAATTTGTGATGATTAATATTCTCGTGATGACCATATTGACCGCAGGCAATCGAAGTATGCGGTTAGACAAAGAACTTATTCAATTTGCAACATTTTATTTTTATGAATAATCAAATTAACATAGAGTTAAGAACAATAATTGATAATTACGTATATGCTACCGTTATTACTGATGTATAATGATGCAATGTTTAGATATTGTCTTCTTCAGTTACATTTTTTTTTTTAATAACAACTGCAACATATAGAGAATCGAATACCTAGCGCACTATTTCCTAAGCTTACACTTCCTTCTATTCTTATGCTATCACTAGTTTCCTTATGATTCCATATTTGTCTGTTACAGATTAAAATGCGAGCTCTATTATCACATGGTTTACATTATACGTCATACATTTATTTACAAAAGACATCTAATTAATATGACTTACTATTCATAATGAAGTATAGTTAACTTAGTGGCTAGGGCACCCGCTTCTCGCTCCAAAGATATATGTTTGGCTGAGTAGTTTCAAATCCTGGGACACAAACCGATAAGGCCGATTTAATACGTCTACCCAGGCTCATTTACTACGAGGTGATGGTGAAGAAAAACATTGTAAAGAAATATGGATATCGTACTTATTACTTATCGTACTTATTCGTACGAATTATCGTACTTAAGTAGGATATCCTCAATTCACTTTAAATAAGCATAGTCAATATATTATAGCATCTGATTACTTAAAAATGAGATTAGCCTGAGCCCGCCAATGTGAATTTTATAGTAAAATTAATCAATCTTAGTATTATATCTTTCACATTATTCTATTGTTAAGTTTTGCAGACTTAGAAACAGTACTGATACAAAGAAGTTTTTGCTGTATCCAGCGTCAAAGCTGCCGAAAATCTTACCGTGCTATAATCTATTAACCACTCACTTTTGTAGATGTTCCAGAGATACCAGATGACTCGGCAGAAGACGTTAAACTTGCAGAAGGAGAAAAGAGGATGAGTGAAAATATTTTAGCTGTTTTGGAACATTTCAAAGACCCAGATCCGGTTGGAATGCCAGGTGTAGATGTACCAGACCCGTATCCTGTGCCTGATATGAAACAATCACTCTCATTTGCCACACTATACTTTAAAAATTCAGCAGTATATGGAATCAGTAAATTTAGAATAGTTTACATCAATGCTGAGATATCTGCAATGGAGGTTAGAATAATATCTATATTTCATTTTCAAAAAGTTAATATTTCGAATAACAATTGAATGGTATTTAATCTTACTGTCTTTATGTCCTTTATAGAATCGTAAATTATACATTTGATCATGTGATGGTCTTTAGCAAAGTTGTTGTGCATGAGCCAGAGAAGGTTTCTGAGTTGTTTCACAATTAGACCCGGTAGGTGACGCTGCTGTCAGCATATCGATTGAAGCTCTTCCGGACAGAACGACGTCTGCTGGGACAGCTAGTAGTATCCAGTAGATCCAAATTAATTCATGACTTGTTCGTAAAAACGCTATGCAATACCCCAGTTCTAATTATATTATGATATCGAATAAACCCAGAATAGACATAATCGGTTTAATAGTTTTTACGTTAATTCTAAACAACAAAAAAATTTAATAAGTTTTTACACCGATCTATCTAAGTTTAATGACTAAGCCATTCGGTTTATCACGTGTTTAATGTAGATACAATATAACAATATATAAGGAAGGCATTTGCAATTTTGTAATATTATAGACTCATAAATACAAAAACTTTAAAGAGTAACTTTATTGAATTCAATTTTAGGTGCACGCTGCAATGACCATTGAAAAATTACAAGCTCGAGGCAACTACACTATGTCCACTTGGTTGAACTCTGCAAGAGGCCCTTACAAAGTAGATGTGACTGGCCTTCTAGTAAAGGCAAAAGCAAATCTCGGTGTCGAGCGAGATGGTAAACTAAGAGCTCAAAACATTGTCATCGATCTCGCATTTAACACTATAGCTGTTAATTTTGAGAATTTGGGTTTCTTCGGGAGTATGTTCCAGGGAATCATTAACTCAGTAGGTTCATTCCTATTCGACTCCATTAAACCTTACATTCTCAAAGAAGCCTACGCTAAAGCAAGGACTGAAATCAATGCGAAACTTGAAGAAGTAGCCGGTGACATGGAGTTCCCGAACTCAATATCGCCGTTAGACATGGTTATTGCCGATTTCAGGAAGAAAGTGCGAAATATGGGCAAAGACCCTTATAAAGTTAAAGATTACAATAATACAGTGAGCGTATTTGCTATCAAACTTTCCGAAACATGGATAACGGGCATATCGTCATTTCAACGCGTAGGTAATATCACATTAAAAATGGAAAACAATACTGCTATAGCAGATTTTGAAATTGGTACTCAAAAGTTGGAAGGAAGAACGCAATGGGATATATCAGCTATCAGTGGTCTGATGTCAAGATCTGGCACAGCCTCATTTTCTGTTGAGTACATAACTGGAAGATTCATATTAGCACAACCATTAGACACTAGAAAAAGGCCGGAGTTTAGGGACTTGGATCTTGAAATTGGAAATATACAAGTGCGTTTCAATGGCGCTGGAACTTTGGATTACGTTATAGAATTTGCAGTAAATGTTCTTCCTAACCTACTTAGGTATCAAATAATGGATGGCATAGAAGGACCACTGAAAGAAAAGATTCAACAAGAACTAAATAACGTAGACGTAGAAGAAATCATTAAACAGGAATTGCCCAGAGTAGACGAAGTGGCAGCAAGTGGTTTAAAACTGTCTTCGTTAATAGATATGGAGAAAAAAGAAGAATCTTACGACGAGGATGAGTTCTTTAACTTCTAAATAGTTAATGGCGTTATTTAATTTAAACTAAAATTTATTTACCAGTGTGATTATAATAAACTGTTATAGAATATTTATTTATATACGTGCTAGAATAAAAAGAAATATCCTGGAATACTAATTAATTTCAATATACAGTCCTTAAAAATATAATAGTCTTTAATAGTAGGTATATAAATATGAAGGTTCCATCTAAAATATTTTTGATCGGTGCAAGCCGATGGGTCTTCGTTTAAATGTTAATAAATTATGTTTTTGAAATTACAGGAGAATATTCATTGCAAAAATTATTTTTCGAACAAAGTTTGAAATAAAATTCTAATATTGTAAATCAAAGTAATGTGATAATGTATAACGACAAAAACTGGAAGGTTAAGAATTTTTGATTCAAGTTTAGCAAGAAATTAAAAAGCTATGTGCATAAGTCGAAGGAAACATCCGCACCAATACAACTAAGCTTGCGGTCAACGCATTTAGAAAGACTCATCAACACCGCACACCGCATTCGCAGTACGTAAACTGCACCATTACACCTGTCGAGTCATAGCGCGACACACGTTTGCCCGGCATTTTTAAAAAGTGGCCATCAACATTTGTTTAAAATTTAAAAAGTTTGATTCCATTCCGTTCCACATATTCTTTAACAAATAATAAGAGAATTATGGAAAAATTAGTGTTAATATTATTAGCGACAGTGATAGCATCGTGCACATCGAACACGAGTGAGTATTAAAGAAAGTTGACAGACGGGTGCAAGTTTAAATTTGTGTCGTTTAATTTCCTTGGGTAACTTTCCTGGCTGTACCGATTTATAACGACATATTCCAAAATAATGATCTATTATATTTTCTGAGTGAAATTTGGAAATAGTAGATAATATAATTATTTCTTGTCTATTGCTTGTAATCATAATAATCCGTAAACATATTCATATTTTTTATAATTTGATTCAAACAATACGTCTTAAAAAAATCTAATTAATTTACCGTTTTCCGTAACACAAAAATTCTAAAAGTAAACTCAACTAACTTTCTATTACGTCGTACACTATTAGTACTAAACCATTGAATCGATCACAATATCAATGTTTTATTTATGGATACTTCCTTACCATTCGACAAATAGAGTTGCCTCCCAATTCGGCTCTAATATTTACCAGCCTGTAAGTAATCTCACAGTAACATAATAAGATGGATCAAATTCTTGAGATTTCTCAAAAAATACTGAGGTAATTTTTATTTATTCTTGTATATCTTTCAAGACCACGGGCCATAAAAATGACCCGGACTTTTGGAGAGCTTGCGTGGGGCCATGGGAAGGCCAACACGTAGATGCCCTTTGACAAATTTAACGTAAATGTAGCGTAACACTGACCGGCAATTATCCCTGTCTACATCATATAATATTGCATCCAAGGACAAGCCCCGGCCAGTGTAGGGCCATTGTGGGAAATGAGGACAAAAAGTACCTTGCTATTGGGGTGAACTGCTAGTGGTACTAGGTGTCTAGAGGAACATGGAAAAATGGGCAGATGGTGACTCGCCACTCCCTGCATGGACCCCAAGAAATGGCATAAAAGGCGGGGGCAATTATTTATTCTTATTGTTTCTTGTGTTTGACCTTATTAACCTACGTTTAATATTATCTGTACTACTTTTTCGGTTGCATAATACCTAAACATTAGCATTTGTTTGGATTTGGCATGCAATTTGAATGCATCACGTAATACATGTCATTGTTTCAGATCAATGATGAATCTTATTGTACGCCTGACCCCAAAAAATATCACCATTTATATAATTCTTCTAGTATGAAAGCTACCAGCTGACCGTCTTAATAATTTTTTTACGTATTTTAAAGTTCATTGAATATTTGTACATTTCCAAATTGAATTCAGGAAATTACAAACTGAATTTGAACAGTCAAAAGTTTATTCCATTATTGGATCTTGAAAATTGAAGTAATAAAAATGTATATATATAAAATAGTGGAGGAATATACGGCTTCTCTTGCGACTATGCTAATACTACGTTCAGTTTTGCAGCTTTTGCTTGCTAAATGATTTTTGTGTTTAAGATTCCGCCAAAATATCCCCATTATTAAGGAACATATCTGCGTGCTTACATTATTATAATTAAAATATCTCATTAATTATAAAACACAAAAAAAACTTGTTTTTTTTTCTATTGTAGATTCACAAAACATTCTATATTCCCAAGCTAAGTAAATTACGCTTGTGGTACCGGTAGTATACAACGGACCACTCTTTGTTTTTCTTTTTTTATTGCCTGAGTTCAGCAGACAGGCTGGCTGACAGACGGTCCACTTGATGGAAAGCTGTTACCATCGCCTTTGGACATTTGCAACACCAAAGACTGCAAATAGTCTGCCTCTCTCTCAATAGAGACTGGAACTGCCGGAACACAACTCAAATTTGTTATGGCGGCATACTCTAAACCAGGGGTGGTAGCCATCCAGTCGAGCAAATACCCTACCACCTGGCTGTGGATTATTGTGCCTTTTACGACAGGCCGCCCGGCCGCAGGAAATTACATTTTTCTCCGTTCCCGCACTATAAAAATTCGGATACTCTATGGTAGATCATGAAAATTCAGACCATAGTAAATAACGGAACTGCCTGGATTCGAATTCGGAGCCTCTGCTTTCCAGTGAGCTCGGCCAGTAAAGACTTAGCCCACTCAACCATAGAGGCCGTGCGATAACTGTATACATAAAATTACTGTGAGAAATCCGTAAAGAATATCATTTCATTCTTAGAAATTTATACACAAAATAAAGTCTGCTGTGCAAAATTATTTACCCACAAAAAATAACAAACATAAAACTATACGCTTCTTTATTCATAATAAAATCTAATTAACATTATAACCCAGTAGCACACAAAAAGTGTTACAAAAATATTATATACATTTAAAATCGTCTTTATATCTAAATACTTAAATGAAACGAGTACCAATTACATACAAACCGGCAATACGGAAATGCAACATTATGAGAAATAACATACATAATACGTTAGAGGACTGCGGACGTATCTACCATGGAAGAAGAATAAATAATCTTTGACATTCCTAGTCGGTACTAGGAATGGCAAATGTCAAACAACAAACTTTTTTAGGGCCGCTTGTATAACGATCGCCTTTAAATAAAATTAGTTAATCACATAATTACCTAAATACGTTTTACACAAAACGTATTGACAGTTCTTTAAACATATTTAGCGGCAAAATTAGCATAGTGCACGCTAATTGTATTTAAGGGTTAAATATTTTTTGTGTTTCTTAAATAAATTTAAGCAAGCGGCCCTTAATGTTATTTTTAATATTAATAACAACACAGCTTTTAAACCACTGTTGAACTTGGGCCTCCTGCTTATAGTGGAATGAAGAGTACACTCCCCAACGTTTGTCCAATTCGATTGGCGGACTTAGTACAGTGGTTACCTCGGTGCAAGTTTCATCAACGATCTTTTCCTTCACCTTTAATAATAACAGCCCGTAAACGTCCTACTGCTGAGTTCTGGCTTTCCACTATAGGGATGGGGGGTTTGGGAGGCGGACAATATATCCACCACACTTGTCCAAGACGACTTAGCAGGTTTGACACATCGGTTGTTTCGATGCGCAGCTTTCATCTCGATGTTTTACTTTACCGTTATTAGCACGTGGTAATTGTTACAATATGCACATTAGGTCAGAAAACTGTCTGAGGGCGCGTTCCTACTATGTCGCATTCGATTAATTTATCGTTGGACGACTGTCGTCTCTAGCTGTTCCCATAATAACGATTGTTTGTCGTCGAATTTTTTTATCGTATAACGACTATCGTATATAGCTGTTCCCGTTGGGTTACGACGCCATTTTATCGTTTCACGGCAATCACTTTGTCGTTTACACATCATTAGCCAGGGGGTCTAAACACGTGTAAACGACGAGACGATATTTGTAACTTGACTACGATAGATTTGCTGTCACGATTTAGTCGTAACGATCTTTTATCGTTTTACGACTGTCGTGCTAGCCGTTCCCGCTGTCATGACAATCTGTCGTCACTGCAAAAAATGTCGTAGACGACAGTAAGTCGTGTCGTTCTATATGTGAACACCTGCATTTAAACATATAAGCCACGACATTTAAAACTACACGATTATCTGTCGTCACTATTATCTGTCGTCACGACAAAGTGGGAACGCGCCCTCAGTGTGCATTTTCCAGGCAGGTTCGAACCCGCGCTCTTTAAATTTTTGGCGCGAAAGCTAACCACTAAGCTACCACCATTGTTTATATGATATAAATAATGTTAATATTTATTATAATAATTGTCATCCCCCAATTATAATTCCTAGTACACAGTCTTCTTATTATCACATTCAATTATTTATGTCACTATAAGATTAGAGAAAATCCTAAGATAACATAAGTTTAGACTCTATTAATCTGAATGGCCCAAGGTTCAAACAAACAAACAAGGACTTCAGCTTCAACACAATTATATGAACTAAGATTCATTAAACTAAATTACCTTCAGAGCCTAGATGATCGACACAGAGTCTCTATTTTGTTAATATTCAATAAAATACACGTATAGCACACTCGCGCGACGAAATTGCACAAATCAATTCCTCCCTCACCTTTTTACCACCGTACTACAAACCACTACGAAAATACCAACAAGGCGAACAAAGCGCTATGCTTTCGCTTTTATCATATTATTATGAGTCAGCGGGACGCGAATTAAAATGCCGTTAGAATTATTATAGAGTTTATTAGAACTATAAAAACACGTATAACACAGGTACAAATATAACCGAACACAATCAATCCAAACGTAATGCAGAAGGTCGTAATTCAATAAAACGCGCAAAGTCCGTCACTATTAGATTCCTGAATGTACACATGTATCGTAATCTTCGCTCAACTGCCCCCCTCTCTCCATCAGGCCGTCGTTTTACACTTCACAAACGCAAAATAATCCGCAACACCTGGGTAACGATGCTAATGAGCGAGTACAATAGGACAATAGGCTAATCTCCACAATAATTAGAAACGTATGCTAATAAATAAGTGAACAAAAGAAGACGATCATAAAAGGATTACAATTAGTTCAAATGGCGACAGGTTATAAAATGTGCTTCTACGGATCTGCACGTGAATATTGTCTTTGTCGGCGCCTAGGTTGTAACAATATGTACAGCTGAAGAGTGGCACTCTTTACCGTCGTTTTCCTGACACATAATTTATGTGTCTTCAAGTCTCGCGTGAACATGTATCTTCTAGATAAGCGTACTACATCTTAGACTGCATTCCTACATTACATCAGGTGCAATGTCGGAAGAACACGAACTTAAAAAATATTAAAACAAAACCTTTCGCAACACATAGACAACCTACATAAGGTTATTCTGTAACATCCTTTGTTATTATATGTTTATTAAATGTTGGTTTTAACAATTTGGCCATGTTAACGCTTTATGGATTTGATATTGCCTCATGGGTTGCTCAATATTTTGCGCAAGCTATTTTCGAATATATTATTGAACCTTGAAAATATTATTAACAATAACATGTTATTATAGTGTACAATTTTTAACTTAAAGCGTTTGACCTTTTTGGTCATATATTTTCATTTCTTTTGTTAATAATCCAAAAAGAGAATCTAACGACTTTTTTTACATTTGAACCAAAGACGTTCGAAGAAAAATGTGTTCCGCAGAGGTGGCTAACGTCCTTGTTCGTCATTTGGTTATGAAACCATAAAAAAACATTTAATCTAAGATATTCTATACCATACCATGTCTCAAAAAATAATCGACAGATCTTGATCAAGCTAATTTTTTACACACTCTTACAACTATAATATAAGCGTAGAATCGCATTTATTTAAATTTGTTTCTAGAGAAGAATACACAATTCTGCTGATTTCAGAAGGACCAGGTAATGGTTTCGCCCCCTACCATATTAATCTGAAGGATGTGTCCGTACATATAATTTTTGTTACATTTTGTAATGAATATTAATTATTTGTAACTCACAAGTCCACCTTTTCACTTTAGTAAAAAAGTCATCTTCAAGAACATCTTCATGCTTTTTCACGATGTGACTCCACAAACATGTATATTTAAAAAAAAATATATTTTCAGTTACATAGATGGCATCTACCTCTGATTTTACTTTCTCGGATTTACTACAGAATTAGCGCTATATAGACTAAAACTTCCTGTTAAATCTCATTAATATATTGTTATATAAATAAATAATAATCATAGTAATCTTCTAATATATAAAATTCTCGTGTCACAGTTTTCGTTGCCATACTCCTCCGAAACGGCTTGACCGATTTTGATGAATTTTTTTTGTGCTTATCCGGTATCTATGAGAATCGGCCAACATCTATTTTTCATCCCCCTAAATGTTAGGGGTAGTCCACCCCAATTTTTTTCTGACAAAATTTTTAATTTCTATTTTTTAAGGATACAGCATTAAAAGATACATACAACCCTAAATTTTCAACCCTCTACGATCAACCCCTATTTTTTACCGGGCAGGACGACGTCTGCCGGGACAGCTAGTAATGTATAGAATTACATAAATATGGGAGAGATGAAGATGTTATGATTGACTTTGGAGCCCGAGGTAATAATCTTTCACGAGTCCGTTGAACGCCTGAAGAGACTGGGCACGCCTGATTTTTACATGTAGCGCATTCTAGAGGCACACTACATGAACTGTGAAAGAGTTATTGTAAAATCGCAAGTGATTTAGAGGTAGTTGTGGGCGCTCATACATTTATCACGCTGCATCTACCATAGTTTCGAACGTATCATTATTTAAACAAAGGATTTAAAACATGCAATCGTAATTTGAATGCGTTTAGGCCATAATGAGGTCGAAATTTACGGTACACGCGTATCGAGTACAAACATTATGTCATTTTGAAGTGATTAATTTAATGAGCAGTTTCGGAGATTACGATTAGAGACGACTGAATTACAGTTTATTACTACTACACAGTTCTGACATTGCCAAGTAACGACATTATCGAGAGTAATTACTAAATTTTATTATAATTTTGCCTGCATGTCTATCTGAAAGTTTTTCTCAGGCTGCGAAACAGCTCAAGAGGTTTAAATAAAAAATCAACTGAAAATACAATACAATATTTTATTTTAAACTAGGATATACCCGTGACTTCAACCATGCTTGAATTGAAATTCCCGCAGGATTTACAGGAAACAAAGTACAGCAACATTTAAAAAAGAATTTAAGCTATCGTTTTAGTGAAAACTATGTTGGAATAAGCAACCTTTCTGCATCCGAAATTCTATAAACCGCTCCTGGAAAATTTTGTTTTCCGGGATAAGAAAAAGTCAGAAACTTTATTACATAAAATTAAATATTTTTATTAAATAAGAAACCCTCCATATATGATTAATTAACGGTACAATCAGCTCTTCATATTGAACGGTAAACGGTTTTTTGCGAGATCGGATCGAGTTTTGCGGACAAGGTCTCGGCGGGTCGACGACCGGGCAGGTGCATTCTCGAACGCCATACACTTTGGACCTAAAATCACCTAATGTAATGCTGACATTTCAAACACCTACTTTTTCTTTTTAAATATTACTCTCTACGATTTCTGCATCTAGCTATAGCTTAGGCATAAAACGCATATCACATCTGTAGTAATGTACAGAATTGAAATCAGGTTCGTCTTTAGTGCGTGCGCTTAGTTTCATTGATTACTTGTGAAAAAATGTCACCGGCGAATTTAATAAAGCCGATACGGGTTTCGTTTCGTGGTGCACGCTCTTATATGAACTTCTAATGTTACAGATCTTGTAGGAAAAAAGTCATAAAATATGCTTAGTGCGCGTAAGGCCTTAGTAACCACAAATATTAAAGTTAAAAGTCTCAACTATATTGTAGATTATATTGACACCGAACACTGACTATCAAAATTTCTTCAATATTTAAACACCACAATAGCATACTTATATTAATTACGATCTATCTCTTTTACCATGACATTGGCAAAATCAATTCTAAAGATGTCGGAGCCAACACCAACAAGAATACAATAGAATAAACCTTAAAACAAAAACATATATTTAACGGACCCTGTGGTTGAACGGGCTAAGCCTTTGCCGGCCTACCTCACTGCAACGCAGAGGCCGGGTTCGATTCCTGGTATAATAAATTTCGGAAACGTATTTTCTCCGTTATTTACTATGGTCTGGGTGTCTGGGATCGGCACCAGAGTGGTCCGTTGTATTTTACCCATAACACAAGCGTAACTTGCTTAATTTGGGGATATACA